>OU862934.1:3521195-4217198 GCA_917880885.1 Limnephilus marmoratus
ATATCTCTATCAGCCTTCCCATCTCTCGTAAATATACAAAACTCATCCATCTGCTCCAAGTATTCATCATTCACAACTATATTGCGCACTATTCTCGTACTCTCTCTTTCAAACACCATGGTCTAAAGTAGAAGATAACAATCTAAACGAAAATAAGAAAGAGAACAATACACATAAACGTAGAAAAACATAACGGTCGCAATTGGGACACGAACCCAGAACCTCCCGTCTAACCGGGGGGCGCCTTACCAATTCGGCCATTGCCACCTTCAATCAAACCGTCATAATTGTCAATCTCGTATTTCAAATTTTAGAATTAACAATATTACCTTCGACTAATTTTTCCATACTTTAGGCAACTACCTTTTACATCGGAAACAGTCGTTCTAAGAACTGGTTAGTAACCTAGATAGCGTCTCGGATAAATATATCCGCTTTAAAAAAAAAAATGGAACATATATTGATCTTTTTTGTAATTTCTTTTTGGGGTGTTATGCCGTGTTGCGCTACCTCCTTCTGTAGCCAACTTTTCGAACAGCGTTGCAGTGTCCATCTCAGATCCGGCAGATCATGGACACAACGATGGACTGCAACGTTGTCCGAAACGTTGGCTAAAGAAGGGGGTAGCGCAACACGGCATAACACCCCAACAATAAATAACGAAAATACTTTTGGCCGTGAAAATCTAAAAACGTATTATATTAACCTTTTTATAAAAGTCTAAAGTCTAAATGAATATTAAATTTTATATAAGAACCACTCTCTTTTATAACTTTTGAAGGTTTTTCCCATATATATTCCCATATTTATTTATTTATTTATTTATTTATTTATTTATTTATTTAAACGCCCATTGGGCTTTTACATACATTGTTATAAGTATTATTACATTGACTATATGGCATATAAAAGTTTAAGTACATATATGAATAAAATAATTATTATATGTGTAGTACCTACATAAATGTATTACAAATAATATAGAATACCATTATGGAGAACAGTTTTTTTTTTTTTGTACTTACAAACAATAATAACGGGATTGAAATTAATCAGCATTAGTAGGGACTTAAGCATAATCGAAATATAAATTAAATTACAATATTAATTTGTAAAGTTACATATAAATATTAAAGTTAAAAAGTCTAAAAGAAAAGAGTGAAATAGATAGAAGCTAAAAAGGGTTTTTCACTATGGAATGGTGAAGTCATACATTTCAGCAAAGTGTTTATGTAAATTTCGTTTAAGCACTGCTACATCATTGAAGAAGAATATAACACTATTAATCTAAATGAAAATATGAAAGAGAACAAGACACAGAAAATTAGAAAAGATAACGGTCGCAACTGGGACAACATTAATTTATTTTTTTATTTATTTATTTATTTAACGCCCAAAGGGCTTTTACATGTTGGTAGTACAAATAATTCATGACAGATTATTTTTAAACATATACAGAAATAATAAAAATAAAATTTGATAAAGAAGCACACAAGTCATAAAAATACAAAAATACAGCGATTTCATAGCTTTTCAGAAAAAACAGATAGGTTTAGGAATAATTTTGGAATAAGTTTTTCACAATATCAACAAATTTCGCCAAGTTCACCTAAGTGTTCACCTAAGTACTGATTTCCCATAGTGTGAAATCGTTGTATGGGAGAGTGGGCAATGTAGTTCCGCTTATGAATGCTACAGTAGAATAGTGTATTTTGTCGTGTAGTTACTGTCGGTATTCGTAAGTTCATGAGTTGCAGTAGTTCGCAACAGTCAAATTTAGAGTTAAGTATTTTGAATAAAAATGTTAAGTCGTTTATTTTACGTCTGTCTTCTAGTGTGCGTATTTTTAAAATATTTAATAATAAATTATATTTCAAGTCTTGTAGTGGGATATTTAATTTAAAATTTATAAAACGCAGAATTTTTTTTTGTATTCGCTCAATGTTATTAATGTGAATTTTGTAAGATGGAGACCAAAGTACCGAGTTATATTCCATTAGGCTTCTAACTAGAGATACATATAATAATTTAATGACTTGAATGGAATTAAAGTTTTTGGTTGTTCTTAATATGAAGCCTAGTGTTTTCATACCTTTGTTTACAATTTGGTGGATATGATTGGCGAAACTTAGTTTTTCATCCAAAATAATTTAAATGTAATATTTCGAAACATTTGTGTAGGTCTTCCACCAATGGAAAAGCTAACATAATTGGCAGGTGGAAAGGTACGCATTAACGGTGTATGGAGGTGTTAAAATGATCCCCAGTGATCGGCAGTTCAACCATATAATTTCGGTACATTTCAGATTTCAACGCTTTACGCATTGTAATAACAAGTCATAAACGCGGTGTTAAAATAGGAAATTAAGGGTTTTGCGGAAATGCCGTAGGTATTATGTTTTAATTATTTTTATTTTAAACTTGCGAGTTCCCGGCATGCGTTACTAATCCACTTAATAAAGAAATTGTTTCTCCCTTTTTTTTCAAGAGCTCCACACAGGAGGCCCAGAGGAAAATAATTTCCCTCAGGGCCTATGTCATCTTTGGGGATGCTGTGTGGAGGGTTTTATTAAAGGTAAGGAAGGAGAGGAGAGTTCTAGGAAGGAAAAGGGTTTAAGGGGTGGGTAGGAATATGGGGTTCAGTGTGTCCAGGTCATACGCCTCCAAGACCTAGACAAACCTCACCCCATGGACCCGGGCATCCCTGCTAAATCACCAAACGTAGCGAAACACTTGGGGTGACCTGTGCTGTGGCAGAGGTGTTGGTTATCCAATAAAGGTTCCCGGGGCTGTGGTACCCATTCCCGCCTCCCTGCGTGTCCTTTCCCATTCGTCCCGTTCCTCGTCCGTCTCCCCTTCCTCTCTCGCACACCCTTTCCCTCACGCGTTCCCTCTCCGCCTTCCCACTCCCCACTCTCCTCTGCCGAACCCCCCTCTGGTGTTCCCCTCTCCCCTCCCGTATTCCATAAATTCAGCCGCGGTACATTAATTGCAATTTTTTTATAATAGCAATTTCATTTTGCAATAGCTCACCGCTTCGTTTATACAAACCTAGTCCTGACAATTACCAATAGTCCAATTTGGTGCAGTCGTTCGGAAGTTATGCGCGTACATACATTTCGACGATTAATTTTTTTTTTATATAGTTAGATAAAAATAAATAATTCGTTTTCTTTTGGTGCAATTTATGAATATTAATTCTGGTTTTAAAGAAGCCAGGCTTTTGTTTCAGAGATAACGGGTGTTAGTTTTTAATGGATTGAAATCACGATTACGGTACGGTGACGGCACGAAAAAGTATAAAACTTACTTTTTATTCTAATAATGCTGCAGCTCTTTCAAACGATGAGACACACAATGTACATAGGTCGGTTGCTTCCATAGGAAAAAAAGTAAGCATTTACTTGCATCTCTCTCACACACCGCACTGTGACGTCTCCGTAGATCCCTACGATACTGCTAGCCGTGACGATAATTTTGAAAGTATGGAATGTAGTTATAAGGATAATATTGAAGTGTGAGCGAATTCCAATCAATTAAAAACGTCAAATGCGCTGATAGTTTTGCTTTAGTTCTTAAACATGTAATGCTGTAGCTTTTTCTTGCGCACCAAATAACAACAGTCGGAAATGAGACAAACGGTGAACGGTGATGTCTGCACCACCCCAAAGGAAACATGCAATTATTATCATACATCTTCTCATATGTATAAATAAAATGAAACGCAATTCTCTGGGCCGTAGCTAAGACATAAATAGAAATATTGCATACGGTCGGTTATATCAGTTCGGGTTTTAGACCCTTAAAACTACATATCACTACCTATTCCAACGACATCTGCTGAGAGACATTGACTGTTGAGAGACATTTACACATACTACAATAAGTTAATATAAATAAAATAAAAAAAAATCGAGGCTATTCAAAACAAATTCCTAAAATATCTATAATAATAATAATTTTTATTTTAGTAATTTGTACATTTAAGTTTACAAATTTCTAATTGATTATAATATTTCATATTCACTATATTTTTTCAAGTTTTATGTAGCTCCTACAATACATCTTGAACTTTCCAATTGGTGTGGACTTTAAAGTTTCTGGTAGTGTGTTATACAACTTCATTCCCTTGTACAGTAGACTGTTCTGCGTATTCGCTTTGTCCTTTTTTTGTAGCCTAATTTCCTTGCACGTCCTTGTGTTATATATCTGTGAATGTCTTTATTGTATACAATTTTATTTGAGAAGTATTTTGGTAACGTGTTGTTCAATATTTTGTGGATAAATACCATCGTGTTCAAGGTCAGCATCTGTTTCACGGTTAACCAATTTAGTTCCTTTAACATTTTAATTATTTTTGAAAATCTGTTTCGTCGAAGAATTATTCTCATTGCCCTGTTTTGGAGAATTTGTAACTTATTTTGTTCTCTTTCGTTACATAGGAAAAGTATAATTGAGCAGTAGTTGAAGGGTGGAGCAATAATTGAATTGTATATGGTGATTGCAGTTTTTCTAGAATTTTTTTTTGTTACAAGTCGTTTGTAAGATTTAATAATTATGCAGAGGCAGCTTCACACTTTAAAATTGATTCATTGAGTGTATGAAGGCATCATATGGATGCACTATTCCTGTATAAAGTAGTCAACAATAATCTTCAATGACCAGAGTTGCTAAATAAAATTCAATTCAATGTACCTGCACGTTCAACACGCTCTTCTGTACTGTTCAGGGTGGATCAATGCAAGACAAACTGTAAGCAGAATCCTTGCCTGAACAGACTATGCAATAGTTATAATAGCGTATTATCATCCAATGTGGACATTTTCAATTGCAAACTTACTGAATATAAAAGGTCAATAAAAGAGTATTTCTCTGATGGTTCTTAAATAATGTTATGTTTTTATTGTTTATATTTCTGTTCTGATTTGATTTATATGTACAACCTCTCTCCATGACTACCTATGTATTGATAGATTTTTTGTTTTGTAATTTTTGATCTTATATTAAAAAAATTGTTTTGAGTATATATATATTTTTTTTTGTTTCATATAATTTTGGATTCATATTCCTTTTTATAAAATTAATTTAGGTACTTATTTTTATTATGCTGTCTCAGTAGAAGTAAAGTCACAAGGAGGAAATCCGTATTTGGTTTTATTTTGGCTATTTAATACTATGTACAAACTGAAATAAATATAAACTGTCGATTTCCCGAAAATTAATAAATAAATAAATATGTTATAATACATACTCAATAACACAGCTTTAGAAAGAGTCATAGAAATGAGAGATCTTGGAATTATTTTGAATGAAAAACTAAGTTTCGCCAATCATATCCACCAAATTATGAACAAAGGTATGAAAACACTAGGCTTCGTATTAAGAACAACTAAAAACTTTAGTTCTATAGAAGCCATTAAACTATTATATGTATCTCTAGTTAGAAGCCAAAATGAATATAACTTGGTAGTTTGGTCTCCATCTCACAAAATTTACGTTAATAATATTGAGCGAATACAAAAAAAAAATTCTGCGTTTTATAAATTTTAAAATAAGTATCCCACTAGAAGACTTAAAATATAATCTATTAGATACTAAAAAAAAAACTAACTAACCATCACGCCGTTTCCCCGCAGGGGTAGGCAGAGAGGACGGACGGCCAAACAACTCGGTATCGGCACGCACTCTTTGCCTCACTCACATTCATACATCGTCTCATACATACTCTTCTATTATTCTGACTTTTGACATGGCCCGTCTCAAGTATCTGATTTACTTGATCGTGCCATGTCTTCCTCGGGCGTCCCCGACTTCTTCTACCGTTCAAATTTGCATCATATATTCTTTTAACACTACTTTCTTCGTTCATTCGCTCTACGTGCCCAAACCATCTGAGGGTCCCTTTCTTAATTTTGCTCATTATACTTACATCAGCCTTACATTCTAAATATAAAATATTACTAAATATTCTAAAAATACATACACTAGAAGACAGACGTAAAATAAACGACTTAACATTTTTATTCAAAAGACTATTGCGAACTCCTACAACTCATAAACTTACGAATACCGACAGTAACCACGCGACACAATACACTATTCTACTGCAGCATTCACAAGCGGAACTACATTGCCCACTCTCCTATACAACGATCTCACACTATGGGGAATCAGTACTTAGGTGATTTCGACATATTTAACATCAACTTGGCGAATTTTGTGGATCTTGTAAAAACTTATTCCAAAACTATTCCTAAACATATCTATCTGTATTTTTGTAAACTTATCAAATCGCTGTATTTTTTTTGTATTTTTGTGACTTGTGTGCATTTTTTATCTAATTTTATTTTTATTATTACTTTATCTGTTGAAAAATCATCTGTCATGAATTAAATGTACCTACTACCAAACATGTAAAAGCCCTCTGGGCGTTAAATAAATAAATAAATATCTTTTGTGAATCATAGAGCTGTACTTATAATTAGTTTTAAAAGCACCGCTTTTACATTCACCTGAGGGCCCATTTTGCTGTTTTACGGGTTAAAATTAACACCTTCGAACGCTAGTTCAACCATGTAATTTCAGAACACCTCAGAATTAAACAACACTTTTCGCAACATAATGCCAATATGTGAACATGCTACCCGGTGGGGGGGGGGGAGTACATGTTTTTGTGAAAATATTTGGAGGTTTTAAGAATAAATAAGTGAAAAATAAGTATTTAATTAAATGAAGACAATATAAGCGAAACTCAATCGAAAATCTGAAAACAGAAAAATCAGAAAAAGATATTGACACATCTGGGACTCATAGCAGCCAATAGTATATGCGTTAAGAAAAATGAAGATAGTGTGGGTGGTTCTTAGTCGAAGTATGATACAGTTAAAAGTGACCGAATTGGATATCGACACGGTGGCGCAGTGGTTAGCGCGTTCGCCCGGTAAGCGAGAGGTCCTGGGTTCGAGTCCCAGATGTGTCAATATCTTTTTCTGATTTTTCTGTTTTCAGATTTTCGATTGAGTTTCGCTTATATTGTCTTCATTTAATTAAATATTACAATTTGAGGTTTTACTCATAAAGTTAAAATAAAAATAAAAATGAAAAATAAGTGTTCCGTTGAATTCGGATTCGGTTTACTGTTTCTTGCTTTAGGGTACGAACAAAAACAAAGCGGGTTTCGGTTTTCAGATTAACGGCGCTCAGTGCCCGGTTCCACCGGGCGGTAGTTAACGCCGAGATATGGACAAACAGAACGCGGATAAAACCTGCGCTACCTGCGTGGTAGCCTGACAGCAGCTGTCAGTTTTTACGAAATGTCGAGTTCGTCAGACGATGATTTTTAACTCTTGGAGAATCCTTTTGTGAAATTAAAGAAATAAAAAATTGATATTTGGTAATTGGTATCTTTAAATGTGAAAAAAAAACTCAAGAGAACATGATAATAATATGTTATGTACATGCCTGAAAGGAATTCTCTTGTGACATTTGAGGTTATTTCAAATTGTTATCCTGTTGATTTTGTTCCAGCACTTGTCAACAACATTTCTGTTGCAATGTAATGTATTTCTTTTAACCCAGATTAGCGATTTGTTGAAAACAGCGGCAATTAATAAATCGCTCATTTTGATATCAGATTCCTTACAAACAAGCTTCACTTGTATTGCCATGTCTCAAAAATGAAAATTTTAAGGATACAAAAATTCTAAACTGAAGTTTGAATTCTGATTTCAGGATTTCCCCGTGTGAACTATGCTAAAAATCGTGTCACACTCAAAAGTACATACTTTTGTTAATAAATGACATATTCGACGTGGTTTTTTGAAATAACCATATAGGACACCAAATCATGATGTAATCCAAAATCCATGTAAACATGGCAAAAACCAAGCATATGGCAACATGGAGTTTCGCTGACCGGCGTCACCGGCGAGCAGGAATTAAGAATTCATTCCGGTAAAGCTTATCGGCGCCTTCTCGCGCGGACACAAATCTGAACCTACTTTCACTGTGTTCGGTCTGATACGTTGACATACAAACATTCTTGTCGGCACGCCTGCGCCAGTCGGCCGCCCATGCGCCGACTAATCAGAAAACCGAAACCGGCTTTGTTTTTGTTCGTACACTTACCTAACTGTTAGCTTGACAAGTAAAAATTCCTTTATCGATAATAAACACATTAAAATAACTTATTTCGGATACCATTTTATTGTATATCTTAAGTGTATTAAACTTATCAGTTTTCTTTAACCTGAACCTTCATCAGGAGTATATAAAAAAAGGCATATGAAATAAATTACAGAGTTACTAAGTATTCCAAGGCTACATAGAAGATAGAAGAGAGATATTAGTCACCACTGGGACCGTCATAGATATTCGTCCGACCTTAGCTCTGTAGATATTAGTCCACACTCTGAAGTTCGTAGATATTAGTCCAACATATGTTAGTCCAAGCTAATGCTTCTATGGAAGAGTGGTATTAACACATATTTGAATATGAACTTGTACGCAAATTATTACATTATATAAATGCATATTATATTATATATGCTAAAAAAAAAATATAAAAAATATTTCTATTTAGGACCTCTGTCCCCGAAGATTTGTTGATTTAGTGATCTTTGTCTAATAGGTGAGTTGCGATTTCTAAAAAACCGACAATGTTAAGGCGCCTCAAGTGTTCAACCACCCTCGTTTGAACATTTTTTGCCGTTTTGCCTAGATAAAACGCTGGTCAATCATTAATTCAATATACATTTAAGGTTATAGATGACAGGATGACATAAATTTCTTTCTTCGTCCTTTGAATTGTTCCAAAGTTTATTATCATTTAAAAGATATTCGAACTGAGTAATTTTATTATTAGAGTAAGTTCGGGTAATATGGCCTAGTCGGCCAATATGGCCACTATTATTTTCTCCGACACCAACCAACACTAGTGGTTTATGTATCCGCCATATTGTCAGGCCCCTTCCCTTGACTCCCTCATTAGATTCTTGCGTTGCGTCAAGTGCGCGTTTGTCCGGCGAGTGCGACGATCGAAAAATATCTGATATGATGTTATTTTGTTGGTAAGTTTCACTCATTACTGTCCCTCAAATAATCATTGTTTTTATATTGCTTATACACAGTTTTGTAGGTAAACTTTTAATTAATGGTGTGGTGACCTTTTTTAAGTACTTAACTTACTAGTTTTTGGGTTAGAATTTTATTTGTTATAAACGTCTTTGCGGCTATTATGGCCACTAGGTAGGTGGCAAATATGGTCTACCGGGCCATATTGGCCTCGCAAAAAGTAAATATTTATAATATGGCAATGGCTTTACGAAAACCAATTTTACAAAGAAAACGCCAAACTTTGTGCAAGGTGTTAATGAAAAAGACAATTGAAGATGTATGAAATAAGAAAATGGGTCATACTAAAAATAAATACAAGTCTTACTAGAAATCTGGAATTGATAGACCTCGCGAGACAAAATCATGCCCACTTATTATCAATTCCTCCACATTCCAGCCACAAAATACAACCACTACATAAGTCATTCATGGAACCACTAAAAATATATGTTTCTGATGAGATAAGATCATGGGTAAGGAACAATTCATGCCCACTAACCCAATATGAAATTATGGAAGTTTTTCGACCCGCATATCTACGTTCTCAAAGCGGTGAGATACCTGTCGGTGGTTTTCGTGCAACAGGGTTATATCCTGTTAACATAAATGTTTTTAAAGATCACGATTTTATTGATATGGACAATGATTCAGAATGTAGAATCACTAATCAAGAAAATATTACACCAAAACCAACAACTTTAGGTTCTACTCCTGCAATAGAAAATGAATCTGTTGACATGACGTCCACCATAAATGAACCTGATATGAGTCATGAGTTGACGCTGATGAGTTGATACTCCTTGAAGAGACGAGAACAGCACACCACCTGTCCGTTTTGAACAAGTTGTAGTTCCCATTAAGAGTTCGCCACAGCCTTCGACTTCAAGAGATCAGAATTTTGATAATGCCGTTCCAATTGTCACCAATACCAGAAAGAGCACTTAGAAAAACTACTAACCGAGGCAGAAAGGCTGCTACGTCGACATTGCTTACTTCATCCCCGTACAAAATGAATTGAAAGACTCTTTAAAAAAGAAAAAAATTAAATCGAAAAGACTATGGGTAAAGGCAAAGGTCAAAGGTAAAAAGCCAAAGTCAAAATCTAAGGGGGTACAAATGTCTAGCTCGGAGGAAGAAAATGAACCATTGTACGATGACAGTTCTGACGAAAGTCCTTATTTTTGTTTGATTTTTTTAATTTTATTTGATATGGTGGGCAATATGGCACACTTCATTTGTGGCCAATACGGCCCTAGGCCATATTGTCCTACCACATTTTTATTTTAAGATTATTCAAGATTATTTAAAAAGTTTATTATGATCATGTTTCGAAATCAAATAACCTTAAACTTATAATTATTTTGTACCATTAAATTCAAAGGACTGATTTAACCAATAAAAGCTGTTTGATCTCAAAAATTTCGTATTTTATTACCAAAAAGGCTTATGGTGTGCCATATTACCCGAACTTACTCTATTATTATAATTACCCAAATTAATGTACCCAAAAAGTGTCTACTGCATGTGAAAAAAAACATCATTCGATGTCTTATAGAAGTACCGGAGCAATGAATTTTAGATAAAAAAAGTTAATTTTCAAAACATTCATTTCCGTAACCTAACTCTGTACCGTCTAATCGGACCATCAAAAGCAGATTTTAAATGCCAGCCACGTATTTTCCACGCTTCTAAATCATTCGAATTCAACGAATAAATATAATTGTAATATGTTTCGCAGGATCAAAGGAAAGATAAAAGTTTGTGAATTGTGTGAAATGGGGAACAAATTTGTAATTGGAATTGGTTTGATTATCCTTGGCTCTACAGGCACATGTGAATATTGCTGCAAAAGCATTAGTAAACCTATTATTTTGTATGGAATATTAATTCTCCCTTTGGATATAATAATTTGTGTGATATTCCAATTCCTAATTACTCCTAGTGTTGTATACGGGGTACACCAGGGAACGGTTCACGGCCCTTTATTGTTTATGTAAATCGTCGACCAATGCGCCAACAAGCTGAAAATCATGCATTATTACTTCTCTTACTACAAATTCTAATTACGAGTACTTCCGTCTGTATGGAGGAGCTCTTCTGTGAATATCGGCCAATGTTTTGGGCTTTAGAGACAATGCTTACCACAATATACTCGTATACGGTGTACTGTTGGTATCTCTAATGAACAATTCAACTCTAATGATCGGGAGTTTCAATAATGCTTTGGTTCGTCTAGATATCGAGTATTATTTATTATCGTATCGTATTTGCAATGATTATCAAACTGGACTTAACGTTGTTCTAAAGCTAAAGGATGCTCTGTTCGGGTATTGTATATCGAAACTGCATTCATAATGATGGACTTAATGTACAGGGTGGATCTATGCAAGACAACTCGCCCTGGTGTAAGACCACCATTCAGAACCTCCTTCCCCTCCCCGCTACCTTCAGCCTCTCCAACATACCCCAATTGCCATAGTCTCACTGAAAAAAAAACAGAATTCTTGCCTGAACAGACTATGCAATAGTTATAATAGCGTATTATCCAATGTGGACATTTTCAATTGCAAACTTACTGAATATAAAAGGTCCATAAAAGAGTATTTCTCTGATGGTTCTTGAATAATGTTATGTTTTTATTGTTTATATTTCTGTTCTGATTTGATTTATATGTACAACATCTCTCCATGACTACCAATGTATTGATCGATTTTTTGTTTAGTAATTTTTCATTTTATATAAAAATAATTGTTTTAAGTATAGGAAACCCATAATTGGTTTTATTTTGGCTATTTAATACTATGTACAAACTGAAATAAATGTAAACTGTCGATTTCCCGAAAATTAATAAATAAATAAATAATCACACGCACTATCATATATTTATAACAGATCAACAGATAAATACAGAAATTGATAATACACTAAGTAAACTGATTTCTGGCGTTTGTCATGACTCTTGCCAGTATATCAGGCGTTATCCTGACAATTTCTTCCTGGATGGTCTTCAAATCATGTAGGGTCGGGATAAAACATTATAGTTCCGCCTTTCGAACGAGATCACTTGGCTCCGCTACGACATCAACCGACTCAATGGCGCGCATTTGAAAAAAGGAAGTAATGCTGCCGCACCCTGTATAAGGCTTCCTGAATAGTTTGAAAGTTCAATGATAACAGGAAACACATAAATAAACCTAATGATATTGAATGTTTACACAAGTTGATATCGATCATTGTTTGTGGTGTTTATTGTTTGATTTACTAGAACGTATGTGATTAGAATAATGGTTTTCGATTTATTTTGAGAGCTTTTGCGCTAAACTTGACCTCGTGTCAAGGTTTTTTGTGTCAAATTTTTGGTTTATAAAAATTCTCTTAAAAACAAAAAAAACTAAAAACATTTATTAAGTCACTAGCTGACCCGGCTACGCGTTGCTGTAACTAAGGGGTCGTCCATTAATCACGTGATGTTTTTTTAGCAACTTTTTAACGCCTCCCCCCCCTGGTGATATGTGGTGAGGTTTTAGACTACCCCCTCCCCCAAAATCACGTGTATTTTTTTAGTACAAAGTATTTTGAAATTTTCAGAATATTTTCACGAAAAATAAATGCACGTGATATCTCATTTTACCCCCCCCCCCCCCCGTCGTGATATTTCGTGATTTTTTCCGAACCCCCCCCTCCCTTTGGAGCCTCACGTGATTACTGGACGACCCCTAAACACAACGTGTGTGACCTCGTGTCAAGGTTTTTTGTGTCAAATTTTTGGTTTATAAAAATTCTCTAAAAAACAATAAAACCTAAAAACATTTATTAATGACCCGGCTACGCGTTGCTGTGACTAACTAAACACAACGCCATCTACTAGATGGTTACCCAACTTTTTAACTCACACCGCCATCTGTTAATTTGCATAAATATCAAATCGATCGGTCGCTCCATTTATATTATTATAGCGAGTTTCCGGTACGCGTTGCTATGCCACTTAATAAATAAATTGTTTCTCCCTTTGTGTCCTTTCGCATTCGTCCTGTTCCCCTTCCTCTCCCGCGTCCCCTTCCGCATTTCCACTCCGCCTTCCCACTCCCCTCGCCCGCTTCCATCGTTCCCTCTCGAGTTCCTCTCCCCCCTCCCGGTTTCCCCCCCTCCCGAGTTCCCCTCCCTCCTCCCAAGTTCCCCTCTCTCGCATTCCATTCATCCAGTCCTGGTACATTCCGTTTTCAAACAGCTCGCGTTCCACCTATTGCAATTTTTTAATACAAATTTCATAATGCCTGAGCTTACCATAAGGAAACCTTCACGGGCATGCACACTATTGCACACATCAAATCCCCAAAGTTTGAATGAAATCGGTAAAGTTGTTCGGAAGTTATGCGCGTACATACATTTAGGTGATTCATTTTTATTTAATACTAGCAGACCTGGCCACACGTTGCTGTGGCTAACGGAACACAACGCCATTACCCGACCTTTATAAAAGCCCCTCTACCCGCTTGCCAGCTGCCCGCTGCCCGCTGCCCGCTGCCTGAATTGAATATTTGAAATTTTCGGCTTTTCTCTACTATAATAAGCATGTATTATACATATAAATCTTCCCCTTGAATCACTCTAGCTATTGGTGAAAACCGCATGAAAATCCGTTGCGTAGTTTAAAAGATCTATGCGCACATACATTTTGAGCGACTTCATTTTATACTATGTAATGATGATGATGATATATAAGAGATATAAGATATAAGAGAAGAGATAGATAGATAGATATACAGTATTTTTCCTTTGGAGGGGTGCATACATACATTCACCGTTTGTCCCATTTTCGACTGTTGACATTTAGTGGGGCAGCATTATATGTTTAAGAACAAAAGCAAAACAATTAGCACATTGACATTTGACGTTTTTGAATTTTTGGAATTCACTCACTATTCAGAAATAGGAGAAACGACTTCAAAAAGGAGGAGGTTCTCAATTCGACTATATTTTTTTTTTTTTTTTTTTTTTTTATGTTTGTTACGCCAGAACTTTTGACTGGGTGAACCGATATTGATGATTCTTTTTTTATTTGAAAGCTGATGCTTCCCGTGTGGTCCCATTTTAATTTGGTCCAGTTCCGACAATAGCATCCATGAGAAAACCATATAAGTCTTAAATTTGCATAAGTATGTGCGCGACAAATGGACGAATAACTCAATATCACGCCAACCGATTTCGATGATTCTTTTTTTATTGGAAAGGATGTACTTCAAGGGTAATTTAATGAGAGTTTGGTTAGGTTCTGATTATCGGATCCATGACAAATTAACGAAACTCGGCCGAATCTCTTAATTTGACTTTAACGTCGCTATGGTCAAATTATATCTGTCTCATATGAGCAGTACGTTTAGTAGGTTTACCCATATTCAG
Organism: Limnephilus marmoratus; assembly: GCA_917880885.1. NCBI lineage: Eukaryota > Metazoa > Arthropoda > Insecta > Trichoptera > Limnephilidae > Limnephilus > Limnephilus marmoratus. The sequence continues at coordinate 3,535,710 of OU862934.1, forward strand.
ACAAATTAGTTAGTGTACTTCAGATTCACTAAAAATCAAAAAAATAAACAAAAATTTTAACAAAACAAAAAACGACTTCAAAAAATGCACTAAAAAGTAAAAAAATAATTTCGTATTCTTCTACAACTTCATAATCAACTTACTTTTTCTAATCATCAATATGTAGGTACGATTGTTTTTTTGGAGTCGGTGTCAGCAAAGGTACCCGGCCCGGCGGGTTCACTTCACAGCTCCCCGCGCCGCCGCGGCTCCGCTCTCGCCTCTCGCCTCGTCAAGTCGCTTGTGCGATACAAGCACACCTCACCTATAACTATGTATGTAGTTACAAACCTACCTTGACTGACACCGACTCCGAAAGTAACAATCGTACCTACATATTGATGATATGAAAAATTAAGTTGATTATGAAGTTGTAGAAGAATACGAAATTATTTTTTTACTTTTTAGTGCATTTTTTGAAGTCGTTTTTTGTTTTGTTAAAATTTTTGTTTATATAAAATTACTTATCACAATATTCCTGCAGGTTTTTCAAAAGATGAGAATTCATTCCATGCAAAATGTATGAGGAAAAGAAATTTACACATACTTTTTTTTCGTGATTTTTTTCAATGTTTTAATGCCCTTTTAGCGGGGCGAAGACAAATCCAACAAATTAAAGATCATAAAATCGGTCCAGCCGTTCTCGAGTTATAAATGGTGTAACTAACCCGACTTTAATTAAGATTATAAAACAGTATTATAAATTAATTTCATAATTTGAAACTCCCAACAGCTTAAGTTAACTAAGTTTTAATTTTAAATCCGTGCTGAAAGAACAATCTACTGCTTAGGGGGGAAGTATGTGTCGGGAATAATTAATTTTGAAATGATTTTTCTTATTTTTATAAACTGTTTCGAAGGCAACATTTAAAAAAAAAACTCCACGCGGAAGTAAAGTGACACTGAGAATCCATTAGCGAGGAAAATTTCTCTGGGATTTTTTTTAAGGAAATTGATTTAAAGCTCTAATATTGACATCTGCCCTAAAATGAAAACTTTCTTCGCTTTTTAAATGTTGACATGTTTGTACGAGTTCGTCAAGAAGAGTAATCAAACGCTGGCAGCAGTGGAAGGTAATGGAGTAAATATACACGGAAGGAGATAATATAACTGATAGATATGCCATTAAATATAAGTAGCGTGTGATGTAAACCAGAATTATATTTCGGGGTTTTGGGTTTATTTGAACTAGGTTACCGTCCGCTCGCCTCTGCGGGTAATTGCTTCCAATGAACAGAGGCGGCTCTAAGGGTACAGAAGTGGAAATTCAATAAAAAAATGATATTATGATACAATATCAAATTACATACGGTAATGTTCATTTGTAGGTACCTCACAAGTTTGAGAGTCAAATCATCATCAAACAGCATTAATAGCCTAGCGTCTGCTTACACATTCGATTCACAAATAAATACAAACAAAAGTGCTGCCATTTATGTTTAATAGCCTTGCGTCTGTCGTACACGTTGGCTTCACAAATAGATATAGCTTCAAACGGAAGTACTGCCATCTATACATTAATTAATTCGCTAAAAAACTACATTAATTCGCTAAAAAACTACTTTTGTAATTCGGTTTCGAATTCAAGAATTTGTTAAAGGATGGCGCCACTTACGTTAGCAAGTCGCATGAGGACGTGCCCCCTAGATTTAAGTACTACGGATTTATAGAATTTAAGTATCTCCCCGGATTTGAAAAGATTGACGGTAATATTTGACGAGTTATGAATAATAGTATAACGTGGCTATATATTACATTTGATATCATTGCCTGTCACGGTTACTTTGTCCCGATGACTAGCTGTCACTGGATCACAATGGATACTAGGAATAGGCTATTTTTGGAACTGGTTCCTATCGGATTTATAAAATGGTCACCAACACTCAAACTGGGAGAAGCCGAACTGAAGGCCGCCCGCAGGGCCTAGCAGCAAAATCCTGCGGAGCGGGTTTTTAACTGCTATTTATATTTAATTCAGTAAATTATTTCTTGCGACGAACGTTCAATATGCAAAATAAACCTACGTTTATCAAACCATCTCTTTCAGACGTATATTATTCACCATGACGTTCTACCTAATGGCTATGACCCAAACTGTCTTCAGAAACCGAAAGCATTTTTACTAGGCGACATAGTGCCATCATTTTTACTAGGCGACATAGTGGCCATTCATTTATTACGTAAGACGATTTAGGGGAGAGGGGGGTCGACCATGTTTTATTTTTTCTTACAAGGACGTGGGAGGGAGTCTCGATAGTTCTTACGTAAGATCACAAAAATGCGCAAAGTTAAAATTATTAGTATATTTTTACCAAATAAACATTAAATTTCTAAAAATTGTTACTTTGAAAAATAAACATTAAAACAAACCAAAGTGTATTCTTTAAAACAGGGGGGGGGTCTGTCTATTCTTATTTTTTCTTATAATAGGGGGGGAGGGGTCGAAAACTATTCGTCTTTCGTAATGGACCCCTATTGTTCATACTCTATATTAATGACATGGTGAAAATATTTTCAAAATGCAAAGTACGACTTTTTGCCGATGATACACTTATATACTTAATTGGTGATAACTATGAAGAACTAATAAATATTTTAAATAATGAACTAGATGATGTATCAAGATGGCTAAAAATAAATAAGCTTAAATTAAATACAAAAAAAAACAAAATGTATGGTGATTGGATATAAGAAGACATCCAGTGAAAGCAAAATTAAAATTGATGGTGAAATTATTGAAAATGTTTCTGAAATGAAATACTTAGGAGTCATATTAGATTCCAAACTAAACTTCAATAGACATGCCGAATATACCCACAAGAAAATTGGCAAAAAGATATCTTTTTTGGGAAGAATTCGGCCTAAAATTTCCAGAAAAACCGCCATCACCATTTACAATTCAATTATTGCTCCACACTTCAACTACTGTTCAAGTATCCTTTTCCTTTGTAATGAAAGAGAACAGAATAAATTTCAAATTCTCCAAAACAGAGCAATGCGAATAATACTCCGAAGAAATAGATTTTCAAAAATAATTAAAATGTTAAAGGAACTTAATTGGTTAACAGTGAAACAAATACTGACCTTGAACACGTTGATATTTATTCACAAAATATTAAACAACATGTTACCAAAATACTTCACAAATAAAATCGTATACAATAAGGATATTCACAGACATTACACAAGGACTTGCAAGGAAATAAGATTAAACAAAAAGGACAAAACGAATACGCAAAACAGTCTGCTGTACAAAGGAATTAAGTTATATAACACACTACCAGAAACTCTTAAGTCCTCACCAATTGAAAAGTTCAAGATGGATTGTAGGAGCTACATAAAACAAAAACAAAAAATTTTGTGATTTCAAAAAATTTTGTGAATTTAAAATATTATAATTAAAAAAAACTGCAATATGAAATATTATAATCAATTAGAAATTTGTAAACTTAAATGTACAAATTACTAAAATAAAATTCAAATAAAAAAAAAAATAATAATAATAAATGAATGACCCCTTAATTGTATGGCGCGTAAAGAGATAGAAGACATGATATTGGGGCATTTGATAAATTGACCCAGCCAATCATAGTGTTTGGGAAAGAAGGCTTCCATTGTGAAGTCGTTAGATATCACTAATCACTACTTGCCGCTATCTGCTATTTCGCGTTGCATTTCAAATATATTAGAATAATACCAGTTGTCTTGATTTGCGTAATATTATGTTTTACTGTCATCTAATAATTTTGGGTTGTCTTTGACCAATTGACCTGAGGGAAGGACCGCCACTGGTAATGAACCCATACAATTATCCCTATAGCATAGGTTCGTTAGCCTTCTTTATTCCAACAGAAGGAATCTCATTTCCTACATTCATTATTTATTGGTTTCCGTTGCTCAATCCTCCAGAATTCATTCAGTGGGTATCCATTTCACGTTCTTCTGTAGATAATATAAATAAGTTAAAACGCTGTTCATTACATTCCCTTTGTTTCTCGTGTTCTCTTATTTCACATACTTTATCTTCGTACTCTTTTTCTTCTACGATATTATTTGTAGTCGCAGATAGATTGACTGCGAATCAATTGGACTATAATCAATAAAATTATGAGTTTTCAAAATGACACAACTATGGAAATAGCTTAGTAAACGGTGGAACTAGAAAAGAATCTGACTTACCTCATTTTCACACAGCACGTTAGTTTGAGTTTCAATATTAACCACTCACACCCCTAAGCTTATTTTCATGACAATAAAACAATGGCAGTCAAGTCCCATAAACTTGTTTTCAAGCTAACGCGTGTATTCCCACAGAAATCGTTATAACTGCGTTTTTGTTCTAGTGACATTTCTAAAACATAAAGGAGAGTATCTACATATAATAAACCACGCTTCACATCTCTATTCAAAGTTAACCATAGAAATAGATAAAAAAAACACTTATTTTGTAGAAACAGTTTTCACCCGCCAAATCAGCAAAATTTGGTTAGACTTAATTAATTTGTTGTTAAATATTATACATTTGTGTGATAAAATACTTATTCCTTCACGTTTTTCGTGATTTTATTACTGTTTTCACATTAAAAACATCACGTGAGTAATTTTTACATTTTTTTAATGTTTCGATCCATGTGTTTGATGGAAAAATATTTTTTTATGTTTTTAATAGAAAAAACATCATCGGACAGCAAAACGACATGTTCATTTTTTACTCCAAATGTGCTCAGGAATCGCTGGTTAAAACCCCTCGGGTACGTCCTGTTACACCCTGTATAATAATAGTGAGCTCTAGCGTTATGAAATTATTTCCTATACAATTCATTCGATTGCAATGAAACTTTGGTGATTTTTTTGGATGAAATTTTGATGAAACTTGTGCGCACGCCCGCGAAGGCTTCTATATGCCGTTAATAGTTAGTTAGTTTTTTAATATGAAATACTTGTATCGGTTCCCAAAACATCGGTGTTTGATCACTTCCTTTGTCCCTTGGTTTTATTTTCCCACAGCGATCGAGTGAAGTGTTTATGTAGAATGTAGAGTATAGGTAGTTTCGTGTCTGATGTCGATTCAGGTTACCCTAATTGATTTCCTGTAAGAGGTTTTGCCTCCCTTCCTGAGGGGGGTGGCACACTTGTTCCACCACTCCCCGCAGCCCCCAACTGTGCTTGGCTTGCAACTTTACCTACCCTCCGCTGACCAAGCAAGATTGTCGAAACCAGCTTTCTTTTTATGTACAAAATGATAATTTATTCTTAAGCAAATTAATGTTGACATTATGAAAACAAAAAATCGATCTTAAATTTTTTTAAGAAAAACACTATTTTTATAACTTTTGAAGGTTATTCCCATCTTAATTATATTAGAATTGAAATTAAAACACTTTTGCACTTTCTTCCACTTATTTATTTTCACCATGACCGGTTTCATCCTACTACGAACATTTTCAGACTGGTTAAGACTGGTTTTCAGACTGGTTCCTACTAAATGTCCGTAGTAGGATGAAGGTGGTCCTAGTGAAAATAAATAAGTGGAAGAAAGGGCAAGGACAAAGTCTTTTAATTTCAATTCTAATACAATAGAATTCCACCACGAATTAACAGTTCAAAAACTAGTTTCAGTCCAATATATCATTGAAGAAGATAATCATAGTGAAAGGGCATTTCTTTGGGTTGTAATTTTAATTTATTTCCAAATTTTAACAATTATTATAAGCAATAATTAACAACCTGAAACTCTCATCTACATTGAAAAATCTTCCGAGAAAAGATACATGCCGCCAACGGGACTTGAACCCGTGTTCTTCTGATTGCCGGTCAGGTGCTCTACCACTGAGCTATGTCGGATTATCTAATACCCGCCAAATAATTCAATATACTCTAGTGTTTTATTCAACAATTACTGTTTATTACATTTTTCCACCTGAAAACAACCAACTTTATTTTTGTGAGAGGCATTGTTAGTGCTAAATTGTTTTTTTATTTTTGTTTTTTTTTTTTTTTTTTTATTTGGCCTCAAAAAATACCTGTAACCCCTCCTACCCCCAACCTCCCATTTTTTTTATCGCGATTTTAGTATTTTTGTATGAACAAATTTAACCGTCGTTCGTATTTATTTCAAACAGAACGAAATTATTTATGTCGTTGAGTGACAGATCCGCCTCATCGAACTTTCATCCACACATGCGCAAGTCATTCACGAGAAGCGTCGCGTCATTTTGATATTTCATTCGGCATCATGTTCTCGCGTGGGCAAACCATCAAGCTTATTTGTGACTGACAAAAATTTTCGTACACTGAATTGCTCTTCGAAATCAATATTGATTTTATTTATTTCATTTTCCTACTTTAGGATTAAAAATATATTACTTTTTTCACTTTACTTTTAACTTTTAATGAAATACATTGAATTGACAAAATGAATGGTTGGTGTTTTTTTTGTTTTTATCGGCGGTCATCGTCTACAACGCTCCATTCCTCTTTCTGTCACAGATCCCATCCCCACACACTTGCAATACACTCGTTATTTTTTATTTAACAACCAAAATATTACTAGAAATAATTTATATGGCAAAACAACTTATAATATTATATTAATATTATATATTTGATAAGGATCACTGTGTAGGATTATTTTTGTGTTTATTATAGTTAAGCGCATTCGAAGTGAAATAACACAAAAGTGCGCTATAAATATGTTACGTTGTTATTATTATTATTGTTATTAACAGGGGTGCCCGGGTTCATAGGAGTGAGGTTTGTCTAGATCTTGGCGGCGAATGCGTTTGCTCACCTATTGCGTGGCAGGCCGGATCGGGAGAGAATGTTTGAGGTAAACCTAACCTAGATCTTTCCTGCCCGATTCTCTCGATCCATCTGCTTGCATCGCAGTGGGAGGGATGGATTCATACGTCCGTCACTCCTGGACTTACTGACCCTCAGATTCCTACCCACCCCTAATACCTATTTCCTTCCCACAATTTCTCTTCTTTCTTTCCTAAAAAAACCCTCCCAACACATCATCCCCAAAGATGACATCAGATCCTAAGGGGAATTATTTTCCTCGAGGCCTTCTGTGTGTGGAGCTAATATAAAAAAAGAAGAAAAAAAAACTAAAGAAACTGTTTAGTATGTAAAGAGCTGTGCAGGCATTCCCCTCAAAGAAGCAAGAAAATTAGCATTTTTCGGTAGATTAAGAAATAATCAATGCTTACAGATTTATGACTAGATTAATTAGGTGACTTAATTTAAACAATTTAAATATTCATAAGATGGACGCAGTCTTGATTAAATTTGAACCTTTTTTATTTCGTTTAAAGGAATTTAATTTTGTGGCGTTTATCCTATAAATCTTTCTCCCCTAACCGCCCAATTGGGATAAAAAATAAATATTGACTTAATGTCCTTCAAGGGACGCCCGGCTAGGCTTCGAGGAGTGGGGAACGACCCAAATCGATTTGGGATTCCGAAGACCCTGTTGATATATGATTAATTTAACGGTAAACGGATTTAAAAAAATCCCATCAACGTGCTTCCGATTTTGAATCGTATTACCAATATTATAACATTTTTTCCGTTTTTTATTTATTTATTTTTTCAGGTTCTCCATAAAACAGTTATACATCAAATTATTACGGAGAAGATTACAAAATACAAGAGAAAAAAAGGCCAAGGGAGCAGTTTCACTGTGTTGAGACATGTGCCAAAAGATAGTTACTGAACTCTCTATAGGTAACATTGAAGATGTCAATGTTCAATGCAGAAGCGTTAAGCAGTTGAATTGCTCTATTTAATGGGGCATTCTGAAAGGAAGAAGTTCTCGCTTTCGGAGCATAAAAAAGTATGTGGGATCTCCCACGAGTATACGCGTTAGGGACATATAGGTTAATCTCCTTCAACATAGGTGGATTCAGTACAGTACCGGAGATCAGTTTAAAAAAATGTTTCCCCAAAAATATTTTTCGGCGAGCTTCTAACGTATTAAGATCGAGCATTCCTGTTAAGAACAAGGATGGATACAGGAATGGGTAGTATGTATATTCCCTCATATACAGGTAACGCATAAACCTTTTTTGTACTTTTTCTATTTCTAGGATATGGTTTTTTTCAGAGGGTGCCCAAATAATGGAGCTGTATTAAAGGATGCTGCGGACAAGTGCTTCATATGTTCTTCGTATTGCAATTCCATTAGTAAATGATCTCGCATTACCAAGAACAAATCCGAGCATTTTGTTGGCGCGGGAGACAATGTCTGATATGTGAGATTTGAAAGAGAGATTTGCTTCAAAAATCACGCCAAGGTCTCGAATCTCGTTTTTGCGTGTTAGTATAATTTTATTAATGTGGTATGGGAATAAAAATGTGTCTTGTGATCTTGTAAATGTGACGACGTACGTACCGGTAAATAATAGTTATAATTCCAAACCCATTGATACAATTTTAAATAAAAATAAAACAAAAACAAATAGCCACAAACATTTATTATTTGCTAACCCTAATAAAATCAACATTAATAATAATCATAGTTACCAATAGCGTCGAATTTTATTAATTAATCATTTTTCTTCCTTCTGAAATAAGACCGGCATTTCATACAAATAATATTTTAGGTAAATTTTTAATCAATTCAAAAGATAAAGATGAATTTATAAATTATATTGTAGTGATTGCTCCGCATTTTATATAGGTAAAACGACGCGCAACGTCAATATTAGAATCAAAGAGCATTTTAGATTTTTAAATAATAATGGATTTTCTGAATTCGCCAATCATCATATTAATAAAGATCATACCTTCAGTCAAAGCACCGGTGCTAAGATTTTACATAGAATTGGTCATGGTAACAGACTAAATAATTTAGAATCACTCGAAATAAAGAAAGCCGTTAAAACAATAAACCAAATCCTTAATAACCAGTTAAATGTGTCCAACAGCCCGATATTAGGAATATTTCCCATAAACTAGTAAAAACCCTTAATCACCTGTTGAAGTGACGGTTTGTCCCTGAAAACATAATAATATGGTAATTCATTAAATATCACCCGTCTCTTTCTCTCACTGTTCCTTTGTATTATGTTTTATCTCTTTCTTTATTATATATAAGCCCACACAATTTATATTTTTGATCAGTATAATTTTATACCCTGAAGGTGAAGATGCTTGTGTAAAGCGAAACCGGTCGGTACATAAAAAAATAATAATTAAATCGTGGTTACAAACTAAGCCATTGTTTTATTTCAACTATTAGGTATATTTTGTTTTGTAATGTCAAGTTAGTGTATATTTTGTCCTGAGGAAAGAACGCTTTTTCTGAAAACGGTCTACGCATATAAAAAATTATAAGTAGTTCAAAAAAGTTGTTTGTTATTGTTTAATTTGTTTAAAAATAACAATAAAAATCCTTAAAAGGTCCTCACTGACTTCTTCTTCAATGGCGCCTCCAGCCCATTTCGAGCCTTGGCCTCCTTCAAGATAAGTCCTCTTGCATCCTTCCTGACATCATCCTCCCATCTCAGCCTAGGTCTGCCCGCCTTTCGTTTATAGGTCTCGCAAGTTAAGTTGACTTCATCACAGTACTCACACAGATGCAAAACTTTCATACAGCGTGTTTCATTTTTGGCTTTTAACAAAACAGCAAATAATAATTATTTCACAATTGAGAATTCGAATGTTGTTTTACAACATTTTTATAGAAATACTGAAGGTTTAGGAAGAAAAATAAGTTTGTTAACTAAATGTGATAATCTTCAGGATTGAATTCAAATGGGTATTCACACGGACATATGAATATATCTGGACCTGCCCTAAGTGATCAAAACGTAATATTTCCCCCACCCCATGGAACCGGCTTTAGCTCCGCCTTGGCGCCAGCTCGCTCCATGGGGAGGGGAGAGATCCACGCTTGAATCTAAAATATGTGACGTCATCATTCTTGTAGTGACCAGCGCGAAAGTAACGTTCATACGTTTTACGAAATAACACGCCAAAAAACGGCAGCTTGCGCTATACATTATAGGTACATATTATATAGACATAGCGAATGTGGGCGGTTCTCCAGTGTCCTCGTCGCTGGTTACAGGGGTAAGTAAATTATGAAACATTTGTAAAAGTGTCTTAGCTATACACGGCAACAAAATATTGCTATGTGAATTGGGGCGAATGTTTTTGGGGCAAGCATTTGGCCTTAGCAAATATGTTATTAACGTGGCAAGCAATTCGCGCTCCCATGTAAAAAGGTCTATTCATTCAAAAGCAGATTTTGCTTTTAAGAACTAAATGGTGATATTATAATGCGAGATGCCTATATACTGTCAGATTGATTTTTCAACGAATCACAGTATGTTTCCTCTCTTCGCCCCCCATAGTTTTGTTTTACCCCTCACCTGTATCTTCTGGTCTATTCATTCTGATGTCTATGGGTATTCATAAATAACGGCAAGATTAAAAAAATATTGGGTTATTTAAAAAGATTAATTTATTATAATATTTATACTTATATAATATTTTATAAAGTAATTTGGCTGCTTATGGATTATTTATTTTTTATAATTATGTGTTAGCAATCATCAGCAACAGTAGTTATTTAATTATGTATCAGTCATCATCAGCAACTATCTATACGTATATTATCTAAAATATAACAGATTACTAACTCAAAGGTACAAAAGATTATCAGCCTTACTCATCATAAAACCGTACCACGGCTATGTAGCGTCGCGGTGGTAGCTACACAGTGGAGTAAGCCTACATTGCTCAGGGTAAAAATCTTTACTCATCATCATAATGTTTCTCGACAGCTGTTATGATTTTTTTACGGTAGCAACACTGCTCCAAAGCTCAAAAACACGGCCAATTTAGCATTTCGCGGCGTGTTGCCAAATTCACGTTTATTCATACGTCAACATCAGTCAACACAACGTTGACTTTGGTAAATCTATATTTAGACCAAAAATCTCTTTCCGTGGGTGCCGCAAATGGATCGTACCTTTTTTTTTAAACCTTTTCCGTGGCCGTGGTGCACGAATGCCGCGAATACGGTCAATATTTGCCAAAGCTCCGTTCAAAACGTCAAGATTTTCATAAAAGTTCGCCATTTCGTCAGTTACAACGCACGGGGTACTGAGTTAACCCTGGTGATCGGGTGGTTTAAATTCTGACAGCTACTACATCTCCCGTACAGCGACTCGGTAAAAACACGCGCATGCGCGCGATTAACCCACCATGTTGAGTAACAATTTCAGAGTCTTGCTCCGAGGTTGTATCTTATTTTGCGATGATGAGTAAGACTGTAACAGTTTAATAGGTACTAGTCTGTGATACTCCAGTTGCCTTAGACGTCAAATCATACATATCATTTATGCTTAAAAATTGACCACCGTTTTTTACATTATGAATAAGTAAAATAATTAAACATACGGAATAAAATTTCACGATTTGATCCATTCAGTGGTTAGCCACGTTCCGTTTCGTAACAGGACTCCATGATGTCGTAATAAATATTAAACTTGCACACTTAACAAACACTCTGTAAATCTACTAATAAAGATTCGAATTAAAAATAATGAAAACTATTTATAATTTCAAATTTTAAAATTTGTCATTTGCGAAATGTAGATGCACATATGTTTAAATCAAATTACGAACCGAATGAATAGGACACCCTGTAAGTACAGCCTCAAAAGGGTGTCGTAAAACTTACCTCTCTTCTAACTAGTTACAATAAGTGGGCGTAAGCAAGACAGAGAGCCTTATCGGGTTTGTGGGCGTCGCTTGACATTCACACCGATAGACGGATACATCAATACTAAACATTTTTATTGCTTCCAACTTAAGTTGTTTTACCTATACCTACCGGGTGTTAGAATAGTGGTCTTGTTAGAATAGAGGTTCTTAACCTTGTTAGAGATACTGACCCCCACCTGTTTGTGCATTCCTATTCACCGAATCCTTCGTAATTTGAAAAATAAAATATGTTTTTTTTTCAAATTCAAAACAAAGGTATACATTATTTATACTTTGGTGCACAAAATGAGCAGAACCATTAAAGAACAAGACCATTAAGAACAAAGAACAAGCCAATGATGGACAAGCGGGGCGTGTCATCACGAATCATATGAGTCGGGGGTGTGCCTTGACCTCCACCAAACCTGCGAGATGGACTCACCGAACCCTTGGGATTCGATCGAAACCAGGTTAAGAACCACTGTGTTAGAACCTTCTTCGGAACTCATGTGCTTGGCATTCGGTGCACATGTCCGGCCCATCTTAGAGCACAGGCGTCGGGTGGGAATGATATCCTTGTTCTACCGGTATTACAATGGAAGATGCTCCGAGGAACTAGCGTCATTGATCCCTTCGGCACCGGTGCATAGTCGGTAAACACGCCAAACGCGTGCCCAACATTTGTACACGGTTGACATTTGCCACACGAGAACGGGTCGTTTCTTCGACTCGTTCTTGTGTTCAACAGCTCAGCTGTGGAATGATTTGCCGGCCTCTGTGTTTCCTCCTTCCTACAACATGGGTCTCTTCAAGACCAATGTTCATTCCTTCCTCTCCTCAAAAAGACCCTCCACACAGCATCCCAGATGACATAGGCCCTGAGGGAAATTATTTTCCTCAGGGCCTCCTGTGTGGAGTTAACGTAAAAAAAAATCTGAGCCTTAAATGGGTGGAGAGTTGGAGAGTCTGGGAGCTTGGTAAATATCACAGAGCTCATTATTGTGGCGGATTCTTCATGCCTCTCCCTCTTGCACCGCTCCTAAGATTCTTCGATCCTAAGGTCCTCACGGACTGGCATCTGTAAACCTTTTTTTATTGTTAAAGGGTCTAAATTCAACACATATTTCATGATTTTAATATACCTCGAAACTCGTAAAACCGTACAGTAAATTATATTCTCGTATAATAGAAGCATATTTAAAAAGTATAGAAAATAAAATAAAAACAACCGGACCTCCCAGTAGCATAATGGGATGACAAATTATATTTCACAAAATGAGTAATGACTTAACTCTAGAAGTCTGAGGACTTCCTGACCCCGGTAGCACAATACAGCCTTTTTTGAAAATGTTAAACAACTTATCTAAATCGAATCTTGGCCGTCAATTTACTAAAGTATTAGGTTACCAAATCCGGTGATACTTTACCTGAAATTTTAACATATATTTCATTTCTTCTTTGGCTTCTGTTCTGGGTAACTAAATGCTCGTTTTTTCTTTGTTTCATAGTGACCATTTTTGTTAACCCTTCACGCTAATTGTTTCGATTTTATGAAAAACGCGTAGAAATTAATGTTTCTCCCTTACTATCATGGTTGAACCAGGATCCAAACGGTGTTAAAAAAGGGCAATTCACACGTGATAGAAGTAAAACCTTAGACAAGAGTGGGGAGACTACGAAGCACTTTTTTTTTATCAATGTGAAGCATGATTTTTGTCATCGAATTTCTGTGTACCTTTCTCTAAAATTTGGTCATCTTATTATTATTTGTGTTTTATTCTTCGGAGACGCTAGATGTCGCTTTCTTTTGTGTTTTATTTGTCTGTTCATTTTGGAGTGGTTCGAAGATTGGATATTGATTTTATTTTGGATTTCGTATTGGTCTGGTGAATGTCTGGCCGCTAATTTTTATTTAGTCTCTTCATACCACTAGAACTAGACCAAAGCATGCTTGCGTAAGAACGTCTTATATTGTCGTTTTATATTGGAATCGAGTACCTACCCGTAAAATAAATAAATTAAATAAATAAATATTTTATTGTTATCTCGTTCTCTCGCAGGCTAAATATCAGATCTACGTGTTTGTCTCTTTTCAGTGTCGTTCGCTTCCATATCATCGAGTTTCAAATCACAACGGTACCAAAGAAGTTTTTGCTTCAAAAACACCACGCTTTAAAAGTTGACCACAAAATAATAAAAATGAACCCCTTTAAGAATTCACAATTTGAAAAAAAAATTAAACCCTGGGAATTTAAAAAAAATATTTTTACGTGAAACGACAAAAAGTGAGTTGACGATAACGTATATAATACATTTCCCTAATAAAATGTGTAAATGTTTTTTTTATTTTTTTTTAAGTGTAAACTTTTTTTTGATTTGAAATTCGATGAAACAAAAAAATCAAGTGTAGTTCGCACGCGGTAGAAATGAAATCTTTTTTCTAACACAATCTCAACCAATAGGAGCCTTGAAAAGTGAGCTCATAATGAGAGCTGCCAATGCGGTAAGGTATCATTCTCTCATTCTCTCGCAGGCTAAATACTATAAATGTATGTATGTATGTGTCTCTTTTTTGTGTCGTTTCTGTTTCATTAAGTTTCAAATGACAATGGTGCTAAAGAAGAAAGCTTCAAAAAGCGACACTAAAAAAGAAATTTTTTTTTTTTTTTTACAGTGAATACCGCACAAGAATCTCAACTGCTCCCGTCTGGAGCCAGTGAGACTATGGCATCCCCAATTGGGGTATGTTGTGAGGCTGAAGGTAGTGGGGAGGGGAAGGAGGTGGGGAAGAGGAAGGTTGGGAAGTACCTGGCTATTCAGGTATGGTCACTAAACACGGCTAAAGCCATTTTCAAGCAACGTTTCAATTCTGAATGGTGGTCTTTCACCAGGGCGATACTAATAGTATCTTCCACTCTGGAACATGCCGCAAATATACCATATATTATTTTTAAATGAATTAATTATGAAATAACACAAATTAATCAAATAAAATTCATTTGCGCATGCCGGGTTCGAACCCGCGACCTCCGGAATGTGAGTCAAGAGTCTTAGCTACTGGACTACGGAGGTCGTCAAATGAAAACTCTTTAGCACAATTGTGATTTGAAACTCGATGAAACAAAAAAGCGACACTAAAAAGAGACAAACACGTAAATACACAGGGTTTAGCCTGCGAGAGAATGAGATAAACTAATCGATCTCCTCTTTGTGCGGTGTTTTGTAGCCTTCCCATTCTTGTCTACTTTAGTTTTCTGAATTCTACCGCGTGTGAACGGCACACAATTTTTTTCGCTATGAGTAATTTTAGTTATGAAAAACGTAATGAGGAATTTTTAAAACTTATTTATGTTCGCATTCAAAATAATTATAATAAAAAATATATATTTATTTTAAATTATGTAATTTGAAAGCGCATTTCTTCACCTTTCAAAAACAGTTTTTAGTTTTCGGATGCGTTCAAAAATATTACATTTATTTGGATTTTATTGAAAAGCATAATATTTTGTTCTTCTGACAAAATAGATTTTTTTTTTTTTTTTTTTTTTTATTAATATTTATTTCATTTACATTTTCATAATATAACATAACATAGCTTACATATTTATTTTATACACTCTCCTAAGAAAGCAAATGCTTGTGTTTAGGAGAGGACAACTTGTTAATAACTTAAGAATTATTTAAACAAAAAAAGATCCTTATCACAAACTAAAGATCCTTGGCTTGTTGGGTTAAATGACTAATTACTTTCTTTTGTTTTGCCAGAATTTATTTTAGAAGAAATGCGATAGATTGTACTAATGAAGTGAACGTATCGTTTTTTTATGAAAATTCTACGAAAATTAATGTTTTTTTTAACGTTTGTGAAGTTTCCTTCTCATTTGGCTAATTGAGTTTTACACCCACTTCGTTTGGTTTAAGAGAAAATTTAAAAGGCTTCAGTGAAAGAAATTTATTGTATTCATATTTTTCGAAAAAAAATTAATTGAACACAGTTATGCAGAAAGCAGCCAGCCACTAAAAACTCGAACTGAGATTAAAAGCACTTTTGCGTAAAGTTTGAATAATCAAATCTACTCAAGACCAGATTGTTTTTTTAATTTAAAAAGTTATTAATCTATATATATAAAATTAATTCATAAGGAAGATCATTTACAAAAACTGTATCAAAACTTCACATCTCCACATACCTCACTCACAAAACACAAGAGCAAAAATTAATAAGCACTTTCAAGTTCCCCATATCAAATCAACTTTTGCAAAAAAACACGAATCTTACCTAGCACCACACATTTTCAATACCTTCCTAACACAAACAAAAACTTACGTCACCCCAAATAATTTGAATTGGCTTTTCAAAAGATTTGTATTATGGTTGAATGAAAAGGAAAGAACAGACATTCAAAATATTCTAAATAAATAACATTTCATACAAGTTCTCACGAAATTATATAATATACAAATAAAACAAATACGAGAAACTGCAATTTTGCAATATTAATTATTATGAGTAATTATTAATTATTACTTCTATTATGTAACCGCTATATTCAACTGTCACAAAATGTTAATTTAATTTTATCTAAAAAACAAAGTATGTATGTAAATATTTAATATACCAACATATAACTTATCTTTTTTATCTTTTTACATACATATATATATATATATTTGTTTAAATACACACATTTCTTTTGGAACAAACATAATATGTGATTTACTCGCCTCGGAACAGACTTTGTCTAGTGAGGCGGGTAAAAGAAAAGAAAACAATGTAAATAACCATGAAACTAAATAAACGCCCGGGTTGCCGGCACTGAAACTGAAACTGAACTGAATCCCTGTTTCCCTTGGTCACGCAATAACTTCAGAACGACTTAACCTATTTCATTCATCTAAGTTTTTTTGTACAAGGTTCTTACAGAAAGAAAAATTAAGAAAATTGCGCAGAAAATTGGATAATTTCTGAAAACTTGACGACTATTTGACAGCTCACGCGTTTGATGAATGCGCTGCCATACCGTTCATCCGATTGGGAAAATTTATGATTATGAGTAAAGATTTTTAATCTGAGCAGTGTAGGCTAACGCGTCGTGTAACTAACACAACGCTACAGCGTCGTGTTAGGGTTTCATTATGAGTAAGGCTGTATATGTATGTTATCATTGTAAACGTCAAACCTTAAGACCGGTCTGACGTTGATCAGAAATCGTCGCAATAGGCTAGTTTAAGGACAAAAAAGTGGCATGACCCCCACCCTTGCGTTTCTCTGTCGCTCTTATGTTTTTACGCACATTTCTCCGTTCATTGTAAAGTCAGTAACTACGCGAGAATGGAATGTACCATTTTCATGCTGGTCTCAAAGTTTGGCGTGTACTGTATACTGTACGAGCGCAAACAATGATTTCTGCTGATTCAATTTGGGAGCCTGGTATTGATAGATTCCGCCGCTCCGGAAACCATTTATTCGATAACCAACACCTCTGCTTTAGGTCGCCCCAAAGATATTCAAATACAGAAGAGATATGCTATGGTGTCCGCGCAACTGTCGCCGGACTACGCGCTAATTAGCGTAGTTTTCATACAAAAAGAATTTGTGCATTTCGGTGATTTTTTGAAAATGTGCATTAATATTGGTTAACAATATATTTTGAATAAGGAAAGAATTCGTTCATTTAGTTTAACGTTCGTTTGGTTTATTCGTTAATTATTTGTTCTTTTAGTTTATTTGTTAATTGGTAAACAATATCGGCGACACCCGGAAGCGCAGACCCACATAGTAAAAACAGCTGATAGCACATCTACTTATATTTCAATATCTTTGGGTCGCCCCAAGTGGTTTGCTACGTTTGGTTACTTAACAGGGGTGCCCGGTTTCATGGGGTGACGATTATCCAGGTGTAGGCGACCGATGCGTCTGCCCACCTACTGCGTGGCGGGCCGGATCAAGAGAGACTGACTGAGGGAAGCCTTTTGTCTTCTCCAGCCGGAATCTCTCAACCCATCGCCTTGCACCGCAATTGGAGGGATGGATTCATGTGTCTGTCACTGCTGGACACTAACCCCCATATTCCTACCCACACCTCATACCTTTTTTTCTCAGAACGTCGTTTCCTTAAAAATATTCTCCACACAGCATCCCAAAAAGAAATTAAAAAACTTTTATCAAAATTGTTGACTGGCTGCTTTCTGTATAACTACGTTAAATTTAACCATTTTATTCATGTGTTAAAAAGGCGAACCTTGCGTGGTGCGACCGTTTAATACCTAGACCTTTATCACGGTGGGACAATAAAGGTCCGAGACTTGCCGGCGTGCTGTACTATTAGGATAAAGAATTTGATAACCTTTTAAATTTTATTCATATTGTTAGATTTTTTTTTCAACCCTTCGCGCCATATTTTAATACTTGGGTCGCAGGTAGATGTAGTGATCATCAAACCTTTTCTTGAATTAGCATATTAATAGTATAAAGACGATAAATGGTTTGTAATCAAAATGATGTTACTGGGAAGCAAAGGGACAAAGGGATTAAGTTGTAACTTGTTTAAGCCAGGTACCGCTGCTCTGGGAACCATTTATTGTGGTTCGCTACGTTTGGTGACTTAGCAGAGGTGTCAGGATTTATGGAATGAGGTTTGTTGAGGGTCTTGGCGGCGGATGTGTCTGCTCACCAACGGAGTGGTGGGCCGGATCGGGAGAGACTGGTTGAGGGAGACCTTTAACTTCTCCAGCAAGATTCTCTCGGAACTACGTCTTGCACCGCAGTGGGTGGAATGAGTTCATTTTTTTACGCGATTACCGCACAAAGTTGCTCCCGTCTGGAGCCAGTGAGATTATGGCATCCCCAATTGTGGTATGTTGTGACGCTGAAGGTAGTGAGGAGGGGGAGGAAGATGGGGAAGAGGAAGGTGGGGAAGTACCTGGCTGTTCAGATTTGGTCACCAAATACCTGGATAAAGCCATTTCAAGCAACTATTCAATTCTAAATGGTGGTCTTACACCAGAGGATACTGAGAGTATCTTCCATTCTTCCAAAATTTATTTGCACATGCCGGGAATCGATCCAGCGACCTTCGGATTGCGAGTCAGTAGCTTCACCCCTCTACCATGGAGGCCGTCAATTCATAAATCCGTCACTCATAGACACACAGATCCCCGGATGCTTATTTACTCCTCCTATAGTTTTCTTTCCCCTTCTTTCTTTCCTAAAAATACCTTTCACACAGCATTCCCAAAGATGACATAGGCCCTGAGGGGAAGTATTTCTTCATGGCCTCCTGTGTGGAGCAAATGCAAAAAATGCAATCAGCGCCAAAAGGAAGTCGCGATAGTAGTTATTCCAGTATTTTTAAAAATATGTCTTATAAATTGGTTCCCTGTTGTAAAATTAAAGTTTTCGACCTTGTTCGCGCCGCCATTTTGAAAAAACCAGCCGAAATCGCGTCAAATTTTAGCTTTTTTCCAAATAAGATCCCCGTGGTTTGGTTAGTAAGCTTTTATAACTGTTGGGAATAGATAATGTCTAGAAAAATAGGTTTAGAAAAGAAATGACAGGATAATTGTGAAATCTGTAAAATACACATTTAAATTTATTCATTTTTCAAACTCATAAAAATCATCAATCATGATAATAATATTGAAATTTTTGGGAAAATTTTAAAATATAATAACTTTTCTTGCAGTGAATAAATTCAAAAGTTTTTCACTCTAAAAGCTGTCAGTCGAATTCAAACGAAATTTGTCAAGGGATCATATCATTATACAGGGTGGTCGTAATAGGTGTTTGTGATTGATATATATATAATATGTTTGTTGATAAGTTTTGTTTTCACTTGAGAATCATCAGATCTTTATATAAACTAGTTCGTTTATTCTTAACTTAAAGCATAAAACTCAAATTGTAATAATTAATAAGTAAAATTTTCAAAATTTTAAGCAACCCCCGTTACAAAAAAGAGCTGATGACCTTGAAAAGCCTGAATATTTTCATGAATTGTAGCTAAGAACCATCTTCATCACGTCAGCTTTCAAACAAATAAACAAACAAAACCGCATCATAATCGGTCCATTCATTTAAGATCTACGATCCTACAGACAGACACACAGACACGCCAAACTTATAACACCTCTCCTTGCATCGGGGATTAAAAATGAAGACAATATTAACGGAACGTTAATTACATAAAGACAGCATCCAATAAAAATATATTTTAAGAAAATGAAGATAATGTTGATAGTTCTTAGTTGAAGTATGAATCATTAAATATGACCGAATCGGGTAGAGACATCTTAGTTCAGTTGGTAGAGCTGCGCCCCAGATGTGACCGTATATTTTTCTGATTTTTTGTTTTCAGATTTTTGATTGAGTTGCGCTAAGAGTGTCTTCATTTCATTAAATATTGTATTTTTTTTTTTAAATATTCAAATAAATAATAAATTAATAAAATACTTTGTTTTAACCACTTTTATTCTTTAAAAAACCACGAAGAAGTAAGGATTATGATATTTTTTACGTTAGCTCCACGCAGGAGGCCCTGATGAAAATAATTCCTCTCAGGGCGTATGTCATCTTTGGGGATTCTGCGTGGAGGATTTTTTTGGGAAAGGAAGAAGAGGAAGTTCTGGGAAGTAAAAAAAATATGATGGGTCGGTAAGAATCTGGGGATCAGTGTTTCCAGGAGTGACGAACGTATGAATCCATCCCTCCCACTGCGGTGCATAGCAGTTTTTCAAGAGAGCCCTGCTGGAGAGGCCAAAGGGACTCCCTCAACCATTCTGTATCGCTCCGGCCTGCCATGTAGCTGTTAGGCTGACGCATCGGCCGCCAAGACCCGAACAATCCTCACCCAACGAACCTCACCCACCTCTGCTAAGTAACCAAGCGTAGCGAACGTCTAGTGGTAACCTACAGCAGATGAGGTAGTTATCCAAAAAACGGTACCTATACCCGTCTCCCAAATTGTATATATCTATTATATGGAGGCGGATATGGGTACCGGTTGGTTACTTAGCAGGGATGCCCGGTTTCAGGAGGATGCCCGGTTACATATCTCATGGAGGTTTGTCCGGGACTTGGCGGAGGATGTGTCTGCCCATAGTGCCCACCAGCTGCGTGGCAGGCCGCATCGGGAGATACTGGTTGAGGGAGACCTTGTGACCGTTCGCCTTGTATCGCAGGGGGAAGGATGGATTCATACTGGACCCACTCACCCCCATATTCCTACCCACACTTCATACCTTATCCTTCCCAGAACTTCCTCTCCTTCATTTTGTTTAAAAGACCCTCCACACAATATTCCCCAAAGATGGCACAGCCCTTAAGGGAAAATGTTTTCTTCAGGGCCTCCTGTACGGAGCTAATGTAAAAAAAATAATAGTCTGCCCGTTCGGAAACACCCAGTAACATATTATCAAGGTTTTGCAGGAAGTTCCTACCTCATTCTTACTTAGTAACTTGACTACAACAAACCTAACCTAATTCTCACTTGGCCCCTGTAAGGAAGTTGGGAACATGATATCTCCCTGGAGATAAATTACTTAACAAGGCATTATGAACTATTCCCCATGGAGGGTATCCACGACTAACCTAACCTTTAAATAAACTAGAAAGTTGTTCAAAATCTAATCAGTTGTCGAACAGCTTTCGATGTTATTTCCCAGAGGACTAGGTACAAGAAAACAGTTTCGTGATATAAGAAATTTGAAGATATGATTTTAGATTTTAACGGCCAAAAGTATTTTCATTCTTTATTTTTTGGGGTGTTACACTGTGTTGCGCTACCTCCTTCTCTAGCCAACGTCTCGACAGCGTTACAGTGGCAATCATTAGGGCAGATTTGCCGGATCTGCCCTGATGATGGATGAGGCATGACCGAGGAACCGGCTAAGGGGCGCGGAAGCTGAGTGGATTCACAACAAAACCGAACGTCACGCGCATTCTTACTGGGACCGCCAATCGATTGGAGAAGACTTTCAACCGTTTGCGATGTCCTTATTATTTATGTATTGTGTCTTCCTCCGAAACAGGTGCTTGTAGGATACGCTGGATACAATCACCCAGCGCTCGCCTCCTCGTGGACTCTCACCAACCTGTCCCATTTTCTTGTCTATATTTTGTCATATTAACACATATTTTATCTTGTATTTCCCCCTAAGCCTTTCATACTGCTTACTAACAACGTATGCAGGGACATTGGGGGTTTAAATTCGTTCTAAATTAAATGTAGTTCGTTCTTTAAAAAAAAATTAGAGTCCTTTCGTGAGCCTGGAAGAAGCAACCATCTGTTCCTACATATATTATACCAGGGGGCCAAGTCTCTATATTTTATTGTTTACTAACAGCCTGTTACTTAACATTAATTACGTCACAAACACGTATTTTGACCTTAACGCTATTTTTTGTAGTCTCTATTATTTCGTAATGCGGAATTTTGTGACGTAATTAATGTTAAGTCTTCTAACACAGCAAACTTATTTTGTGGCACCATTATGATTGAAATTAATAAATTACTTGGTTTTTACCACTTTTATTGTTTATAAAACCGACATGTTTCGTCAGCAAAGCTGACTTCTTCAGGACCCTGAAGAAGTCAGCTTTGCTGACGAAACATGTCGGTTTTATAAACAATAAAAGTGGTAAAAACCAAGTAATTTATTAATTTCAATAATGTTAAGTAACAGGCTGTTAGTAAACAATAAAAGATAGAGACTTGGCCCCCAGGGCGGGTAAGTGGTGGATAACTTCCAATGGAGAAGGACACTGCAACGCTGTCTGAAACGTTGGTTAAAGATGGAGGTAGTGCAACACGGCATATCATCCCAAACATAAATAACAAAATTAGATGAAATGTTGTTAGAAATTTTTTTATTTCTTACAAAATGATAAATAATTATCTTGTAAAGCAGTAGGTATATTTTTCTTCTTGTAAAGCTATTATCACAGATAATTTATGGTCTTACATTAAATTGTTTAGGGCCACCTTAATCTCAGTATTTTTATTACTTCCCAAAAGATTAGATGCAGTCTATTTGATCAGAATAAATTATTACTAACGATGGGAAGCGGCAGGCAAATAGTTTTGAAGGTGTGCGTCGGTGCGTGATACCAAATTAATTCATAAAACATTTATCTTTTCTTTGAATTTTATTACTCTGCCAACACGTTTGTATTTCACTCAGTCATCTTCCTCGTTTTTTCCTTACCCCCTTCTTCCTTTATTCCTTAATGACCGCTTTAATCGTTAACCCGTTTAGTCACAGGAGACAAAATTCAAGAATTACGTAAATCGTTGTTTCTCCCTTACTCATGTTGACAAATATGATCGAAAGTGTTAGAAAGAGTACACTCAACGATTTATTTATTAAATCTAGAATTTAACCATAGAAAAATTGTAATAATGTGCACCTCTATAAAACCATAGTTTCCGGTAGAAATTTGAGAAAAATGTAGATATTAAATTTCGTGAATTTTGTTTTTATTACTTTTTTATGAAACGACAAAAATGTGAGATGACATTTGTAATTTTATGTGTTTTTTGTTTTAGTTATCAGTATTTTTAGTTAGAAAAAAGCAAGGTGAGCCATTTTTTAAACTTTTATGTGTTTGCATGCAAAAATTTTATATTTAATAAATTATGTATTTATTTTGATTCATAAAATTTGAATACGTATTTCTCAGATTATTTTCTACGTTTTTTCAGAAATATCTGTTTTTTAAATTAATTTAAATTATTCCACACAAGAGGCTCTGAGGAAAATAATTCCCCTCAGGGCCTATGACATCTTTGGGGATGCTGTGTGGAGGGTCTTTTTGGGAAAGGAAGGATAGGAAGTTCTGGGAAGGAAAAAGGTATTAGAAGTGGGTACGAATACGAATCTGGGGTAAGTGTGTCCAGGAGTGACGGACGCATGAATCCATCCTTCCCACTGCGATGCAAGGCGATGTTCCGAAAGAAGTCAGAAGGACTCCCTCAACCACTCTCTCCCCATCCGATCTGCCATGTAGCTGGTGGGCAGACGAATCCGCCGCCAAGACCCAGACATACCCTCACCCCATGAACCCGGGCACCCCTGCTAAGTCCCCAAACGTTGCGAACCACTTAGGGTGACTTAGGGTGGTAGACTGAAAACTGAAAACTCACTTTTTCCGATACTCCTTTCCATAAATTCATCATTCTATTTAAACCCTGCAATTTTTAATAATTTTTTTCTCTCTTTTCTCTTTGTTTATAGTTAACTCAATCTGTTTAATGTAATCTGTTAATTGTGATACCTCAATCTGTTAACTGTTGAGCGATGAATCACCTTAATGCAGTAAAGATCGACTATTAAATTTATTTATTTATTTAAAATATCTATACCTTCCCGTAAATCCAGTTAATCTTCATTATACTTTTTGTACCCGTGTTCTCGAATTGTAATATTATGTAAAAACTGCCTACTTCTTCTGGCGCTAATCTTAATTGTAAATATGTGTGTTAATAAGTCATCAGTTTTAGGTTAGAATCTATATGTCTTAGTCATAAGTCACTAGCTATAAGTCTTAGATGTAAGTCACTAGTTATAAATGTAAATCTTAGTTGTAAGCCAGTAATATAAGTAGCTGTAAGTCTTAGATGTAAGTCACTAGTTGTAATTGTAAATCTTAGTTATAAGCCAGTAATATTAATTCTTTTATATATTTATTTGTACAGCGCCCTTGAGGTGATTTTCCACGAAAACGGCGCTATATAAATTAGCCAATTATTATTATTATTATTAGAGGTGTTGGTTATCCAATAAATGGTTCCCGGGGCGGTAGTACCCATACCCACCTCCCAAATTGTATTTTTTGGATTTTATTGAGGCCTGAGGGGTTAAGAGAATCCTTCGTAAGTTTTGCCACGTAATGCCTTAATGCTCAATTTAATGTTCCTTTCAAACAAAAATGTTACGAATTATGCTCATCTTTCATTTCTTTGTAACTCTTTCATCCATTCATTTCCTAAGTTTTCTTCTTCGTTCTGCTTATTAAACTGGGTAACCCCACTGCCCCACTGTCTGCTGGTATTATATACCTAATTGGTGTCCGTCTTAAAAGCTTTTAAATAAACCAAAGCTTTTTTGTAGAATTCTACTATCTTTAATCTATCTTCTTATATACGATTATATATATAAAAATCAAAATATGTTTGTTTCTGTGTTTGTATGTATATATGCTATGCGTTGCTAAACCATTCATCCGATTGCGATGAAACTTTGGGGATTTGATGTGAGCATGCCCGCAATGGTTTCATATACTACAATAGTGAGTTCTGGCATCATGAGATTATGCATTGCTAACCGTTCATCCGATTGCGATGAAATTTTGGGGATTTGATGTGTTTACGGGAGAGGGGGTGAGGAGGGGAACCCGGGAAGGAGAAGGAAAACTCGGCAGGAGGGTTCGCGGGACGGATAAGCGGGCGAGGGGAGGAAACGCATTCCGGGAAATGAATGAATAATTGATTGAATGAATGAATGAGTGAATGAATGATGAATGATTTAATGAATGATGAATGAATGGATGAATGAATGATGAATGAATAAATTAATAACAGAATTAATGAATGGACGATTGTATGAATAATCGAATGAATGAATGAATGATAAATTTTTATAAGTGAATGAATGAATCAGGGAATGAACGAATGCATGAATGAATAAATTAATGAATGAATGAACAATGAACGAATGAATGAATAATTGAATTAATGAATAAATGAATGAATTAATTAGTGATCAATGAATGAATGAATGAATGAGTTAATAACTGAATGAATGAATGAACGATTGTATTAATAATAGAATAAATGAATGAATAATTTGAATGAATGAATCAGTGAACGAAACCGCGGGTAAAAGCTAGTTCTATTTATAAAACAGTTTATTTATAAACAAGTTCTGCTGTATTATGTAATTATTATTACGTATGACAGCTATTTCGCCTTCTGAAGGCATTATCAAACTGTGGTCGTACCACTTACAGACGATGTATTTATATTATTTCTAGATAGGTATTTATGATGACTATTTTCTAATTTCTGATTAAAATGACTAAAATTGTAACTGGTTATCATCCTTTTAAAGTTTTCCCTATTACTGCATCATTAAAATTCGACTGAAGGTCGTTATTATTTATTATAATCATGATGCGAGGGTTTCCCAAATGGTGACTCGTGGTTTTATTTTTTAGCATAATTAAGTATTTGAAATTGTTTTAAACATATCTAAGAGCGGTGAGTGAATTATATTTTTTTGTTCATTTATCAAAATCACTTTCGGATTATTAAAATGTTTGTTAATTTCCAACAAGGTACTAGAACTGTTGCTACTGAATACTAATATTATTGAATATATAAAAGAAATTAAAATTAAAATGGAGAATAAATAAAAAAAAAATTAAAATCTACTACCCTTTACTCGGAAAACTTTAGCTGTGCTTCTTAATGACTTTATAGTTATATTAATTTGCTGTTTCTACATGGAACACGAGCAGTTTGCTCAAGTATCTACCTGAATACTTGCAATAAGAATCCTTAGCAATATAGTTTCAGTTCACAGTAGAAACTTTAATAAACTTAGTTTTACAAGATCACGTATTAAACGCTCCATTATCCACGTAGTTTTACTTGCGTTAAATATGCCGTGTATTGTATCTATAACATGCACAAGACGGCATATAGCGGGAAACAAAGTTTCAGGCATTTCTTGTGCGAATGCTAACATAATTTTCTGTTATGATAGTTAAATTAATAAGTATGTTGTCAGCATTGACGACTCAATTTGTTTGGTTTTAAAATGCTTGGTTCCTATCGAGATTTTGTTTATTTGAAAATTTATATTCCCTACACTATTTGTGTTTGAATAGGCCACTTGCATGGATTTCATAACAACTTGGAAAAAATCGTGTGGATAGATCTTTTTACTAAGATTAAGAAAATGTTAGTAAAATTGTTTAGAAATGTACAGATTTTTTTTATTTTTAAATAAATAAATCCATTATTTGGGCTCGTGACGTCACTACATGAAAATGCCCTGTCTCCGAAAATGTTCCTATTAATTTTGTAAAATTCCACACTGATTTATTTTTTTATATGGCATCACTTTGATTTCAGGCGAATTTTTGAATTCGTTCACTAGATTTATTGTTTGTTCTCTGCGAACTTATCATTTGGTTTGAATTTTTGACAGATGTTCTGAAGAGAACCCCGTACATTTACTGATGTACGGGGTTCTCTTCAGAACGTGAAGATGATGTCGGTACGTGTTTTAGAGATATAATGATTATGGTGCTGATTTTAACAAAATTAAATTTTATAATATTCTTATTATTATTATAATTTATAAGTACAAGTATATTACATTGAATTTAGTAATATAGACGCTATACATTATAATGATTTATGATCAATAAGATGGATCAAGGAAAAAAATATTTATGTGATGTAATATTTTTGGTATGCCTCATTATTCTCCTGTGCCATTAGTGTGGAAAACGTTCTTTTTTTTTAAATGTGATGCAAGTGGCCTATTATCTGTGACTTGCAAACGCTGTCAAAATCGAAAAGTCGAATTTTTCGCTTTTTTGTTCCCTTTTCAAATGCATATAAAGGTATTTATTTATTAGCATTGCTTTGAATTGTGTTTTTCCACGGAGGATATCTATTCAGATTTGTGTAGAAATAACAACATCGGTTCATTTTCGTATTTATACGGATATTTAAGCAAAAGTCAGGAAGGCAATTTTCGGGTCGTTTTTTTTTAAACAGGCGTGGCTCCTGAAGGCCTTCCACGGGTCAACTTCTAAAATATATATTTCACTTGCTTATGACTAACAAGATACTGTTAGGTTAAGTTAGGTTCGGTTAGATTAGGTTAGGTTAGGTTAGGTTAGGTTAGTTGATATTGTCCATCCTATATTAAAATACTCTTGTACGTACTGTATACATACTTCTATCAATTCGAAAAACTAGTGTTTCGATAAGTTTTAAGATTTTCACGGCCAAAAGCATTTTCGTTATTTGTTTTTGGGGTATTGTGCCGTGTTGCGCTACCTCCTTCTTTAGCCAACGTTTCGGACATCGTTGCAGTGTCCATCATCAGGGCAGATCCGGCAGATCCGGTAGATGTGTGAAAAATCTACCGGATCTGCCGGATCTGCCCTGATGATGGACACTGCAACGATGTCCGAAACGTTGGCTAAAGAAGGAGGTAGCGCAACACGGCACAATACCCCAAAAACAAATAACGAAAAAAAAAAACTAGTGTTTCGGTCAATTGGTGTTCAAAAAACTGAATTCGAACAATTGATTTAAAAAAATTGCAATTCGGTCAATTTACCTAGAAACTCCCTTTAGAAAATACCTTTAGTTGTAAAAATAACCTCAACCCCTCAGATGTTGAGTACTTCGTGAACCCCTCAATAATAATTGTACTGTACTCAATAAAAGTGCCTTCAACCTTTCAAGTTGAAGTGGTCGTCACGAGTTACTCAACGTGGAAACTAGCATTTGGCACTTGTTTAGTGTGTACTTCAACTAATAACCAAAAAGCTTTAGTGGGCTTGCTTGAACTCATTCCTAGCG
This sequence comes from Limnephilus marmoratus, assembly GCA_917880885.1. NCBI lineage: Eukaryota > Metazoa > Arthropoda > Insecta > Trichoptera > Limnephilidae > Limnephilus > Limnephilus marmoratus. The sequence goes on from OU862934.1 coordinate 3,564,074, forward strand.
GGAATTCTTAGTTAACTCTAGATTACTAAACTATCCTTGAAGTGACGTTGTTACTAAAAATTCGTAAAAAACGCGACACTGAAATAAAACGGAAATAAATAAGATAATCAAAAACTTTTATTATTTTAGAAGTGATGATTACTATCACGTAATAATGATAAATGTTATTTTTTTATTCTACACAGTTGAGACATGTGTTCATGTCATGTGCCCTATATAAGGCTCTTCTGCATTTCATGCAAAAGTTTGTTGGTATTTTTCTTGACTTGGATGGACAAAAGGCACATATTTTTCTTGAATTGTTGCCGCTTCAGGAACAAGCAATACTATATTTGTATGAGTTTATACTTTACTATACTATACTTTTTGTGAGCTCTTTTATTTCATACACATTAACCCTAGAATGCTAAACTATTGTAAAAATTAAACTTTCGTAAATTTTACGTCAATCTTGTTATAAATCAACACACAAATGACACCTAACCACAACGACATCGCGTGGCACACTGACGGAACAAATGAGGAAGGTACTGTGAAGCGGGGGATGCGGGTACCAAGCAAACATTGAAGTATATTGTAGCGCCAGCTCGTAGAGGAGTGGAGCTGGCGACACGGTATCGCTCCTAAGTAGATAAGTACAAACATCACCCCTAACTATTACACATCTGCCCTGATGATGGACACTGTAACGCTGTCCGAAACGTTGGGTAAAGAAGGAGGTAGCGCAACACGGCATAATATCCCAAAAACTAATGACAAAAATACTTTTGGCCGTGAAAATATAAAATCGTATCTAACAAAAAAACAAGCGAACATTGTTTTTCCAGGAATCGTCATTTTGCCGTCGTAATTTTTAGGTTAGTTTAGTATTCTAGGGTTATTAATAAAAGTTCTTGAAGTTAAGAGCCTTCAATTGCCTAGTAATAATATTACTGATTATTTGTTTAACACCATTTTTTTTAATCGCCTCAAGTGCGCTGTACAAAAAGACTTTCTAGCCTCTATCTATTAATTATTTACAAAGAGAAACATAGGGAAAGTATGTTTACGAAAAACAGAAAGGCTGATGGGGATATTGAAAGAAAGTTAAATCCAGGTAACTTTATTAATGCAGGATTGAATTCCATTGGTGCTAAAAAAAAACTGTCCAAAGAAGCGAAGCTATCAGTCTACAATGGAGGGCTGGTACCTACTCTTATGTATAAATGAGATCCCTGAGTACATGTGGTGAGCAACAAGATCCGAAAAGAATGCAAGACTGAATGATGTAAGCGTAATGACTAAGATTAAGAAATGGATGCTCAGACGATTTGTGCGCATAGAGCAAGTGAACGAAGAAAGAAATGTAAATAGAATATATGAATGCAACGCAAATTTGAATGGCAGAAGTCTGGGACGCCCGATGAAGACATGGCACGACCAAGTCATCACGGTCCATGTCAATTGTCAGAATAATAGAAAAGTACGTTTGAGACGATGAATTAATGTGAATGACCAAGACCCAGTTGTTTGGCGGTCCGTCCTCTTTGCCTACTAGGGTAAATAGTATTGTAACAAAATTATTTCAAAATTATCAATATCTTCCAAACGTTTTTTTTTTAATTATACTAACTGAAAAACAATAATTTAACCTACCGTAATGAATGTTTATCAGTTGTGTTAAATTTAAAAACCTTTTTTTAGTAAAGCCCTTAATTATTTGCGGACTGTGAAGGTAAAAGGTTTCTGACTATTAGTAAGAAAATACGAGTTTTAAGTTTAGCTCTAAATTCTGGTCCGGTCTGCGATCAATTTAACGTAAAAAAATATAGACGTAGAAAATTTGATTGGAAAGCGGTGAATTTCAGAATTTCAATTTCCGTGAGCGACGCGTTTTATTTTTGGATCCAATGAAATATTTGGTGTGTGTACTTTTCCGATGAAAGCCGTCAATTTTATATTTGCGTTTCATCGAAAGCTTCCCAGAAATCTAAATCACTATAGAATTCAATAAATACTTCTTATTCTTGTATGACGTCTTTAATGGAAAGGTTTTGACGCTCTTAACAAGTGCCTGTAATTTTAAAAGCCGCTGATTTTTCCTTGAAAAGACTTCAAGCTTTCTTCCATTATGGAGAATTTTCATTTCGCATAACAACCTCCATTTGCATGTATTCAAGAATCGTCAGCATATGATAATAAAATGTAATGGAACGGTAAATAAACGGAAATGGAAGGAAGAAATGAACCTGCACAGGAAGCACGGAAGTTCCCGGTACAAGTTTAGTGCCACCCTATTTCCTTGGGGGGAATCCTTTGAAGAAAGCTTTACCTTCCATAAGCATGTATTTATTTTTAATGATTGACGTTGAATAATACTCCTGTTAGGGGTATACTTGAAACAAAGCTGGGATTACTAGAAATAAGTTGGCTCAGGAATGTTCTAACTCTGGTAGTCGTCGGAAGCTGGATGCCTAGTACGGACGATCGATAAAACCCTATTCAATACGATTCCTATTGCCTAAGTTCGTTATTTATTTATTTAATTTACCCCCAGAGGGCTTTTACATAAATATATAAAGACAGTACAATTTTAACAAGAGAAAGATAAATATAATAATATAAATAAAAGTTACGATAGAAAACAAAAATACAACAATAAAATAAAAATAAAACAACAAAAATTTAAAAGTACAGTGAGAAATAAAAACAATAAAGTTGCGATAAAAAAATCATGCATGATATAAATATACAAGGAACAAAAAATTTTGAGTACGGTGATCAGATGTGTTTACAAATTTACAACAATTATCATGAATAACAAACACCTAAGTACTTATTGGTTTCTCATAGCGTGAAACCGCTATGTGTAGATGTAGGTTCGTAAGTTGCAGGAGTTCGGAACTGCTCGATTAGAATTTTTATATTTTAGATTTTAAAAAAAAGTTTAGTAAAGTCGACTTAGTAAATTTACAAAAAAAAAATCCTAGTTGAGCATTTAAATTATGGATAAATGATTTTATTATTTCATGTTTATAGTGTATCAATGACATTTTCCATATACATATCTATGGACGTCGCGTGTTCAATTCCTCGGCTGGCTAAGTCCTCCATCACAACACAAGCAACATTTTCGGCTTTCTGTGGTGGTAGCAGGAGATTTTCAAACATTGTTGGGTTATTCGTAACCCGGGAATGTTTGTCTTTCTTTTTAAAAACAAAAATAAATAATGTGCGAATACATATTACCCAAGTTTTTTATTCTGTATAGTGGTATATTGAATTGCGCTCTAGTAGTAGTTTTGCCACAATAAAACGGTAGTACTGACCTTGTGTTTCTGGCTGGCACATTAAAATTTATGAGCGCTGAGAATTCAGGGCTGTCAATTCTATTATGCAAGATTTTAAATAAAGATGTATCTAATTCAATTTAATTCAACTTATTCATTTTAAAAGCATTACAAAATTAACATTTCAAAGCGTTTTTAAAAGAGAGAAAATATTTAAGATTAGATAAGCAGATTTAAACAATAGCAACAAAGCTTGCCGTCTAAATTGTGCTTCATTGATGTTAAACGTATCGATATTCGAAGTGATTTTATTTAACAATCATATAGTTTTCCCGACTTGCATGACCATTGGCAAGTTAGTTCTGCAAAAGCCGGGAGGTATATGTAACACCTGACACAGCTAAGAACCATTTCGATCACGTCAGCTTTCAAACAACAATAAAAACTGCATCGTAATCGGTACATTCGTTTACGAGCTACGATGCCACAGACAGACATACAGACACACATGGAAACTTATAACACCTCTCCTTGCGTCGGGGTTAAAAACGATCTATGCAATAGCAGTGACGGAGTGTGATGTGACGGAGATAACCATCGGGAACATAGAAACGAATGCTCTCCTTGATAGTGGAGTTTTCAAACCATCCACGAATCAGTCTGAAGACATGTGTTACAATGAGCACATCTCTTCTGACCCGTAGATGGTTCATACCGAGCATGCTCAAGAGAAAGTCGCTAGGGCAGAGCCACGGGTAGTAGTCATACTGTCTCAGATAGAAAAGTCTCAGAAATTTATTCTGAACCTTCTCCAATTTGACAGAATACTTCACTTGGTGCGGGCCCTAAATCACCACCGATCCATTCTCAAGCCTACTCCTAACCAAAGCTTTCTGTAGTCACGGGCACGGTCAACAATTGATAAGAAACTTTAGCGATAAGGGTTACGTTTAGATATTATATTCAGAGGATTTGACAGTTTTCAGGCCTTGCCACGTCTGTAAACTAGATGCGTGTGTTGTGGAGGTTTTCAATAATGACTCTTGATTAACGCGAGTCAAATATATTTACATTGAAACTTTATATTACAATAACTTAGCACAGATTTAATAATAATTATCTCGCTTTGAGGAAAAGCAGGTGGATGGAACGAACGTTGAAACCGGAATAATTTTGCATTATCATGCACTCGGCCGGAGAGCGGTGCCCGGTGATACCAGTGTGTAAAATCGGATTTGAATAATATTTTTAAGGTTGTTCGTTGCTCGGCTACAAAACATTCCGACCGACGATTGACAACTTTAACGCGGCCTACTGTATGTCAGACAAGCTGTCAATATACACAGTTTTTTTTAAATATCGTTCGTTTTGCAAAATAACTGGTTTATTATTGAATGGAGGTGAACTATCGAAGCTCTTAAAAGTGAAAGAAATCGTAAACACGATCCATTACTTGAATAATTCATATAAGACGTGACCAATTATTCCGTCCGATCTTGGAGAAACGAAAGTGGTTGAAATATGACTAAAGACCTCATTTACTAATTAACTCCCATTTAGTCTAAAAAATAATGATACTTTTTGATTTGATTACTAAAACTACGAAATCAACTATATACAATTGCCTCGTCTTCGGTTTACCACTTTGCGATTTCTACCACGCGTCTGTATATTATGTACGAGTATAACGTCATTGGCCGATGCACCTTGTTTTCACAGCTTTATAATGATTAAATTCGTGAAATTTCCTACAAATTATTCATTATAATTATCTAATCATTTTAAAAAGCTTTGCCTTAATAAGAGTGTAATTTTCTATGTTGACATTCACATGCGATTTTCTCATTAAATTATCTATCTGTGTCAACGACTTCTAATTATGATGAAAATGATAATATGTTTGTGCACGCGCCTTGTTAAAAACAATTTTCCTTGGCCGAATGAAATATTGTAGACATCTAGAATTAAATACGAAAATATGGTTGTGGGCGGTTTGTTGATGAAATAATTGCAATTAAACTTCTGTAAGCCAAACAACACAAAACACTGGGCATGGATCAGCCAGTTTAGATGGAAAAATTGTGAGATTTAAATTTTTAAAACTTCCAGGGCTTATTCTGTCAGAAGGTCAAAATATTTCCGCTGTGCAATAAAAAAACTATTTTTGAAAGGAATCTCATAAATCGTATAAAAAGTTTCATAAATCTTCTTCAAACACGGCAAACTTATTTTGTGCTTCCATTTTAATTCAAAATTAATAAAAAACTTAATTTAATGTACTTTTATGGTTTAAAACCAAAGATATAAAAATTTAATAGATGTGCTATCTGCAGTTTTTACTAGGTGGGACTGCGCTTCCGCGTGTCGCCGATATTGTTTACCAATTAACAAATAAACTAAATGAACTAATTCTTTCCGTTACGTTTTAAGATTTTCACGGCCAAAAGTATTTTCGTTATTTGTTTTTGGGGTGTTATGCCGTGTTGCACTACCTCCTTCTTTAGCCAACGCTGTCCGAAACGTTAGGTGGCGCAACACGGTATAACACCCCAAAAACAAATAACGAGAATTCTTTCCGAATTCAATTGTTAACCAATACTAATGCACACCCATAGACATCCAAATGGATAGACAAGCAGTTACAGATGAGGGGTAAAACCAAACTATGGAGAGCGAAGAGGGGAAAGATGACTGTCATTCGTTGAACAATCAATCTGACAGTATATAGGCATCTCGCATTACAATATCACCATTTAGTTCTTAAAAGCAAAATCTGCTTTGAATGAATAGACCTTTTTACATGGGAGCGCGAATTGCTTGCCACGTTCAAAACATATTTGCTAAGGCCAAATGCTCGCCCCAAAAAGACTCGCGCCAATACACATATCAATATTTTGTTTCCGTGTTTAGTTAAAACACTTTTACAAATGTTTCATAATTTACTTACCCCTGTAACCAGCGACGAGCACATTGGAGTACCGCCCACATTCGCTATGTGTACATTGATACGTAGATATATTGTATAGCACAAGCTGCCGTTATTTCGTTAAATGTATGGATGTCAGCTTCTCGCTGTTCACGGCAAGAATGATGACGTCACACATTTTAGATTCAAGCGAGGCTATATCCCCTCCCCATGGAGCGAGCCGGTTCCAAGGAGGAGCTACAGCCGGCGCCATGTGGAGGGGGAAATAATACGTTTTTATCACTTAGGGCAGGTCCAGATATATTCATATGTCCGTGTGCACACCTTAAAAAATCAATGAAATGAACAAATTCTTTTCGTACGCAAACTACTCTGATTAGGTCGTAGTCCGCCGACAGTTGCGCGGACATCATAGCATATCTCATTTGTATTTGAATGAATATCTTTGTTTAAAAGTAAGTATTTTATTATTTTTAATTTAAATACTGTAAGTTCCTTTGTGGTTAAATATTAGGTTTGAATAAAAACCGTGGTGTTTTCTCTTTCTAACACCGTTTTGATCATTTTTATTACTATTACGTGAAGGGAGACAAAGGACCTTATTTGACAAATGTTTTATAAACGTGTCGTCACCTCACTTTTTATCGTTTTATCACTTTTTCGTTATCAGTAGTTTTAGGTAACGTGAGCCATTTTTAATACTTTTTTTATATTCGCATCAAAAAAAATGTTTATATCTTTCAAAAAAAGCTTTTAATTTTTAGGACGCGTTAATATTCCAATTATTTGGATTTTATTGCAAAGCGGAAATATTTTGACATTTCGACAAAATAGGCCCGAGACCTCAGGGGTTAAATGATTAAATGTTAAATAGCACAAATTAGTCAAATAAAATTTACTTGCGCACCCCAGGATTTGGGAGGCGAGTATGGGTACTAAATTTCACAGGGTGAGGTTTATTTAGGTCTTGGCGACCTATGCGTCTGCCCACCTGCCGTGTGGTGCACAGGATCGAGAGAGTCTTGTTGAGGGAGGTTTTTTATCCTCTCCAGCCGAAATCTCGCGACCCATCGCCTTGCATCGGGGTTGGAGGGATTGATTCATACGTCCGTCACTCCTGGACCACTGACCCCCAGATTCCTATCCACCCCTAATATGTAGTTCCTTCCCAGAACTTCTTCATCTTCCTTTCCTTAGAAGAACCATCCACATATAGTATCCCCTAAGATGATATAGGCCCAGAGGCTTCCTAAGGAAAATAATTGTGCTTTAGACAACACGACTGAAGTAAAACTTCACTAACTTATAAAAGAACATATGACATTGACATTGGGGTGACATATGACCATGGGGTGACCTATGACCCTGGGGTGACCTACCACCGTGGGGTGACCTACGACCTTGGGGTGACCTACGACCTTGGGGTGAGCTACGACCTTGGGTGACCATCCTTATCCTTATCCTTATCTCTTCCCAAGTCAAGCGTGTGTAAAGGCCCGACCGTTCGCCTCACCATCGATCACCGTTCGCATCACACTTTTCGTAACATCAAACTTTTCGTAACTCATCATAACCCATTTTTTTTTTTTTTTTTTGCCGGCAGCCCGGGCGTTTATTGTTTTAAATTATCTTACATAAACAAGTAAGTAACCCGCCTCACTAGACTAAGTCTGTTCTGAGACGGGTACCTATACATATATTTACAGATGCATACACTTACACACAACTATATATATATATATATATATATATATATACTAATATGTACGTATACACACATACATGTTTGCATATATGGATAAATACGTATATATATACACTCATTATAACAAATCACCACTTTTCGTAACGCATTCACCAGCTTACCCCCCAAATCAGCGTGCGTAAAGAAGTTTTACTTCAAAAATATTTGAACTCGCGGCCTACAGATCGCTAATCGAGAGCCTAATCGTCCCTGCAGGCCATCAGCCCTTTTATCTACAATTCTCATAAATTTCATCGCACCACATTTATTTTCCCAGCTGTCCAACTGCGCCACATTGGCAAGTCAGCAAATCTCCATCAGCAGAAATAACAGCGAAGTCGTAAGTTCAGCGTGAATGGACCGCCCCATCACTCAAGTCCTGAGCTCTCTATAAAGCTTATTGCTGGAGTTAAAGGGTGCTTTATTTTCGGTATCGGTGTTCTGTACGACCCTTGAATTCAGAGCTTTTGGGGCTTGCAATGGTATCAATGTATTAAATAAAAGCTTGTTGTGCCTGTTCAGCGTTTTTTTTGAGAATATCAACGAAACAACTGAAAATACTCGTATCACCCCACTGTCAGTACTTTCTGTAATTGTTTTATTTAATACTAGCGAGTTCTCGGAATGATATTCTCCTATAATAAGCAAGTGCGCCCCACGGTTGAATTTGGCAGCAACCTCTGGTCTGGAGCTCCAAAATACCTGAAAAATACTCTCGATTCTGTCCAGAAACGGGCGGTCCGTTTGATAGATTCTCCCATCTTAACAGACGGATTGCAATCTTTAGATCATAGGCGTCGGGTGGGAATGCTATCCTTGTTCTACCGGTATTACAATGGAAGATGCTCCGAGGAACTAGCATCATTGATCCCTTCGGCACCGGTGCATAGTCGGGAAACACGCCAAACGCGTGCCCAACATTTGTACACGGTTGACATTTGTCTCATGAGAACGAGTCGTTTCTTCGACTCGTTCTTATGTTCAACAGCTCGGCTGTGGAATGATTTGCCGGCCTCTGTGTTTCCTCCTTTCTACAACATGGGTCTCTTCAAGACCAATGTTCATTCCTTCCTCTCCTCAAAAAGACCCTCCACACAGCATCCCAGATGACATAGGCCCTGAGGGAAATTATTTTCCTCTAGGCCTCCTGTGTGGAGTTAATGTAAAAAAAATGCTCGATTGTATAGGTGAAGGTATTATTTCTTTAGTTATTTTGAATTTTTTTGTTTTTATTGCTGTTTGTATTTTGTAGTTTTTTTTTAAATTTATTTTTTATAAAGAATAAGAGAATTTAAAAAAAAAAATATTTTATTTTATTTATTTGTTAATTTATTGTTTTTAGTTAAGGTTTTCAGTGTATTTTTTTAATTGTGTTTTGAATTCTTTGAATCTACAGGGTGTCCGGTGGCAGAATTAGGTTTTAAATTTCGAATTTCTCTGTAACGGCTAAGCGGACGAGCGGGGAGGGTGACGCGTTAGCTTTGTCGTTCGTGCGGATTGTTTAGTCACGATCAGTCACGATGTCGCAGTGGACTGGAGAGCAACGTGCGTTCGTAATCGAAGCCTATTTCAAGGCTAACGATTTCTGTGAAATTGCGCGTCGAAGATTTAGTACGCGTTACATTATTCGACGTTTAAGTGACGCCCCAAGTGAAGATTTGATTCGATCATGTGTCCGGAGTTTCCGGGCAACATGTTCGGCGGCAAACGACTCACGGCCGGGGCCCAGGAGGACGTCAAGAACAAATGAAAACATCGAACTCGTCACGAACAGTTAGCGCGATAATCCGCGTCAGTCCGTGCGCAAGAGAGCGGCTATCCTAGGGCTTCCAAAAACTATTGTGCACGAAATATTGAAGAAGGACCTTAAATTTTATCCTTTTAAGATTCAAATTGTGCAAGCGCTTAAACCTAATAATTAAAATTTACGTAAAATTTCCTGTGAGACAATGATAGAGCGATTTCGTATGGTAAACACTATCTTTTGGATTGATGAAGGATTGTTTAAAACATCATCAGCCACTTCACAGTCCCAAAGTGACGGTTTGCATTGTCTAGCAGTGGAATAATCGGACCTTATTTTTTTTAAAACGTCGAAGGCAAGCCATTACTGTGAATGGGGTTTCTTATCGTGGCGTGCTTAACGATTATTTTTTGCAAAAAATAGGAGAAAATCCTGCCTCCAAATCACACACATGGTTCCAGCAAGATGGCGCCACGCCTCACACTGCTAGAGAGACAATGGCGCTTCTTCGTGATTTGTTCCTTAAAAAAATGATTAGCCGTTTCGGTGACATCCCCTGGCTAAGGGGGTCACCAGATCTCACCCCTATGAACTTTTTTCTGTGGGGGTACCTCAAAAGTAAAGTGTATAAAACCGACCCCGCGACCATCTCTGCACTAAAAGAAAAATATCATTCGCGAAGTTAATGGTATCCCGACGTCATTTCTCCAGCGAGTGGCACGAAATACTAAGGCCAGATTCTAAGAGTGTGTCCGACGTGATGGTCTACATTTAGACGAAATAATTTTTAAGAAATACAATCCGCACTTCTCTTCTTTGTAACAGTTATTGAAATAAATGTATATCGTAAGCAGTTTATTTTTTATTTAAGTTTTAAATCCTAATTCTGCCACCGGACACCCTGTATCATTAAGGGATCTTATAATTTCTGGCAATTTATTGAAGTATTTTAAGTTTTGTTGACCCAAAGTTTTTTTATAAATCGGAATTGGTAACATGTATTTTTGCCTGAGATTGTCTGTGTTTTTGAAAGGTACGGTTTTGTTTAGAATATCCTCTTTGTAAACTTGTAAGGTTGAGTGATACAGGAAAAGATTATTTAATTTTCTGACTTTAAATCTTTGAATATGGGTTCAGATGGATATAAAAATGATTTATTATTATTTTAATTTTCGTTTTTGCGCAGAAGAGATTGTGTGTGAGTTTTATAAGCGCCCCCCATCCTATTATACCATATTGGATTATGGATTGACAGATAGCAAAGTATGTCATTCTCAGTAGTTCTTTATTTAGAATATGTCTCAAACAGCTAAAAATATAAGTCAATTTTCGTACTCTGTTTTAATGGTTATTTTTGGTGTCCATTTTAGGCATTGGTCAATAGTGATCCCTTGATATTTGGTTGAAGTTTGAAATAATGAAAAAACATAATCAACTGTTGAGAATAAAATAATTGTTTTAATCCTGAAAATGATACAAAAATGTACAAAAATCAGATACTTTAAGATTAATCAGTTTATCAGATTTAATCAGTTTAAAGATTTTCACGGCCAAAAGCATTTTCGTTATTTGTTTTTGGGGTGTTATGCCGTGTTGCGCTACCTCCTTCTTTAGCCAACGTTTCGGACATCGTTGCAGTGTCCATCATTAGGGCAGATCCGGTAGATGTCACATGTACCGGAACTGCCTGATGATGGACACTGCAACGATGTCCGAAACGTTGGCTAACGAAGAAGGTAGCGCAACACGGCATAACACCCCAAAAACAAATAACGGAAATGTACAAAAATATTGTAATTTATTAGAGAGCTAAACTCGAATGTACTCATTCAAAGAGGAGAATTTTAAAAGATCTAACTCTCCATCAATATCGCCAGGCAGCATAGAAATCCCATATTTAAATTCTAATGCAGCAAGAATTTCCGTACAACTCTTATTGTAAAAATACTCGCAAAACATTTTATGAAAAGATCGCGAATCCGTATCTTTTCAAGAAATTCGATAGGTTCTTTTCTATGCAACATACAAGTTGATCTGCATATAAATGCTTGGACCACATGATGCAAGTCTTTCAAAACGAATTCTATTGATGTTCTTAAATTCCGAACTCGAATACCGGAAACTGTTCCGGGAAGTATGGAGTATGGTCATATAAGAACGGTCGATCGATAAAACCCTATTTCAATACGATATTGACTAAATTGGTCATCTATGGTCGGTTGGCGTTATTTGAGATATATGAAAATATGATTCCGACATTAGGTTAGTTGACAAGCCGTCAATTTAAGCACGGCCTCTACAAGCAGTTAATATACACAACTTTTTGAATAGTGAAGTTCGGTATGCAAAATAACTGACTTATTAATTAATGGAGCTGAACTAACGAAGCTCTTAGAATTGAATGAAATCATGTATAAAATGCCTAGGCCACATTATGCAAGTCTTTGACTAAGAATTCTATTGATATTCTTAAATTCAGAATTCGGATACTGAAAAATACACTAGGAGGTCTAGTGCGTTGATCGGTAATACGTAATACCCCATGTCAATATGGTAATTGTCATCATCATCACTATTGGCTCTACAACCCCTGGTGGGTCTTGGCCTCCTCAAGAGTCTTCCTCCACTCATGGTGTTGTGCCCTGGTGTTGTGCCAGCTCTCTCCAGTTTAGAAGCTCCAAGATAGATATGTCTTTGAGGACGTTGTCGCTCCCTTTTAATCTTGGTCTTCTCAGGCTCCTTCGCCTTATTTTGGTAATTGTAATTGTATTTTGGTATTGGTATTTGTATAAAATAATTATTAAATTTCCTTAATCTTGTATAAGATCGTTTTAGGATCTCACAATCCAGCGATCAGTTCTTAGTCTTGTTTATTATGTATACCTACCTTAAAATATTATAATGTTAAAGTTTAGACTTACGGATTTCGATACTTCGTTTATGTGGAAGCCTTTGATAAGAAAAAAATGTTCGTCTGTCACTCAAGTGACAAATTTATCCCGGCATCAATTTCAATCAATGGAAAATCTCCGAAAGAACTTTTAGTAACGAAATTTCTCTCCTCTTTTCGAGTTGTACTAAATTTTGTTCCCGGTGAAAATGTGGTTTGATGTTCGCTGTCCCTTTGGGGATTGAACCCGCGTTGGGGTTTGTTTTCGCCTACTTACTCGTAGAGCGCTTGGTGACTGGTATAGTGTAGCATCAGGAATTCATTCCTGGAAGTGTTGTGTGCTGAAATGTTCTATAATTATATTTATTATTAATAATTGTTCTCTTCACTGCTTTCGTGAGAAGAAATTTAAAATACAATTCCACTATTTAGTTCCCGTAGCACATGAAATAAAAATTGAGAAAGTATAACGTTAATTTTTAAGGTTCATTAATTTCAAATTCTCCGTACCCTTTGAACAAATTACTTATGTTATCTTAATGACTTAATTTAACTTACTTTTATTCAAATTAGTTAGTGAATCACTTGACACATCTGACTTAACAAACCTATTGACATTCCGAGTACCAAATCATGACACGAGATTTCCAGAGCTGTTGTTCTTGGTTTATCCATTTAAAACAAACTATTTCATTAACTCCCCAATCCAAAGACACATAGGCTTGGAAATAAATTCAGTTCCGTTGATATTTTCATTTATTCCTTACCAAAATTTGTATCAGAAATTTGTAAAATTCTGATGTAAATTTTATTATTATTATTCTAATATTGTTTTTGTTGTTATTTCTTTTTAATTCTGCTTCCTTTCTATTAGTGTAAATACTTTTTTACGGTGTAATTGTATCCATTTGTTTAATTGTGACCCTTTGGATGTACCAGCTATTTAACTTACTTTAAAAGCAGGTTGCCACTTTAAAATGTAGGGCCTTTCCCGTCATTCTCTTGTCCTGTGATAGAAAAATGCAATCAAATGTTCAATATCTTAAGTATTACAAGTTTGCCATCGGGCTTTAAAACCATCAGTTGGTTGTCTTCCCTGTAATATACACCCACCATAGACATCCAAATGGATAATGGATAGACGAGAAGATACAGATGAGGGATAAAACCAAACTAAAGGGCGAAGAGGGGAAAGCCGAAAGATGACTGTGATTCGTTAAAAAATCAATCTGACAGTATATAGACATCTCGCATTATAATATCACCATTTAGTTCTAAAAAAACAAAATCTGCTTTTGAATGAATAGACCTTTTTACATGGGAGCGCGAATTGCCCGCCACGTTATTAACATATTTGCGTAGTCCAAATGCGGCAAAGTAAAGTTCGCCCTTTTTTCACAGAGGAATATTTTGTTGCCGCATTTAGTTAAGACACTTTTACAAATGTTTCATAATTTACTTACCCCTGTAACCAGCGACGAGCTCACTGGAGAAACGCCCACATTCGCTATATTCACATATACTAGGATATAATGTATAGCACAACCTCTCATATTTGTTCGTAAAATGTAGGATGCGAACTCGGCGCTGGTCAGAACAAGAATGATGACGTCACATTTTTAAGAGCGTTTAACCAGCCAGCGGACGAAAATCCACATTTTGTCGAAAGTTGTTCTTCCGATCGTGCAGGGCGGTTACAATGAGAAAGATTGATTATTCTCCGTACCAGCTTTTTTAAATTATAACTCAATATCGAATTTATTTCTATCCAAATTAGCTTTAATTTATACCTTCATCCAAAAATGCTGAAAGGCGTGATGATAAAACTATTAAAATAGTGTACTTTTTGTAGTTATTTTTTTATTATAAGTATTTATCATTTTTCAATAATGTCTAAATTTAATAAGAATGTTAAAAAAATCTGAAATATATTAGTTTGTAAGTGCGCAAATTAATACACAAATGGACCAATTTTCGTCAAGAAATACATGTACGTACATATTTTTTAATGATTTTATTGAAACTAAAATTAAAATTCTAATACATAACTTTGCTAGATAATGTATTGATTTATTTTACTGCATGATTACATTATTTGAAATGGGTGTGGTATAATACAAAAACTTTTTTGAAAATTTAACAAATCTGCCAACGACCTATGGAATAACCTTATTATACTAAAAATTTAAAAAAATTCTAAAAATTTATTACATAACTATGCTAGATAAAAGAACAATCTTTCGAAATCCATTTATAATTTTTTGTGGAAAAGAGTCAATACGTCTAAAAACTTTTTTGAAAATAACGTATTTCCAGCTTTCTCTGGTAATGCCCTCTTAAGATTCAAGCGAGGCTCTCGTTAAGCCGAGCCGGCTCCACGGAACCGTTTTGGGGAGGGGGAAATAATACGCTTTTATTACTTAGGGCAGGTCCAGGTATATTCATATGTCCATGACACCCACCTAAAAATGATTCTGTGTCGAGTGAAAAATTTTTACCGGCAACAATTTCAATCAACGGAAAATCTCAAAAAAATCGAAAAATATTACATTACCTTTGTTCTCTGGTTTATTTGAATGTCCCGTGCAATGCTGAACATGCTGCACAAGTTTTAAAACTAACTGAAATGAAAAAGCAAACTAGAACTAAAACCTTCCACGACCCAGTTGAAGCTGCAAAACTTTATTTTAATTTTAAATTCTGGCTGAACATCGGATTTTGTAAGAAGTTTTAACGATCGGCATTCAGTTACGTCTGCGCCACGAGACAAATAATTGAGATTTTACCATTTCGACAGTCCCGAAGAACAATGTTGGATTTGTGATTTTATAGTTTTGCATTAGAGCTGTTGTTTCATTTCTGCATTTTTACTGTTTTTGTGATCAAGAAAATAGAATATAATAAAAATATATATATTTCACTTCTTCTAATAGTGCAAAATTATTTTGTGGTAACATTTAAAAAAATACATTGTTTGTTTTTATACATTGTAATGTCAATGGCATTCAGTTGCTAAACAAATAACAGTTAGCTACTATATTTTCAACTTTTTCATTATTTTATTTTATATTCTTACTCTTCTTTTTATTTCCTTATTTTATTTCATCAATTTTCTTTCTTTTTTGTACAAAGCATTCTCCATATTGTTACATAACCACGGGCTCGAACCGCCTGGTTACGAACAGGTACACAAATTAATAATAAATAACACAACAATTTTCAAGACACAACAACAATGGTTCAATTTAAATACTTACAAAAACCAAATTATAATCCAAACCCTCGGCTAGCTTCTCTCAGGGATATCGTGTTTTCAGTTCGTTTGGATTTGATTCAAAACGACCGTCGCTTTATTGTTGGGATAATTATTGGTAGGGTTTTAATAAATTAAGAAGATCTCTTGTCGCTTTTAAATAATTGGTGAATTTATTAATGACTCGACGCTTCTAGGAAAAGCTTTTAATCTCTTTGTGAACTCAAGGTTAATGATTCTAAAATATAACGAAAGGGAGGAATAGAAAACACAAAAATAAATAAGATTACGTACGTTACAATGTCACGGGCAGCATCGGGCAGATGACCTCGTCCGGAAACACCACGGAGTTGATTTAAATATCAAATTTAACTATATTTTAAATTACGTGTCCCAAACAAATGTTGGAACCAAAAGGGCGGTCGCCAATATGCGAAGAACCGTCCCATAGCGCAGTTAAAACCAGAAGAGCCCGGGAAGAAGCCGGCAGCCCCCTGGCTGACCGCTTCCCCCCTCTCACACCGAATTCTTGACCAATCCAAAGATCTAGTCAATGTTGCAAGCTTTTGACAACTAATATTAAATATTTAGTACTTGACGACGGAAATATTCATATAGGGGTAGGAAGTTATAATTCAAGAAAGTACTTCATAACAACATGTTCATACCCATAATTATTTGACTGTCCTAAAACGGGAAAATACTCCTAGTTGGGCTGTCAAAATTTAATAAATAATGTATTTAAATGTATAATATTGTGCTAAATAAATAAAAAAAAAAAAAATTTAGAAATTTTAGAGATTAGAAAGAGTGTTAATGCAAATTTAAATATTATTAATAATCAAAAATTGTTTTTAAATGACCCATTATTAAATCTATTCCCCTTTAAAATTTTTTATTGTTCTATATTGCCCCTCGTCTCCTACACATTATTTTCTTTCAAATTTTATTATTGTTTATGTCTATTATTTTTCTCTATTACCTATGTATGTCTATTTTTTAAATTAGTTCTGTCAAAACCCTGAGGAAGTCAGCTTTGCTGACGAAACATGTCGGTTTTTGTAAATAATTAAGTGGTTAATACGAAGTTATCTATTAATTTCAATACATATTTCAATTAGTTTCATTAATAATCTGAAAATTTAGACTTTTAAATCAAAAAAAGGAAAATAAAATATGCAATTTCAATTTTTAACACATCCGACATTGTTCTTTGGAACCATCGATTTTGTTATTAGATACACTAATCTATTACCCTTTTAGGAGAGTATTAAAAATTTCGATTTCACTCACGTTTTTGGAATATCAAATTTGAATAGAATTCTTAATATGCCATTCATTCTGGTTTCGAGTCCCAGTGGAGCCAACATCTTTTTTCTGATTTTTCTGTCTCCAGATTTTCGATTCAGTTTCGCTAATATTGCCTTCATTTAATTAAATATTATAATTTGAGACTTTATTCATAAAGTTAAAAATTAAAAATAAATATTCATCCCTAGACTTGCAGAAAAGTCGATAGATTTCGCGAATTAAAAATAAAAAATGGATACAAATTTATCCAGACACTATCTAGATAGCATTTAGTTCGAGTTGAATCTTGCAATCATATATAAAGATAGCAGCCAATAATATGTGCTTTAAGAAAATGAAGATAATGTTGGTAGTCTTAGTCGAAAAAGTTAAAAGTAATACAGTTAAAAGTGACCGAATTGGATGTAGGTTCCGTAGCTCAGTTGGTAGAGGTACTTGCCATGTAAGCAAAGGGTCTTGGGTTCGAGTCCCAGTGGAGCCAATATCTTTTTCTGATTTTTCTGTTTCCAGATTTTCAATTGAGTTTCGCTAATATTGTCTTCGCGATAATTATCTCATTTGATATATCTAAATGATAATTATTTTATTTAAATTATCTCCAAATAGTAGAAGACCCCGAGGAAAAAAAATCCTTAGGACCTATATCATCTTTGGGGATGCCGTATGAAGGAAATTTTTAGGGAAAGGGTGTAGATGAAGTTCTGGGAAAGAAAAATGTTTTTTTTTACATTAGCTCCACACAGAAGGCCCTGAGGAAAATAATTTCCCTCACGGCCTATTTCATATTTGGGATGCTGTGTGGAGCGTCTTTTTAGGACAGGAAGTAGAGGAAGTTCTGAGAAGGAAAAGGATATTAGTGGTGGGTTGTAATCTGGGTGTCAATTTTTTCAGTGTGCAAGGCAATGGGTCCAGAGAGTCCGGCTGAAGAGGTCAGAAAGTCTCCCTCAACCGTCTCTCCCGATCCGGCATGTCACGCAGTTGTGGGCAAACGCTTCCGCTGCCAAGACATAGTCAAACATCACCCCACGAAACCGGGTGTCTCTTCTAACTCAACTAATGTTTCGAACCACTTGGGGTGACCTATAGCAGAAGTGTTGGTTATCCAAAGAATGGTACCTGGGGCGGTGGTACCATACCCCCCTTTCAAATTGTAAATGAAGTAAGACGAATAAAAGTATTTTCTGTCAGTAATCATTCTACTCGTAGTGTTGTATTAGGCGTCCGACCAAGCAACCAAAGTTGAATGTATATTTTATATTCAAGTTATGGTGCCAAAAGTTTTTCGACTATATTTATGGAAAAAAAAAACTCTCAAAATTTGGAAAGAAAAGTTTTTCTACCTTGAGGCAGCTTTTAGTGGAAAACCGATGTAAACTGTAATGAATAGCTTTTGTCCCAATCAGAGGCGGCCCGTGACAAAATTTGCCGACAGTGCATTTCACAAAAAATGGTAACATTAATACGGGAAAATATAATTAATTGATTCACAGATTCGCGAAAACCAACATCAAGTTGTAATCGTATACCTATCAACTCGATCCAACAAACTAAATTGCAATACTACATGTATATGTACTGGGAGTATGAATGTTCATTAACTTTTCGGTAAAATAAAGGCTATCGTTTACACAACTTTCACTTCACAATTTATCATCAACCACGAAAAAAAAATGTGTTCAAGCGATCACATTCACAAAGCCAAGATGCTTTCGAATATTTAATACTTCGTTTTAAAAACTCTATTCATAGTTTTTTTTCCCTTAACCTTACTTGTAGGTATTATATTTAGCAAAGGTTTTGGAGAGCCATTATTTTTCAAAAACAATTTATTCTCAAATGAAATTCGGTTGCTTTTGAAAAAATCGACGTTAATCGCAATGTTTTCATTACCTACCACTCATTTTTAAATAAGTTTTTTACAGAGCAAAACTAGCGAAAACCATTAAAAATGTGTCAATAATGATCAGTGATCTGCCAAATGCTTGATTTCGCCGCCCTGGTGCGATGGTAGAGCTAATACATAACATTGTCAATTAGTTGAAAATTCGTCATTCCTAACTAACTCATTCCAAACGTTCGGTAACATATAACGCATGTTAAAGGTTTTGTCATAAACCAGTTCTGCGCATGTGCGCCGCTAGTGCACGAGCGTCTCATATATCTTCCCTTATGTCTTGCCCATTTCACGGTTCCAGCCTCTGTAGACTGTCCCAGTAGAAATATCACTTCATGTGACGTCACGTCTCGGCACAACGGAAGATGCACGCATTGCTTTTTCTTATGCGCTGATGCGAGTTTAGTACGGAGTCTAATACGAAAGTTAATTGGTAAGGATATTATAACGAATTGGCGGGAATTCTTCGTGAATGAATGTTACAAATTTACACTTTTACACGTTTGTTGATGTTTGTACGAATTTACACTTTTGACGTTGGCAGTGCATTGCACAAATGCATCAATGCAGGAGCCGCCACTGGTCCCAATGTATTGTGTTTAACCGCAGGACAAAGTTTCCAGTGAATGCCGCACACTTGATAAATAAACGACGGTGAAAGTATGCCATCAAATTTCTGGAAGATTCGGCTATTCGTCTTTTCTCAATTTGGGAGGCGGGTACGGGTCACGCCAACTATTGGATAACCAACACCTCTGCTGTAGGTCCCCCAAATGGTTTGCTATGTTTGGTGATTTCGCAGGGGTACCCGATTTCATGGGGTGAGGTTTGCCCCGCCTTGGCGGTGAATGCATCTGCCGAACAACTGCGAGGCAGACCAGATCTGTAGAGACTGTTTGAAGGAGTCATTTTGATTTATTGCTATCAAGCTTAATTTGTAGAACTCCATTTTAATTTTAATTTTTTTATTATAAAATCAATAATATTATTATTAAAATAATTAAAAAAAGTTTATTTTTAAACAAGTTCTGCTGTGTAATTATTATTATGCGTGACAGCTGTTTCGCCTTCTGAAGGCATTATCAAACTGTGGTATTATCAACAGTTATCAACAGCATTATCAACAGTTTGATAATGCCTTCAGAAGGCGAAACAGCTGTCACGCCTAATAATAATTACACAGCAGAACTTGTTTAAAAATAAACTGTTTTTATTAATTTAATAATAATATTATTGATTTTATAATAAAAAAAGTCATTTTGAATTAAGAGCGTTTTACCAGCCAGCGGACGAAAATCCACATTTCGTCGAAAGTTGTTCTTACGATCGTGCAGGGCGGTTACAATGAGAAAGATTAATTATTCTCCGTACCAGCTTTTTTAAATTATAACTCAATATCGATTTTATTTCATTCAAAATTTGCTTTATTTATACCTTCATCCAAAAATTCTGAAAGGCGTGATGATAAAACTATTAAAATAATGTACCTTTTTTAACTATTTTTTGATTATAAGTATTTATAATTTTTAAATAATATATATGTTAAATAAGAATGTTAAAAAAATCTGAAATATATTAGTTTGGAAGTGCGCAAATAAATAGGTACACTAACAAACCAATTTTCGTCAAGAAACACATGTACGTATATATTTCGGTCGGCATAAAGTATAAAAAATAAAAGGGGTGTTTACAAAGTTATTGTTTTATTTTAAATGAATAATGTCACATCACAAAGCATCCACTTCATATCAACAAATGTATATTTTTAATTATTTTATTTAAACTAAAATTAAAATTCTAAAACATGCGTTTGCTAGATAATGTATTGATTTATTTTACTGCATGATTATATTATTTGAAATGGGTGTGGTATAATACAAAATCTTTTTAGAAAATTTTACAAATCTGCCAACTACCTATGGTATAACCTTATTATACTAAAAATAGACACTTTTTCTCAAAATTTAAAACATGCGAATGCTAGATAAAAGAACAATCTTTCGAAATCTATTTATAATTTTTGTGGAAAAGAGTCAATACGTCTAAAATCTGATTTAAAAATTACATATTTCTGGTTTTCTCTGATAATACCCTCTTAACCAATAGTACTCTCTCGAAACTTCGTCTTGCCCTACAGTGGGAGCTATGGATTCATAGTCACTCCTGGACACATTGACCCCCAGATTCCTACCCTCATTCCTTTTTCCTTCACAGAACCTCATCTCCTTCCTTTCCTTAAAAGACCCTCAGCAAAGACAAACAGCTTCTCCATAGACGACGACGAGATGAATATTTTAGTCAAGGTCTCCTGTGTTCACACGACCGAATATTGACGGTTCCGAAGAACAATGTCGGATCTAGTAATAATTGAAAATCGTTCGGTTGGCTTATTTTGTTGATTTAAAAGTCTGTGTTTTCGGAATTTTGAATGAAATGCCAAATATTAAAACAAAAAAGTGGAGTGCAGTTCACACGCGGTAGAAGCGAAATTTAACCCAAACAATCTCAAACAATAGGAGCCTTGAAAAGTGAGGTCATAATCAAAGCGGCGAATGAGCGCAGACCTAGCGTCATTTCCGTTTCATATCTCAACCAATAGGAGCCTTCAAAAGGGACATCTTAATCAAAGCGGCCAATGAGCGCAGTTTGATGCTTTGCAGGTGCGTAATGCGTCATTTCCGTTTCATACTAATTTTAAATCACAACGAGGCAAAAGAAGTTTCACTTATATAATGTCTTTCTTGATCTCGAAAGCAGTAAAAATGCAGAAATGAAATTTTAAACAGCTCTACTGTAAAACTACAAAATCCCACGTCCTACATTGTTCTTCTGGACCGTCGATATTATTGTCAAGCCTTGTATTATAATATGCGAGCCTGGGGCACGTCAATAATCCCAGAACTCTCTGAGCGTAATACTCAAAAATATGATTATGAATTTATCTTGCACGGACCAAAAAATAGCAATCTGACAATTCTCAAGGGAAGAAACAGAAACATTAACCTTGTATGTTGATTTCTGCAACGTGGGAGGCCCCCAGTAATTTCAATCCACTTAAATCAAGATTAGTACAATTTTTGTAATTTTTAAATACGCACAAGTCTTTTTTTATTTGTTTTTGGGGTGTTATGCCGTGTTGCGCTACCTCCTTCTTTAGCCAACCTCTCGGACAGCGTTACAGTCTCCATCATCAGGGCAGATCCAGTAGATGTGTAGTTTTTAGTGGTGAGATGTGTCCTTATTTATTTGGAAGCGATACCGTGTCGCCAGCTCCACTACTTTCACCGGTACAAAATAACCGTGACAAGCAGTAACACTAAATCGTGGTATTAAGAAGAAGGTAGCGCAACACGGCATAACACCCCAAAAACAAATAACGAAAATACTTTTCGTTATTTGTTATACACACATGCACAAGTCAGTTGTCAACTTTACACAACTAAAGTAGAAATCACAATCAAGATATTCAAACCACAGGATGATATGACAGTTATTCCCATGTCACAAAAATATTTTTAAATAAATACATTTTAAACTGCACTATTTCTCCAAACGGACAAGTGAGCGCCATCTATGATCCATTGT
This sequence comes from Limnephilus marmoratus, assembly GCA_917880885.1. Taxonomy (NCBI): domain Eukaryota; kingdom Metazoa; phylum Arthropoda; class Insecta; order Trichoptera; family Limnephilidae; genus Limnephilus; species Limnephilus marmoratus. The sequence continues at coordinate 3,586,690 of OU862934.1, forward strand.
GGCCGATCATGATGATTTAGCAGTTTTTTTGAACAAAACATTTCGGTGTCTCTGATAATCCAAAGGGACCGCCAAATCACCATTCAAAATAAACAAAAAAAAATGTTGTAATGCCTAACCAAGTCTTATATTTCGTTGAAGTTTCTTTCTACTCCTACTTTAAAATTAATGTAATTTATAAAACTTTTCTAATTTTTTGAACTGGAAGATAATCTGCCTTAGGTTTTGATCAAACAAAATTCTTTACGTCATTAGTGGTTTTCGGGAGCTTACAAAGAGCAGAAAGACTATGTATATAAAAACCTTTCTGTTATTTGATTTGTACAAATGAATTTTATGAATCCCTCTTATTCTCTGCCTACGGTGAATTTACGCTAATGAGAAAAAGGGTATGATATGATTGTGGAAATATTTCGGTATAATACATGGAATTTTTCCTTTCATCTGTATTTGTATAAACTCCCCGTTCGTTCGGTCTGTTTCATTGTTAGGGAAGGAGTTATATTTTATGAAAATCTAGATTTTTTAAACCACGTTAATCACATTACAAAAAAATTGATATGAAAACATTAGGATTTTTGCTGAGAATCATTAAAAACTTTAATTTACTTCATGTCATAAAAAAAGTAAGTTGTCTCATTAGTTCGTAACCGGTTAGAGTATAATACCGTTGTTTGGTCACCTCACCATAAAATTCACATTGAAAATTTCGAAAGAATTCAGCGAAAGTTTTTATGATTTATTAAATATAAGATAAAATAGTTGAACCCCCGGCGATGCCCGGCTTTACATGGAGTTTTCTAAAAAACAAAAAAATTACTTACCAGATATATTATTTTGACATGAAAGATTTGTGAGGTACTCGTATGTTTTAAACATTGTGTTTCGGCTTAGAGGTTATAATCTCTGGCAATTAACTTCTGCGTAAATACAATGGCAATAAATATAAAGGGTAAGTCAAACTCACGGAAGAGGAGCAGGTTCTTCTGGAACGTAATTGTTTTCTTGATGAGATCACCATTTAGTTGCAGTTCACTTTTTAAAAACTGAATTATTGTTAATGCTAATAGTTTTGCAAGAATGCGCTGCGACAAGATAGTTGCGGTAGTTTTATGCGAGTTAGGTATAACTATGACTGCGTCCGGCTGTGATGATTGTTAACATCAACTTCGAGTAGGGATAATCTTGATATAATCGGAATCGTGACAGACGGGAAAAAACACGGGGAGCGGGGGAAAGGAGATATTTATTGCCATAGGAAATAAATAATACTTAAGTCCAAAATAAACACAAAAGCAATCCGCCGAGTGCAGCCAATATACTAGGCGCGAACACATTGCATTTGATGTGTTATAAATGTCGATGATCTCCATGACGTATTCAATGTTTTTTCGTTATTTTTTTTTGTATTATCCGGCGGATCTGCCGGATCTGCCCTGATGATGGACACTGCAACGCTGTCCGAAAGGTTGGCTAAAGAAGGAGTTAGCGCACACGGCATAACACCCCAAAAACAAATAACGAAAATACTTTTGGCCGTGAAAATCTAAAAACGTATCTATTCTATGTTTGTAATTTATGTAGGCGAGGAATTGGTGAGTTCGCCGTATAATTTCAGAATGGACGATACTCTCAATATCGCCCTGGTAAGACACGTATGTTCAGACCTGAAACGTTGCTTGAAATGGCTTTAGCTATGTTTGGGGTCTATTTATATAATAATAATAAATAGACCCCAAATAAATTGTTATAAAATAATATGGCTTTTGAGATAATGGAGCTCTCTCTTATGTTTCTGATCTCTTGAAACACAGCTAGATTTAACTAGCAAATGGTCTGATGACCACAATATCAGTGCTTGTCGGTTCGGGAAAAGTTATTGTAATATGTGCTTTTATAAAGTGAATAAACGAGAAGAATTCCGCCATTGAAGGAGGCTGTTTTTCATTTGAAGTCTTTCGACTACAAAAAACCATTCTCATTCTCTAACATATTATATTATAATATATTATATATTATATTTTTATTATTTTTATATTATTATTTCTGAATAGTCAGGTACTCACCACCTTTCTCGTTCCCATCTCCTTCCCACTACCTTCAGCTTTCGAGGGATTCTGTAATTGTATGGAATATTTATAAATATTTTTTCTGATTTTAATCATCCTACTAAAAATATTTGTTTTTTTATGTTTCATTCAATATTATTGATTTTAAAAACGATCTAAAACTGACAAAATCAAAAAGGCCCGTGGTTGGAAAATCGAATTGTGACGTCACAAGCGTCGCTCAGCTGGGCCAGCATAAATAAACACCGTTAGTGAGCGTCCACGCTCATGACGTCACACGATAGCCCCGCCCCAAAATATCATTTTAGCGGTAATTCAAAAATGGGAAACTTTGACTCGCTGCAGAAAATTTATTCGTCAACATAAAAATAAAATAAAAATGCTGTAATCATCGTTGGCAATAAAAAACTTGGAAATATCCCTTTGGGGATGCCACAGTCTCACAGTAACACAATCGATAGCATTTATTAGTTTGGTCTCGGAGACACAACGTACCCCAATGGAGAAGCCATTGTCTCACTGGCTTCAGACGGTTGGGAGCTATTCAGACTCTTGTGCGGTATTTACATTAAAAAAATAACAAAATGTAATCTCTCCCCATAATTGAAATGGCAACCCCTCTGCGCATAATCCAATGACGTACTACCCCATGGATCTATTTCCCCGTCTGAAGGCTGTATTAGGGATGAGGCATGCGATTGCACGTTTCACCGGATGCTGGGATTACTACCTCCAATCCTACACCTACCGCCTCTTCCTGCACTACTTCCGCTTTACCTCTTATCCAAACCGGAACATTTAAAGGATGTAGAAGTTCTATTGGAAGTTTAGAGACATGATCCGTTTCGCAATGCACCTTTTGAACGTGCTGCAGTTGGTGTTGAGATATTTTAGCCTTTAAGAGGAAATTGAGTAGCGTTTTGTCAATATATATTCTCCACTTACCTTTCTGGATTTTTACACAAATGCAAATATTTTGTAACATAATGTAAATATCAACCACTAGCAAGTTGTATTTATTTTGATAAGTTAGTTCTTTTAGGAGTTAGGTCTCTCCAAAAATCGTTAAATTTGCCTGGTTTCAACGTCACCAATTCAGTATACAAACTAAGCAATGTATTTAAAAAAAAAACAAAAAAAAGTACAGACATAGAATACTTTCTTCTAACATAGTTGAAAAAAAAATCTTAAAAATTGGATCAGTTTCGGAGCAAAAATTGGGGAATACAAAACCTCGATCAATGGGAAATAATTACGCTGTCAAAAGAATGGAGACTTGAGTGTTAATATTTTTGCAGCTCTGTCTTCTTGTGGAGAAGCCGAAAACCCGTATTTGGTAGTGGTATTGAAAATATGCTAAATTTTCTTTGTTCTATTCAACATTCAATTTACATATTCAATCATTCATTCAACGGAAGCAATCTTTCGAACAGGCCCTCCATTGATATGCTTGGTGTAACCCTAAGTGACCAGCTCAGGTATGGGGGCTCCATCGAAGCCAGAGTAAAGTTAGCCTCCCAAAAACTGGGCGTACTGTACAGGGCCCGCAGATACTTTAATAGTACACAACTGCTAACCTTGTACAAATCACAAGTGCGCCCCGCGGTTGAATTTGGCAGCCACCTCTGGTCTGGAGCTCCAAAATACCTAAAAATACCCTCGACTCTGTGCAGAAACGGGCGGTCCGTTTGATAGATTCTCCCATCTTAACAGACGGATTGCAATCTTTAGAGCACAGGCGTCGGGTGGGAATGCTACCCTTGTTCTACCGGTATTGCAATAGAAGATGCTCCAGGAACTAGCATCATTGATCCCTTCGGCACCGGTGCATAGTCGGGAAACACGCCAAATGCGTGCCCATCATTTGTACACGGTTGACATTTGTCACATGAGAACGGCTCGTTTCTTCGACTCGTTCTTGTGTTCAACAGCTCGGCTGTGGAATGATTTGCCGGCCTCTGTGTTTCCTCCTTCCTACAACATGGGTCTCTTCAAGACCAATGTTCATTCCTTCCTCTCCTCAAAAAGACCCTCCACACAGCATCCCAGATGACATAGGCCCTGGGGGAAATTATTTTACTCAGGGCCTCCTGTGTGGAGTTAATGTAAAAAAAAATATCTATATATATATAAAACCCATAGACATATGAATATTACTAGACCAGAACATAACGGTGATGGGGGAGAAACCAACTACAGAGGGGCGCAGAGCGGGAAGATGACCTTGGTGATAGATTCGTCAATAACTCAATCTGAGAGTATATGGGCATCTCGCATTATAATATCACCATTTAGTTCTTAAAAGTAAACTCTTCTTTTGAATGAAAGACCTTTTTACATGGTAGCGCGAATTGCTCACCGCGTAATGAACAAATTTGCGAATTCCAAATACGGCAAAGTTCGCCTATTTTCATAGTCCAATATTTTGTTGAGGTATTTAGTTAAAACACTTTTACAAATGTTTCATAATTTACTTACTCCACTAAACAGCGACGAGCACATGCCATGTATCTCGAGTGATAGTGAGTGTTTCAAAAACGACCATATTATGTGATCTGAATAAGCTTAAAATAAAGTAAAATAATGCTTGCCTATGGAATGTAATACGATAATTGGGTTTATTCTCTTTTTCAGATTCACGCGAAGCCATACTCGATCCCAGTCGGTTCCAATGGAACCGGTACGGGGAGGGGGATATAATACGCTATTATCGCTTAGGGCAGTTCTAGTAATATTCATATGTCTATGATAATATCTAATATTATTACAAAAAAATGGTATGAAAACATTAGGATTTTTGCTGAGAATCATTAAAAACTTTAATTTACTTCATGTCATAAAAAAGTAAGTTGTCTCTTTTAGTTTGTAACCAGTTAGAATATAATTCCGTTATTTGGTCACCTCACCATAAAATTGTCATGGAAAATGTCGAAAGAATTCAGCAAAAGTTTTTATGATTTAATATAAGATAAACTGGCAGAAGTCCCCGGCGATGCCCTGCTTTACACAGAGTTTTCACTGTCATTGTCTTTTGAGTCATTATGTAAATTCTAAAAAAATTGAAATATTTGATTGACAAATATGACGTTCAAATAAGATGTGGCAATAGCCGAATGTGTAAGGCGTTTGTCCTGGTAAGACAAGAACTTCTGGGTTCGAGTCCTAGTTGCGACCTTTATTTTTTTCTCACTCTTTCATATTTTTGTTGAGATTATTATTAGTATTATATTTTTCTTCAATTATACATTACATTGATGGGAAAATCTTCAAAATTTATTAAAAGGCCGTTGTCCTAATAAAAATTCAAAATATTTCTACTTCTCTACTTTCAAAATCTCACATCTTCTGCATTCGTGAATTGTCTAGAAAACTTAATAACCTAATTATTTCATTATCTTTATTTGCAGGTAAGAACAGCATCCTATCTCCTGTCCACACCCCGCTCTTACTGGAAGTTCGGTAAGTAAGTTCTTCGAGTATTTTCCCTCTTCCCCTACCAAAAGAGCTTACTATTTTATTCCTAAGTCTCTTAGCTGAGTCAGCTCTGCGGAATGAGATAGAACGTTCACCCTGTAAGTTTTTTTTACCTCAGATTTATTTCACTGTGTCCTATCTCTCCCTCCATAATAGTAGGTGTTGAAGAAATGTGGTTAGTTATACAACGCAGTAAGAAATACTTCAATGAAAAATTTAATTTCACATACAAGGTGTCCGAGGGTGACATTATTTGTTCTAATAAATGATTATATGTATGTAAATTATATTCAGTACGAAGCTTTATCTCTACATATTATAAATTGTCCTCCGCGTCGTAACTCAAAAACTACTGAAGGGATATTCATTCGGTTTTCACCATTAGGTAGAGTGATTCGTGAGGAAGGTTTAGGCATATCATTTGTCGAGGATTTGTGTAAATTGGTTGAGACATAACGATAATTGTTAGAAGTGTCGGAAAAAGTCAAGCCAGCTGGGAGCTTTCATCAAAAACACTGCCTAATAATACCTTTGAGATGTAACAAAACAATGCATGGTGGGATATTCCTCTTTTATAGATCTACAAAAAAGTCTGCGAAGACATATAATAGGAGGCGTCTACTAATATCTACAGGAATTCCAAAAACTGAAAAAATCGAACTAATATCTATGAGAATCAGAGTGTTGACGAATATCTACAGCTCAAACTGTTGACTAATATCTATGAGAACCAAAGTGTTGACGAATATCTACAGTACTGGCAGAGGTTGGATTTGCAATTATGTATAGCATATTGGAATAACGTAATATTGCGTATGCAGTTTAAAAAACTTATTTTATGTAAATATGTATGTAAAAATCCCCGATATCGGACTATTGGACACATTTAGCTGATTAGTCCAACCTACGCTCTGTAGATGTTAGTTCGACCTACGCTCTGTAGATATTAGTCAACACTCTGAAGTTCGTAGATATTAGTTCAACATATGAGCTGTAGATATTCGTCCGACATACAGGCTGTAGATATTAGTAACAGGAGTCATATAATATATCTATCTTTTACGGATAGCTTACTATACCCATTCTATCTTCTAAAAAAATGGTCAAATACAATGCGGTAATTGGAAAGTTGGATAGATACAGTATTAATCCTTATCAACTTAAATACGTTAGTTACCTCAAGCATTTCATGCATATTATTATAATCTTTCGCAACATCTCTACGTATTATAAATTAAGTCCTCCGCGGCGTCTGTCTGTCTGTCTCTTCGCGATAAACTCAAAGACGGCGGTGATTATAATGGTTGGATAACCATCCAGTAGATTGCGTTGTGTTTAGTTAACCACAGCAACGCGTGGCCGGGTCAGCTAGTCTATTATACTCAAGTGTTGATTTAATTTAAATTGGCAATAAATATAAGTGTGAAACAACTTAACGTGTGATTCTGTGATTGAGGTAGAAATATACTGAAATAAAATACGAATTTGTAAAACAACATTACTTTTATGTGAATCGGAAACAATATGGGACATTTAAAATTGTTCCTAGCAAGAGACTCTAAATATTTAAAATCTGGGGTGAAGAAATGGCGTGGAGTGTATTAACTTCGGGAGGTGTTTCTACGTGATGGTAGGAGTAAAAAAGATTGACAACTTTTTCCGAAATTCCCAGTTTTTTCTCTAATAAACCACGTTTTTCAAGTTTCCGGTAATTGTTTGGTTACGGTAACCTCCTTACTGTACTTTTATGTTTAATGTGCACTCCGAATTTTTCTTATTTCTAAACGTAAACTGTCTCCTGTTCTATATTATGGGCCCCCAGATACTTTAATAGTTCGCAACTGCTAACCCTGTACAAACACAAGTGCGCTCCACGGTTGAATTTGGCAGCCACCTCTGGTCTGGAGCCCCAAAATACCTGAAAAATACCCTCGACTCTGTGCAGAAACGGACGGTCCATCCGATCTGGCGTCGGGTGGGAATTCTATTCTACTGGTATTTTAATGGAAGATGTCCAAGGAACTAGTGTCATTGATCCCTTCGGCACCGGTACATAGTCGGGAAACTATAATGTACACGTTTGACATTTGTCACATGAGAACGGGTCTGCGGAACGGGCTGCGGAACGATTTGCCGGCCTTTGTGTTTCCTCCTTCCTGCAACATGGGTCTCTTCAAGACCAATGTTCATTCCTTCTTCTCCTCAAAAAAACCCTACACACAGCACTTCAGATGACATAGGTCCAGAGGGTTATCATTTTTCACAGGGCCTCCTGAGTGGAGTTGATGTAAAAAAAATAAATAAAAAATTAAATTATTTTACTATTTTCTTGTGATTGTATTTAACGGTGACATACAATTACAGCCTTACTAAAAAACCCAGTAAAAATTTTATTCAATTGACAAACGGCCGCGGATGTGAAAACATTAGTAATTAAAAAATTGTTCATGGAAAAAAATACACATGGTTTCCACGGCCTGAGAGGGTAGTTTATCTCTGTTTTAACGATTGATGTTCGGACGAAATTTTGAATTTTTCCTAAGTATTTTGAATGTTCTATATATTTCTTATTTTTGAAGGTTTCGTAAAAACAAATACCATTTATGAAAACTAGATAAAATTATCTTTTAGATTTGTGTATTTGAAATACACTTTAGTTTTCAAAAACTGCCATATTTTAAGATTCAAACTCGGAAAAAAATGAAAAAAAATTTCCTTCCAAAAAATTTTCGACCAAAATGTAGAGAAATTTAAAAAAAATCAAAACTTCAAAAACACAGTCCTTTTATGTAATATATTTGGAAGGAAACTATCACATCACTTTTTCGTCGTGCATACAATATAAAAAATAATAAATAGTTTCAAAGTTTTTTTTATTGCCATACACATATAGTAACCTATAAGACAATATTCTGACAGATCAACTTTGAAAGTACGGCGTTTGTACAATAACTTGATTAAACTGATGTAAACCACACAAATAATATGGTAAATATATCAATTATGTGAACAGAAGAGTAAATTCGTCACTACAATAGAAATTATTTAGTAAAATCACAACATTTAGGCACTAACAATATTTTCCATATCCCGCCATAAACACACCGAACTGTTTTGTCATCGCGGGCCGATATGCACAGGCGCACCAATAATGCCCCTAGCGGAGAAGAATTAAAACTACATTGTTTCCTAGGAAATTAAAACCATTTACAATGTTGTCAGATTTTAATGCATTTTAACAGCGTGACCACGCAAGAAACGAACGTGATTTAGTGTATACGGGGTTTAATTATGTTATTGCAATAACACAGTTAATTGGTCGCGCTGTGGTTTTTTTAGTAAGGCTGTTATTGTTTATGGTTTATTTATACCATTGATATTAAATAAATAAATATTTTAGCAGAAAACTTTTATCCCATTTAAGTCAGCTTTAACAATCCCGATGAGACCTATAGAAGCAAATATCCACAGCTAGCCAGGCCTACCATTAAGAAAATTATACTATCAAAATCTCGAGTTCTCGGGTACTAGCACACTTTACAAGAAATAGAATTACCATTTTCTTGCCATTTACTTCACGTGTGCTGAGACTTTTTATAGGCCAAGAGCTGAAATCCAAGAAAGATAATTTAAATTGCTTTTAAAAAGATGTTTGAAACTGCTGCGTGGGAGTTTGTTATACGAATAATAAACGAATAAAGCACACACGCGTGAGAAATGGAAATAACTGTTTTATTATTAGAAAATAATGGCCATTTTCATGAAAAGAGAAATTCTACGTAAATTAATCTGTTTTCAAATAAATCACTTAGATACAATCAGAGGCAGGGGACTGATTGGCTGTTTACAAGAAGTGAACCCTCGATTTAATGCTTTGAAATGTATCCGGGCCTTTAGTCATCCCTCGAAGAGCTTTTAGACTAAATCTCACAACAATCAGCAAATAGATACTAATCTCAATTCCTGCTACAGCATCCTCTAATTGAGAGGAATTCTGGGATTTGTCTCAATTACTTGGGGATCAATCAATTAGAGTTGATAATTGTTTAGTTTCAGTCCAATGCAGGCAATTAAACAGACAGTCCATGCTCTCTTAGTTTTAGAGTAAGAAATTTTCAAAATTCTGATGTTTCGCCGTCAATTTTCATTAATATTGATTATGAAAAGCAGAATGTTAGTATTGGTAGTCTTTACATATTATAAATTAAAGTCCTCCGCCGCGTCTGTCTGTCTGTTCGCGATAAACTGAACGGATTTTCATGCGGTTTTCACCAATGGAATAGAGTGATTCATGAACAAGGTTTAGTTATATACCTAAACCTCACCTTTCTAACTAAAATGACTGGTAACGAAAAAAATTAACAGCACACATATTTTATTGGACAGATGAATTATACACTTTTTCATCACGTCATTTTTTATTGTATCATCTCTACACATTGTAAATTAAAGTCCTCCACCGCCTCTGTCTGTCTGTCTGTTTGTTTGCGATATATTAAAAAACTTCTGAATGGATTTTCATGCGGTTTTCACCAATAGATGGAATGATTTTTGAATTCACCAATAGAAGGAAGGTTTAAGCTGCCGCTACCCGAATTTCTACCGATTTCGTACATATCCCCCTTAAACATTTGAAATTTTTTAGCTCTTAAAAATATATGTTAGTTTTGAAGATAATATCTAGACGCGTTCCACGTCGAAGCGCAAATTATATGAAACTCCCTGTATAGAAAAAAATCGCAAAAAGAATGCTCCGAAAATTATTATTTTCACTTTTAATAAAATAAAATACTTTTTTTTGTTTAAAACCACGAAATTTGTTAATTTATGAACCATCCGGTTTCGCTTAACTTAAGCCTCTTCAGGGTACAAATTAATACTAGAACAAAAATATAATAATAAAACAAAAAAGGTTTTTATTTTATTAAATATGTCAAACCACAAGGTGATTGCTTTCTACAATAATATTATTTTCACGTCTGTTTCAATTATTTTACACGTTATATGTATGAACAAATTCGCAGTGTTTCTTTAAATGTTGTTTTAGACAGCCCCCAGGAGAATTTTGCTCTGTTTTAAACGAGTCGTGTTTTATTAAACATTTTCTCAATTTTATCGCGCTAAATGTTAGCGTGCTCTCTGCGACATTCGTAATTACATAATATCTCCATCTTCTTCTTTTTGAGCCGGGATGCGGCGCCTTAAGTATATAATTTGTCAGGTTTTGCGTAAATTGGTTGAAATTTAAAATATAAAGGAGAAAATCTTTATGTGGTGGACGAGCGGGCTTGCAAGCGGGCGGTGTGGATTTGATTTGAATGCAAATGAACAAATGGCGGTGTGAGTTAATTTATCGCTTGGTTATAAAGATTAGGTAATCATCCACTAGATGACGTGGTGTTTAGTTAGGCACAGCAACGCGTGGTCGGGTCAGCTAGTTTTAAAATAAAATTAACAATTCGAGAAATATTTGGCCACATTTTGGCCAATTAGAAGCAAACAGCCTCGAGCGTTCGCTGGCCAAAATGTGGCCAATTTAAAGAGATATTTTAAAACATTTAATGGAATTATTTTAAAAGTTTCTGCCCGTTAATCACAAGTTAAATACATCCGTCATGTCTACGTATCTATTACTAACTTCATGTACCTAATTTTGTTTATTAAAGGAAGTAATATAGAATGAACGTTTCGATAAAAGTGTACACTTACTAGTGGCTACCAGAGATGGATCAAACACATAGGGATAAACGTTTTAGAAGGTAAATACCTAAAAACATCAACAGTTTTCTTTATTGAAAAAAAATTTTTTTTTACAAAAGTTGGGGATTTTTCGACCACCATGCTAGGCACATGCCCGTGTTGTGGTGGTCGATTTTTTATTCAGTAAATTAACATATGCAATATAAAGAATGTGTAGAAAATATATATACATAAAATAATATAATAATAAAGAATATTATAGAATACAAAATAGTATTAAAGAATTTAATTTAAAAGAGTTACGAGTATAAAATCTGAGTGAGTACTATATGGTAAGCAAATGAGGAAGGATTTTTATGTTGAAAATCTACATTATTTAACACCAATTTTTGTACAATTAATTTTTGGGCTTTATTCTTCAATTCCGGCGAATTACATTGAACAGCTGTATGTAGTATATAATATAGTATAATTGTTCATGTTTCAGTCCGGCGAATACTTGATTATAATTATTGTTACCATGGTTATTGCTGGGAAGTACATATGGGACTTCATCGGATTCGATACACAGTGGTGCCAAACAGTTTTAAGTAAATAGTTTTAAAGTATTTAAACTTTCAGCATTATATTATAGTAATTACGTATAGTTCTTTACAGACAAAAAACTTTTATTGGTGGTAAATAATCTATTATCAATTTTATTTATAAAAAGTAACTAAAACTTGAATACACAGTTTCGTCGAGGAGCTGGTGAAATAAAACCAAGAAACAAAGAACCAAAAAAAAAAAATAAATAAATAAAAAAAGCTTGGAGTGGAAAGGGCTAAGAAATGATTTTCTTTTCTCCCATTTCGATAAAAAAAGTTTTTAGCTTTATTATATTTTCACAATGAAAATAAAATAAAATGATAATAAATAAAATGATAATAAAATAAAACGATGTTTTCCTCCAAATAAATGAAGTAAAATGGTATATTATATTATACAGAAAACAGTAATAAAAGCAGTTTAGGCAAATGTTGACCTTCATAATAAAATTATATTATATAATTATAAATCTATCCCTGTATTTTGTCATCACGCTTGAAGATTGTCTCGATTCTCAATTTTTGCAAGCGATTCACATGTCCAAACATTTATCTATTGTTAAACAAGCATTCGATACTAAATCTGTACTTTAAGACATTCTTTTTTTCTCTTCGCTTATTCTTTTTTTATGAGTTCAAAATTGTAGTTATTAACTAAAGCTTCTACGAGGAATTCAATCGTAACACTTGTTTCATTCAATAAATAATATGTTTATATAATTAATCAATGTAATATGAAATTATGATAAGAACTAAATTTGTCAATTTGACTGGCCTAAAACAGGATCCATTCCTAGTTGGCTAGTCAAAGTTTCCACATATGTTTCATTGTACAATTTTATGAGAAATAAATATTATTATTATTATTATTTTAGCAGAAAATGTTAAGTTAACATTAGATCTTGTTTCCACTTGCCGATTTTACGAGTTGAAACCTGTCTCTGAACACACATCCTTCTAAGTGATCTCATTCCCGCATACAATCATTCCCTCTGTGCGAGTAGTGGGTACTTTGTAATAATAATAATAATAATATTTGGCTAATTTATATAGCGCCGTTTTCGCGAAAAATCACCTCAAGGGCGCTGTACAAATAAATACATACATGTAGTGTAAAGCAAACACCGCTCCTCCAAAATGATGTCTCAAAAGATTACGATACGATACGATTGTAATCCCCAGCCAGTCTGTCCCGGTGAGACCGGTACACCGAGGGGCACTGATTTGTTAGGACTGGAACACGTGCTCTGGGGATGGGAAGGACGTTGTAGTTTAATCGATCGGTATACATGGCAAACTAATAAGCCAATATTGGTAGTTAGGATGGGCTAGAATAAAGGAATAGATTGAGCGTTTTTTTCTCCCCTTTCTTAAGCCTTTCCTCTTCATGCCTCCTTTCGACTTTTCTTGTCTCTTCTTGCTTCTCCTTGTCTCTTCTTGCCTCTTCTTGAATCTTCCCTTCTCTTCTTGGACTTTCTCGCCTCTTCTCAGCACTTCGTGGCTATTCATGGCTTTTCTTGTCTCATAATATAGCATATCTAGTTGTGTTTGATACGCAATTAAACTTTATAAATCACACACAACAAATAACTAACAAAGACATGAGAACACCAGGATTTATAATCAGAACAATCAAAGACTTCGATTCACTGTAAGTTATAAAAATCGTGTAATTGTCACTCGTACTCAGCTTGTTGGAAAACAATTCCATAATTTGGTCCCAATATTATCAAATTCATCGAAAGAGTGCAGCACAAATTTTTAAGATTTATTAACTTCAAGTTACACATACCTATATAACCACACATCTTTACTAAATACACTTAAATTGTATTCCCTAGAAAACAGAAGAAAAATAAACGATCTAACTTTTTTGTTTAAAATTATTCACTCCGAATTAGATTGTTGCGAACTCCTGCATCTTATTGATTTTAAAGTACCTACTTGAGAAACAAGGCAAAACATATTATTCTGCAACAATAATTCTGTAACCAACTACCACACAAATGCACCAATTTCACGTCTACACACACTAGGGAACAAATTCACCTCAAATATCGAAATATCTGAACAATATTTTTATGTAGAATATTTTGATATCTAAGGAGCAATCACATAGGATCTATTGCAAATATTTGTGTATTTCTATATTAATCTACAATGTAAAAACCTATTACCGTTTTCTTTTTATGAATCTTGCATTTTGTCATGTATTTTTTTATTTTTTTTATTAGTATCTATAGCAAAATTTGTACATAATGTTTTTATAAATTATATTATATTAAGGTATTATAAAGTTTTTTTTTTTCACAGTCCTCCTCACTAGGGTTTCCTGTTCTGAGGCGGCCTGTAGTTTTTCCACATTTGTATTTAGTATCCAGTTGTCTTTACATGGTCTTCAGTATGTTTGATAGTTCATTTTCACTTTGTTCTCTCAACCATATTTTTACTTTTGTTTTAAATTTATTTATTTCTGTTATTTCTTTTGTTTGAGTTGGTAGAGCGTTGTATAGTTTTGTCGCATTGAATTTCATATTTCTTTGTCCAAAAGATGTTTTCAAACTGTCTGTAGCTAGAATATTTTGGTTTATTGCCCTGGTTTTGTATCTATGTTGGACAGTGGAGTATTCTGATATGTTTTTTTTTAATTTTAAATAAAATATTTTTTGCATAAAGTTTTTGTATGTTGTAGACTTGAATGCTTTGAAACAATTCTTCTGTCGGAGTTCTAACCGGTAATTTCAAAATTGTCTTTAGTACTCCTTTTTGGGCTATATTGAGCCGGTCCATGTGAGTGCTCAAGGCAGATCCCCATCCAGTTATCCCGTACTCTATTTGTGATTGACATAATGCGTAGTACACTTTCTTAATGTCGTTTATGTTGAGTATGTTACGGATGGCTCTAAAGAAGTAAATGTACCTGGTGAGTTTTTTTGTGATTACTTCAATGTGTGCGTTCCATCGGAGATTATCATCAATTTCAATTCCAAGATATTTGATACTTTTGGAGTGTGCTATGGTAGGACAGTGGCATGATAAGCCTTGATTTTGATAGTTTTCTTGGCATGTATGTAATTTGAGATTAAAGTCATCCTCTGGCTGTCCTCTGGCTGTTATAGAAAATGTCAGATATTTTGTTTTATTGACATTAAGTGTAAGGGAATTTCTCTTAAGCCAGTTTTGCAGTAGACCAAGTCCATGTTCCGCTTCTTTGTAGGTACTTCTCCAATCTTTTTCGTTGAATACAATTACTGTATCGTCAGCAAAGCTTATGATTTTTCCCCTCGTTCCTAGGCTACCGATATCATTTATGTATATTAGAAATAATATCGGTCCTAGTACGCTTCCTTGCGGTACTCCATGGTTGATTAGGAGAGGTTTGCTTTTTTTCTTGTTAATTTGAACGCTCTGTGTACGCTCCATCATATAGCTTTTTAATAAGTTTAGAGTTCTATTTGACATACCAATTTTTGAAAGTTTTGCAAAAAGGATTTTGTGATCTATTGTATCAAATGCCTTTTGTAAGTCTATGAAGATTGCCAGTGTTTTTTCTCCTCTGTCTAAACTTTTTATGATCATATCTGTAATAGTTTCTATGGCGTCACCAGTACTTAGATTCTCTCTAAATCCGTACTGTGTTTCTGATAATATTTTATTTTCTTCTAAGTAGGATAGGAGTTGTTTTTTTAATATTCTCTCCAATATTTTTGAAAATGTATTGAGTAGGCTTATTGGTCGATAGTTGTTTACGTCATTTTTACATCCTTGTTTATATATTGGTATTACAATAGCTTTTTTGAGAGCTGTGGGGAATACGCTTTCAGTTATAGCCATGTTTACTAGATATGTTAGAGGTACGATAAGTTCTTTACAGAGAAATTTTATTGCATTTGTTGTTATTAAGTCTTCCCCGGAAGATACATTTGATTTTAGAGAAGAAATTGTATTTTTGATTTCATCAGCTGTGATTTGTTTAAACTCGAGCTTTTTTCCTTGGTCAGGAGATTCATTTGTTTGTACTGCTTCATCACATTGCGTAGCTTGTTTTGCTAAATTAGATCCTATATTTATGAAGAAGTTATTGACATATTCAAGAATTTCGTCAGGATTCTCAGCGTATTTCCTGGGGACATTGTTTATATTCAGCTCGTCAATTGATGTGGCGTTGGTAGATTTAGTACTAGTTATTTCATTTATTATTTGCCACATCTTACGAGGATTTTGTTTACAATCATCTATTTTTTGCTTATAGTAAGTTTCTTTTGTATGTGTAATTACTTTTTTGCATATGTTTCTATATCTTTTGTAGTATCTTAACATGTGTATATCGTATGGATTATTTTTTAGCTTCTTGTGTAACTCGTCTCTTTTTCTTATGCAGTTTATAACATTCTGTGTGATCCATGGTTTAATGTGTATATTTTTATGTGAAATTTTTTTTACAATTTTTACAGTATTAGAGAAAATGTTTTGCTGTATGAGTTCTATGAAATAATTCCATGCTTCATTTGTATTGTCCATACTTTGTAGTTTATTCCAATCGGTACATTGTAGGTTTTGTTTAATGACATTCCAGTTGGTTTGTGTTTTTTCTGTTGTTAGCGGTCTTTCCATAATTTTATTTGGTTTGTTTATTTTTATTGAAAGCATAGTTGTATAATGATCAGTAATAGTCGAGTTAAATACAACAGTTTGAGTAATTTCTTTTGTTTTGCTCATAATATGGTCTATGCAGCTTTGTGTGTCGTCCACTTTTCGAGTAGGTACATTTATTAGGCTTTCCAGTCCATGGGAGGCTAACATCTGCAGATATTGTATTTTTTTGGGATGTCCATTTTCTAGTATATTTATATTTAATTCATCACATTTAATTATTCACCTGTAAATTTTGTAATTACTAACATACCTACTAGTTTATTTCTATGCCATTTACAACTTAGAAACTTTCTCTTTTATTGTAATGCACTATCTTTCCTTGAATTTATCTGTATACCTACCTTTCATATGCTGTTTACTAGTTATATTTTCATAGTTTATCTTTTTTTATTTAAAAACTGTCTCTGTATTAACTTGTCATGTAAAAGCCCATCAGGGCGTTGAAAATTAGTAAATAAATAAATAAATATCTACAAATCAATTATTGTTCCACATTTTAACTATTGCTCAACTATCCTTTTCCTATGTAATGAACGAGAACAAAATAAGTTTCAAATTCTCCAAAACAGGGCAATGAGAATAATACTTCGGCGAAATAGATTTTCATACAAAAAGTTAAAGGAACTGAATTGGCTAACCGTGAAACAGATGCTGACCTTGAATACGATGACATTTTTACATAAAATAATTAACAACATTTTACCAAATACTTCTCTAATAAAATTATATTCAACAAGGACAATCACAGACATAACACAAGGACGTGCAAAGAAATCAGGCTTCAAAAAAAGGACAAGGCGAATACACAGAACAGTTTACTGTACAAAGGGATGAAGTTATATAACACGCTCACAGAAACTTTAAAGTCCACACCAATTGGATAGTTCAAGACATATTGTAGGAGCTACATAAAACTGCATAAAATTTAGTTTGCAATATGAAATTTTATAGTTAATTACAAATTTTGTAAACTTAAGTGTACAAATTACTATAATAAAAATAAAAAATACAAATATTACCAACTTCATGAACCTAATATTGTTTTTAAAGGAAGTAATGGAGAATGAACGTTTCGATAAAGGCGAACACTTACTAGTGGCTACTAGAGAAAGATTAAATACACAAGGATAATCGTTTTAACAGGCAAATACCTAGAAACATCAATTTATTAGATCTTATTTCCACTTGCCGATTTTACGAGTTCAAACCTGTCTCTGAACACACATCCTTCTAAGTGATCTCATTCCCTCATATAATCGTTCCCTCTGTGCAAGTAGTGGGTACTTTGTAGTGTAAAGCAAACACTGCTCCTTGGGTAAACAGGGGACTGATAGGCCTAAAGGCAAATGTTGATGGATCGCGTCTGTTTCAAGTATCTATCATCTATTTGTACATTGTGTTTACTTTTCTTGAACTTATCTCGTTTATTTCGTTCATGGCGTCAATAAAATTCAGTGTATTTCCATTTCTATCAATTTTATTGAGATAAAATATGAATCAAAACATTTTGATGTCATGCTTTTTGAAGTGAAACTTCTTTAGCACTGTTGTGATTTGAAACTCGATGGAACAAAAACGCGACATTAAAAAGAGATAAACACATAAATCTATAGGGTTTAGCCTGCGATAGAATGAGATGGAATAATCGGTCTCCTTGAGCTTTGTAGCCTCCCCACTCTTGTCTACTTTAATTTTCTGAAGGTTTCTCTTTTACCGCGTGTGAAATGCACACACATTTTTCTAGTGAAAACTTCTTTAGCACTGTTGTAATTTTAAACTCGATGAAACGAACAAGCGACACTAAATGAGACAAACGCGTACATCTTTAGAATTAAGTCTGCGAGAAAATGAGACAGATTAATCGGTCTCCTCTTTGTTTGTACAGTGCTTCGTAGCCTCCCCACTTTTGTCTACTCTAGTTTTCTGAATGTTTCACTTCTACCACGTGTGAACTGCACACATTTTTTTTTACATTAACTCCACATACATCCTGAGCAGAAAATAATTTCCCTCACGACCTATGTCATCTTTTGATATGCTGTGTGAAGGGTCTTTTTGAGGAGAGGAAGAAATGAACATGAGTCTTGAAGAGATGCATTTTGTAAGAGGGAGAAGATCCAGTGGCCAGCAAATCATTCTACAGCCGAGCTGTTGAACTAAAGAAGCGTTCTCATGTGACAAATGTCAAACCGTGTATTTACATTTTAATTGAATAAACATTGTAATTGAATAAACATTGTAAATGAACAAACATTGTAATTTAACAAAAATTGTAATTAAACAAACATTGATTTTGAATACACATTGTAATTGAAAATTAACATCTGTAATTGCAAACATTGCAATTGAACATTAACATCCACAGTTGTAAACATTGTAATTGAACATTAACATCCTGTTCATAAACTGTTTAATTGCGGTTTAACGGGATTCTACTTTGAAAAACATTTTTTTAAAAATAATATTTCGTTTTCCAAATTAATACGGATATCAAAACACAACAACAGCTTTTAAAGGATGGCTGACTCTGTAATTTGTGTAATTGCTCGACTGTTAATATAATTACACAAATTAAATTATTTTTAAAAATGACTCTCGGAAAATACAAAGTTAACAAGTAAGTTAATTTAACAGCAGTAGGGACAATATCCATCACCTAATGAACTGTTGATTAGTAGAGTGCCCCCATAGGGGAGGCAGGAAATGGGTTATTACGTCCCCTAGTTGAAGATTAAAGGGTAATTGCCACTTCTCCTAGAATATGCAAGACTTTGGCAATATTTTGACCAACGTTTTCTACATAGGGGTACAGAAAAAATCGAGATATCAGAGAAAAGGAATTATACAAAATTTAAAACAATATTTAGTAGCTGCCGTGAAAATTTAAAATCATATTTAATCAGTATTATATGTATATTACTATTCCGCCTCAGCACAGGGATTTCTAGTGAGGCAGACAATGAAAAATATTGTCAATTATCATTTAACCCAATTTAACCGTATATTTGTTATTATAATTACAACAAGATAAGTATATTCTTTTATATGTCCCTGAAGAAGGTTCCGGTTGAACCGAAACCGGTTTGTTAAACATCCTATTAATATTATAAAGGCGAAAGTTTGTATTGATGTATGTTTGTTACTCTTTCACGCAAAACATACTGAATGGACTTTCAAAATTCTTTCACTAATAGAAATTACGTTATTTGCGAGTAATATGGGCTGCATATATTGGTAAGCTCTTGCGTTATGAAATTATTTATCATATGTTTTCTTTCCCTAACAAAATTAAGTTATTGCAAACGCCAGAAGAAAAGCAAAACAAACGGTGGATACAATGTTGGCGTCGTAGTTAAAATATCTATCTCTAAAAATGAACCGCCTAAATGTGTGTGGGCGCATAACTTCCGAACCATTGCACCAAATTCGATAATTGTTTTGTTATATAAAACTACTGGTTAGCTCTGGCATTATGAAATTTGTATACAAAATGGCAAAAGGTGGCATGCGAGCAGTTTAATAACTGAATGTACCGGGAATTGATGAGGGTGGAGGGCGAGAGAGGGGGGGCGGAGTGGGAAGCCGCGGAAAAAAGCTAGTATTTAAAAAAGTGGTATTCAAACAAAGTTATTTTATTATTATAATTATGTTTGACCACAAAATGTTTGCTACATGAGAAAATTATTTTTTTAAATGAGCTCTGTAGTGTTTCCATTTTATTTTTTTCTTAATCTTTTTAGTTTTTTTTATATCTTCTTTAGCACATATTCAAAATTTGCTGTGAAAGTTAGTTTTGAATTCAATATTACACCCAGGTACTACACGTTTTATTGTGAATTGTCTATTTCCATATATTTTGTTTTGTTTACTTTCAGTTTCAACTTTTTTGTTTGTATTTCTTGAGCATTAACTATATAACAATTACTGGACACTTTGTTTTGAAGAGTTCTATTTCACAAGTAAATTTGTTACTTAATTTTTTTTATCTGCTTCCTGTTTCGACACATCCGTGCCATTCACTAGTAATCTTAAAGCTCGGTCGTTTTTGGATAACCAACACCTCTGCCATAGGTCACCCCAAGTGGTTCGCTACGTTTGGTGATTTAGCAGGGGTGAGGTTTGTCTAGGTCTTGGAGGTGGATGTCCAGGACACACTAAACCCCAGATTCCTACCTACCCCTTAAATCCTTTTCCTTCCCAGAACTCTCCCCTTCTTCCTTTCCCTAAAAAAAAACCTCCATACAGCATGTCCAAAGATGACATAGGCCATGAGGGAAATTATTTTGTGTGGAGCTCATGTAAAAAAAAAAAACATTGTCAATAAAGGTGGCTTAAAGAGGGTTCTTATTTAGTCAACAAAATTATTTTTTATTCATTTTTTTGTTTATTTATAAACTTTCTAAAGCGCCCAAAAAAAATGTCTAACAAAAGTACATGAGAAATAAAATAAAACTCTTCATAACAAAATGTCTGGAAATTGTTAAAAAAAAGAATTGAAAAAAAAAATTGCAACTGAACATAAACACAACAAAATATATGGAAAGAAAACAATAAAACCCGTATCAGGGGGTTAAATTTGACAATCAATGAGGAAAACATTGAAAAAGTTTTTGGATAAAAATTTTATTTGCACAGCAACTTTTCCAAAATTATATTACATAACCCGAAATTCATTCAGGCAACTAATGCAGTGAGTTTAATTGTTGTTCTGTAGATATTCATTTTGTCAAAGACAAAGCTCTTTGAAATGAAATTCATTTGCGTAACAGAATTGAATTATGCAGAACCATTTTACATAATCATTATTATTTTAACTAAAGAGATCGCCCAAGGTGATTTTCCACAGAAACGGGGTCATAGAAGTAATCCAATTATTATTAGAACGATGATTGTGACTTTATTAAAATCAGCTGTCATAATGCTCATTATAAAAGTTTAAGTTTAATCTGTAAAGGTGGGATTAGACATTAGACCAAACGAGCTTAGAGCTAGCGCTGGAACAAGCGCGTTCTTTATTGATCTTCATTTCCACCATTTACACCAAAAGAATACCATAGCATAAAACATCAAGAACCAGAATTCTTGCAAATGCCCTAGGGATGTAGAGTATTTATCGTTATGACTCATTTATCGGAAAAGAAAACAAGGAAGAGAATTATTTCTATTTTCTTTTCCAAAAGTTATTATTATTTTCTATTAGTTGAATCTGAATCTGAAATTTGGGTACATATTTTTGAATAGTTAATCGGAATTTGAAAAAGGTATCTCTCCACTGTGAGTCAGAATGTCAATTTTTAAACTTCCCTTTGCAGAACACAAATAGTTGCAGTCGGAACACGAAAAGGGTTTTTCTCCGGTGTGAGTCACCTTGTAGACTTTTAAATGACTTTCTAAAACACGAATAGTTGCAATCGGTACATGAAAAGGGTTTTTCTCCACTGTGAGTCAGTGTGTGGAAATTTTAATGACTTTTATAAAACTATGAATGCTTCTATCATTTTTATTACTCAAATCCATAATTAGTACAAACAAGTCGGCGCGGGTTCCAAGAACACAAGAACACTTTGAAGAGACCGCCACGGGGAAACACCTCTGCCATAGGTCACCCCAAGTGGTTCGCTACGTTTGGTGACATGGGTTCAAGTTTGTCCGAACCTTGGCGGCGGATGCATCTGCCCACCAACTGCGTGGCAAGCCGGATCGGAAGAGACTGGTTGTGGGAGATCTTTTGACCTCTCCAGCAGGACTCTCAGCAGGATTTGGACCGCAGTGGAAGGGATGAATTCATTCGTCCGTCACTTCTTGACACACTGATCCCCAGATTCCTACCCACCCCTCATACCTTCTTCCTTCCCAGAACTTCTTCTCCTTCCTTTCCCTAAAAAACCCTCCATCCTCACTTAGCATCCCCAAAGATGACATAGGCTCTGAGGGGAAAAATGTTTTTAAAAAAATTGTATTAAATTTCGGCGAACGAACTCGGAGAACCGAAAGAATGTGACATCAAAATAATTTGCGAGAGCAGACTAGAATGAGCTCGTTTGGTCTAATCCGAACTTGATATTTACATTAAATAATAATAATAGTCTTTATTCACAAGGTTAATTACATTACATTATTTGCAATAAACTTTTCACATTTATATATTCCATTATATTATGCTTCGACTCCATGTCTGCATGTCCCTAGTTGACAAAGACTTCCTCTAACTGTCGCCATTTCTCTCTATCATTAGCTACTCTTGTCCATGTACCACCTGCTTTGGCTTTTATGTGTCATCCCACCGTCTAAATGGTCTAACCTCTTTTTCTTTTCTTGTCACTTGTGAACCAATTCGTGAGTAATTTTGACCATTTTTCACTTGATATGATGTCATAAAAAGAATAAAAATGCTAAAGTGGAAGTGGTCAGGCCACACAATCGGAAGATATTTACATTATGAAAGCATGAATCCTCGAAGTTTGAGGCCGGTTTTAGCATAATGAGACCTCGCCCAGGTGCGTCGGGTCGGAAGTGCTCCATTTGGGTTAATTAAAGGTAATGTTACATCTGTTTTGATGTAGTTTTGAACTAAATTGGGGACGAGCAGGTTAATTACACTTCATGCGGCCATTGGACTTGATTAACACGTAAATATTAACTCACAACCTAAACAGAGTATTGTAGTTTATATATGACAGAATTCATGGGATATTATTGTTAGGCTTTAGGATAAAAACTAAAAAAATAAAAATATCCCGGTGGTAACTACTTAAGGGCCCACAACCCGAATTTCTACCGAATTCTTAAATATTTCCCTTAAACACGGTAGGTTTTAAAGCTCTTAAAAAATGTATGTTATTCTTGAAGATAATATCTAGACATTGCCCGCGCCGAAACTCAAATTATATTAAATTCCCTCGATTGAAAAAAAATCGCAAAGCATGCTCCAAAAATTATTATAAACACGTTTGTCATTTGTTTTTTGTTTTTTTTTTTTTTTTTTTTATTTATTTGTTTATTTAGCACAAGCTTATACATTTATATACATAATTTATTAAAAAAAATTGACTGCCCAACTAGGAGTATTCCCGTTTTAGGACAGTCAAAATATTATGGGTATGAACATGTGGAACATGATTTGTACAAAAAAAAAGAAAGTAAATTGATGATATAAAAAGAAGAGAAAGAATATTAAATAAAATTTAAAAAAAGTTTAAAACATAGTAACTGTTATTTGTTTGGCATGGAAAAGAATATTAATTTTAAAAAGAAAAAGTAGATAGGTACATATAGGTAACATATAGGTTGTTTTTGGGGTGTTATGCCGTGTTGCGCTACCTCCTCCTTTAGCCAACGTTTCGGACAGCGTTATAGTGTCCATCATCAGGGCAGATGTGTTTGTTTCAGTTATTTTACAAGTTATAGTATGAAAAAATTCACAGTGTTTCATTAAATACTGTTTAAGATAATGCCTCAAAGATTTTTGCTCTAAACGAGTCACGTTTTATTAAACATTTTCGCAATTTTCTCGTCGATTTTGTCGCTGTAAATGTTAGCGCTCTCCTCTAACATTCGTAATTTCGTAATTTCGTATCTCTCTATCTTCTTCTTTTCGGGCCCGGTTGCAGAGCCTTAACTCCTCAGGCTAATTTTTTCGCTTTTGGAAACAAGAACTACTCATTTCAAAATCCTGTTTAAATTTCAACAATATCAGGACTGAGTATTCCAAACACTCGCTTGTACTTAGGTTACATGAGGTCAGTAATAGACACGCAGATCTGACGGATCTATTTAACTGCAGGGAAGGTACATAGGTACAGAGGGCTATGCTATCAAATATCATTTCGTAATCAAATGCCACAATTAAATGTTATTATTTTTAATATTTTCTTATGATCTTAAATGTCACATGTAATGCTGTAATCATCGTTTATAGTGTGTTTATACCGTGGATATTAAATAAATAAATAAACTCATGGAAATCGTTGTGTATCCCTAATTTTCAAGGGCAGAAATATGTTCTAAACGGTGTTAGAAAGAAAAACAATACGCTTTATATTCAATTCTAAAAGCTGACTACAAAAGTGGTTTAAAAAGGTACTGGTTACGCATTGCAATATGTTTTTTTTTTGTTTGTTCGAAATTTTAAATAAATATATCACAAGCATGGTACTTACTTTACTTTACTCCTTGGAATTGACAAAGACATCGAAATGGATTGATTTTCAAAATAAATTCTAAAACAAGTAAAGAACTGACACTGTCTGTTTTTGTTGGAAAATTTTCTTCATTGTTTGAAAAGGAACTTTGATTACACTGCATTACATAAGAATTTCTTTGACTGCATCTAATTGTTGGTTGGATGATATTAAGGAGGCCTCCACACTTCAAGATCTACAAAAAAACAAGGTTGGTGGATTTGTTATTCCCTGGAGTTTCTCTTTTGTGCCATCCTTTGTGATATTAGTTCGCGCAAGTAGTTTCTTTTTCACAATCATAATTTCTTGGGTATTAAGCCCAGAGGGTCTGGGGTTATTTACACACCTCAGGCTCGCATATTATAATGCATAATTATGGTCCTTCGATCGCCAGATTTGTTCTAGCAAGGTTAATTTTATAAGAAAGGTTTCAGATTTACGTAATTTTTTGGTAATATTCTTGAAATACCTACCTCTTATAGAATTATTTAGCGTCAATTTACGTATTTTTTTGGTATATTTGAAATAGAACCTACAAAATCTTTATTGGTTGCTTAATTTCATAATTACTCAAATAAAGGTTTGTGATTACGTATTCTTTGGTAATTTACGAAATACCTTATAGGTAGTTTTGTGAAAATTTAGTGACGAACATTTAAAAATTATTTTTATTTAAAATGCCCTTCATTACGGAAGAGTCGAGTGACCAAACCGATAGAAAGTTGATCATTTTGACAGCAAAAAAGGAGAGGCTTTTTTCCCGGTTAAACGATTTGTTTAATTTGGCTAAAAACATTTCCACCTTTGAATCAAGGCAGAATGAAAACTTCTTGTCTAAGTCAGAAAGAATTGAAGAGATGCGGGAGCAGTTTGAAAATGTTATTGATGATATTAATAATATCCAATTGATTTCAAACCCGACATTTGAACCGGATTATCAACAATTGGATGCTTTTGAGGATTTGTTTGGTAGTGTGAAACGCGTACGTGACAAAATTCAAAATGCAACAACAACGTCACAGACTAACGTCCGCGATTCTCGCGTACCAGTCATCAAACTTCCCTCCTTCAACGGTAAAATGGATACCTGGGCAAAATTTTATGAGTCATTCAAATCGAACATCCATAATAATACACAGCTGAATGATTCTCAACGTGTGCAGTATTTGGTAGGTAAATTAACGCGATTAACGCGGGTATTATACCTACCGGAGAGACGTACAAGATTATATGGGATTCGTTGGTTTCGAAATATCAAGATAAACGTGCACTAGGCACATATTATTTGAATAATATTCTTGACATAAAGGGTTGCACAAATACATCTGTTAGTCTTGATTCATTTGTTGAAAGGTATTTTTCGTCTGTTTTGGCGTTAAAACAGTTAGATATTGAAGATTTAACTGACTTCATATTATTACACTGTGCGTTAAGGAAAATTGATTCCCAAACGTCACAAAATTTTGAAATGTCAGTTAGAACTCAAGAAATTCCTGCATACAATGAGTTGATCTCATTTGTGAAAGATCAAGTAAAAATATTTGAACGGACAAGCAATAATCACGGTGTTGTAAATAAGGCGCCTACCTCTTCATCACGTGCAAATAATTACAAAACGTTCGTCGCGAGCAACGAGAGTATCCATGTTCCGGCTTCGCCCGCGAAAGTTTGTATTTATTGCAACAAAACTGGTCATTCAATTAATGTTTGCTCACAGTTTAAAGGTTTGAGTTCGCCACAGGCCCGATTTGAATTCATTAAATCAAAACATGCCTGTGTGAACTGTCTCAGCGGGTTGCATACAATCAATTCGTGCAAATCGTCGGTTGTTTGCGAGGTATGCAAAAAACGTCACCATATATTCCTACACTTCGAGAGTAGTAGTAGAGTTAAAACCAATACTCACGTACATACGGCTCAAATACCTACCAGTGACGAGTCGTCTACGCCTCCTTTGCCAGGGCCATCCAACGTCAATATTTCGTGTAATTGCAATGCGAAACTAGAGGAGCCCTCGTACGTTAACTCTTCGTGTTCATTGTCAGCTAAAGTAGCTCCTAATACTACAATTTTACTATCAACTGCTCAAGTGTATGCAAAACTTAAAAATGGAAATAAAATTATTGTTCGGTGTCTAATTGATAATGGCTCACAAAATCATTTGATCACGGTCGATTGTTGCAAGGCGCTGAATTTGCCAATAATTCCTTTGAGTAATTCTTTTGTTAAAGGAATTGGTTCAGCATCACGACAAATTCTTGGTTACGTTTATTTGGACATTGAGTCTCGCGTATACCTAAATAATAAATATAACATATTTGCGCTCGTTGTCGAGTGCATTACCGACAAGTTACCTAATCACTACATAGCAAAGGTTGATATGAGGTACTTAGAGGGCATACCCCTCGCTGATTTAACGTGGAACATTCCCGGAAACATAGATGTTGTCTTAGGGGCACAATTATTTCCACATATCTATTTAGGGGACAGGATTGAATCAGGGACTAGT
Source organism: Limnephilus marmoratus (assembly GCA_917880885.1). Lineage (NCBI taxonomy): Eukaryota > Metazoa > Arthropoda > Insecta > Trichoptera > Limnephilidae > Limnephilus > Limnephilus marmoratus. Next base: position 3,613,865 of record OU862934.1, read on the forward strand.
GCACCCCCCGCATTATCGACCGCGTTTGGTTTCGTGCTAATGGGCGACTACCCTGATAATGTGCTTAATACAAGTACTTCATTTTCCGCACTTGCACTTAATGATTTAGTCCAAAAATTTTGGCAGTTAGAAGAAATCCCTAACATGCAATTTTTAAGTCCGGAGGAGACGGAATGTGAGAATCTGTTTACTTCATCTATCGCTCGCGCTGTCAATGGAAGGTATTCTGTTGCTTTACCTTTCTGCAAAGACCCAAAACAATTGGGTAATTCTCTTACTACCGCCCAGCGCCGATTTATGGCCTTGGAACGAAAATTTAAACAGGAGACTTTACAGGAGAATTATAACAAAGTTATCGGTGAATATATTGACAGCAATTATTTGTCAGAAGTCAAAGAGTCTGAAATTACAGATGATGGATATTACATCCCGCATCATGCCGTCAATCGTCCGGACAAACCTATGCCTCGGATTGTGCTCGACGCTAGCGCCATGACTCATTCAGGGCTGTCATTAAATGACGTCTTGCATACTGGTCCCAATTTGCAAGCTGATTTGTTTTTGCTTTTGCTTGACTTTCGTCTTTTTCCCATCGCTATGACTGCGGACATAAAGCAAATGTATTTACAGATTGAAGTTCCTATCAAGCATCGTAGATATCTAAGAATCTTATTTCGATTCTCCAACAACGATCTCATACGGACTTTTCAATTTAATCGGGTCCCTTTCGGACTAACGGCAAGTCCATACTTAGCAATGAGGACTGTTCGTCAGTTAGCCCAAGATATGAGACCACATTTCCCGGATGCTGCCAATGTGGCAGAATCCAAGTTGTATATGGACGACCTGGTCTATTCTATTGCAGATGAGTCCAGCGCCATACGTCTTTCTCGAGAATTAATCTCGTTATTCAAGTCCGGTGCCTTTGATTTGGTCAAATGGACTAGTAATTCTCAAGTTGTACTTGAAAACCTTCCAGATTCTCACCGCAGTGCGGTGGATTTCACTGTTGGTTCTAACAATGCCTCTAAGGTGTTAGGCCTCTCGTGGGAACCAGTTGATGACAGCTTCTTCTTTACGACTTCTTATGTTCAGGAGAAGTGTACAAAGCGGAACATACTCTCTATAGTCGCCCGCTTATTCGATGTCCTTGGCTTGGTCGCCCCCATCATTCTGTACGCTAAATTGCTTATTAAGGAGCTATGGCTGTGCAACATTGGTTGGGATGATACCCCCCCTGAGAGCGTTATTCAAAGGTTCTCGGCACTCACACAGGAATTTCCTTTAATTTCTACGATAAAAATCCCACGTCATGTTGGTGTCCTACAGGGCAGTACAGTGCTCATTGTCGCTTTCTGCGATGCGAGCCTGAATGGTTATGGCTGTGTGATATATTTACACACAACTGATCCGTCTGGGAATATTACCGTGAGATTGTTGTGTGCAAAATCAAAGGTCTCTCCCACCAAAGTGACAACACTCGCTCGTTTGGAGCTATGTGCCGCGGTCTTGATGTCCAAACTAATACGGACGGTTCAAGACAATTATCGTTCGCGTCTTCTTATTGCCGGGATATATGCGTTTTCAGATTCGACCATTGCGCTCTCGTGGATACATTCTTCACCGCATCGATGGTCGGTGTTTGTTAGTAATCGCGTGGCTCAATGTCAGGAGAATTTGTCTCCTGAGAACTTCTATCATGTCGCCGGTAGCGAAAATCCTAGTGACTGCCTTTCACGTGGAGTGCTTCCTTCCCAACTCGTTTCACACGAACTATGGTGGAACGGCCCATCATGGATTCGCAGCACACCTTTGGAATGGCCAATAAAACCTTTTCATTTCACAAATACTGGTGAAATGCCTGAGCACAAAACTAATGTGCTCACTGCAATAGTTCAACGTGAACAATCGGTCCTGAGAGAACTTGCTCAGCGCATTTCCACATGGGATAAACTTTTAAGGATTGTCGTTTATGTTCTCCAATTCGTAAAAAGACACCTTTACAGTACTTACCTGCTTCTGTTTTGACAGACGCTAAAACAAACTTTGCTCAGCGCAAGCAGTTATTAGATGGCATGGTTCAATCCTTCTGGAAAAAGTGGCGTTTGGAATATCTGCACACGTTGCAAGTCAGGCAGAAGTGGACTACGACTGACCATCCTATTAAGGTTGGAACTGTCGTACTTGTGGGACAGGAGGATTCGCCTCCGTTAAATTGGCCTTTGGGCGTAATCACGGACGTTCATCCTGGTACTGATAATATAATTCGAGTTGCGACGGTAAAGACCAGATACGGATTTTTTAAACGTCCTGTCGTTAAATTATATCCCATCCCAACGCAATAATTTTATCTTTATTTTATTTTATGTTAATAACTTATCATAATTTAATTCTTTCGGACTTAACCATGACATTCTGTATTTAACACTTAGTTGACTTAGCAACATGATATTCTTTATTTAACACCTAGTTGACTTAGCAACATGATTTTTATTTTATTTTTAAACATTTTTCAACTTAGTGATTTTATCCTTAATAAGTTTAATTTAAACTTTGTTTTGTTTTTTGAAAGTTCCGTGAACTTCCAAGGCGGGGAGCATGGTTACGCATTGCAATATGTTTTTTTTTTGTTTGTTCGAAATTTTAAATAAATATATCACAAGCATGGTACTTACTTTACTTTACTCCTTGGAATTGACAAAGACATCGAAATGGATTGATTTTCAAAATAAATTCTAAAACAAGTAAAGAACTGATACTGTCTGTTTTTGTTGGAAAATTTTCTTCATTGTTTGAAAAGGAACTTTGATTACACTGCATTACATAAGAATTTCTTTGACTGCATCTAATTGTTGGTTGGATGATATTAAGGAGGCCTCCACACTTCAAGATCTACAAAAAAACAAGGTTGGTGGATTTGTTATTCCCTGGAGTTTCTCTTTTGTGCCATCCTTTGTGATATTAGTTCGCGCAAGTAGTTTCTTTTTCACAATCATAATTTCTTGGGTATTAAGCCCAGAGGGTCTGGGGTTATTTACACACCTCAGGCTCGCATATTATAATGCAGGTACACCTTAATGAACCGATTTCTGGCAGCAATTGGAAAAAATAATGAAACTTTGGCAATTTTTTTATAATCAATTTTTCATAAAACGACAATAAAGTGAGGCGATGATGATGTAAATTTGTCTATTAAAATATGTTTGTGCTTTATTTTTTCAATATCATTAATTTTTGTTCGATGAAATGTAAAGTGAACTTTAAAAAAAAATTCAATTATTTTTTTTCTGTTTTATTTTTTATTTTTCAGGTTTCACAACAAATTTTCACATATTTTTTTTGCATTTTCTCTTTTAAGTCTTTAAATTAATCTATTTAACTTGAAAAAATTCAATATTTTATTGTAGGCTAAATTGATTTTATATTTTCAGTTTTTTATATTATTGTTTTAAAGTCTTTCCCTATATTGAATCAATTTTCCCTTTATAAATATCGAATTGTGTTGAAATTGTACTGCTCTGTATTTTATGTTTTATAAACTGGAATTGTCTTTATACCATTATCTTAAAGTCTTCCATTATATACTACTGAATCAAATTACCCTTGAAAAGTGTTCTCCACCACTAAACTAAAACTAGCGAGGGATAAATAAACAATACGTTAAGATGAAGCCATAGTAAATAATGCAAAATCATACAAAATCATATGTTCTTGTTTTGAAAATTTGATCGCTTAGAAGTATTATAGATGCTTCAATTAAAGACTGCGTGTAGAACATACCTTTGCCCTTAAAAATATGGGTAATTTTTTTATAAGTCTTTTAATAAACCTATAAAAATATAAAGTACAAGGTTTAAAAAAAACACTTTCAAGTCCAAACTCTCCTATTTATAAACCAATTTTCGGATATGGTTTTATTGTATAATGTGGCAAATTCAGTTTATTTTATAATAATCGCAAAAGAAATTGATATTTACACCCGATCTTCCCAAAATAAAATAAAATATGCATTTTCGCGTTGTTATTTTACATTACGGCTCAGTCACGCCCCGAACTGAGCGGGAGATGGACGCGTGACTTCGCGTCGCTTGATTTTATGAAATCAATTTTAATACAATATATTTCCGTTTTATTACAATAAACAATGGGTAAAAAGGGAGTTAATGTTTTTACAGGTTTTTACGAAATCAACCTGTAAAAAAAAATTCTCAAATACCTTTTCCAAACGTATTTCCAAAAGTATTTTCAAACTCCTCCCATAAAGGGGCGTGAATTCCGATTTCGATTTTTTCCTGGACTAGTGGATCGCCATAAAATAAAAATAATAGAACTCGAGACTCAAAGGACGATCGTCTTCTCGTTCTCTGCATTTATTTACTTGCTAAAAATGCCAACTTTCTTTTGCGAATTTGTCATAATAAAGCATTTTGTTCTTCGTATAAGTAAAGTGTTCAGTAACCCGCGTTCAGTAGTAATGTTATATTTTGCATTAGTCAGAAGTACACTGGAATATGCGTCGCCAATTTGGAATCCGCATTACAAAGTATACATAGATTGCATAGAACGTATTCAAAACAAATTTATAAAATATCTTACCTTCAAATTCAACAATAACTTTGAATGCACATTTCAAACTTTGCAACAAAGGCGAGCAATTGATATTTTGACATTTATTTATATACACATAATTTTAAATAATAACATTGACTCTACCCAACTTCTTTCCCTAGTTAATTTTAACATACCATTAAGACGCCATACAGAACGCCGTACACGCCATACAGAACTATTCCATACGCTTACTTACAAGACAAATGTAGCAACTAATTCGCCATCTGTCAATCAATCGTGCTTTTCATACACTCGTATGTTCAATAAAATAAATATATATTCTTCGGTCTAAATTCTAACATCGACATTTTCTCTGATTTACTATTCAAATTTAAAAAGAGCATCATGTAAATAATATAAATGGTTCAATGCGCATACATACATACACACATACCCACACACACGCACACACCTTCCCACTACACACATCACCCGGTAATTACTTAATATGCATACCATAAATAAGACATTACAATGAAACACATAATAGGTACCAACCATGAAATATACTTATTAATTGTAAATTGTTTTCACCTATATAACTTAGAAACTGTTTGTTTCTGTTTAATAAAAAAATAAATGTTACTCTCTGTACCCCATATCCGTATCTATCTGATACTGTTGGTTGAATGAATGGTATACACGTGCAAGTATTTTAGTTTTCATTTTTGTTACAGCTGTTTCGGCTTACAAGGTTATTTTCAAACTGCGGTTAAACCACTTTGGTACGATTTATTTATACGAAACTGAATGTCAATTTTTGAAAGTCTAAATTGACTTATCACCGGTTAAACCAATTTGCTGAGGAACTAATTAAGACAGTAGACACTCCATTTTGTGGGGTACTTCGGAATCTGTTTTCCGCGCACTAAATGTTAACACATTGACATTTAGATTCGTATAAACAAGTTGTCTCAAAGTGGTGTAACCCCATTTTGAAAATGGCCGTGTAAACTGAAAAAAAGAAAACTATAATACTTGCGAATTTGATAACATTTTTAAATTTAATTAAAATTATTTTGTTTTTATAAAAATAGAGTTCTACAAATTAACCGTTGAAACAAATTACACCTTGTTTATTGTATCTCCATATCTACTTCAGCTGGAACTCCACAATTTTCAGATTGTTCTCGGCGTTGCCTCCTTTCCCTCGCCTCTCGGTGTACTTTATGCACAATGCAACTTTTAATGTAATGGCTGACTTTGCAGTTATTACACGAGGTACGAGGTTTTGGACCATTTATTAAAGTAAGTATACTTGATGAAGAGATTTTCATAGCTCTTGGTGGATCTGCACTGCTCGAGGGTTTTAGTTCATTGGTCGTTTTGGATAACTTCTTCTGGTAATACTCAAAATGTTGGCAAAGGGTTTCCAGTTGGTTCGCAGATTTGATTGTTTGACCCGCTAGTAGACTGGCATATTTTGGAAGCAGGCCGGACGTACATATTTTCAGTATCTCATCTTCTGGAATCGGTGGTTCAAGGAATCTGTTTTTATTACGTATTTCTGAAAAGAAATCATGAGCAGTCTCGTCGGGGGTTTGTTTGCTGGTATATATCTGATCTTTCAGAACAGAATTTGGTTGACCAAACGTCTGTATCAGTTGTTTTTTAAGCTCTGACCAGGGCAAGTTTTGATCTTTCAGCGAGTTGAACCAAAATAAAACGTTTTTTGTTATAAGATCTGTAAAATTGCTAGATAATGTTTCTTGGGAAGTGTTTGTTTGAAACCTTAGTTCTTCCACTTGTTTAATAAATTCTCTGACGTTGGTAGTTCCATCGTATTGCAAGTTCCACTTTGTGAGGTTTGCGTTGGTTGGTTCCAAGAAGGACGCAAAAGTTCCTGCAGAGGATTGCGTTAAGTGGTTGTTACCGCTGTCTCTGTCACTGGGTATAGGTTTAATAAATTCTCTGACATTCGTGGTTCCATCGTATTGCAAGTTCCACTTTGTGAAATTTACGTCGGTTGGTTCCAAGAAGGACGCAGAAGTTCCTGGAGAGGGTTGAGTCAAGTGGTTGTTACCGCTGTCTCCGTCCTTGGGTATAGGTTTAATAAATTCTCTGACATTTGTAGTTCCATCGTATTGCAAGTTCCACTTTGTGAGGTTTGCGTTGGTTGGTTCCAAGAAGGACGCAAAAGTTCCTGCAGAGGGTTGCGTCAAGTGGTTGTTACCGCTGTCTCCGTCCTTGGGTATAGGTTTAATAAATTCTCTGACATTTGTAGTTCCATCGTATTGCAAGTTCCACTTTGTGAGGTTTGCGTTGGTTGGTTCCAAGAAGGATGCAGAAGTTCCTGGAGAGGGTTGCGTTAATTGGTTGTTACCTCTATCTTTATCACTGGGTACAGACACGTCTTGTGTGACGTTTGCTTCAAAGTTCAATAATTGGTTAGCTTGCTTCCGTAGCTCCGGTAATGGTCTCACTGCGACCCCTCTTTTCTTCAATTCCTTCCTGAGAGCGAGGCATTTTAAGAAATATTTATTTGCATTGATTCCTTCCTTCGATGGTTTGGAGTTGTCCATGTTTGTAAGTAGACTTAGTCGAGCAGGAGTCTGAAAAGAGAAGAGCTATTAGTGTCAGATCTGACTTTATAAAAATCCTGTGAAAATCTAAATGCTTTTTCACTAATAATAGAATATCGCTTCTCTCTTGCATATCTGATGTCTTTTTTACATAATTTACTTGTTTGACTTTGTATTACTTCTTATTTCTTTAGACCCTTATTTAGGCGTATTTTCGTGCCTGTTAGTACAAGCTACATCGATAGCAGTAGAATATTTGTATGTATAGGGCGGACTCATAAGATATATTATGATCCGTATTAGAAAGTGATAACACCACAGTTAACCATAGAAACAAATAAAATTTGGATGTCTATGAATCCAAAGTTTCCGACCGCAATTTAAGAAAAAAATACGAAACTTGTAAATTTTTATATAATTTTTTTTTTTATGAAAAGATATAAAATTGAGGTGACCATAACGTTTATAATACATCGTTCTAATAAAACATCAGTGAGTTTTTCTTTTTTCGTTATTAGTAATTTTTGTAAAAAACGTGAGGCGACCCATTTTGGATGGTTTGTAAAACGAGAAATTACGTTATTTGTCGAGCACACATTATTGAAGTGCATTAAATATGAACGACAGAGAGCCACAATACTAATGACCTCGAAGTCATCGGAAGTTCAGAATTTAATAGCCTCAACTGAGTTTCATGCCATATCGAGAATAATGAAATTTATTAGATCATGTAAACTGGAAAATATTTGAAAGTGATTTTTTATACGAAATGAATATAAAAGGACTCTAAGTAACTTTTAAAAATCATTAGAGATTATAATGATAATATTATAATTTAAAGACAGATGAGGCAAAAATGACAACACTGTGTGAGTCAGAAGCCTCGATAATATACATGACATAAAAAAAATAAAAAGAAATAACGCACAAAAAAGATTTTATGAAATATAAATTGAAATGCCTATTTCTCTATCTATCTCGACTAAAATATGTTTCTTCTGGTAAGGGGTCGTCCATTAACCACGTGATGTTTTTTAGCAACTTTTTAACCCCCCCCCCGTGGTGATATGTGGTGAGGTTTTAGACAACCCCCCCCCCCAAAATCACGTGTATTTTTTTAGTACAAAGTATTTTGAAATTTTCAGAATATTATCACGAAAAATAAATACACGTGATATCTCATTATACCCCCCTCCCCCCGGTGATATGTCGTGATTTTTTCCGAACCCCCCCCCCCTAATGGACGACCCCTAAGGGATCGTCCATTAATCAAGTGAGGCTCGAAAGGGGGAGGGGGGTTCGGAAAAAATCACGAGGGGGGGGGGTATAATAAGATATCACGTGTGTTTATTTTTCGTGATAATTTACTGAAAATTTCAAAATATTTTTTACTAAAAAAAATACACGTGATTTTGGGGGGGGGGATTAAATATAAAACCTCTCCACATATTACCAGGGGGGGGGGAGTTTAAAAAAATTGCTAAAAAACATCACGTGATTAATGGACGACCCCTAACTACGTTATAAAGTAGTGTATTTTCCATAATTTTTTTTTATTTTTTTTATTTTTTTTTTATTAGTATCTATAGCAAAATTTGTACATAATGTTTTTATAAATTATATTATATTAAGGTATTATAAAGTTTTTTTTTTTTCACAGTCCTCCTCACTAGGGTTTCCTGTTCTGAGGCGGCCTGTAGTTTTTCCACATTTGTATTTAGTATCCAGTTGTCTTTACATGGTCTTCAGTATGTTTGATAGTTCATTTTCACTTTGTTCTCTCAACCATATTTTTACTTTTGTTTTAAATTTATTTATTTCTGTTATTTCTTTTGTTTGAGTTGGTAGAGCGTTGTATAGTTTTGTCGCATTGAATTTCATATTTCTTTGTCCAAAAGATGTTTTCAAACTGTCTGTAGCTAGAATATTTTGGTTTATTGCCCTGGTTGTGTATCTATGTTGGACAGTGGAGTATTCTGATATGTTTTTTTTAATTTTAAATAAAATATTTTTTGCATAAAGTTTTTGTATGTTGTAGACTTGAATGCTTTGAAACAATTCTTCTGTCGGAGTTCTAACCGGTAATTTCAAAATTGTCTTTAGTACTCCTTTTTGGGCTATATTGAGCCGGTCCATGTGAGTGCTCAAGGCAGATCCCCATCCAGTTATCCCGTACTCTATTTGTGATTGACATAATGCGTAGTACACTTTCTTAATGTCGTTTATGTTGAGTATGTTACGGATGGCTCTAAAGAAGTAAATGTACCTGGTGAGTTTTTTTGTGATTACTTCAATGTGTGCGTTCCATCGGAGATTATCATCAATTTCAATTCCAAGATATTTGATACTTTTGGAGTGTGCTATGGTAGGACAGTGGCATGATAAGCCTTGATTTTGATAGTTTTCTTGGCATGTATGTACTTTGAGATTAAAGTCATCCTCTGGCTGTCCTCTGGCTGTTATAGAAAATGTCAGATATTTTGTTTTATTGACATTAAGTGTAAGGGAATTTCTCTTAAGCCAGTTTTGCAGTAGACCAAGTCCATGTTCCGCTTCTTTGTAGGTACTTCTCCAATCTTTTTCGTTGAATACAATTACTGTATCGTCAGCAAAGCTTATGATTTTTCCCCTCGTTCCTAGGCTACCGATATCATTTATGTATATTAGAAATAATATCGGTCCTAGTACGCTTCCTTGCGGTACTCCATGGTTGATTAGGAGAGGTTTGCTTTTTTTCTTGTTAATTTGAACGCTCTGTGTACGCTCCATCATATAGCTTTTTAATAAGTTTAGAGTTCTATTTGACATACCAATTTTTGAAAGTTTTGCAAAAAGGATTTTGTGATCTATTGTATCAAATGCCTTTTGTAAGTCTATGAAGATTGCCAGTGTTTTTTCTCCTCTGTCTAAACTTTTTATGATCATATCTGTAATAGTTTCTATGGCGTCACCAGTACTTAGATTCTCCCTAAATCCGTACTGTGTTTCTGATAATATTTTATTTTCTTCTAAGTAGGATAGGAGTTGTTTTTTTAATATTCTCTCCAATATTTTTGAAAATGTATTGAGTAGGCTTATTGGTCGATAGTTGTTTACGTCATTTTTACATCCTTGTTTATATATTGGTATTACAATAGCTTTTTTGAGAGCTGTGGGGAATACGCTTTCAGTTATAGCCATGTTTACTAGATATGTTAGAGGTACGATAAGTTCTTTACAGAGAAATTTTATTGCATTTGTTGTTATTAAGTCTTCCCCGGAAGATACATTTGATTTTAGAGAAGAAATTGTATTTTTGATTTCATCAGCTGTGATTTGTTTAAACTCGAGCTTTTTTCCTTGGTCAGGAGATTCATTTGTTTGTACTGCTTCATCACATTGCGTAGCTTGTTTTGCTAAATTAGATCCTATATTTATGAAGAAGTTATTGACATATTCAAGAATTTCGTCAGGATTCTCAGCGTATTTCCTGGGGACATTGTTTATATTCAGCTCGTCAATTGATGTGGCGTTGGTAGATTTAGTACTAGTTATTTCATTTATTATTTGCCACATCTTACGAGGATTTTGTTTACAATCATCTATTTTTTGCTTATAGTAAGTTTCTTTTGTATGTGTAATTACTTTTTTGCATATGTTTCTATATCTTTTGTAGTATCTTAACATGTGTATATCGTATGGATTATTTTTTAGCTTCTTGTGTAACTCGTCTCTTTTTCTTATGCAGTTTATAACATTCTGTGTGATCCATGGTTTAATGTGTATATTTTTATGTGAAATTTTTTTTACAATTTTTACAGTATTAGAGAAAATGTTTTGCTGTATGAGTTCTATGAAATAATTCCATGCTTCATTTGTATTGTCCATACTTTGTAGTTTATTCCAATCGGTACATTGTAGGTTTTGTTTAATGACATTCCAGTTGGTTTGTGTTTTTTCTGTTGTTAGCGGTCTTTCCATAATTTTATTTGGTTTGTTTATTTTTATTGAAAGCATAGTTGTATAATGATCAGTAATAGTCGAGTTAAATACAACAGTTTGAGTAATTTCTTTTGTTTTGCTCATAATATGGTCTATGCAGCTTTGTGTATAATAACCTGTGCCTATTAAAAATGCGGTGACTTGTGGAATATTTATTATTTATTATATTATTATTTATTATAAAAATGATTTCAGAAGTCCAAGTCGTCCAAAATAGAGCCCTGCGAAATATTTTCAGTTTACCTTGGGACACACATGTCAAAGACATCTACAGAAACACCCAAATACTTCCTTTTAATACCATTCCCACTTTTGAAATAACGAAAACTATATTACAAGTAATTCAACACTCGGCACATTCCAACACTACACTCTATTACAATTGCGACGTACACCAACACAACACAAGAAATCACAACAAACTTCATATACCAAAAATCAAAACAAAATATGGACTAAGATCCCTAGAATACATAGCTCACACAAAATATAATCAACTACCCAACGAGATCAAATGTGCAAGTCAATGTAAATAGACCCAAACTAACATGCTCAAACTTCATCTTATTAATGACTTTCTGAAATAATAATGTTGTGTATGTCCCCATCATATGTCCATTTAATACATACAGCTATATGTTTCGTGTAATGCGTATTATTCCCGCAATGAGTTTATTAACTCCTGGGAGTACAATGCTTTATATAATATACTATATTCTGTATTGTATACTTTTGATAAATAAATAAAATAAAATATTTACCAAACAATAAACATTTATATATTTACCTAGGATTTTGGAAAAACCAGGGCAAACCAATTATTCTAATTAGGTTAGAGTTGCAAACCAAGTTTTATTACCTCTCTTCCAAGAAACCCAAAACAATATTATGCGTAGTTCCTTCTTTGTTATACAGGGTGTCCGGGGGGGGTAAAGTGCATTAACTTCGGGAGGTGATTCTACATGATAGATTCTACAAGTAAAAGGATAAATAACTTTTTTCGAAATTCTAACATTTAGAGGTAGTTTTGAGGTAAAAAAGATAAAATTAGTCCGGCGTGTGCGGCCAGATTTATTATTTTCCAGTGTTACGATACGGGCCAATCACAATCGAGTCGGGCGCCCGGCAGGCTCTCAGCAAGTAAGATCGTACCTCACATTAAGGATTTTTAGTAGGTAAGTATTTTGAACGGGAAAAAAATGTTGGAATTTCGAAAAAAAGTTGTTAATCTTTTTTACTCCTACCATCATGTAGAATCACCTCCCGAAGTTGATGCACTTTACCCCCGGACACCCTGTATCGTTATCTTCTTTGTTTTCAGCATTACAATATATATAATGTAGAAGACATTTTTCTACATTCGGTATCAATTTGAAACTGACATGATTTATATGGATACGTTTTTGGATTTTCACGGCCAAAAGTATTTTCGTTATTTGTTTTTGGGGTGTTATGCCGTGTTGCGCTACCTCCTTCTTTAGCCAACATTGATGGACACTGCAACGCTGTTCGAAACGTTGGCTAAATGATGAGGTAGCGCAACACGGCATAACATCCCAAAAACAAATAACGAAAATGACATGATGTATACGTTTTAAGATTTTCACGGCCAAAAGCATTTTCGTTATTTGTTTTTAGGGTGTTATGCCGTGTTGCGCTACCTCCTTCTTTAGCCAACGTTTTTTCGAAAGTTTGTTCTTTTTTCTCAAATTTCTATCAGAAACTTTAGTTTCACACAGATGTACATTTAAATTATTCTATGGTTTGATTATAAAGCGTGAAGTTTTCTCTTTCTAAACCGTTAAGATCATATTTCTCACCATGACAGTAAGGGAAATACAACGATTTATATGAGACATATGTGAGCTGGGATAAATTTGGTCTCCCGTGATTAAACGTGTTTAAGTATTTCGATCACTCGGAAAATATAAAAAATAAATATTAAAAAATAGTATTTACCTAAATAACTCTGTACTGTAGAAGCCGTGGAAGACGATGTTCCGCAGGTCTCCCTCAGAATCAAACGCAAGTTCACTTAAGAGCGTTTAACCAGCCAGCGGACGAAAATCCACATTTCGTCGAAAGTTGTTCTTACGATCGTGCAGGGCGGTTACAATGAGAAAGATTAATTATTCTCCGTACCAGCTTTTTTAAATTATAACTCAATATCGAATTTATTTCAATCCAAATTAGCTTTTATTTATACCTTCATCCAAAAATGCTGAAAGGCGTGATGATAAAACTATTAAAATAGTGTACTTTTTGTAGTTATTTTTTTATTATAAGTATTTATCATTTTTCAATAATGTCTAAATTTAATAAGAATGTTAAAAAATTCTGAAATATATTAGTTTGTAAGTGCGCAAATAAATACACAAATGGACCAATTTTCGTCAAGAAACACATGTACGTACATATTTTTTAATGATTTTATTGAAACTAAAATTAAAATTCTAATACATAACTTTGCTAGATAATGTATTGATTTATTTTACTGCATGATTACATTATTTGAAATGGGTGTGGTATAATACAAAAACTTTTTTGAAAATTTAACAAATCTGCCAACGACCAATGGAATAACCTTATTATACTAAAAATTAAAAAAAATTCTCAAAATTTATTACCTACGAATGCTAGATAAAATAACAATCTTTCGAAATCCATTTATAATTTTTTGTGGAAAAGAGTCAATACGTCTAAAAACTTTTTTGAAAATGACGTATTTCCGGCTTTCTCTGGTAATGCCCTCTTAACGGGTGACTTTATTACAACACTGAGTCTTGAACATTTGATTAGGTCTAAACTTTGTAATAGATATTGGTTTAAAAATGTACACGAACACCACTGCAATAGTTTTGGTATATCAACACACTAACTGCGCGGTTTGAACTAAACTGACTGGATCTTGGAATCCTAAATCCCAACTGAACCTCTTGCTGTAAACTACCTGCTTTTAATCCTTCTGGGGCTCTCCGGTGTTACCAGTTACGAGAAATTAATATTTTAATAATTTTATTCCTCAACAATGTTGCCAAGTACTTACTTGACTGCAAATAAAATGGCGCACACATCAATATTTATTTTTTAGATCAGCTCCGCAAATAATTCCCTCAGTAGGCGTTTGGGGATGCTGTGTGGTTGGCCTTTTTAGGAAAGAAAGGAGAGGAAGAAAGAAAAAAAAATAGAAGTTCTGGGAAGGAAATGAGTGTGAGGGGTGGGGAGGAATCTGGAGGTTAGTGGGTCCAGGAGTGACAGACGTTTTAATCCATCCCTTCCACTGCGGTGCAAGCTGATGTTCCGAGAGATTACCTCTGGAGAAGTCAACCATTCTTTCCCTATCCGGCCCGCCAAGCAGCAGGTTGGCGGACGCATCCGCCGCTAAGACCTGGACAAACTTCACCTCATGAAGCCGGACACCTCTATGCTAAATCACCAAACGTAGCGAACCACTTGCGGTGACCTTTGGCAGAGGTGTTGGTTATCCAATAAATGGTTTCCGGGGCGGCAGCACCCATACCCGCCTCCCAAATTGAATAAAACTTAAAAATAATTAAATATGTTAGGTTACATCCCTACTAGATATATATGATTTAAAAATATATAATTATTCAATTTGGTTGGGTATTTTCGTCTCAAACCCAAAATTAAGTTTGACGTGAAAAAGGCGCAGCCGAACTCTCAATGGAAGTAGAAATCGACGACCTTTTGGATGTTCTGTATACGCGTATAGGAAAACGTTCAAACGCTTTGTTTTTATAGTCCACCAGAAAAGCTATTATTTGTCCCTGTCTCCTACACCTACACTAACCCCTGTATCCAGTATTGATCGGAAAAGGAATAAAGAGACTAATCACTTTTGGAGCATTTCTATTAGCAAATAACTACCACGTAATTAATCTATTGTCAGCTGAATTCAAAGGACACAAGTGTTTTGTCCTAACCCTAGAAATGGCCTTCAAATATCCCGAAAAAAAGGTTTTTTGAAAAAGTTACTTTATAGACTTTTTTGAGCTTTTTATCAGATTATATGTATATTAATTCTTCGTCGTTTTACTTTTAATTTATTTTAAAACTGTTTAAATTTTATTTATTTTCTGAAAATCCAACAATTTACATATATTCAATTTGTACATGTGTGATATAGCCAAAATAAAACCAATTATGGATTTCCTCCTTGTGACTTTATCTCAGGTTAAACAGCATAATTAAGAATTAACAATAAAAATTATAAATAAATAATTATATCTATGATTAGTAATAATATGGTTAGCTCTGGCGTCGTACCTTTCATCCGTTTGCGATGAAAATTTGGTGATTTGATGTCGGCATGCCCGTGAAGGCTTCTCCATATAATGGTGAGGCATGGCGTTTTGAAATTAGTGTTAAAAGTTACAATAGGTGGCACGCTAGTTGTTCTAAAAATGTGTGTATTGCATATAGTTTAGCGGCAGGGAGGGAAGGCGGAAGGGGGGGGGGGGAATTAAGAATGGGAAAGGCGCGAAAGGTAGAAGGGGAATGGTGGAGAGGGGGAGGGGGGGGGGGGACACTAGTACGTGTGGGAAAGGACACGCAGGGAGAAACAATTTGCAGCAACACCATTTCAACGCACGCCGGGTAGCGTATTTACAATCCCTACCGCGTTTCAATCGCTTTAAATTTTCAATATTAAAATTTAAATATTTAGAAATAAAATTATTAATTTCTAATATACGCATTGGAAAGATTATTTTATCTAGATTTTAGAACAATTTTTGTTTTTGCAATGTGATAAAAAATAACCAATACAGAGGTATATTTAAAATGTAAATTGTCGTTACAGCGACTGAATCGGTATAGGTTTTGTAAATACGCCGCCGGGTACTTTCTAATCTTATGTAATATGTACAGGTCCCAAAATTTAAAAAAATTAAGTACGTTTTAATTATGAACCCGTTGACAAATTGCTATCGAACGAGACCTCATTGTTAAGTCGAGTCCAAAGCTCGTCATTTGTCTTGATAAAATCATTGACAGTCCCACAACAAGTCAATGATTTTATCAAGTTTGTCAATGTTTCGAGTTTAGTTGTGCTTCCCGTGTTCGACGGAAAACATTTCCTAAACACTTCATCCCGGGTGAAGCGGGAAGGCAGGCGGGGGCCGGCGGGGGGTATAATTCATTTAATTGACAGGAGCCGCGCGGTGTGGTCGTATTTATGGAAGAACAAACCGAACGGCTTTTTGAGGTTATGTGTTATGTGTAATGAGCGAGCTTAAATAATCACGAGTTTAAAATATTATTATACTTAGGTACTTATAATATTATAATAAATATATTTGATAATAAAATTATAATATAGTAACAAATATTAATATAATTATTCGGTATCGAGAAACGCCTGGAATATTCTCCGCGCGGGGTGATGCGTAACATGTCTTTGTACAGTGCCCTTGAAATGATTTTACACAAAAACTCAAATTTCATAAACAGCCATACATTGTTATTATGTACTTTATTATTATGTTATGTACTACTTATCAAATTGTGCTGACCATGCCAAATTGAATTATCAGGAAAGATTTCTGACTAATATCGATTATGGCACGACCTAAAGTTACGAATTTAGAGTGCGTAAATATTTACGTCAAAAACAGAATAATTATAATTATTTGATATTATATTATATTTTTATTGGGTACGATTTTAGATTTTCACGGCCAAAAATTATTTTGTTATTGGTTTTTGGGGTATTATGCCGTGTTGCGCTACCTCCTTCTTTAGCCAACGTTTCGGACAGCGTTGCAGTGTCCATCATCAGGGCAGATGTGTAATTGTTAGGGGTGATGTTAGTACTTATCTACTTAGGAGCGATACCGTGTCGCCAGCTCCACTCCTCTACGAGCTGGCGCTACAATATACTTCAACATGTTTTTTTGCGTTTAGCCTTGATGTAACCGTCAATTACCGGATACCAAGAACTATTGAGTTTAGCTCCGTCGTCTCTATTAATATTTACAGGATTTTTGTAAATTTCAATTGCCTCCGTAATCAGGCGTGCTCTATGAGTTTTCGGTCTTCCCAGGACTTCAGGAACAAATCCAAAGTAATGGCCGGTTTCAATTAAATGCTCGGCGATTGCCGATTTGTCAGGGTGGCCAAGTTTACATGCTCGAAAGTGTTCCGATATCCTTTTGGAGATCGTCCGCTCTGTCTGGCCCACATAGACCTTATCACATCCGGAACAGCTGAGTTTATATACTCCATCTGTTTCCTCTGGAAACAAATGCTCTAAAAATAAATCGCGATACTGTAAAATCTCATCATATATAAAATGGGGTAATAATAATTAAATTTTATAACAACAAATCCATTGTTATCGAACTAGCGAATCTCTTATCTACAGAATGTCCCTTATCGATATTCATTCACAGTAATTATTACACGTTATCCGCCTGCGGTTCCCACGCCTCCTACCTAATTTTTAATTCTTATCAAAGAGTTACATTTCATTCACAAGATAAATTTTTATTCATCAATGAACATGTTAAGGAAAATGGTATGAGGGGTGGGTAGGAATCTGGAGGCCAGTGTGTCCAGGAGTGACGGACGTTTGAATTCATTGCGGTGCACTTCGCCCAATGAACCCGGGCACCCCTGCTAAATCAACCACTTCGGGGGATACTCTGCATTGTTACAACTCATCCAGTTTAACATCCCTTCCCGTAGACTTTGAAATAATGTGGTACGTTGGGGCCTGTGGTGCGTTTGGGCTACAACACACGTGGGGCCTGGGGTAGGCGCGGTGTGTACCCCCAACAATATCGTCTCAACATGCCCGAGGCTAGCAAAATCGGAAAAAGCATATGAGATCTCTCTATTCAGAGCGGAGGCCGCCGGTAGGCTATCAGGTAAGCTCCATCTCTCAATATACAGTGCGGGGCGTCGCCCTGGGTACCTCCACCGTAGCGGAATAACAACAGTTAATAGAGGAAAAGGTCATATATTGTAGAATCAACAGGTACAAACCATTACAGTAATCACAGGGGTCAACAATGTAGTATGAACACAATGACAATGACCTAGCTGAACTTTAGAACTAACATGATCTCTCAATTTCGTCATCCCGGGTGGGTTTCGCGAGGCAATCACTAACACAGCGAATAGACACATTATTAAAGAGGGAATACGGCAATGCAGTCACTTACAGGGTGGTGTGAGAGGCGTGTTCGACTCGGCAACGAACTCTGATGTTCCAGTCCTCGAATACATGGTTACAACACGTGTCTGGCGCCATTGTTCCACGAGATTCTACCGTCGGTCGTATGGAGCGAGCGGCACACAGCGGCACGTGCTCGGTGCTCTGAGGCTGGGCGCTGACTGTGGGGCTCGAACGCGTATCGCCGCTTTGCTGTTCCGAGCGGCCGGAAACACTGCGGCGCGCGAGTCATAAAGTAACTCTTTAATATTGTCAAACCGGAAATGTGCTCCGTAACAAATGACTTGCTGTTCCTCAATCAACATTCTATGTCGAGACTTATCAACGCAAGTCAAAGCATTGATTTTGTTGGTGTAAAACTAAATGACTTTCGGCAATCGATAGGAAAAATTTAAATGCTTCTTCATGCTTTGACTTGTAGTGTCTTCTATATGTACTTTTTAAATTTTATATTGTCATTGCTATTAATTTATATGTGCTCTCCCTTCACTGTCATCTCTGTTTTTTTTTTTATTCGTGTTATTATTATGTTTTTAATGGACTGTTGTCCGTAAATTAATAAATAAATAAATGAGCGACTTCATTTTATACTTAGTAAAGATAAAGATTTAAATGAATTAATTGTGAAATAACACAAATTAATCAAATAAAATTTATTTGCCCACGCCGGGATTCGGTCTCGCGACCTTCAGATTGTGGGTCAAGAGCCTTACCGCTAGACCACGCCGGCCGCCACGTTAAATCTTATCACATCTAAATTGAAGTTTTAATCATTCGCTTTTATAACAACAAATACATTGTTATCGAACTTGCGAATTTCTTATCTACAGATGTCCCTTATCGATATTCATTCACAGTAATTCGTTATCCGCCTGCAGTTCCCAGTTCCCACGCATCCTACCTAATTTTTAAATTCTTATCAACGAGTTGTATTTCATTCGCAAGATTAGTTTTTTACTCATCAATGAATAAGTTAAGAACTCACCTGCGCAAATAAAAAATATAATAAAATTCACAGGTAATTCTGAGAAGATAACATTGATTCTCAAGTTAATAATCAAGTGTTAAGCATAGGTTTGTACTTTAAAGAAATCATGTTTATACTTGAACATTGCGTTAGATTTCGATAACGAACTCTTGTGAAAAATGTTATGGCTTAAAAATAATTATATTCTTTTTTTACATTAACTCCACACAGAAGACCCTAAGGAAAATAATTTTCCTCAGGACCTATATCAACTTTGAGGATGGTTGGGCGTTTAACCAGCCAGCGGCCGAAAATCCACATTTCGTTTAAAGTTGTTCTTACGATCGTGCAGGGCGGTTACAATGAGAAAGATTAATTATTCTCCGTACCAGCTTTTAAAAATTATAACTCAATATCGATTTTATTTCATTCCAAATTTGCTTTAATTTATATGTACATCCAAAAAATGTGAAAGGCGTGATGATAAAACTATTAAAATTATTTACTTTTTGTAATTATTTTTTGATCACAAACATTTATCAATTTTCAATAATGTCTTAGCAAAATACGAATGTAAAAAAATCTGAAATGTATTATTTTTTCATAAGAAGCAATTAGTTAGACAGTTAGACATTATATTATAAAAATAAATAAAACACTTTGTATTTTAACACAACACATCATACACAACACATCAAATCATCCGATCTCCCACAAACACTCAGCCTTTCATTCAATGATACACAGACTATTAGTCTCTGTGCCTCTGTCTAGCATTAATTTTTCAAAAGAATTATCTATTATTAAGCAAATAGCGACAAATAATGGCTATGACCCGGACCTAATCAATAAAATACTTAATAAGAAACCAAAACAATTAGCTACAAATAAATTTCTTTATAAAAGCACCCCGACAAACAATCAAGACATTCCAAAATATCATTGGCGTAGAATTTTATTTATAAATAATTTTTCTAATCTAAGCGTTAGGAACCTTCCTGTAGATATCAAACCGGCCTTCTATACAAACAATAACCTTGCCAAATTTTTAATTAATACTAAAGACAAAGAAGATCATTTAAGTTTCTCCGGTATTTATAAACTTAGCTGTAGTGATTGCCCTGCTTACTATATAGGAAAAACCGCACGTAATGTCAACACTAGAGTAAAAGAACATTTAAGATGTTTAAATGGAAAGGGGTTCTCTGAGCTTGCAAATCACCTAATCTCAACAGATCATACTTTTAATAAAATTTCAGGAACTCGCATATTACATAAAAATAATATAGGTATAAAACTAGACAATTTAGAAGCTTTAGAGATTAGGAAATCATTAAATACAAATATGTCAGAATTCTTACTCAATAACCAAATCAATTTATCAAATCAAAAAAATTCACCTTTTAGCCCTATTTTTAACTTATTTCCAGCTATCCATCCTAACCCATGATATTATGTATGTGTTTTAGTGTTAGTCTGATGTCCTTCATTATTAATATTATCATATATCTAAATATCGTCCTTTATCTTATAATGTAAAATACATCAAAATTGGTTTAATATCTAATTTATTACCGTTAACTGTTGGTTTTTATTTGTGATTAGATCTATACTGTTGTCTCCCTCCCACTAATTGATTATTGTATTGTTATCTCCCTCCCACTAATTGATTATCCACTTTACCTCTGTCAAATACTTTGTCTCTTTCTAATTATGTTCTTGGTCATTTTCTTTCTCCCTCTGTCACTCAACTTATATATAAGCCATAGCTCTCACTTAACATTTAGTTATTATTACTTATATCCTGAAGAAGCTTGATGTAAGCGAAACCGGTCGATATGTAATATAATAAATTCGTGGTTAAAATACAAAGTGTTTTATTTATTTTTATAATGGAATGTATTAGTTTGTAAGTGCGCAAATAAATACACAAACGGAGCAATTTTCATCAAGAAACACATGTATGTACATATTTTTAATGATTTTATTTAAACTAAAATAAAATCATTGCAGATTTTTATTATTAATTTATTTTACTGTACGATTACATGATTTGAAATGGGTGTTGTATAATACAAAATCTTTTTTGAAAATTTAACAAATCTGCCAACGACCTATGGTATAACGTATAACCTATACTTACTAAAAATAAACATTTTTTCTTAAAATCAAAACACGGGAATGCTAGATAAAATAACAATCTTTCGAAATCAATTTATATTTTTTTTGTGGAAAAGAGTCAATACGTTTAAAATCTGATATAAAAAAGATATATTTCTGGTTTTCTCTGGTTATACCCTCTTAAACAGATCCATGTTGGAGAAGGGATGAAACCCAGCCGATGGCCGATGGCCATGATGGCCAGCAAATCGTTCTAAAGCCGAGCTGTTGAAACGAGTCGTAGGAACGATCTATTCTCATGTGACAACTGTCAACTGTACACAGATGACATGAGCGCGTATGGCGTCTTTCTAGAGTGTGCACCGGTGCTGAAGGAATCAATTATGCTAGTTCCTCGGAGAAACTTCCATTGAAATACCGATAGGAAAAGGACAGTATTTCCACCTGTGACGCCCGTGCTTTGAAGTTTGCAATCCTTTTTTTTAGATAGGAGATCTATCAAACGGATCGCCCGTTTCTGCACTGAATCATCGAGGGTTTTGCAGGTATTTTGGGGCTCCCGACCAGAGGTGACTGCAGAGTTCAACCGTGGGGTGCACTTGCGATTTGTACAAGGTTAGCGTTGGATACTATTAAAACCAGTCTGCTTGTTTAGGAATAAATACATCCAAAACATGTAATCGCGTTATACTTTCATAAGACCAAAAACTTCCCGAGCGACCTTACATTTTAAAAGCTATATACTCGTATCTCTCTTTCTCTCTCATGCAAACGTATGTATTTTTCTTTTAATCAGAAAGAGAACGAAATCACACTTCTTATTGTCTTTGAAATATGAAAGCTATCTTGCATAGATATTCTACAATCTCGATCCAAAGTGACGGTTTCAGATATTTTTCAGAATCCGAGGCTTTCGGATTGTGAGGTGCGAATATATTGACCCAAGCAGACGGGTTAAAGAATCTGCGGGTCCTATAGAAATGAATTGGTGCACATGTCAAAAGGTCATTAATGTGCTGCAACAAAGTCGGAGACAAAACCGATCCCTGTGGGACACCAGCATTTATCGAATGCTAGGAAGAGGTAAGAAACCGATGGTTTTACGTTGATGCAAGCATTTTTGTCAGAGCCTCTCGAGGATATGAACCTGGAAGTCAAACCAATTTTTGCGGTTCGTTTCTTACGAAATCTTTCTTTCTCTCGGCTTATCGTTTCATGATTATTGTTATTAGATGGCTATAGAGTATTTATTCTTCCCTTTATTAATTGTATTGATAGGGGTTTTATTTGTGTTTAATTGATTTATTAAACGACTGTTAAAGAAGGAAGTCTTTCAATCAACAATTAGAGTTAAGGCTTGAGACACCTCTTTCAGCTGCAAGAAGTTTTTCAAGCTCTATTGAAATTACTATTAAAACTTGCTTATTAAACTTTGGTAATTGATAAACATTGACGAAATGAATGGTAAAGTCAGGAAGTCTTTCAATTATCAAGTAGAGTAAAACCCCGCTTTCAGCTAAGAGAAGACAACTCAACTAACGACATCCACTAAAACCTGAGAGTATTCAGATTCAGAGATCCACAAGTTTTTCATGCTCTATTTCCAGCTAGTCTTAGTCACGGTTTAAAACTTCCTCTTAAACTTTGGTGATTGATTGATTGATAAAAATTGACAAAATGATTGCTAAAGAAATTTCGATTAACAAGTAGAGTTGAGACCCATCTTTCAGCTAACATAAGACATCTGAACCAATGACATCCACTCAAACCTGAATGATTCAGATATCTACAAGTTTTTCATCAAACTTGTCCTAGTCTCAAAATGGTATGATATAAAACTTACTATTAAAGTTTGCGTTATTGCCTAACTTAAATCCGTTAGCACCAAACTGCGATGAAATAATTATACGGACAAGCCTTCTAGGAAACTCGGAGCGGCCTCTCACCCAGGCCAACTGGCTCTATGCTGATTCTTTTAACGAGTTTGGATAATTTTCATAATTAGCTAAAGAACTTTAGCAATTATAATTTAGAACTCTTTCTGGAAGTTGTTGTACACGGTAGAGGGCTACACAAGAAACTATGGTCGTATCCGTGTATTTTTTTGCCGAGTATAACAGTCCGTAAATAAATTTTCTTATGTACATATTTTGTCTTGGTTTAACGATAAGAGATCGATTACCGGGGACGGTCGATAATATATATTTTTTTGTTTAAATAGATGCTTTGTAGATGTGTGGAGGGTCTTTTTAAGTAAAGAAAGGAGAGGAAGTACTGGGAAGGAAAAAGGTATGAGGGATAGGTACGAACTTAGGGATCATTGTGTCCAGGGGTGACATGAATCCATCCCTCCCGCTGCGATGCAAGGCGTTGGGTGGAGAGACACACCTCACCCGGTAAACCCGGGTAGGTACTCCTGCTAAGTCGTCAGTAGCGAACCACTTAATTTTAATAAGCCGTCCGAAGACATTATGAAATCTTGGTGAAGCAACTTAAAGACACTGCATATTTACATTACTTCCGTATAATTATTACCTCCTATAATGAAAATTAAAGTGCTTTTATTTATACTCGTAATACTAATGCACTTATTGATTTCCTAGTAAATGGTCGGAAATTATTAATTGTTTAACACTTTATAGATGACTTAAGGGTTTCTTTTTCTCGTCCGTAAGTGACTCACCAAAGTTTGATAATGCCTCCGGAAAACTTATAAATGAACTGTTTTTTTTTCAAACTCCCTTACAAAAAGACAAAAAAATACCTTTGCTGCCAAATGTTGTAAGTTTTTTTATCTTTTTTACAATGACAAATATGTTTGGACCAAAAATAGCGCCGTGTGGAACTCCGTACCTACTTTTTGTATTATTGTATTTCATATTTGATATCTTCATTATCACTACCACGTTATGTTGTTAGAATGTTCAATAGATATTATTCATCGATAACATATTGTTAAGATCACATACGACCCGATAGCCCGAACAAAGTCAATAAAATATGATTGGACCTAAAACAGTGCCTTGTGGAAAACTCCGTCCCTACATTTTTATATTTTGTATTTGATATCATCGTTATCACTACTGCGTGGTGTCGGTAAAATGTTCAATAGACCATTATTCAACGATAACATATTGTCAAAGATCACATACGACCTGTCAGCGCGAACAAAGACAATAAAATATGATGGACCTAAAACCTTGTGCCTTGTGGAACCCCGTACCTACATTTAATTATTAAATTTCGTATTTAATATCATCATTATCACTACTGCGTGATGTCGTTGAAATGTTCGGTAGATCATTATTCGACTATAATATATGGTTACAGATCGCATACGGCCTAACAGCCCGAACAAAATCAATAAAATATTATTAGACCTAAAATAGTGCCTTGTGGAACCCCGTACCTTCATTTACATATTATTATATTTCGTATTTGATATCTTCATTATCACTACTGCGTAATGTCTTTAGAATGTTCAATAGATCATTATTCGACGATAACATATGATTACTGATCACATACAACCTGACAGCTCGAACAAAGTCGTTTGATGTAACTTCAATACGATAGAGATGTCAAGTTTGTGGAATCCTGACAAGTGACACCTCATCTGGGATCTACATCTTGTACTGACAAGCATTCCATTATAGGGACACGCTCAATTCAGATTCCTAACAAGCTTACTGATTGCGAAGATGGGAGAATGAGAATGGATACCAAGATTACAGCACATTCATAGATTGATATTAAATTGATACGTTTGCTTTTGAGTAGTGTTTCCGATGGGGATTAAAGTAGAGATGAAACGGATAGTTGTTTGGCCGGATACCGGATATCCGGCGAGCAGCGAGGCCGGATGGCTGGATGGATGGATTTATGTATTGCATTTTATTACAGGAAATTGACGTAGTTTTTAAATATCCGGTATCCGGCCGAATATTAAGTTACTATCCGGTATCCGGCCGAAGAGTAAATTTAGGCCGGATAGGCCGGATACCGGATAGTTACCGGATATCCGTTTCATCTCTAGATTAAAGCCATTTTAAGCAACGTTTTTCATTCTGAAAGGTTGTCTTTCACCAAATTATGACTGCCTTCGTGGTCTTGGGGTAAGGCTTTCGACTAGCAATCCGTAGGTCGCGGGGTTAAATCCTGGCTAATAAATAATAAAAAATATATAATTTCACGATAAATTATTTAAATATAATTTAAAGTATTTTTGCGGAACGTTCCAGAGTTGAAGATACTCTGAAAATCGCCCTGGTGTGAGACCACCATTCGGAATGTATACTGTGCTTGAAATGGCTTTAGCCGTGTTTGGTGACCAGATCTGAAGATCTAGGTACTCCACTACCTTCCTTCCTCTCCATCTCCTTCCCCTCCCAACTACCTCCAGCCTCACAACACACTCCAATTGGGGATCCTATAGCCTCACTGGCTCCAGATGAGAGCATTTGGGACTCTTGCGCGATATTTACATTTAAAAAATTTGATAAAGTATCTATCTACCTGTCTGAAACGTGCCATAAATATATTATTATATACTATTTTGAATTAATTAAGAAGTTGGGGTATGGATACCGCCGCCCCGGGAAGCATTTATTGGATAACTAACATATGTCATAGGTCACCCCAAGTGGTTCGCTACGTTTGGTGACTTAGCATCGGTTCCAGGGTTCATGAGTGCTTGCTTTTCGGGGCGGATGCTTTTGCGTACGTACTGCGTGGCTAGCGGCCCGGGTCGGGTGAGATAGTATGTGGGAGTCCTTATGAGCTCTCCAGTCGGACACTCTCGACCCATCGCCTTGCGCAGCAAGAGCAGGATTGTATAGGAACATAACTCCTGGATACAATGATCCCCAGATTCCTACCCACCCTTTATACATTTTTCATTCCCAAAATTTTCTCTCCTTCCTTTCCCTATAAATACCCTCCATACAGCATCCCCAAAGATAACATTGCCCCTGAGAGAACTTTTTTTATCTCAGGGGCTCCCGTATGAAGATAATACAAATAAAGTGAAAAAACAAAAATAACATTAAATAAAATGTACTCGCGCAAGACGGGATTTGAACCCGCCAACTCCGGATTCGTAACCACTGAAACACGTAGGCTGTCTACCATTTTGAATATATAAATACCTGCTGTCTACAAATTACCTTATTGAAAAATTCAATTAGCAATTATGAATTATTTTTTGTTCGTAATCAAGTCAAACAAAAATATTCTCCTAAACTAATACGAGGCAGTTCAAAACAAACAAGTCTTAATGAATCAAAAACAACTTTAAAATTCCCGCCGCGTTAATTAATAAAATATTAATCTAACAAAATTAACCTTTATCCGTTTAAAACTGGTTTTGAATAGAAAAATATCTCGGCATGATAGATTAGATCTATATAGAACTGCGGGCTAAGATGCTGTGGAGACAAATATTTTATACTAATTATGGGCCGGAAAATCCAAAACTGAAAGATTTTTTTTTCGGAAAGCAATATTAACAAAGTTACACCACTTTAAAATTTTCTATACGCACACATGAAAATCGACATATTGGAAGCATTATGACAGTTTAAAGTCATAGATAAACTAGAAAGATGTTTTACCACACAAAATTAAATGTTACCATGCAATAATATCATCAAACATACCTTATAAATCGACCAAATCTTCTTCGTCCGTTGAATCTAGGTTTGTGTAACATGGTTCGTGCCCCTTTATACCGCCTGCTCGCGTCAATTAAAAAAAACAGCCTACGTTTTCAAGTAGTTTAGCGGCTACGCTAGGTTTGTGTCACATGGTTTGTGCCCCTTTATACCGCCTGCTCGCGTCAATTTAAAAAAATATCCCTGTTTTCAAGTAGTTTAGCGGCTACGCCAAAAGTGAGTAAAATTTATAAAAAATAATTACTTAAGTTAGTTATTGATATGGCAACATTTAATTTTATGTGGTTTAATATCTTTGGTATGGCTATTTCTATGACTTTAAACTGTCAGAATGCTTCCTAAATGTCGATTTT
This sequence comes from Limnephilus marmoratus, assembly GCA_917880885.1. Classification (NCBI taxonomy): domain Eukaryota; kingdom Metazoa; phylum Arthropoda; class Insecta; order Trichoptera; family Limnephilidae; genus Limnephilus; species Limnephilus marmoratus. Next base: position 3,641,290 of record OU862934.1, read on the forward strand.
CATGTGTGCGTATAGAAAATTTTAAAGTCGTGTAACTTTGTTAATATTGCTTTCCGAAAAAAAATTCTTTCGGATTCGGATTCTCCAGCCAATAGTTAGTATAAAAAAAAAGTTTTATTATTTAGGAAGACCTTCCGTTAACCGAAATTTAGCCGAACCTGGTTTTTGAAGAGATATAGAAACAACTCCTTCTGATGTGAAAATTGTCAATTGCGTACAAATGTTGGACGCGCGTTTGGCGTGTTTCCCGTCTGTGCGACATACATTAAATAAACATCATTTATAATTTTACTACGTTCTTACTCGTTTTCATCTTAAATCTTTTTTGTAATGTTAATATATTTTTAAATTTTAACTACTTTTTTTAATTTTAACAAATTTTATAATTTTTTAAAATTTTATTGAATTTTTTCATTTTTAATTATTTTTATAATTTTAATGAAATGTTCAATTTGAATTAATTTTTTAAAATTTAATTTAATTTAACTTATTATTGAAGAAGAAAATAATAATCTAAACGAAAATATGAAAGAGAACAGGACACAGAAAAACAGAAAAAAGACAATTGTCGCAACTGGGACTCGAACCTAGACCTCTCGGTCTAACCGGTTTTTTTTCTGTTTTTCTGTGTCTTGTTCTCTTTCATATTTATACATTACCTTGATGGGAATAACGTTCAAAAGTTATAAAAGAATGTTTTTGCTATAAAAAATTTAATAATTTAATTTAGTTTATAATTTAAATAATCTTAAAAAAGCAATTACGTTTCCCGCCTCACTAGACGATGTTTGTTCTGACACGGGTAATAAATTATACAAAAAATTAAACATTATAAATAAAGAAAAAGGAGTACATAAAAGTGATTACATAATAAACCTGAAAATATACAATGTTTAAATCAAAATTACAAAGAGATTAAAGCATATAAAATATCTCCTGATACATTTTTGTGAAAGCCTTTTTGGACGTACATACGATTTTTTTTTTAAATAAGTCATTATAATTTGTGTGAGATATCTGAGAATTAAAGGCGACCGGGGTACCACAAGGTTTTGAAAGAATGCCTTCCTTATTTGAACTTTCATTGAGTCATCCGGTATTATCTGCTTGGTTGACTATCGCCCCACAGATCTTTAGCCTAAGCTTGCCTCAAGACCTATGGAGATGTTTGAAGATAATGTGTAGATAACCATGTCCCAGTCAGGATGAACTGGACACGATTTAATTGGGAGCTGATTTTATGTATCACCTCGATCAAAAAGTTTTAGGACTTTATTCATAAAATCGGAAAAACAAGTTTATTCATCAAAATCGATATGGTACCCTTCATAGTACTCCCCGTCAGCTTCAACGCACCGGTTCCATTGGAACCGGCTGGGATTGAGTATGGCTTCGCGTGAATCTAAAAAATGTGACGTCATCATTCTTCTGCGAGCCAGCATCGGTGCATTTTACGAAATAATACCGCAAAAAACATGGTTTGTGTTTTGAAAACGTGTAAATATATACTATCACTCGAGTAACATGGCGTGTGCTCGTCGATGTTTACTGGGGTAAGTAAATTATGAAACATTTGTAAAAGTGTCCTAACTAAATACGCCAACAAAATATTGGCGTCTGAAAATAAGCAAACTTTACTTTGCCGTATTTAGACCTCGCAAATTTGTTCATTACTGAATTGGGATTGGGGGAACTGATGGGATTCTGAATTGTAGTATTTCACCATGGTAATACTCTGTTAAAGGTGTAAACACGTAATATTTTACTGTGGTTAATCCGTAATTACTCTGTTAAAGGTGTAAACACGTAATATTTTACTGTGGTTGATCCGTAAAACTCAATTTATTTAAAAATATATATTAAAGTTATTATTAAGTTCTGCAAGTATTTTAGTTTTTATTACTTTTATATATGTTTCGAGCTGTGGTTACGCCGCATTAAGACGACTTATTTACCCCTTCCCTGATGCTATTATGTTTAAAATTTATTATTTATTTAAGTTTTTATTCCTGCAGGGCTGGGAGGGTAGTGCAATCCCAGTCTGCCATATTACATAAACTATAGTATAATATATTTTAAAGAGCAAATAAAAATCTAAAAGAAATAAAATATGGTAGCGTATTAGGTTAGGTACCTAACGAAAAAAAAAAAAACAAAAAATGAATATAAAATTCGAACATAAATAATAATAATAAAAATTAATCACAAAATTAAAAACAAAGTAAAATTAAATTAAACAAAAATTAAACAGAGATTAAAATTAAAAAAAGAAATATTAGTTTTTTTATCGTCCATCAGGGAGGTCGCCTCATCATTTGCATCCATCGCTCATTTAGTGGGGAACTGAGCCACCCGGATGCAGCCACGACAATGATGTTGTTTGACCTCCGTGTCCTGCTCCAGAAGCTGGCTAGCCGGTGGCGAAGTAATGCTGGGAATGAGTGCACCCTCCCTTCGGTGAACATCGTGGAGGCGCTGCAGAACCTCGGTAGTTACATAAGTTGCCTGTACGCATTGTTGTAGCACACCCTCAGTTTGTCCCATTGCGCTGCTGGGTATTGCGTCCACAGTTCAGACGTGTACAGGGCAGTGCAGTATGTCTTGAAGAGTAATTTTCTGACGTCGTCGCTACAGTGGTAGAACCGCCTTGAGAGCATTCCCGCCCGTATGTTAATTGCTCTTCTTTGTCGTTCCATATCTTCTATATCCTTCATGTCTTCGGTTAGGATATGTCCCAGATACTTAACCTGTGAGGCCACAAGCAGTTCGTTTCCTTCTAGATATATTGGAGGAATATTTAATGGCTCCTTGTTGTGTTTGAAAGCGACGATGACTGACTTTTTAGAATTGTACAACAAGTTATGAGAGTTTGCGTACTCTTCGCATATTTGCACAAGTCGTCTCATCGCTTTAATCGAAGGTGCAAGCAGCACCATGTCATCCGCGTAATTAATGTTATTACTGCCTTGTCCGCAGATATGACAACCGATTCGTATATCGTTCAACTCTTGTAAGAGGTCGTTAATGTACACATTAAATAGAATTGGAGACATATTTCCCCCTTGCCTGACTCCGCTTTTAAGAAATAAAGGCCTTGAAGAAGCTCCTGCCCATTGTATGTGATTTTCCTGTTGTCCGTACCAAAAAGCCAGCATATTGACCACTGCTGCTGGAACACCTCGTTTTATGAGTTTTTCCCATAATAATTGATGTGAAACCCGATCAAAGGCCTTGCTTAGGTCCAGAAAACACCCATAAACGGTGGTTTTTCTTTTTTTGTAGTAGGCTATTGTTTGATGATGATTTATTAATTGATTGATGATGATGAATGATTTATTAATATTTAGGGTAAAATTTATTTCCATTGAAAATAAATTGTGCGAGGCAATTATCGTAAAATTTTTGTTTTCCCCCTATAATGATAGCTGGTTTTTCTTAATTGTTTAATAATGGCGTGAATACTATTTAATTCTGTAGCCATTAATTTACCCATGAATAAGAATTTAAAAGTAACCGAATTTATTCCGATTTATAACAAAACACTTACAGATTTTAAGTTTCTTAAAAATGTAAGTTATTTTTGAAGATTTATAACAAAAAACTTACTTACAGATTTTAAGTTCCTTAAAAATATAAGCTATTTTTGAAGATAATTTCAGTTCAAATGTTGAAATTTTTTTCTTTAATTTTTTGTAAAAAAAAAGTGCTTGTACCCTATTGGAGCGAGGAATGTTGTACATAGCAAGGATACGGATTTGCTGATATACCGGGCCTATTGGGGCTATAAATTATATTACAGACTAGACTCGGAAATCTACCGTATAAGACCCGACAGGGATTCCAAGGAAAAACTAATTTAGTTCTTTGAAGAATTAACTTTTATTACCCCACTTCCTTATTACCCCACGGGAATTTTTGTGTTGTCTATGGCACATACTTAGTCGGACTCTTAAAGTAGATCTATCTGCTTTTGTCTACGGCGAGACAGATGATTTAAACAGTGTGTGTAAAAGAAACACCACGCTTTCAGTTATACAAAAGTTTACCGTACATGCTCCCGAAATTTTTAAAATAATTCTGTAAAAAAAACCGTGACACCTCCCCAACAATAGTTAAATAGGTTACGTTAGGTTAGGTTATGGGCTACTGTTCGTTTTATTCGTAACTTTTATTGAGTTTTCAAAGGGGTGTTGAAATGTCACTTTGTTAAGTTGTCATAGAACCGAATAAAACATTAGAAAAATATTTTTCAAGGTTTGTAAATTTTTGTAATTTCAAAATTTTTAAGTGAAATGACTTTCTTTGACTTTTAAATTTATTTTTTTTAGTTTCGTATAAAGTAAAGTTGTAATTTACAGTTTACACGATAAAAAATCTATCGCCAACTTTAAAAACTTTATCCATGTTTGAGCGAAAAATTTATTATTTTTAATCCGTTTTTCTTACATTAGCCTCACACAGGAGGCCCTGAAGAAAATGATTCCTGATGCCGTGTAGAGGGTCTTTTGCGGATAGGAAGGAGATGAAGTTCTTGGTAGGAAAATGGGCGTCAGCGTCTCCATGTATAATCTCCGATGTATTAATTCATCCCTCCCACTGCGGTTCAAGGCGATGCATCGCCTTGAACCGTAGTAATTAACATCGCGATGTTCCGAGAGAGTCCTGTTGAAGAGGTCAAAAGGATTCCCTCAACCAGTCTCTCCTGTAAAAGCATTCGCCGCCAAGACCTAGACAAACCTCACCCCAAGAACCCAGGCACCCATGCCAAGTCGCCTATCATAGTGAACCACTTGGATCGACCTAGGACAGTGGTGTTGATTATTCAATTAATGGTCAAAATTGATCTCTATTTAGTATGTAGGTACTACTCTGAACGACCGATCCTAGAATGCATTCCAAGCATACATCCTTATAACTTATAGATGTTCACCAAGCGTGAAGTGTTCATCCTAATCATATCTGATATCTGACTGATAAATTTATCTTACAGATTAAGCCGTAACAGATTTAAACCTCTCGATAAGTAAATGCGCATAAATGCGGAAGAAATCGAATTAGTATAACTAGGATTATCTTATGATTAAAACGCCTCTTCCAAATTCAAACCTTATTACAAAATTAGGAATAAGTAGAAAATAGTTTAAAAAAAATTGATCGTTCTTAATTTGAAAATAAATTTAAGTATCTAGTCCAGGCATGCCCAACTTGCGGCCTGAATGAAGTTTTTTGCGGTCCAAAATGAAGTTTTCAGCTTTATATGTTTTGGATTTTGGTATTCACACAAAAAAGAAAGAAAATGTTCTCGTAAATCATATTTATACCTACTGTATTTTGTGAAATTAGAACATTCTTGTTTTTAGACCTCGGACTTTCGATGGGAGTGCCAGGCGAATGGTCATACTAGGAATTTATTATTGCAATCAATGGTATCAGTATGTTTTTTCCGCCCATTTCTCGGAAGATCGAATGCAACTAACCTTATTTTAATAAGTGGAGGGTGAGTGCAAAGTACACACATAGGCGCGTTATGCGTTACACACGCATAGTCAGTTTATGTCTTCTAGCGTTGAAGGTCGCGGTTTCACGATAAAAGAATTTTTGTACAATTAATTCGGGTAAACATTAACGGTAATATCCACCATTTACCTGTATTCATGGGGTGAGGTTTGTCCGGATCTTGGCGGCGGATGCGTCTGCCCACCAATTGCGTGGCAGGCCAGATCGCGAGAGACTGGCTGAGGGAGACCTTGTGACTTCTCTCAGGGCTCTCTCAGAACATCACTTTGCACCGCAGTGAGAGGGATGAAATCATTCGTCCGTCACTCCTGGACACACTGACCCCTAGATTCTTACCCACCCCTCATACCTTTTTTCCTTCCCAGAACGTCCTCTCCTTCCTTTTCCCAAAAACACCCTCCATACAGGGTCCCCAAAGATAACATGGGCCACGAAGGGATTATTTTCTTGGGGGCCTGTGTGGAACACTGTAAAAAAACTCAATGTTCAATTCACACGCGGTAGAAGAAAAACCTTCAGAAAACTAAACTTGGAGAGAATGAGACGAATGCAGAGTTCCAGGAGTAGGATAATTGTAGAGTTTATTTATTAAATTGGTTTAATCATTTTGTTATGTTTAAAAATTTGACATTTTATTCTTCGAAGCACCTCGCAGAGTGGAGACCGATAGGCTACAAAGCATCGCACAAATAGGACACCTATCAGTCTCTCACATTATCTCGCAGGCTAAAATCTATACCTAGATAATAATAATAATATTTGGCTAATTTCTATAGCGCCGTTTTTGCGAAAAACCACCTCAAGGGCGCTGTACAAATAAGTATTTAAAGGAATTAATATTACTGGCTTACAACTAAGATTTACAATTATAACTAGTGACTTACATCTAAGACTTATAGCTAGTGACTTATGACTAAGACATATAAATGCTGACCTAAAGCAAGTGACTTAATAACATACATATTTGCAATTAGATTAAGATTAGCGCCAGAAGAAGTAAGAAGAAAGAATAATACATAATATTTTTTTTAATGAGCTCACTTTGAAAAGAAAAGTAAAATTTTATGATTCTCTCGGATAGGTATTTTTATTTAAGGGTATGAGAGCCCAAAAAGGTAGGTTTTTATTTTGGACCTAATTTCTGTTGGGCTTATTATGCATCTAAGTTTCGGAAGGAGTTTATTCCAAGCCTTCGGTCCAGACACTCCGAAAGCGCGATCTCCAAATTTAGTATTTAGCTTGCGTTTAGGTTCCATTAGTTTGCCTATAGCTGATGGGGTTGCTGATCTAAGTGTTGACTGCCTCGGACCAGTATATTCAGGGACACATAGTTCAGAGATGTAAGGGGGGGCCATTTCATTGATCGATTTAAACACTATCCTGCACAACTTGTACTGGATTCTTTCAGGGCACTTGAGCCAGTGAAGATTACGAAGGTGTAGGTAGATGTTTGTGTTTGTCTCTTTTTAGTGTCGCTCCTTTACGTTTCATCATGTTTCAAATCACAACGGTGCTAAAGAAGTTTTCACTTCAAAATTCAATGGCGGATCTAACGGTCAGCATTTCAACATATGCTGAACACCTAAACTCAGTATTTTTTTTAAAGTCTACCAAACGATTTGGGTTGGGCGCCCCTGGTCTAGTTAAACTCCATCCCACGAGTCTACCCAGAAAATACGTAATTGGGATAATCTCGTTATCCTTGTATGGAGTTTAGTCAATTTGTGGGTATTATAACAACTTTAAAATCAGGCCATGTATTGCATGTTAGTTAGTTTAACTGCCTACGATCTAATTAAATTATTTATAAAGGAAGCGGTTGAAATTCCTCTACTGATTAAGACATTAAAATCGATAATTTTATTCAAAGTTTGATAAATGTTTCCGGCGTTACGCGGTCAAATACGTCGATATAATTATTATATTGACAATAAATAAAACGGGATACAAAAAATTAACAAGGAAAAAGTTTTAGAAAGCTGTGATTTTACCTTTTCATAATAATACTAGCTGGTACCCGGCATGCGTTGCTATGCCATTTAATAAATAAATTGTTTCTCCCTGAGTGTCTTTTCCCATTCGTCCCGTTCCCCTTCCGCCTCTGCGTTCTTCTCCTGCGTCCTCTTCCCCTCTCGTGTTCCCACTCCGTCACCTCCACCTTCCCTCACCCCACTCCACTCTCCCCCCCTTCCCCCGTCCCACGAACCCCCTTCCCGAGTTCCCCTCCCCCCTCCTAAGCCCCCCTCCCCCCTCCCAAGTCCCCCTCCCCCCTCCCAGGTTCCCCTCCCCCTCCCTGGTTCCCCTCCCCCATATCTCCCCCCCTCCAGCTTTCCACAGCAATAGCCGCTTCCTCGCGTGCCATCAATAGCAATTTTTTTTATACAAATTTCATAATGCCAGAGCTCATCTGAAGTCTTATAAAAACCTTGTCCTGACAATAACGAACACACAAAGAAAATAATTATCCAATTTGGTGCAGTCGTTCGATAGTTATGCGCTTAGCAACACATTCATCAATTCATTTTTATATTATAGATTATAATATACTAGCAGACCCGGCCACACGTTGCTGTGGCTAAAGAAAAACAACGCCATTACCCAACCTTTATAAAATCCACACCACCCATTTGCCAGCTGCCCGCTGCCTGAATTGAATATTTGAATTTCTCGGCTTTTCTCTACTATAATAAGCATGTATTATAGATATAAACCTTCCACTTGAATCAACTATGTTATTATTATTATTTTTTATTTATATAATAATATAGTTAGCGATCGCCACTAATTATACAATGCTTACAATGCAACACTGGATATTTGAAAAGGGAAAATCAAATACCTACTTACTCTAGGACATCTATTTTCCAATTTCTTCCGTAGAACGAATTTCAAAAATGATTATAGTACGGCCCGCCAGCCGTTTTAAATCGCACAAAAATATGTTTTCTTTAAATTTATCGGCTTTTCTCTAATATAATTTACATGTATTATACATATAAACATTCCTCTTCGATCACTCTATCTATTGGTGAAAACCGTATGAAAATCCGTTGCGTAGTTTAAAAGATTAACGCGCACATCCATTTTGAGCGACTTCATTTTATACTATGGTATGATATAAAAAATAATGTTTCTGTTTTTGCCCCGTATGCGTTCCTATACCATTCATCCGATTGCGATAAAACTTTGGTTATTTGTTGTGCGCACGACCGAAAAGGTTTCTCACTATAATGTTGATCTCTGCCGTTATTTTTTTTATTTATCATTTTTTATTTGATTTCCTCACGAGAGTCTCAGCTGCTCCCATCTGGAGCCAGTGAGACTATGACATCCCCAATTAAGGTATATTGTAAGGCTGAAGGTAGTAAGGAGGGGAAGGAAATGAGAAAGAGGAGGGTGGGCAAATACCTGGTTTTTAGGATCTGGTCACCAAACGTCGTTAAAGCCATTTCAAACAACGTTTCAATTCTGAATGGTGATCTTACACCAGGGCGATACTGAGAATATATTCTACTTTGGAACGTGCCGCAAATACACGATATACATATATCATGTGTAAATCAATAAGCTTTTTGAAATATGTTTCATGTAGTTTAGCGGAATATACTAACTAATACTATAAGTAACTAATGCCTTAAACTAACTTTTATATAAATTTGCATTTGGCATTACTTTTTGACCCTAAACTAGAGTTAATATTCGTTAATGATGTCTTTAGTCATATTTGAACCATAAACGTCTCCTAAATCGAACGGATCGATTTAGATCGTATCTTAGATGAATTAATTAAGTGTATAGATGGCGGTGACCAGACAACTCAGAATGAAACCAACTCAGAAGCACCTCAGAAAGGTCATTAGAAGTGATGATAAAAAATATAAAAAAATTGGTTAAATAGGTTAAGTTAGGTTAGGGTTACCGGCTATTTTAAAATTATTTTTTCATAGCTTTTAATGACCTTTCTGAGGTGTTTATGAGTTGGTTTCATTCTGAGTTGGCATAGAACCATAGATGGCGTATACGATTTCTTTCAATTCTAAGAACTTCGTTAGTTCACATCCATTCAAGTAAGGCAAAATCTTTTGTATATTGACAGCAATTGTCGATCGAAATATCTCTTACCTATTGTTGATCACAAGAGGCCCTGAGGAAAATAAGGGACAGTCTTTTTAGGAAAGGAAGGAGAGGGAAGGAAAAAAGGTATGAGGGATGGGTCGGAATCTAGGGGTGAGTGTGTCCAGGAGCGACGGACGTATGAATCCATCCGTCTCTCTGTTGGTGCAAGGCGATAAATCAAGGCCTGAAGAGGTCAAGGTCAAGTCACCCTCAACCAATCTCTTCTGATCCGGCCCGCCACGCAGGCGGTGGGCAAACGCATTCATTAAATCTTGATAAACTTCACCCCATGAACCCGGGCACCCCTGCAAAGTCACTTAACGTAGCGAACCATTTGGGGTGACCTATGGCAGGGATGTTGGTTATCCAATAATATATAAATAGTTTCCGGGGTGGCGGTACCCATATCCGCCTCTTAAATTGTAACTGACCATAGATGACTTTTGCCACTAATCTCCAATAGTCCTAAATTCTCCAGTATTTTAAAATAAATATCAACTATACTTTTGCCACTAATCTCCAATAGTCCTAAATTCTCCAGTATTTTAAAATAAATACCTCTACTTTTGCCACTAATCTATTCACAAATGTAATAGGTACTAACAGCGATGAGGGTAGCAAATAATGTAAAATCACGCAATGTCCAGTGTGTTAACTGTAATGTCCTCCGCGTGCTAGATACGGCTTTATATTCTCCAAGCATAAACTTATAATTAAAGTGTGTTTATCGGAAGTGACCTGCCAGGTAAGTATGTTTCTGTATCCATTTGTAAATAGTAAAATCAGTTAGAACCTAAGCATTCCTAATAAATTGTACAGCGCCCTTGAGGTGATTTTTCACAATAACGGCGCTTTATAAATTATCCAATTATTATTATTATTATTATTATGATGACGGATTTAGTCAATACCGTATTGATATAGAATTTGTAGGACTTGTGATGTACAGCTTTGTTAATTTTAGATTTTTCATTAGAAAGGTTTTTCTTATATTTTTAATAAGAATATTAAGCTTATAATTTATATGTTTTTAAAAATTTGTGGTGTATTTTTGAATAGAATCCAAGTGAACCTTTTAATGCGGTTACCAAATACCAAACCATCAGTTTACAGAAATACACGTTAGAAGCCTCACCGAATGTGTAGCGATTATTCATTTCTAGTTTAGAGCAGCTATGCTCATGTATATACCAGGTGGTTAGGAATCCTTCCACGTTTCAAACACCCTGTAGTTACTACAATATATCATGGGGGTAAAGGATGTACAGGGTGTTTTAGATCTAAAGTGCCATCGACAAGAGAAATTCACATTGTAGTCTCTAATTTGAAGCTAGGGAACGTACCCATATTACGTGACCCATTTTTTGCAATTTTTAACCCCCCCTACTAGTAGGAGCGGCGACGACATTAAACTTGTAATGTTAGGTCTCCCAAAAATCATAGACAAAAATCGTTAGGTCATTCACAGGGGTACACAAAATGGCGGTGCTGCCATTTCTGAAACCGGTCAGCACTAAAATAAAATAATTTTGAAAAAAAATATTTTTCAAGACTTCTGTAATCATAAGTCTCCCAAATTCTGATTGTTCCTCGAGGCAGGGGAGGGGTAGGACTATACGAAAAAGCAGTGCTGCCCGTCCCTCTGATGAGCCGTCTCAGTTGCTGCCGAGAAATAAGAGATGCCTCGTACGAGGTATCTGTAATCATCGGTCTCCTCAAAAAACCAAAGCTTATCTGAAAGATCATCAAATTTTGTATAAGAAAAACCACTGCTGCCGTTTCCAAAAAGTGGACAAGATGGCGGCAGCAGCGTTTGAAAGTCGCCCTCCGCGCAACCGAAATTGGCGTTTCAATTCGGTTTTATGAGCGATCGCCCGGTTTTTTCGATTTGTATTATTGAAATACGCCTTCTACTATCACGAACAATGAATTTTACGTGTCGTTGATTGTTTAAATAAATGAAATCGCATATTTTATGCGATATTTGTTGATTTTTCAACCGTTTTCATTGTGTGTTTTTATACTTTCTTATGTCTTTCGTTAATAAGAGACACTTCGTACCCAGGTATCTATAATCATCGGTCTCCTCAAAAAACCAAAGCTTATCTGAAAGATCATCAAATTTTGTATAAGAAAAACCACTGCTGCCGTTTCCAAAAAGTGGACAAGATGGCGGCAGTAACGTCTGAAAGTCGCTCTCCGCGCAATCGTAATTGGCGTTTAGATTCGGTTTCATCGGCGGTCGCCCGGTTTTTTTCGATATTTATTATTGAAATACGCCTTCCACTATCATGAATAATGAATTTTACGTGTCGTTGATTGTAAAATTAATGAAATCGCATATTTTATGCGATATTTTTCGATTTTTCAGCCGTTTTCATTAATTTCAATCATAATGGTGCCACAAAATAAGTTTGCTGTGTTAGAAGAAGTGATTTTTTTTATTACGTCTTTCGTTACATTTTATATTTTTAAATAAAGACCACCAAAAACGTGAAGTTTTTTTGGCTATATTTTTTAGCAGAAATAGAGTCTTTGTAACGGAGTCTTAAGAGCCGTTTAGACACGCGGAAGTATTTTAGTCAAACGGAGAGTTCAGTATTAACGAAACGCCGAACATCGTAATTTTAATAGAGTGGGTTAGTCAGCTCTTTGGTAGATACAATCCATTTCGTTCTATTTTTCGGGCGAGTAAGGCTGGGCGCATACATCAGGTTTTACTTTCCGATTGTCCGATAAGGCAATCGGATCGGAAATCCGATTCGAAAACTGGATAGGTAATAATACTGGGGCCACGCCCTTTTACAGGGTGGATTTAACGGCCGGCGCGGAAGGGCGTGTTCTATTTATATTACCGATCCAGTTTTCGAATCAGGTGTGTGCGGGCTTTCATAAGAAATGTATGGCGCGAAGGCCTTCCTGTTGTATGATCAGACAATCGGATGGAAAACTCTGATGTATGCGCCCAGCCTTACTCGCCCGAAAAATAGAACGAAATGGATTGTATCTACTTAACAGCTGACTAACCCACTCTATTAAAATGACGATGTTCGGACGCGTTTTGTTAATACTGAACTCTCCGCTCGACTAAAATACTTCCGCGTGTCTGAACGGCTTTTAAGGCTCCGTTGCAATGTAGGGTTGAAGACTCTATTTCTGCTAAAAAATAATGCCAAAAAAACTTCACGTTTCAGGTGGTCTTTATTTAAAAATATAAAATGTAACGAAAGACGTAAGAAAAAAAACAAAGAAAACGACTGAAAAATCGAAAAATATCGCATAAAATATGCGATTTCATTTATTTAAACAATCAACGACACGTAAAATTCATTGTTCGTGATAGTGGAAGGCGTATTTCAATAATAAATATCGAAAAAAACCGGGCGATCGCTGATGAAACCGAATCTATACGCCAATTTCAGTTGCGCTGAGAGCGACTTTCAAACGCTGCTGCCGCCATCTTGTCCACTTTTTGGAAACGGCAACAGTGGTTTTTCTTACACAAAATTTGATGATCTTTCAGATAAGTTTGGTTTTTTGAGGAAGTCGATGAATATAGATATGTGGCGACACATCATTATAAATTTCGCCACCAAAAGAGGAATCGAGAAACATCTCCTAATATCCGCGCGCATCGGCAAACCTACTTGCCTAGGTACCTTCGTACCTATACTGGCCGCGATGTACTTTCTCGCCTCCCGTGCCAGCCTGACGATAATAATATCGCCCCGCCTAGAAAGGTCTCGAGACAGCACCGTACAATATCTGTACGGCACCGAATATTCTCGTCAATTGCCGAGGTGGCTCGTATTACCTACCGTGAGGTAGTTACTCTACGGCGGCTATATAAGCAGCCGATCGCTCGCCCGCTGCAGTTCAGTCCAGTTCAGTCTCACATTAATCATCGGTCAACATCTCAACATGTAATAAGTGCTCCTGCATGGTATCGCTACGCTCCAGGGCAGCTTCCTCGAGGTCCATCACCACATCTCAGCTACAAGGCCCATCGTGTCTTCAGCTCCTGAGATCAGCCCCATCCCGCGACTTACAAGGCTTGCGTCACCTTCAGTCTAGGGATCAGCTCACCACTTCATGGCACCCCGAAGCCTCACCGTGCTTCGCTGCCATGGAAACACGCTCCGCCTCGCCAGGACTACCTGCTGGTGGCTCAGCTCACAGAGCCACACACCGTTCATCTCCGCGATTCAAAGCGTCGAGCAACGGCCTGGAAGATAGGTCATCTCCACCGCCATGGTGTCGAGCAACTCGCTGACCTTCACCGCACCATCTCCATCACACCGCACGCCTGCAGCATCATCTACGGCACTCCGCATTACATCATGTTACCGACCACCGACCATCTGCTACGTAGCCCAATAAACGACTGACTCATACTTCGACTTGACGCCTTTCATTTCTCTCTACCGATCCGGCCCGCTCCCTAAAGATACCTAGGTACGAGGTGTCTTTTATGTAACGAAAGTCATATGAAAGGAGGGCGACTTTCAAACGCTGCTGCCGCCACCTTGTCCACTTTTTGGAATCGGCAGCAGTGGTTTTTCTTTCACAAAATTTGATGATCTTTCAGATAAGCTTTGGTTTTTTGAGGAGACCGATGATTACAGATACCTCGTACGAGGCGTCTCTTATTTCTCGGCAGCAACTGAGACGGCTCATCAGAGGGACGGGCAGCACTGCTTTTTCGTATAGTCCTACCCCTCCCCTGTCTCAAGGAACAATCAGAATTTGGGAGACTTATGATTACAGAAGTCTTGAAAAATAATTTTTTTCAAAATAATTTTTTTTAGTGCTGACCGGTTTCAGAAATGGCAGCACCGCCATTTTGTGTACCCCTATGAATGACCTAACGATTTTTGTCTATGATTTTTGGGAGACCTATCATTACAGGTTTAATGTCGCCGGCTCTTAGGCTATACCCCCTAGGTGACCACGTGTGCGTGACGGCAAGAGTGCTTGCATACCTATAATCACAATTGTAATAAATATTATCAAGATAAAACTTTTGTTAAAATATATTGTAACCAGAACTTAATTTAGATTTCTAGATTGACTACGTGATAAAAACCTAAGCCCCCCCTTATTGTGACCAAGCATGGTATTTTGAAGATTCCCCCCCCCCCCTGAACGGGTCATGAAGTATGGGTACGTTCCCTTACACTCAAGTGGTGGATACTCTTCGCATATTAGTATAGCCCTTTCAGGATTCAGAATGAAAACTTGCTTGAAATGGCTTTTGTCGAAATTGGGACCAGTAAAATTGTTAGCTTTAAATTCTAACTATCGATGATTTTATACTGTTTTCCCGAGCACTACCGCACAGTTGATAGCCATACCGATATTGACAGGGAATAAATAAGAAATCGATATACTATGGCAACACTGGCCGATCTGTCAATGGAGTCTAAAAGGCCTCCATGGTTGAGGGGTGAGGCTCTCGACTAGCGATCCGGAGGTCGCGGGTTCAAATCCCTGCGTACGCAAGTAAATTTAATTTGATTTTTCTATGGTTTTACAATTTCATATCAATTAAAATAATACACGTTATATTTGCGGCAATTTCCAGAGTGGAAGATACTCTCATTATCACCCTGGTGTGAGACCACTATCCAGAATTGTCACGTTGCTTGAAATAGCTTTAGCCGTGTTTGGTTCTCTAGTTCTGAATAGACAGATACTCCTCCGCCTTCCCTTTTCCCATCTCCGTTTTCCCCCACCTACCTTCAGCCTTACACCATACCCCAATTGAGTACGCCGTTGGGTCACTGGGAGAAATTGGGACTCTTGTGCGATAATTACATTTAAAAAAAATAAATTGTATTTCATACGTGGAAGAAGTGAAACCTTCAGAAAACTAAAGTAGACCATTGTGGGGAGACTATGAAGCACCGCACAAAGAGGAGACCGATTATACTATGTCATTCTCTCGCAGGCTAAATCCTATAGATGTATATGTTTGCCTCTTTTTAGTGTCGCTTTATTTCATTTCACCCAGATTCAAATCTCAACGGTGCTAAAGTAGATTTCACTTAAAAAATAACGAGTGTGCTTTATTTTTGTTATTAGTTTTTGGGGTATTATGCCGTGTTGCGCCATAATACCCCAAAAACTAACAACAAAAATATTTTTGGCCGTGAAAATCTAAATCTATCTGTGTGCTTTAGACCACAAACTGAAGTAAAAATTCACTAACTTATATCTCCCTCCCACTTTTTATAACGCTCTCGTCACGCATTTACCAGCTTACTCCCCAAGTCAAACGTGCGTAAAGAAGTTTTACTTCAAAAAATCTAAATTATTATCATTCTATTATTTATTCCTGTTTACCCTGTATCTTCCCACAAAATATCCTGTCTGAAATCTGTTTAGCCCGAACCACCGGGTGATTAAGACATATATCTGACTTAACTTTCTCATCTGTCTGTGTCTCCGCCAGGGCATGCGGTGTGGGACTAGCTAGTAGACGCAACCTTTACGGAGCAGTATTTATGTTGGAGCATTCCTTGCAGTGACTTATTGCTGTAAACGTAAACGTATAACGTACTACTACGGTACTGACCCGATACGTTGCGCGTTGGGAGTATTTGCCGGTTACCAGTTACCGCAGGATACTTGTATCTTACGTATATATATTTTTAGTAGGCTTCTTTTTTTACATTAACTCCACACAGGAGGCCCTGAGTAAAATAATTTCCCTCAGGGCCTATGTCATCTGGGATGCTGTGTGGAGGGTCTTTTCGAGGAGAGGAAGAAATGAACATTGGTCTTGAAGAGACCCATGTTGAAGGAAGGAGGAAACACAGAGGCCGGCAAATCATTCCACAGCCGAGCTGTTGAACACAAGAACGAGTCGAAGAAACTACCTGTTCTCATGTGACAAATGTCAACCGTGTACAAATGTTGGTCACGCGTTTGGCGTGTTTCCCGACTATGCACCGGTGCCGAAGGGATCAATGACGCTAGTTCCTCGGAGCATCTTCCATTGTAATACCGGTAGAACAAGGATAGCATTCCCATCCGACGCCTGTGCTCTAAAGACTGCAATCCATCTGTTAAGATGGGAGAATCTATTAAGCGGACCGCCCGTTTTTGCACAGAGTCGAGGGTATTTTTCAGGTATTTTGGAGCTCCAGACCATTGGAGGACCCACCACTTACCCGCCCTGGTATAGGTAACAGATGGTTACCCCTTCAAGGCTCTTGCAAGGACTCAAAATTTTTTTGATAAAAACGACTCTACATTTGATAACGAAATTAGACCTCCAATGTCCCTGCATACGTTGTTAGCAAGCAGTATGCAAGTGCTTAGCGAGAAATACAGATACAATATGTGTTAATATGACAAAATATAGACAAGACAATGAGACAGGTTGGTGAAAGTCCACGAGGTGGCAAGCGCTGGGTGATTGTATCCAGCGTATCCTACAAGCACCTGTTTGGGAGAAAGACACTGTAGATAAGTAAGATAAATAAGACACAATAATAATCCAAAACTTATCTGGCAAATAATTAAAGAAATCACCTACACAGATCAAAACAAAACAAACCCATTGGAAGAAATCAACACAGATAACGGTACACTCTCGCTCAACAAAAACGTACATTAACTAATTAACTACACTAACAACTTTTTTGCAAACATAGGCTCGAATTTAGCCAACAAAATAACCAAAACTCAACACTTTAACCCGAACATAAACAAACACGTAGATCCACAAAGGAATAAATTTGCTCTAAAACAAATCACTAAACAAGACCTATCACTAATGTTATCTAAATTCAAACCAACATCTTCATCTGGTAGTGATGAAATCACAATGAAAACAATAAAATTCTTACAAGATGAAATTACCGAACCGATACTCTTTCTAATAAACAAATCTATCACGGAAAGCAGATTTCCATCTCAACTCAAAATAGGGACTATTACTATTATCTTTAAATCAGGAAATCGTAAAGATATCAATAACTACAGACCAATCATAATTCTAAACACATTATCTAAAATCTTAGAAATAACAGTTAAAACTCAACTCGTCGACTACCTAAAATCAAATCAACTATTATCAGTATTATCACCAAAACAATTTGGTTTCAGAAAAAATCTAGGAACATCAAACGCCATAGCCTTAGTAATTGAATATATTAAAAATTCTCTAGACTCACATAAAAAATGCATTGGCATATTTCTCGACCTTTCTAAAGCCTTCGACACAGTAAATCACACACATCTTTTTGAAAAACTAGAAAACATAGGGATTACTGATAATAAACTGATATTTTTTAAAAGTTACATGGGAAATAGAAAGCAAACTGTGAAACTTAACAATATAACCAGTGAGTGTATTGATGTCAAATTCGGGGTGCCCCAAGGAAGTATTCTGGGTCCGATTCTGTTCCTTATTTACATTAATGACCTATGCCACATAGAATGTGAAGGAGAAATCATCAGTTTTGCGGATGCTACTGTTCTCCTAATAAATGGGAATAATTGGACAGAAACATTTAAGAAAGCAGAAGACACACTTAATAGGATTAAAAAATGGCTAGACTACCATTCACTTACACTTAATGCTAATAAAACCAAATTCATTACTTTCAAAATAAAAAATAAGAAAAACTCTGAAGAAAACCTGAACTTGAAAATTCATAGCCCGCATCACTTAAATGAGAATTGTAATTGTCCTTCATTAGAAAACGTTGACCATATAACTTATCTGGGTCTAAAAATTGACCGAAACTTAAAATGGACCGAACACATTACCTATTTAAATAATAAAATTAAAAAACTAAGTTATTTTTTCAAATCTATCAGGAATGTCCTCATTAAAAAAGACTTAATCAAGATTTACATGGCTCTCTGCCAATCACTGTTAGAATACGGTATTATCGGATGGGGCAGTGCAAATAAAAACATACTAAATCCACTAATTAAAACTCAAAAAGCCATAATGAAAATTATACTGAAAGTTCCTGTAAGAACAAGCACTAACGAAATCTTCAACAGCCTTAACATAATGTCAATTAAACAACTATTTTCTAAAACTATACTCATTTACTATATTTTTTATAAGTACAAAACCCAAGAAATAACAATTGACACGTACATTAGAAACACTAGATCTCATGGTCAAAAACATATCCAACAAGTAACTGCTAACACAACATTTGGGCAAAAAAGCTTCTTATATTATGGCATTAAACTCTACAATAAAATACCACTCTCACTCAAAAACCTCAACATTATAACATTTAAATTTCAAATAAAAAGCTGGATACTAAATATAGGGAGATCAGAAATAGAAAATATACTGAAATCAAATGCAGACTAAAACCGAATCTAATGAACTGAATTATAAAAAAACACTATCTTATTTACATTATAATTATTAAAAAAAAATACTACATGATATATGTTATGTCGAATTCATATTATTCTTCTAATTAAATTATAAAATGTAAATGAAATCCTCAGCAGGGGAGGTTCCAGTGAGGATATCATTATCTCTATTTGTTATTAAGAAACGAAGACAATAAATCATTATTATTATTATTAAAAAAAAGTAATAAGGGTATGGCAAACGGTTGAGAGTCCTCTACAATCGATTGGCAGTCCCAGCAAGAATGCGCGTGACGTTCGGTCTAGTCGTGAACCACACTCAGCTTCCGCGCCCCTTAGCCGGTTCCTCGGTGATGCCTCAAAGAAAAGTAAATGGGAGATTGGGGGGAAATACCCGACGACCCTAAGGAATTCGGCGTCGAGTAGCTCCAGACCAGAGGAGAGGCTGCCAAATTCAACCGTGGGGCGGACTTGTGATTTGTACAGGGTTAGGAGTTGTGTACTATTAAAGTATCTGTGGGCCCTGTACAGTACGCCCAGTTTTTGGGAGGCTAACTTTACTCTGGCTTCGATGAAGCCCCCATACCTGAGCTGGTCACTTAGCGTTACACCAAGCATATCAATGGAGGGCCTGTTAGGAAGATTGCATCCGTTGAAAGAGACTAGATTTTCATTTCGATTCCTTTTAGACGTTTTTAGACAAGATTGGGTTTTTGAAACATTAAATTCAACGAGATTATTTTTACTCCAAGAGAAAACACTCTCGAGGTAACCGTCCATTCTTTGCTTCAAAGCCCTACGAGCTGTTGGAGTTTGTGAGCCCTTTGGGGGCTTGTCAAATAAAAAGCTATCATGAACTGTACTGTCATTCGCGTAACAATGAATTGGTGCACATGGCAAAAGGTCGTTGATGTGCAACAAAAACAAAGTCGGAGACAGAACCGATCTCTGTGGGTGTGGGACGCTTCTGCTTTTAAATGGGCCGCATACCGATATGGTGACCTGCGTGATTGTTTCGTTGATATCCTTGGCTAATAATCCTGAGATTGCCAACAATTTTTTTTGAAGTGGAAATTTTTTAGCGCCGTTAGTGACTTGAAACTCGATGAAACGTAAAAGCTACACTAAAAAGGGACAAACACATACATCACATCTACAGGATTAAGCCTGCGAGAGAATGAGATAGACTATCGGTCGTGTGATAATTCAAGAAAGTTTATTTGCTTCCCGATTCTGACCGCATGTCTTCTGAATCTGATGACTGAATCAAAGAGACGCGATGTAAACCGTCGGCCTCGGATTTAAGCTAACGTAGAGTGAATATACTCGTTGTAAACCTTTTGGTAAAAGGTTAAGTGAGCTGTTGAGGAAACAATTAAGTTCCCTTTGGAAGGTGAACCTGTTAAAGTTTGTTATTTTTGAAGCGTGTCTTATTTGTAAATTGATTTTTTTTAACATTAGTTCCATACAGGAGGCCCTGAGGAAAAAACCCTATGAGAGGTGGGTAGGAATCTGGTGGTCAGTGTGTCCAGGATGACGGACGTATGAATCCATCTCAATGCCGTGCAAGATGATTACGAGATGTATTACGAGAGTACGGCTGGAGAAGTCAAAGGGACTCACTAAACCATTCTCTCTAGATCAGGCCTGCCAAGCAGCTGGTATGCAGACGCATCCGCCACCAAGACTGGGATAAACCTCACCCTATGATTGTATCTACCCAATTTTTTTTTTTTTTTTTAGATGAGCTCCGCACAGGAGGCCCTGAGGAAAATAATTTCCCTCAGGGCCTATGTCATCTTTGGGGATGCTGTGTGGAGGGTTTTTTAAGGAAAGGAAGGAGAGGAGGGTTCTGGGAAGGAAAAGAGTTTAAGGGGTGGGTAGGAGTCTGGGGTTCAGTGTGTCCTGGTCATCCGCCTCCAAGACCTAGACAAACCTCACCCCATGAACCCGGGCACCCCTGCTAAATCACCAAACGTAGCGAACCACTTTGGGTGACCTATGGCAGAGGTGTTGGTTATCCAATAAAGAAAGAAAATAAAGACAAAATATGTTTATCGTAAAAATTGTAGATTTTATTTAATTATCACGATTCAATATTAACAATTCGCACGTCGTACTTAACGACGTTAACATTCCACGTGAATAAATCGTAAAATAGATATGCCGTACGTAATGTTAACGTATCAAACAAATTGTTTGATTTTGGGAGAAGTTTCTATTTTCTGTTACTCGTATATTAAATTATTCGCACAAATCTGAGCTCAGTTTGTGGCATGAATATTTTAATATTTACTTCACATCATTTTCAGAATCCAGTGAGATCCTCCTTAACGTAAAGGCTGTAAGGCTCACGTTGTGTAACGTAATCCCTCTGTAAGGATCATCCCGGTTTATCGAAGCGAAGGCTTTCTTTTGTGATATAATTTGTCTCAGTTCTTTGAGTCTTTTGATGTTCAATTTTCTGGTAATAATATGGTAAGTCCACAGCTCTTTTCGCGATCAATGTCATTTTATTTTTGAAAATATTAAATTTGTGATGTAGATTAATATTTATAGAATTTGTTTTATCTCTACTAGAGATGAAACGGATATCCGGTAACTATTCGGTATCTGGCCTAAAGTTACTATCCGGTAGGAAACCGGATAGTAACTAAATATCCGGCCGGATACCGGATATTAAAAAACTACGACAATTTCCTATAATAAAATGCAATACTTTAAGATATTGCATTTTATTACAATACTTTTTCAGGTAAATACTCGTATCAATAAAATGGCTTGTAATTATGACGGCTTTTATTTAAAGTCGAAAAAGTTACAAAAAAGTCATAAGGCCTCTCAAAAAACTAAAATTTTCTTCTGAGATATTCATTCTAATGATAAATACATAAATAGTAAATATCTAAACCAAAAACTTACAAAAACCTCGTAGAGTAGCGAAAACTTAAATTAACATGATTAACTAATCACAATTATAGTGAACTAAAAATCGTAAAAAACACAGAGATTATTGAAATGATCAAATACTGACATTGAAGCACCATAATATAGGTTCCTCTTGTTCTTCTTATCAAAGAGAATATTTTCGCGATCACTCACGAATAATCACGATGGCAACCGAAACCGCCCGAATTAATCTGATCGCGTTCGCCGCGCCTGTGCGGCGCTAAACTCGTCACGGCATGCAATGAGACAATGGGCCGAATATCCGGCCGCCGGATATCCGGCCATCCGGCCTCGTAGCTCGCCGGATAACCGGTATCCGGTATCCGGCCAAACAACCATCCGTTTCAGCTCTAATCTCTACATCTTATGAATTAAAGTCCTTCGCCGCGTCTGTCTGTCTGCCTGTTCGCGATAAACTCAAAAACTACTGAACGTATTTTCATGCGGTTTTCACCAATATTGGCAGTTTTATGCCGAGGTTGATGAAATTTTGCACATGTGACCTTCAACACAAGAGAAAGTCCACTGACTACATTTAATTTCGCAAACTTTGTGTAAAGCCCGGGCATCGACGGGAACTTCCGCAAGTTTTATTTAATTTATAATACTCATATACCCAACAGACAGAATAAATATCAAGGTTTAAAATTAAAAACGAAACTTTTGAAATGATTTATCTATTATGACCATAGATGTCGCAAATTCGAACTTCGTAGACTGTTTTAGAACGAGCTGTTTACGGTTAAAATGAAGTCCCTTTTCCATAGATTTGCACCTTTCATTATCAAATATACCACAGACAACATATGGCAATCGAAAATATTCTATGTTGACTCGAATAAGTACCCCTCACGGCAGGGCCGGATCTACGAAATCTGGCGCCCTGTGCATTCGGTACCGATGGCGCCCCCCCCCTAAATTTTTATTTTGATTAAAAATTCGTTCACCCCAATTTTTTTATTTTTTTTATTTAATTTTTTTTTTTACACTAATTTATCAAATAAAATCAAGACATATAAAGGGTGTAACTTTTCCAAGTGACCTGGCGGTAGCTCTCACACTCGTTTTTTTTTAAAGAGAGGATCGCCAGGAGCCCTATACTCTCTGAATCTATTGGGTAAACATAAATTATGGTGCTATTTTAATTATTTTAGGAAAAACTCTTTGCAAGTTATGCTTCAAAATAATACAACGAATTGTTTGTTTGTGCCCGTACCATGATTTAAAATATAGGTTACGAGACAATGCGGGTGGTTTCGCTGAACTAGGTCCATTAGACATTCTTGAGATTTACTGCGTTTATGTACCTATATACCCAACGCGAATATTAGAAAAAGCAAATACAAATACGTTCTCATGGCAACGTATAACACAAGAATAGCGTCTACAACAAGAATAGCATAACACAAGACTAGCAACAGGCAGTCCCGACGAGAGACAGTGAGCAGTGATAATAAGAATATAACCTCAAATTTGTACCTTGCATTTCCCCTGTGTTGAGCGAACAAACAATAAACACTGACATATGGTATCAACGGCTTACGAACAAAAATACCGCGCTGTGATTGGTTATTGAATTTGGATCGCACCTATTCGTCGTAAAAGACGGTAAAAAATATATAGAAAAATAGATCTTACGTTTAAACTAAATATATGGAATTTGTAAAAAAATTCTGTAACTGACTATAAATTCGTAAGCCGTTGACACCAACCTGATGCGTGCGAATTCTGTTTCTTTGGAAAGTGTTGCTAGAGCGTAATAATTATTTCGTACTGTGGGTAATTTTTAAACGATTCAGAGAATATTATAACTAAATTTTAATACAATATTTATTTTTTCATGGCGCCCCTTCGGAGTTGGCGCCAGGTTTTTGCACGTTTTTGAACGTATGGCAGATCCTGCGCTGCCTCACGGCAGTTTCAAAGTAACAACACGCAGGATTCGTGTGGTTATAAACTATGACGTTACATACTATTAGACGAGGGGTAGAAATCTAAAGTGGGAAGACAAGAACAAGACAATTGTAACGATCTCGATATCTAGTACTTTAGTACTAAACTGCTACACGACGAGTAAGGTTGCGTCTTACCAGCACTTACCAGTAAGTAAATTGCGTTTTAAAAAGTGTCAAAATGCCCTCCTGTGTGATTTATTTATTTATTTAATTTACGCCCAGAGGGCTTTTACATAAATGTATAAAGACAGTACAATTTTAATGCAAGAGAGAAAAATATAATATAAATAAAAGTTACAATAGAAACAAAAATACAAACATGAAATAAAAGTAACAAAAATTTAAAAGTACAGTGAGAAATAAAAACAATAAAGTTGCTATAAAAAATTTAAAAAATACATGCATGATATAAATATAAAAGGAAGAAAAATTGTAAAGTAAGGTCATCAGATGTGTTTCAAAATTTACAACAATAATCATGAATAACAAACACCTAAGTACTTATTGGTCACTCATAGCGTGAAACCGCTATATGTAGATGGTAGGTTCGTGAGTTGCAGGAGTTCAAAACTTTTCAATTTGAATTTTAATTAATTATAAAGTCGATGAAGTAAATTTACAAAAAAATCCTTAGTGAGCATTTAAATTATAGATAAATGATTTTATTATTTCATGTTTAAAGTGTATCAGTGACATATTCCATATATCTATGTGCGAATACATATTACCCAAGTTTTGAATTCTATATAGTGGTGTATGGAATTGTGCCCTAGTCGTAGTATTGCCAGAATAAAAGGGTAGTACTGACCTTGTATTTCTGGCTGGCACATTAAAATTTATGAGCGCCAAGAATTCAGGGCTGTCAATTGTATTATGCAAGATTTTATATAAAAATACTAGATCGGAAACAGTTCTTCTGTCACACAAATTTAATAGATTAGATAATTGCAGTAGATAAGTGTAATTTAATTGTTCTTTTGGTATTTTTAGTTTATAATTTAAAAAGCTTAGGAATTTTTTTTGTACTCTTTCTATTGTTTGAGAATGCACGTCATAGTGGGGAGACCACACAGTTGAGTTATATTCAACCTGACTCCTCACTAGTGATGTGTACAGAAGTTTTAAGGTTTTAATGTCTTTGAAATCTTTAGCCACTCTTAGTACAAAACCTAACATTTTTAAACCCTTCTTTGAGATATTTTCAATGTGTGGTATGAAGCTAAGTTTGGTGTCGAAAGTAACACCTAAGTCATTAATTTCAGAAACAGATTCGAGAATGAAGTTATTGATTGTGTAATTGAAAAAAATTGGATTTTTTATTTTATAAAATCTCATTGTTATACATTTATTAACATTAAGGTATAGCTTGTTATCGCTACACCACTCAACTAATTTTGACAAGTTTGCTGAGAGAATATAACAGTCATCCAGGCTACGAATTGCTTTAAAAAGTTTCAAATCATCTGCGAACATAAGTACGTCGATGTCTTTAAAAATATTACAAATGTCGTTTACAAAAAAGATAAATAATACAGGTCCGAGGTGGGAACCTTGCGGAACACCACTGGATGCAAAAAAATCATACGATGATTCCCCATTTAGTTTAACACTAAGTTTTCGGTTTGAAAGATAGCTTATAAACCAAAGCAACATATTACCACGAACTCCAGCTTTAAACAGTTTTTCTACAAGAATGGCGTGAGAAACCTTATCGAACGCCTTGCTGAAGTCAGTGTAAATTGAGTCAACTTGGAGCTTCTTCGCCATTGCATCGGAAATGAAATTTTGATATAAAATGTGGTTAGTTAGTGTTGACTTGCCGGCCATAAAACCATGCTGTTCAGGACATATATTATATTTAAATGAGCTAGTTATTTTATCCAAAATCAGCTTCTCAAACAGTTTTGGAATTGTTGATAGTATGCATATAGGTCTATAATTAGTTACTTCGTTTTTATCCCCTTTTTTGAAAATAGGTGTTATATAACTATGTTTCCAGAGATCAGGAAAATTACCTTTTGACAAAGAACGATTAAAGAGTGTGTATAGGGGATAAGCAAGAACGGCGACACACTGCTGCAACATTAAAGGTGGAATGTTATCAGGACCGGCATTTTTATTGGGATCTAGAAGTTTAATTTGTTTTATAATTTCGTTTAGTTCGATGTGCACATGTGACAGGTTTATATTGAAACTGGGAGTATAGTTAGGTAAGGAGAACTGATTGGGTTGACTTTTATCGTAAACGTTCTTGAAGAAGTCGGCAAAAAGATTGACAATATTTTTGGTGCCATCAGCCTTTCTGCCTTCAAAATACATGGTATTTGGTATATCAGAGTCACCACTTCTTAATGTTTTACTGAATCGCCAAAAATGTTTTATATTGTTAAAAATATCATTCTCTGTCTGCTTAATATAGTCGTTATAACATGCCCTTGATAGTTTATTACAATCACTTCTAATTTTGGAGAATTCTATATACAACTGCGATGTTCCGTGATCCTTATACAGTTTGTGAGCTGTTTTTTTATGTGTAATTAAATTAATCAAATCTTTATTAAACCATACTGGATATTTAGATTCCTTATATTGAGTGTAAGGGACAAAGCGATTTATATGATTACTAACAATTATGTAAAACTGTTCAGTAGTACGATTTAAATCATCACTATCTAAGAAAGACCAGTCAACCAATTTAAGAGAGTCACACATACCCGAATAATCTGCCTTTCTAAAATTATAGCATGATCTCGTAGACTTCAGAATTTTTTCGCCAAAGTCGGTTATACAAATATTTAGTGGAGGATGAGAAAATGTTTCAATTACACGCCAAATAATAGTAAAGGCGAATGAATAACATTTCATTTGTAAGTACACGCAAATTACTTAATATTATCGATTATTATAAATATTACAATTAATTTTCATGTTTCCCGCTCGCGGTTTTACATGTCATTAGAGAAAATTCAAGTCCTACTTAAGTAAAGGGTCTGGACGCGCAATAGCCAAATTTCTGTTGCTAAGTAAACTTCACTGTTTTAAAGTAGACTAATCAGCCTAAACACTCTGTTTATTTGTTTGCTTGCGGTAAAACAACACATAAATCAGTAGTTCTAACAAGTATTGATGACAATCGCCACCATTTGAAAACTGTCGTTGCCTTATTGTATTTATTGTATAGCTCGACATATTATCAAACTCCGACAGGCAGCCGGACCTATTGTTCTAGTGGGCCTCAAGAAAAGAAGACAGCGAACGTTCCATCAAAAAGTGACGAGCAATGCGCCGCCCGCTCCTATATCCATGTCATTCATACACATACATTATTTGATTGTCTATCTTTATCACACAGGAATAAACTTTTGAATTAAGAAATTATACAGAAAATCGCTGATAACAAAAGAGTGTTCCTTACTTTCCATATTATATTGTGAGTATATGAGACTATGGCGAGTCTATTTATTTATGTAACGTCATTGGTTATAAACTATACGATTTTTTTATAAATCCTACAAATATAAGATAAACGGTAAAATACAGGTTAATTCTTTAGCTGTACAGCACTATAATAAGTATTTATGTTTCTATGTAAAAATTCGAATGTATGATTTTTTTAATGTTGGCGAAAAATTAAAAAAATGGTCTTCTGTGAAATTGCGAGCAATCGAGGCAAATTTATTTATTTCGCGTGATCGCTCCAGTGGTTAAACGATTGCATGTGTTCATAATTGCACAGCAGAACTTGTTAAAAATAAACTGTTTTTATACGGGTTATTTTTACACGTTATTTATCACTAGTCAGAAGTATTCTTGAGTATAATTCCTCTCTCTGGTTGCCATTATACAATGTGCATTCACACAAAATTTGAAGAGTACAACATAAATTTTTAAGGCATATAAATTACAAATTAAAAATTCCAAAAGAAAATTTAAATTATAATAATTTTATGCAATTGCTTAAATTACCCGAATTGTCACAGCGAAGAAAAATCTGTGATGTTTTATTATTATTTAAAATTATCAACGGATATTTGGATAGCCCTGAACTTGTGAACATGATAAATTATCAAGTATCTAACAATTACAATACCAGACTCCATGCTCCATTTAACATAGTTGCTTCTCGCACTAATTTTATGTTTAACTCTTGTCTTCAGAGATTGCATCGTGTGTGGAATGAAACTTGCTCTGTCGATATATTTTTTTATAAAAACATCGCTTCCTTCAAAAAGCGTATATGTATGCAGATGCAAAAATCCTTAAATGTTCCAGATTGTTAACAGTAACAAATTTAATACCCACTGCTCTGTAACTACTTTTATAGTACCTACTTACTTCTTTATACATATATGTAATTGCTGTGTACCTTTTATTTTATTTTTTTCCTGATAATAACAAACTAACGTAAAAATCCTTAAATGTTTCACATTGTGAACAGTAACAAACTTAATACCCACTGCTCTGTAACTACATTCATGATAACTACATTCATAGTACCTACTTACTTATTTATATATGTAATTACTGTGTACCTTTTATTTTTTTCTTTTTCATAATAATAACAAACATACGTACATTAATGATAGCAAGAAAATTACCTACTTTTATATTAATTGTTAAAAATGTTTTACACCACTGCAATACCGGTATGCTTCGAGTATATTTGGAATCACACCTTGTGTGATATTGTGACAATAATTATTGAATCTAATGTAGCGTGAGCCCTAATACGAATCCGCTGGTTGAACTCCTTTGTAAACAATTACTGATACCTACTTATGTTAGGCCTACTTATATCTTTCTAGCTCTGTTTATCATTTTATGTACTATATACTTATGATACTGCATACTTGTTATAATGCTCCTGTACAATTTATTTTATATGTAAAAGCCATCAAGGCGTAAACAAACAAATAAATAAATAAATAAATGTATATACAATAATCTGTGATGTTTTATTATTATTTAAAATCATCAACGGGTATTTGGATTGCCCTGAACTAGTGAATATGATAAATTATCAAGTCCCCAACAATCGTAATACTAGACTCCATACTCCATTTAATATAGTCGCTTCTCGCACTAATTTTATGTTTAACTCTTGTCTTCAGAGATTGCATCGTGTGGGGAATGAAACTTGTTCTGTTGACATATTTTTTTATAAAATCATCGCTTCTTTTAAAAAACGTACATGAATGCAGATGCAAAATCCTTATAGCTCCACTACACTACTCGCGAAGTTGATCGAAGTTAATCGAATACGATAGTGTAGACACGAACTTCACTTCGCTTCGTCCAAGTTCGCTTCGCTTCGCCTGACTTCCGATAATTGTCGGTATTTGGCCAAAGTATTTGTCGGTATTTGGTCAAAGGACTCGAAGTGCTCCGAAGTTCGAAGCGAGTAGTGTAGACACGCGCTTCGAACTTCGGCTAACTTCGTCGAAGCGAGTAGTGTAGTGGGCGTTGAAGCGTCGAAACGAGTAGTGTAGACACGCGCTTCGAACTTCGGCAAACTTCGTCGAGGACTTCGTCGAAGCGTCGAAGCGAGTAGTGTAGTGGACGTTTTAAATGTTCCAGATTGTTAACAGTAACAAATTTAATACCCACTGCTCTATAACTACTTTCATTGTACCTACTTACTCTTTTTTTATATATGTAATTGCTGTGTTTCCTTTATTTTTTTATTTTTTTTCATAATAATAACAAACTTACATAAAAATTCTTAAATTTTCAAATTGTTAACAGCAAAACATTAATACACACTGCTCTGCAACTACTTTCATAGTACCTAATTCCTTCTTTATATATGTAATTGCTGTGTATCTTTTTTTTCATAATAATAACTATTAATAACAAACTTACGTACATTTATAATAGCACAAAAATAAATTAAATTACTAGAAATTAACCTATTTTTATATTAACCGCAAAAAAATGTTTTCACCTTGCCAACCGGTTTGCTTCGAGTATGTTTGTAATCATGTTTTGTGTAATATTGTGACAATAATTTCTGAAACTACTATTATAGGACTCCAGATACTAATATCTACAGCCTGTATGTCTGACGAATATCTACAGCTCCTATGTTGAACTAATATCTACGAACTTCAGAGTGTTGACTAATATCTACAGAGCGTAGGTTGAACTAATATCTACAGAGCGTAGGTTGGACTAATCAGCTAAATGTGTCCAATAGTCTGATATTAGGGATTTTTACATACATACATACTTACATAAATTAAGTTTTTTAAACTGCATACGCAATATTACTTTATTCCAATATGCTATACATAATTGCAAATCCGACCTCTGCCAGTGCTGTAGATATTCGTCAACACTTTGGTTCTTATAGATATTAGTCAACAGTTTGAGCTGTAGATATTCGTCAACACCTTGGTTCCCATAAATATTAGTTCGATTTTTTCAGTTTTTGGAATTCCTGTAGATATTAGTAGACGCCTCCCTATTATAGCCTGAGCCCAAATACGAATATGCTGGTTGTACTCCTTTGTTAAAAATAACTTATCGAATACTCATACCTACTTGTGTTGTGCCAACTTATGTCTGTCATGCTCTGTTTATTATTTTATGTACTATATACTTGTTATGATTCTACATACTTGTTTTAATGCTCCTGTACAATTTACCTTACATGTAAAAGCCATCAAGGCATAAATAAATAAAATCATTATTCTGATTCTCCTCTTCAAATCAAGTAACTGGAATGATGTCTATCTAAAAGCGAACAGGGGCATAACTATTGTTAAAAGATGGTTAGACAATAACATACTAACAATGAATGTGACAAAAACTAAATATATTGAGTTTAGCATAAATGCATCCTTAAGTATCCCAGTAAATCAAATTAAAATATGTGCTTGCCCCCTGACTAATGCTAATATTTGTGATTGCCCTAACTTAGAACGGATGACTAAAATCAAATACTTAGGTATTATCTTTGACAGCAATTTAAAGTGGAAAGAACACATTATCACTACAGCAAACAAACTTAGAAAATCAATATACTTCTTTAGACATACTCGCAACTTTTTAAACTTGAATCAACTCAAAACAATTTACTATGCTCTATGTCAATCTCTAGTTGAATACGGTATTATAGCCTGGGGAGGAGCAAACGATGCCGCCATTGACCCGATCTTTAAAGCCCAGAAACTAATTAAGATCATATTAAAACTACCGATCACAAGCAGTTCGGATGAAATCTTTAGGAGAATCTGTGTCTTGGACATTAGGCAAATTTATGCCAAAAACATATTAGCATACCTCTTCAAACACAGAACTACCTTTGAAAATGTCCAAACTGCTCGCGATACTAGAACCAAAGGGCATAATCTCCTACTTATCCCTTTTTCTAAAACAACCTTTGGCCAAAGAAATTTTAGATACTTTGCAACAAAACTATATAATACACTTCCACTGGCAATTAGACAAAACACAATGTATCTTAAATATAAATCTGACACCAAGTCCTGGATTACCAGCCAAAATAGATCCAACATCAAAGATTTTATCAAAACTAACTTATAAGTATTTATTTTTTCAATTTTACGTTGATGATTAACTGTTACTTGTAATATTGTGTTATTATTTGTACTTTGTATGTGTTATTATTATAAACTGCTCATGCTAAGCGCCTGCTCTCAACACAGGTTCTCCTAGTGAGACAGGCATAGAATAAAACAAATTGTAACTCAAAACTAATAAAGATGAATAATAAAAAAATAATAAATTATTATTTTTAATTTATAAACTAACGTTTAAGACAAGATTTTTATGCATAGCACAAAGGGTAACAATTATTATAAGCAATAATTATCATTGGCCGTTGGCGGCAAGTATCTTTTCTCGGAAGATTTTTCAATGTAAATGAGTGTTTCAGGATGACAATTATTGCTTATAATAAATAATTCGTATAAGTTTTGGATGCATCAATTACATTCACATTTCATACGAAAAATATCGTTGCAAACGAATAATCCGAAAAGTTGTAAGGAAAGAGCGCAGTGCAGTGCAAAATCAAGAAGTAGCAGGTGAACCAATTCAATTAGTTGTAGAAATGTGACGGTTCCACTGCAGCAATTCACAGGTGCAACTGATTTCCGCGTTCAATACCTACTCCATTCAATTCTTCTGATTTTCCAATAGAAAACGAAGAAAATGAAAACTTTCTCTTATTTCTCACGAGTGGTGGAAATGAAGGTATTTCTTCGTGAGTTAATAATGGATATTTATTGGAACACCTCCTGAGAATAGCAGATTAGGAGAATAAAGGAATTTCGATAGAGATAAGAAAGAAAAATACCTACCCCAAACTCTGAGCCAAAGAAGAACAGCTTTTACCAATAACTTTTATGATAATTTTTAATCTCATCTTTACTCATATGTTGTTATCTCTACATATTATAAATTAAAGTCCCCCGCGTCGTCTGTCTGTCTGTCTGTTCGCGATAAACTCGAAAACTACTGAACGGGTTTTCATGCGATTTTCACCAATAGATAGAGTGTTTCGTGAGGAAGGTTTAAGTATGTAATTTGTCAAGGATTTGTGTAAATTGGTTGAAACATAACAATAATTGTTGGAAGTGTCGGAAAAAGTCAAGCCGCCTAGTAGCTTTCGTCGAAAACGCTGCCTAATCCTTTTGGGATATATAACAAAACAATGCATGGTGGGATATTCCTCTTTTATAGATCTACAAAAAAGTCCGCGAAGGCATATATCTATCTTTTACGGATAGCTTACTATACCCATTCTAACTTCTAAAAAATGGTCACCTACATTGCGGTAATCGAAAAGTTATTTAGACCGATACGGTATTAATCCTTATTAACTTAAATACGTTTCATGCACATTATTATAATCTTTCACACCATCTCTACGTATTATAAATTAAAGTCCTCCGCAGCATCTGTCTGTCTCTTCGCGATAAACTCAAAGACGGCGGTGGTTATAAAAGTTGGATAACCATCCAGTAGATGTCGTTGTGTTTTATTAGCCACAACAACGCGTGGCCGGGTCAGCTAGTCCGTATATATATAAAAATCTCGTGTCACGGTGTTGGTGGTCGCACTCAAATTTTCGAGGAAAATATTTTCCCTCAGGGCCTATGTCATCTTTGGGGATGCTGTGTGGAGAGTCTTTTAAGGAAAATGAAGGAAAGGAAGTTCTGTTAAGAATAAGGTATGGGTGGGTAGGAATCAGGGGGTCTTTGGGTCCAGGAGTGACGGATGTATGAATTCGTCCCTCCCATTGCGGTGCAAGGCGAAGTTCCAAAAGAGTTCTGCTTGAGAGGTTACAAGATCTCCCTCAACCAGTCTCTGCCGATCCGGCCTGCCACGCAGCAGGTGGGCAGACACACCCGTCACCAGAACCCGAACAAACCTCAACCCATGTACTGGGCGACCCTGCATATCACCAAACATAGCGAACCACTTGGGGTGACCTATGGCGGAGGTGTTGGTTATCCAATAAATGGTTCCCGGGGGGGCGGTACCCATACCCGCTTCCCAAATTGTTAATAAGTCTAAATTGCTATACTTTTGCTCTTATATTTCTAAATTAATTGAACTCCATGACATTCCAGCCACCACAATATTTATCAAAAATATTGTGGTGGCTGGAATGTCAATAATTTATCAATATTTAAAAAAAAATCCTGTCTTTTAAGGGCCCGCAACCCGGATTTGTACCGATTTATTACACATTTCCCTTAAAGACGGTAAGTTTTAAAGCTCTTAAAAAAATACATGTTATTCTTTAAGATAATATCTAGCTAGACGTTCCTCCCGCCGAAACGCAAATTATATAAAATTCCCTCGATAGAAAAAAATCGTAAAGTATGCTCCAAAAATTATTATTAACACGTTTGTTTCAGTTATTTTACAAGTTATATGTATGAAAAAATGAACAGTGATTCTTTAAATGCTGTTTAAGATATTGCCCGCGAGATTTTTGCTCTATTTTAAACGAGTCGTGTTTTATTAAACATTTTCGCAATTTTCGCATCGATTTTGTCGCTGTAAATGTTAGCGCTCTCTTCTAACATTGTAATTTCGTATCTCTCCATCTTCTTCTTTTCAGTCCCGGTTACAGAGCCTTAAAACGTATTAATAGCTCTCATCATGCAAATGACCCCCAACCACACAAGTTCCCGCTTCGAGCTTTCCAGATTACTTGCCGTTGGAAACTAATGTCACATCGTCTATACTTCCACATGATTTTTATTTAACCACTCGGGTATTTTTCTCAAATTTTTTTAAGAACTCTATTTTTTTAAAAAGAACGAAGCTACATTTAGTTTAGAACGAATTTTGACCTCCAATGTCCTTGCATACGTTGTTAGTAAGCAGTATGCAAGTGCTTAGCGGGAAATTTTAAATACTATGTACAAACTGAAATAAATGTAAACTGTCGGTTTCGAAACTGTTTTTAAAAGGTTATGAAATAAGCTTTAAAATTGTATTATTACATAAACATTTGTAAATATTAACATTTATAATGCAAACATAAAAAATTGTAAAAATGACTCACGTGATGTTTTTATGTGAAAACGGTACTAAAATCACGGATTATGTAAAAATAACACTTATTCTATCGTATAAATAAACAATTTTCTAACCTCACTTTTTTACCATTTCATACAAGAATATTAAATAAAAAATTAACAATGTCTAACGGCGCGTAGTCGATTTGACGGGTGAAAACTGTTTCTACAAAAATAGAAATTAATAGAAATTAATTAATAGAAGTTAATAGAAATACATAAGTCTTTTTTATGTATTTCTATTAACAACTTTGCATACAGATGTGAAGCTTAATTTAATATCGATCTTCTACTTTTTGTTTTAGGGTTGTCACTAGAATAAATTACTTCGTTTTTACCACTTTTATTGTTTACAAAACCGACATGTTTCGTCAGCAAAGCTGACTTAGCAGAACTAGAACTTTAGTTCTGTCAAAACCCTGAAGAAGTCAGCTTTACTGACGAAACATGTCGGTTTTGTAAACAATAAAAGTGGTAAAAACGAAGTAATTTATTAATTTAAATCAAAATGGTGCCACAAAATAAGTTTGCTGTGTTAGAAGAAGAAATAAGTTATGCCTTTTGTACTAAATGAAAATTTTGTACAATAAATGATTTTGATTTTGATTAATCTCTGTGGGAACACACATGTTAGCTTGAAATAAGCTTATTGTGCTTGACTGTTATTGTTATATTGTCGTGTAAACAAGATAGGTCGGAGTGGTTAAGATAAATATTTACTTTGCGAACACACCAAGCTTTGCTTCCAATTATTTTTGCATGCTCTGTGACAGAAAATTATCATTTACGCTTGGGTTCATGCATAAACTCCCTGTAAAGTAAACTGTTATTAACCACAGGATATTCAGTTTCTAGTTAGCATAAACATTCTTACTTAAATAATAAGCACCGCATTCACTTTATCTTTATTCGTTAAAATGCATTCATCGCATATGTCACCCATAAAACGACTCTAACGATGGGAATCCGATCTCAAATCGCCTCGAATAAATAAACAACGATAAGAATCGCCTCAAAATGCAAATATTTTTCATTCAACCTTAAACCAGTCCAAAAAGAATTTAACCTTCGTATGCTCGCGTCTAACGACATAACATGTATATCTACTCGCGCACGGTCTCTCAGACCGAGATTTCATCTCGTCTCTATTATTTTAATTATATACTTTTTAAGCATTATTTGTATTTATTATATAGAAGGGGGTAAAATTGAATTTAAAAAAAAAAAAAAATATATATATATACATATAAAATCTTTTATTTCATTAGGTACTAGCTGTTACCCGGCATGCGTTGCTATGCCATTTAATAAAGAATTGTTTCTCCCTGAGTGTCCTTTCCTATTCGTCCCGTTCCCCTTCCGCCTCCCCTTCTTCTCCTGCGTCCTCTTCCCCTCTCGCGTTCCCACTCCGTCACCTCCACCTTCCCTCTCCCCTCTCCGCTCCCCCCCCCTTAACCCGTCCCGCAAACCCCCCTCCCGAGTTCCCCTCCCTTCCTCCCAGGTCCCCCTCCCCCCTTCCAGGTTCCCCTCCCCCTCCCTCCCGCTTTCTATACATTCAGTTTTCAAACCTCGCGTGCCACCAATAGCAATTTTTTATACAAATTTCATAATGCCAGAGCTCACCTGAAGTCTTATACAAACCTTGTCCTGACAATAAAGAACACACAAAAAAAAGAATTATTTAATTTGGTGCAGTCGTTCGAAAGTTATGCGCATAGCAATACATTCAGCGATTCATTTTTCATTAAAGATAAATGGACTATTAACCCAGCCTCATAAAAAGAACATAATTTTTCGTACTCTAATTTTAATAACAAATATAAATAAATTCATTTGTTAATTATAAAAATCTCTGAAATGTAATAAATGAAAGTATCAAGAATAATAAAATATTATAAATAGAGAATTAAGGATTTTTACTTATTGATCGAAATGAAAACCTAGTCACTTCAACGGAAGCAATCTTCCGAACAGGCCCTCCATTGATATGCTTGGTGTAACTAAGTGACCAGCTCAAATATGGGGGCTCCTTCGAAGCCGAGTAAAGTTGGCCTCCCAAAAACTGGGCGTACTGTACAGGGCCCGCAGATACTTTAATAGTACTCAACTGCTAAAACCCTGTACAAATCACAAGTGCGCCCCATGGTTGAATTCTTCGACTCATTCTTGTGTTCAACAGCTCGGATGTGGAACGATTTGCCGGCCTCTGTGTTTCCTTCTTCCTACAACATGGGTCTCTTCAAGACCAATGTTCATTCCTTCCTCTCCTCAAAAAGACCCCCACACTCTTCTATTTCTCAGATAACAAAAAAAACTTTTTCCTGTAAATTTTTTAATGTAAAAAAAAAACTTTAAAGACCGACTACAGTAAATAAGTGTCACACGTCCACTCAGTACAAACACGCGCCGCACTAAACAGTGCTTACAAATTAAGAAGCTACTAAAACACTCAGAGCTCGTTCACATTGAGCATATAAATATAAAAGATCATAGCACGCCACATATCGCTCTCCATACAATCCCTTCAGACCGTTCACACCTGAGCGCTTTATGCGCACATCAACCATAGACAATGCACATCTTACGCCGTAACCGCTCCTGAGGCGATATGCCAACAGTTAAGCGCCCCCCACTCCGACGAAAACAGGAGAGGGGGTCATTTTAATTACGGAGCTGACAAGACCGGTGGGTGACAGATGTCAAATTCATAGATTCAGTACAAAAAATGCGCACTCCGTGGCCGCTCGCTAATTCAACTGACCCCCTCTCCTACCATAGGAAGAAATATTTTATCTGCGCTGTGTGAACGGCACGAAACATAAGCGCTCGCGGTTCAACAGATACCGGCTAGCGGTAATATTAGATGTCTGAACACCCCTTCAAAGTCCCAATGTTGTTAATTTTTGAGAAAACAATGAATTATTGATTTGTCGGTCTGAGAGACCAATGCGCGAATATAGAAAGGTTAAAGATGCTCCGGTCGAGATGTGACAAGATTTAGAGTCTGATGTCAATCAGGATCAATTATAGTTAAAGCACGTCTTTCCGCGGCGGAAAGATATCTTCAGAGAGGAGACAACAATGGATCAATATAAACAAATATAAACAAAGAGTCTCAACTGCCCTTAATAGGGTTCGTTGTGAGACTGAAAGTGTGGGGAAGTAAAGGACTTTGGGAGAGTGAAGGTCGGTGAAGTAGCTACCTATCAATTTAGAATTGATCACGAAACATGGTAACAATTATGTGCTACCTAGCAATTCAGAGTTGATCACAAAACAATGTAACATAAATTAATTATGTGTTACCTAGCAATTCAGAGTTGATCACAAAACAATGTAACATAAATTAATTATGTGCCACCTAGCAATTCAGAGTTGATCACAAAATATGGTAACATAAATAAATTATGTGTTACCTAGCAATTCAGAGTTGATCGTAAAACAATGTAACATAAATTAATTATGTGTTACCTAGCAATTCAGAGTTGATGACAAAAGACGGTAACACAAATAAATTATCTGCTACCAACAATTCAGAGTTGATCACCAAATATAGTAGCAAAAATATATTATGTGAGTTCCGTGCAAAAGTCCAAAAGTAACGGTCGGAAACAGTGAAACTACTGCATTCCGAATTGGGTGTGTTGTGAGCAGGCGCGGTCGGTCCCTTAGTGCACTCGTGCAACGAACCGCCAACAAAGTTGAAAAACAATTTACAGCTCATCGTAATCTTACTTAATGTTTTTAATTATAAAATTAAACAAAGCATTAAAAAAAATCTTTAAAATTGCAATTAATAACATACTAAATGTAATAATATTGTAAATAAATACGGCAAAACACTCCACCCGCGCGGTTAACACTGGCTAGGAACGAGAAACCGAGGTACATAGCAATCTGCGCGTTAGACATAAGCGCCCCGTTTGGCTAAATATTATTTTATATGCAGCCCATACGAAACATCTCCGGACCGTGGTTTTGACAAAACGTATCAAGAAAAATACACCCGACAGTGCGGCGCACGGACAGCGGAGATTTCCGAACGAAGAATCCAAGAATT
Organism: Limnephilus marmoratus; assembly: GCA_917880885.1. Taxonomy (NCBI): domain Eukaryota; kingdom Metazoa; phylum Arthropoda; class Insecta; order Trichoptera; family Limnephilidae; genus Limnephilus; species Limnephilus marmoratus. Next base: position 3,679,806 of record OU862934.1, read on the forward strand.
CCGAAGTACGGCTCGAGCGATGTAGGGTTTGAAGAAGTATTTAAGTAAAAGCATAATATTTCTCTTGTAAAATGCAACCTCGGGTCAACGGGTCACGGGTCAGCTTGTGATAGAGTGCTACGGATTTACATACTTGGCATTGACTTTATTATTTGCTTTTTTTTTGCAGAAAGTAACCTTTTATTTGTGTGCGTTTTTTTTTACTTATTGCAAACTTCATATTGACGCTCATTGGGTCAGTAAACTAAACACCCGCCACCGTTTGCATCCTACGCTGCAAATTAAAATTGCTTGTGCTTGTGTTAATTATTGTGATATTAATTAATATCCGAAGGTCTTTCAAAATAAATACCTTCTCTTCTTTGCCACTAATCCTCTAATACTAATAGATATACCTAATATAAAAAGAAATGAACCATAGTGTAAAATAGCAAATAATTTATGATTTCTGAAATTTTTTAATGCAGAATCCCCGCTTGCAAAGTCGTATCTTCCAAGCATAAACTAATATAAATGTGTTTATCGGATAACGAATTTGTCAGGTGAGTATATCTGTCTCTTTTGTTATTAGTTTTTGGGGTATTATGCCGTGTTGCGCTACCTCCTTCTTTAGCCAACGTTTCAGACACATCTGCCCTGATGATGGACACTGCAACGCTGTCCGAAACGTTGGCTAAAGAAGGAGGTAGCGCAACACGGCATAATACCCCAAAAACTAATAACAAAATAATTTTTGGCCGTGAAAATCTAAAATCGTATCATATATCTGTCTCTGTTTGCAAATAAAATTGGGTGGTTGAAGTCTTCGCTCGGCAAAAGGATCGAAGAATTGATCTTCTCTATAAATAAGTAAGATAGTGCATTTATATAAATTACATACATTACGTTTTTGATGAAATCGGTGAACCACCAAAAATTTAAGGCGCCGCACTATGGAATGGCCCGGAACAACGCCATCTCATAAATCGAAAAAGGGTGTATTTTTTTTTCAGATATACCTATAGCGGTTTTAATAAGATAAAGAATTGATAAATTTTTATCCGTTGGAAAATTTTTTTTTTTTGTACCTTTGTATGCTTAAAATAATGTCAAAGTACGGGCTCAGGCTGAGATATTTAATTTAATCAAAATGTGGAATATTTTGTGGTACAAATTTCAAGCATTTGAAATAATTTATATATAGTTTATTATATATCATTGCAAAGGTTGTCTTTTAAGTTTTATTAATATATATTTTTAATATTTTATTTTTAAATAATACTTATTTATAAGCTCCCTTTAAGCAAATAATACCGAAACCAGATTTTGACAAAGTTCGGGTAAACTTTCAACTAGTAGCAGGGCTTAGACCTGTGGATCTGAGAACACAATTATAAAATATAAACAATTTTTTAATAGTTTCATTAAAAAAAGTTTGCGGATTTTGTGCGTTTTAGTGTCAACAACGTTTTTTCAGCTGTTCTTTTTTATCAGAAAATTACCTTGTCGCAAGGATAAATTGTTTTTGAAATGTCTTGTTTAGAATCAAAATATTGACAATTCAATAAATAAAAATATGAAATTTATAGATTGTTTAGTTTTCCATCAGCACACCAAATTTAATATTTTTATGATAAGAAACAAAGAAGTTACAGATTTATGAGATGATAAAGAGCATTTGCAACCACTGTCATTATGGAATGGCCCGGAACAAATCGTCCCATAAATCGAAAAACTGTACTTTTTTTTCCTAAATTACCTATAGTGGTTTTGATAAGATAAATAATTGATAAATCTTTATTTCTTGGAAAAAATTTTTTTTTGTTCTTTTGTATATTTAAAATAATGTCAAAGTACGGGTTCGGGCTGAGATATTTAATTGAATCAAAATGTGGAATTTTTCGTGGTAAAAATTTAAAGCATTTGAGCTACTTTATATATAATTTATTACATATCACCGCTAAGGTTAATTTTTAAGCTAAAATAATATGTATTTGAATTATTTTAGTTTTAAGTACTAATGATTTATAAGATCCCTTCAAGCAAATGATAACTAAACTGGATTTTAACAAAGTTCAGGTAAACTTTCAACTGGTCGCAGAGTTTTCCTCTGTGGTTATTAAAACACCATTTCATAAAAAAAACATTTTTTTAATGTTTTCATAAAAAAACAATTGCAGTTTTTTTGCGCAACAGCGTCAAAAACGGTTTTGCCGCTGCTCCTTTTTATCAGAAAATTGCCTCGTCGCAGTACTAAAAAAGGATAAATTGTTTTTGAAATGACATGTTTTATATCAAAATAATAATAATTCACTAAATAAAAATATGAAACAAAAAGATTATTTAGTTTTTAATCAGCATACCATTTTTCTTTGTTTTATGACAAGAAACAAAGAAGTTACAGATTTATGATATCATAATGAGCATTTCCAACCACTGTGCGCCGGCCGCGCCTGGTTGTGAGGCTGAAGGTTTTGAGGAGGGGAAGGATATGGGATGGAGGAAGGTTTGGGAAGTACCTGGCTATTCAGATCTGGTCATCAATCACGTTTAAATTATCGACTAATGTGCCGAAAAATACGATATATTTTTTTATGCTTATTAAATGTGAAATAATTCATTTGAATTCAATACAATTTGGGCCACAATACAATACAATTTAAGCCACTTTTAAAACACAGAGCTGATGATCCCCCACCCCGTACCACTCGTCACACAATGTCACTTCCCCCCCCGTCACTTATCTACTTCCCCCCCCCCCACCCCCCTTTAAGGTATGACGTAATAGATGGATGGCCCCTTATCTTGTATATTTTTACCAAATCCTGTATTTCCACAATAATTATACAAAATGTAGATGGTGTAGTTAGTACACATTTTACATAGACATTTACTTTTAACGGCACCGCTTCTCTAGAGACGGATATATTACGTCAAATTTCTCATTTTCCAGGTATCCTTCATAAAAATTAAACGTCCCTAAGAGCGCCTACCGAAAAACACCAAAACTCAACATTTTAATTCATTTTCGTCTCTCGCTATCGTCTTTTGTCCCTGGCGGAAAAACACTTTAGCCAAACATCAAAGCGGTTTTATTATTGCGCGCAACCCTCACAACTTCCTTAACTTTACAGAGTGGAAATAGGACCCTTTCACGGATGTTAGAAGAACAATTGATGGTTTCGCTGTTTCGTTAAATTTCCGTTCATTTGCTATTGCTATGAAGCACTGGAACGATTTTTGCCATATATAGGCGCCATTTTATATGTCCCCGATTGCTTTTCCGATAAAAAAGGCAATTATCTCCTTGATTCGGCAAATTATTATTTTCAAATATTCTTAGCTCCCATGTTTGTTATTTTGGACTTCAAACAAAGTTAAGAAATGCTTTATCTATTATGACCATAAATGTCGCTAATGCAAACTTTGGAGACTATTTTATAACTATGTTAAAAATATTTTTTTTACGCAGAATTTCTGATTAGCTGTTTACGGTTAAAATTAAGTAATTTTTCCATAGATATGCATATTTCATTATCAAACCACAGACAATATACAGAAATCGAAAATATTCTATGTTGTTTCGAATTAAGAACCCCTCACGGCAGTTTCAAAGCAGGTTTCGCGTGGTTATTAACTTTACAATTTTTTTATATTTTTTTTATAAATCCTACCAATATGAGATAAACGGTAAAACACAGGTTAATTCATTGGCTATTTAGCACTATAATAAGTTTTATGTCTCCATGTTAAAATTCGAAGGTATGATTTTTTTAATGTTGGCGAAAAATTTCGTAAATGATCTTCTGAAAATGTCGAGCAAATGGAGAAAAAGTTTTGAACCTCCAGTGGTTTAAACAACTAAGCAAAGAAAGGTGAGAGTCCACAAACATACCCATGGTCTGTATTGCTGCTTCTCAAGGCCCTCTGATCACATAAAGTCCACAGCTGGTCACATAAAATGATAGTCTTTCATTTTAAATTTTTTTTTATTATTATTTTTTAATTTTTTAAAATTAGTTCCACACAGGACACTCTGAGGAAAATAATTTCCCTATGTCTACGTCATCTTAGGGGATGCTGTGTGAAGGGTCTTTTTGAGGAAGGGAAGGATATGAAGTTCTGGAAAGGAAAAAAAAGTATGAGGGATAGGTAGGAATCGGGGGTCAGTGTGTACGGGAATGACGGATGTATGAATCCATCCCTCCAACTGCAGGGCAAGGCGATGTTCCGAGAGAGTTTGGTTGGAGATGTCGAAGGGACTCCCTCAACCACTCTCTCTCGATCCGGCCTGTCGTGCAGCTGGTGGGCAGATGCATACACCACCAAGACCCGGACAAACCTCATCCCATGATCCCGGACACCCCTACATCAAACGTAGTGAATCACTTGGGGTGACCTATGGCAGAGGTGTTGGTAATCCAATAAATGGTTTTTATATTTAAGATAAAGGATTTTATTCAACTATTGCGTTTTCTCGCATTTGTTACTAAGTCGTCTTTGACTGTAGAATTTATAATTATTTTGTTTTTTTTTTTTTTTTTAAATGAGCTCCACACAGGAGGCCCTGAGGAAAATAATTTCCCTCAGGGCCTATATCATCTTTGGGGATGCTGTGTGGAGGGTTTTTTTTTAGGGAAATGAAGGAGAGGAGAGTTTTGGGAAGGAAAAGGGTTTAAAGGGATGGGTAGGAATCTGGGGTTTAGTGTGTCCCGGACATCCGCCTCCAAGACCTAGACAAACCTCACCCCATGAACCCGGGCACCCCTGCTAAATCACCAAACGTAGCGAACCACTTGGGGTGACCTATGGCAGAGGTGTTGGTTATCCAATAAAGGTTCCCGGGGCGGCGGTACCCATTCCCGCCTCCCAAATTGTATTCTACTGCCTACTGGTTATTCCCAGTAGGCTTAATTACCTTGGGTTTGTAGGTTACTTCGATATTGTTCAAACCAGTTAATTTATAAGTAGGTACCAAACTGGCACAACCAATAGAATATGCCTTCTGTGACAGCAATCTTTAATTTTGGACAGAATCGTGAATCTTTTGAGCGATTTCCCGGCATCATAGCTCCACGGCACCTCCCTACTAACTAAGCCCAGGGTTCTCGGCCCCAGGGATCGAGGTGCGGTTCTCAAAATCCTTAATCCCTTTCATGGCAAAACTTTCCAAATTGGAACACTGAAAGTTTTGGAACTGTCGACTACATTATTAGCTTTTTGTATTTTTGGTGGAACGTGTTTTAAGGCAGAATGGAAAACGAGTGGCGTTTGAAAAATACGCTTATGGGAAAATCTACATATTACCAATACAGAAGTAGAGGAGAAGTAATGTTTATTTTCGCATATAAACATTCAAAGCTCCAATATTCTCGATTCAAATGCTAGATTTTAATTCGATTGAAGAAATAAGCAGGCGTTGGTTTTTACCCGCCGGTCTTTTTTTATCTTTGAATGTAAAAAAACTTTTTCATTAAAAAGAAGATAGTATTGATAAATCGTACTTTAACGTGAAGATAGAAACGTTAGAAAGTGAAGATAAAACTATTTGCAACTATCTAGGGCAGGAGTCGGCAATCTTTTGATTCGGAATAGTAAAAAATTACAATTTACAAAATTTCAAAGTTTTAAAGATCCACAAAATTGAAGGGGGATAATTTTACTGTGGTTTAGGGAGCGATTCCTTCAATGCGGTTAAAGCAGGCGCCAGACAGAAGTTCAAATAAGTGATCACTTCTTTGAAGACTTTGCGCACACATTTGGTCACATATTGTTGTATCTGCCAGATATGTGTCGAAGATTTGATCACTCCTTTGAGCTCACAATTTTCAAATAGACTTCACACAACATGGACGACGATTTGGTCGACACAGTTTGCTTATATTATTTATGTGCGTCTAATTATTTATATTATCTAATTAATTTATCTAATTATATTTATCTAAATATATTTATCTAATTAATTCTTCGATAGAGCAAGGTATTGAAAAGTGGTGTTTAATTCGGTTCCAGGCGTCATTGATGTTATTTCGATTTTTATGCCCTTTACGTTTCGGATCCCATATATCTGGCTCTACTTGCATTAACTCTATAAACTCGAAAACGCTCTCATTATTCCACTCCATCGTTAGTTCGTTTGGCTGTTTACGCACGACTACTAATAGTCTCCACGGCGACTCTCGCGCAACTGAGCTTCGCGCAGTGTGGCAGGCACGCAAACTTTGAACTTTGATCCCTTTGATGTGCGCTAAAAAACCGATACGCAACGGCAAAGCGCACTTAAGTGATCACTTATGTGACAACAGTGTCAATTGCCCGTGCCACACATGTGAACACTTCTTTGAATTCGTGTCTGGCGCCTGCATAAGAAACACTGATTTAAAAACCGATCAATTGAATTTGTAGAGATCCAGTATCAACTCCAAATTGCTCATTGTGGATTTCGTTACAAAAATTTTTGCAACCATTTGTCGTTCTCTAATTCAGGGTGATTAATGCCTTTTTCATTGAGGAATGAATTTATTTCATTCAAGCACAAAGCAAAACGTTTCAACACCTTACCTTATTATGTTACCTTCCTTTACTTCGGTTTTTTATTATTATTATTATATATGTAAGTACATACCTTTGAGAAGATAATTCGCTTCTAACTCTTCTACTTGAAACAACCTACTATTCGTCACAGCCAAAGCACTGGCCAAGACGCCAAACTGTCTTGCGTCGAAAGCGAATTAAAACCTACATAGAAACATCCGACGACGGCGACATTCGAGAGCTTCCGACGGACTGACGACAGTGACGACGCGTGTCACGGGGGAGGGGTGCGGTGAAAAGTGGCTGAGATATAGAAATGGTGTCTAATCCTCGTTCATCGATTGAGAACGATTATAATTTTTGTTTTTTTTTTTGGAAAAATAAATAATACTTGTGTATGAACTAAATGCGCAGCTTCACATCCAAAGAGCCGCATATGGCTCGCGAGCCGCAGGTTGCCGACTCCTGATTCAAGTGGGATAATCTAAAACATCAAAGTCACATGACATTAAGTTCTTGGTAAGCTCATACATAAAATGTATGCAAATGGAGCTTTTAAATTATTGCTATTCGCAGATTAAACTAGATGTACTTTGAGGCCGTTCCCAACAATAATTTACCCAAGAAAATAACTATTCCACTTAAGTAATGCAATATCCCGAGGTGGGATGAGCAGAGGTTATGAGGGTTGACTCGTGCTCCGGAGACACACATACGAAGCCTTAAAAGGCTCTAAGGATTTCGTCTTGTAGTTTAAGAGGAAACCGGGCGGCGTTTGTCCATATTCAATTTGCAAGGTGATAATGGGTACCGCTGGCCCGGGAACCATGTATTGGATAACCTACACCTCTGCCATAGGTCACCCCAAGTGGTTCGCTACGTTGGTGATTTAGTAGGGGTGCCCGGGTTCATAGGGTGAGGTTTGTCCAGGTCTTGCCGGTGGAAGCGTGGCGAGCCGGATCGAGAGAGACTGGTTGAGGGAGGCCTTTTGACCTTTTGACCCTTCGCCTTGCACCGCAGTTGGACGGATGGATTCATAACTCCGTCACTCCCGGATACACTGACCCCCAGATTCCTACCCACCCCTCATACATTTTTCCTTCCCAAAACTTCCTATCCTTAAAAAGACCCTCCACACAGCATCCCCTAAGATAACACATGCCCTGAGGGAAATTATATTCCTCAGGGCCTCTCCCGTGTGGAGCTACAGAAAAAAACGCACCTTTTATCCGATTTCTTCTCTGGATTAAGTGACGACTTCTTTAGCACCGTTGTGATTTGAAACTCGACGCTACACTAAAAAGAGACAAACACATACATCTACAGGATTTAGCCTGTCAGAGAATGAGAACGACTAATCGGTGGCCTCTTTGTGCGGTGTTTCGTATAATAAAATATACGAGTGTTACACGAGTTAGGACCCTTCAAAAATCTTTTAAAATTGCTTGGTTTGAACGCCATCAACAGACGTTCAGTATACAAACTATACAACGATATATATATTAAAAAAAGTATTGTACACGCCAAACTTTACGACCGGCCTGACTTCAGAAATCGTCGCAATCCCCCCCCCCCCCTAGTCATTAACTGTTCATGCCGGTCTTAAAGTTTGGCGTACACTATACTGAAATATAGTATTTTCTTCTAATATAGTTTGAAAAAAAAATATCTTAAAAATCGTTTCAATTTTGAGGAGAAAAATGCGGAATACAAAACCTCGATTTTGATCATTTTATTTAGGTTTTATCAGCCTTAGGTGCAGTTATCCCTTTCGTTCAGTATTCAGGGCAGTAAGAGCGACAGTGACAGCTTTTGTCACTATCAGTTGGTAAAATACCTATTGTTAAAATTTCTCGGAGACCGGGTTTCCTCTTAATAGCTGCACTAGAGGTCGGAGGTGTTCACGATATATGCAGATTATGAGAGAGTACGAATATTTTATATTTCTTTTTATGGTGAGGTAGCACCGCAAGGTAGTCCCAGTCCAGCCTGCACATTTATGTAATCTGTTTACAATAATTATTGGTGTTCTCTATGAATATCAATTTGGGAGGCGACTACGGGTACTGCCGCTAATGATCCATTTTTTGGATTTTCAACACCTCTGCCATAGGTCACCCCAAGCGGTTCGCTACATTTACTACTTGGCAGGGGGGCCCGGGTTCATGGGGTGAAGTTTGTCCAGATGCGTCTTCCTATCAACTGCGTGGCGGGTCGGATCGTTGACGATTTAGGGAGACCTTTTGATCTATCCAGCCGGACCCTCTTGGAACATCGTATTGTACGTACGGCAGTGAAAGGGATGCATTCATATGTCCGTCGCTTCTGGACATGCTGACCCACACATTCGGAATGGATATTGAAGGATGGATAGGAATCCATTCTTCATAATTATTGGTGGAGGTTATTAAAGGTATGACGGATGGATAGGATAGGAATCCATCCTTCAATCCTTCATACCCTTTTCCTTCCCAGAACTTCGTTTCCTAAAAAGACTGTCTACACAGCATCCCCAAAGATAATATAGGCCCTGAGGAGATTTATATTTTCAGGGCCTCCTGTGTGAAGCTAATAGAAAATATATATACGAGTACATGTTTTAGCGAATTTTCACAGCTCATAAGTCATAACCCATAACATAACATGAAAAAGTCATCTATCTAGCAGGCGCGGTCCCTTTCTTTTGAGGCGTATAATAATAATAATAATAATTAATAATAATATATAATAATATATAATAACAACACTATTCTCGATGCTAGTGTGTCGAATGTCGCGTTAACGCACCAATACAAACAACAGTGGATTCTCTGCTCCATTCCGCATCCACTATGTTAGAAAACGTTTGATATTTGCGCAAGCGCCCTTATTTCTGCCTGCCAAGTTTTGCCTGAAGCAGTATACGCATTCGATGGGAGCATCCAACGCGCAGAAAACGACATTAATGCGCGTAGGCATAGTGCACAGAATAGCTTAACAAAGCGCGTCTATTAATTTGGTACGATTTAGAGAATTTGTTCGACCATAATTAATATCTTTCGAATATCTATTTAATTAATTTAATTTTAGAACTGTAATAATTGATGTGAACCATAAAGGATTTATAGAGCTAATTTGACATTCTATTTTTGTCAGTAATTGCATCTTGTTCGTGGGCTAGTCTGTAGGTACTTATATTTGATATTAGGTAGGTATATACTTCAGTATCACTTATACAAAAAGTCACCGACCGCCACTACTATCTAGCTAATAACGTAAAGACGAGTGTCTGTGGCAGGTGGCAGGGCACGTAACTGTCAAATATAGAGTTTTATTCCGAGATTGATGAAATTTTGTTCAATCGATGATATTTTGTAAAATATGTGTACAAATCTAACCCGTATTTTTTAATATCATAATAAAATGTTTTGTGTCATTTTTAAATAAATAAAAATATGTAAAGTACTTAGCACCAGAACACAAGGCTTTCCCATGAACTTTGATTTTTTATTGCCCTCTGTCATAAGGACACCATTTAACCTCTGCCCCTTTGTTCTAATATTCTAACAGGGTCGGTTGGAATGAGAGAAACTACGTTATATAATATTCTAGTTTAATTGTCAACTTGGGGTCGAGTGAGAGCTCGTATCATAAGCAGTAGCGTGTCGGAGGAAATTACCACGGTGCTGGGCTGTCCGCTGCCCCGGGGACAGACGTGACTGGCATCCACAAGCGGTCGGTGTTGGTCAAATTTTAATAGGACTGAGTTAGATACCTGTACAAGGAGAATATTTTCCTATTTGTATTAGTTGGTAAATTGTAACGATGAAGGTGATATATCACAATTGTTTTTAGTATGTCAGTTACGGACACCGTCTTTCTCATTATTACAAAACCAACTCAGGGCTTCCCCAGGGATCGAACCTAGGACCCCGCCTCTTTCGTTTATTCATTAACGTGAACATTCTCGCACACGTTGGCAAGATCATTAAGAGAGAACCGGGCGGCGTTTTTTTTTCATACAATAGCTCCATATAGGGGACCCTGAATAAAAAAAACCCTCAGGGCTTAAGTCAACAAATGCTTAGATTCGATAATACTAGATCTTTTACTAATGGAATCGCAATACGGAGAATGTGAACAATAAATAAATAAATACGATTGGTAAGAAACGGTACCTTTTTTATATATCAAAACCGCACAAGAGTTCCAACTGCTCCCAACGGCCTGAAGCCGGTGACAATATGGCATCCCCATTTGGTGTATGTTTTGAGGCTGAAGGTAGTGGGGACAGGAAGGAGATGGGGTATGGGAAGGTGGGTATGTACCCGGCTATTCAAATATGATAACCAAACACGGCTAAAGCCATTTGAAGTCAAGATTTCAATTCTGAATGTTGGTCTGATGAGGACAATACTGAGAGTATCTTCCAATCTGGAACATGCCGCAAATATACTGCATATTATTTTTAATAATTAAATTATGAAATAATACAATTCAATCATATAAAATTTACTTGCGCAAGCCAGGATTTGAACCTGGATCGCTAGTCGAGAGCCTTACCCCTCGCCACCCGATTCAAAAGTCGTCACATATTACGGTAAATTGCACAGTGCATCACTCCCCATATTACTGCTATGTCCCCTTGCAAGTAATTTTTAACGAACAACACCAAAAAAACATTTTTTTCAGCATATATTATAAACTCATGATGAAAGAGAAATGGGCCTTTTTGGCCCGGAGCACTGTATGCCAGTAAATCAAAAGTCGAAAGTGTACAGTGCACAATGCAAACTCTACGTGCAGTGCCGTTTGTATGCAAGTTTAACTATACCTACTTAATGCAAATTGGTCTTTATACAACAATATTTAACATCCTGCAAGTTTGTACCATTAGGGACTTAGAAACTATATTGGCAACTAAACTGTTCCGTGACCTGTGTGTATGACTGTCTGTCTGTTGTCCCGTGAGCTTTAGCTGGTTTAGTTGTTTACCAGTCAGTTCAACTGTCAGGTGTCCTAACTTCTCTCGGTTCACACCAGAGAGGGCGAATTCAAACTACCACCAACCATACACGTGACGTGACTACTGCTGTGGGTTGTGCTGTAAACCGTTGAGGCTTACATTACTACACTTCCTCTCTGTGAACGGTATTGTTCCGTAGGCGAGAGTTCATACTTGGTTCATACCCACGACTTCCTGCGACCCGGGCATTTAAAATCTAGTTTATGTATGGGATACGCGATACCATGCACGAATGTCGAAGAAACAAAGCCATATTGTGTTCTTACATACACCGATAAATTTGTCTCAAGATTTTATTAATAGATATTATAAACAAAAAATACAAGGAATGAATACTAACAATCCAATAACGGTGTTTAGCTATAAACTTAGAGAGAATATAGTTTTGATCAATTGAAGCAGCAAGAGATTGAATAAATTTAGTAAAGTTCTGAAGTTAGATTCCGATTTTCTTAAGGATGAGAAATTGTCATTAACTTTAAAATTGACGACTTAAGTGGTGATTCCAGTTCTAATTAATCATAAATAGTTGTATTAAATCTTAGAATTAATGACTGCAGTGTGAGTGATTCCAGTTTTACTTAAGGATAGAGAATTGTTCTTAACCTTAAAATTAATGACTTTGAGGGTGGTTCGGGTTCTACTCAAAGATGAGAGGAGGAATTATCCTTAACCTTTAAATTAACGAGTGATTCCGGTTCTACTTCAGGATACTGAATTGTCCTTAATTTTTAAATTAAGAATTTTAGGAGTAAGTCTGGTTCTACTTAAGGATATAGAATTCTCATTAACCTTAACATTAACGACTTTAGGGATGATTCCGGTTCTACTTAAGAATAGAGCATTATCCTTAATCTTAAAAGAGTTTAGAAGTGATTCCGGTATTACGTAATTATTAGAAATTGTCATTATCCTTAAAATTTGCCTTTTTAGGAATAATTCCGATCCTTATTTTTTTTTTTTTAATTTTCTTTATTCATTTTATTTATTACAGGATTGTTTTACATGGTATTTCGACTACCAAGCTAGGCAAATGCCCGTATTATGGTAGTCGAGATTCATAAGATGTTATATTAAGTATATAATATTAATAAGGAGAAGGTTAAGGAATTATCATTAACCTTAAATTAATCACTTTTTTCGTTAACTGCTATTCCATTATATTCCACTACTTAATTAGTTTTCTTGGATGACAGGGAAAAAGTCGTTAATTTTAAGATTAAATTTAAATTTATCGCGAATTATATCTGGAATCTTGGCCACCACAGTGGTTTTTATATTCGCAATCAAAAGGTAGTTTGGCTATTTGAAAGGAATATGGAAACTTTCGAGGTTTGATATTGATTTTGGTTGTGGCCAAAAGGGAAGATTCTACTTGACTATTATTATTTATAATTTTGAAAAGCAAATTGATGTTTTTTTGTCACAAAGTTCTTCATTAAATTTAATGTTTTTAACGTGAAATATTGTAGTCTTTTAGTTGGTAAGCAGTGTGGACAATCTGATTCTATGGGATTTTGACCAATTTTTTTTGAACTGGTACGTTTTAAGATTTTCACGGCCAAAAGTATTTTCGTTATTTATTTTTGGGGTGTTATGCCGTGTTGTGTTTAGCCAACGTTTCGGATAGCGTTGCAGTGTCCATCATCAGGGCAGATCCGGCATCTACCGGACAGCGTTGCAGTGTCCATTAGATCCGAAACGCTGGCTAAAGAAGGAGGTAGCGCAACACGGCATAACACCCCAAAAACAAATAACGAAAATGTTTTGAACTGATTCGATTCTTATATTGTGAAACTTATGTTTTATTAATAATTTGTTGTTTTTCCTTGTTTCAGGTATGCACTTTCAATCAAAGACTTTAGGATGTTTGGAGCTATCAGCAGATTACAGTTTGTATAAATTTTAAAAAATTATTTTATTTGTCCATGGGGTGAGGTTTGTCAAGGTCTTGGCAGCAGATGCGTCTGCCCAACCGCTGCGTGTCGGAGAGAGACTGGTCGAGGGATGTCTTTTGACCTTTCCAGCCGGACTCTCTCGACCCATCGCTTGCACCGCTGTTGGGGGGATGGATTCATACGTTCATCACTCTTGGACACACTGATCCCCAGATACCTACCCACCACTCATATCTTTTTCCTTCCCAGGGGTCCTAGCATAGTCTATCGACAGGGATTGACAGGATAACTTTCGGTAACTTCTTATCGTTCTCTGGGTCAACTGCAGATCGCTAATGTATAAACAACAGTTGACGTCGAATATATTAAGAACACCCAGTCATTGTGAACTGTTACTTATTCGTTAGCGATCTGCAATCATGCCAGGGAACAGTGAGAAGTTACCAAAAGTTACCCTATCAATTAAAGGAAAACAATCACTTTGTTTGTAACCACGATTTATTGATTTAATTTTTATTTACCGACCGGTTTCGCTTAATACAAGCATCTTCAGGGTATAAATTAAAACTGATGAAAAAATACATTGTGTGAGCTTATATATACATACAGACAGAGACAAAACATAATATAAAGTAAGAGTGAGAGAGTGTAATTAACATCCTACATAGTGATAGAGAGAAAGAGACGGGTATATCTAATGAATAATTACATTATATCTACCGGGACAAAACGTCATTTGAACAGGTGATTAAGGAATAAAGTGGCTACGGGTTTTTTTAGTTTATGGGAAATATTCCTAATATCGGACTGTTGGACACATTTAACTGATTATTAAGGATTTGGGTTTTTGTTTTAACGGCTTTCTTTATTTCGAGTGCTTCTAAATTATTAAGCCTGTTACCATGACCATTTCTGTGTAAAATATTAACACCGGTGTTTTGATTGAAGGTATGATCTTTATCAATAAGGTGATTAGCGAATTCCGAAAAAAATTATTATTTAAGCATCTAAGATGCTCTTTGATTCTAATATTGACATTACGCGTCGTTTTACCTACATAAAATGATGAACAATCATTACAATCTAATTTATATATTCCGAAATGACTTAGTTTTTCGTCCTTATCTTTCGAATTAATTAAAAACTTCCCTAAATTATTGTTTGTGTAAAATGCCGGTCTTATTTCGGGAGGTAGATTTTTTACACTGCAGGAAGAGAACTGATTAATGAATAAAATACGACGCCATTGGTAACAAAGAATATTATTATTATTTATATTATTATGATTAGTAAATAAGAAATTCTTAGTGGCTATTTGTTTTTGTTTTTTATTTAAAATTGCATCAATGAGTTCGGCATTATAACCATTATTAACCGCGATTTTTTTTAATTATTGCTAGTTCGTTGGAGAAATTAGTATTAGATAACGGTATTGTGACCAAACGATGAACCATTGAATGAAACGCGGAGTGTTTATGTGAAACAGGATGATTGGATGTGTTATGGATAACAACGTCGGTGTAGGTAGGCTTGCGAAATATGTTAAAATTTATTTTATTATTTACGATAGATAAGGTGAGATCTAAAAAATTTTCAAGTTGAATTAGTTCCTATCTCTAATGTGAATTTAATGTTTTGATGGTATGAATTTATAAAGATGAGGAAGGCATTTAATTGACGTTGAGTCCCTGTCCAAATACAGAATACGTCATCGACGTATCTACGCCATAGTAAGACGTTTTTTACAAGGGGTGAGGCACTAGTTAAAATTTTGTTTTCTAAATAATTCATGAATATATCAGCAATTAAAGGACTTGTAGGAGACCCCATGGGAAGGCCTTCGATTTGCTGATATATAACACCATTGAATTGAAAATAATTTTGGTTAAGGCAAACATTAAATAGTGAAGTCAGATCATTCACTAAATCTTTGGGTAAATTAGAAGTATTTAATAAATTAGAGATCAAACATTTACTCTCCTCTATGGGGACATTAGGGAATAAGTTAACCACATCAAACGATATGAGTTTGCAATTTTTAGGGAGATCCAAATCTTTGAGTTCTTCTACTAGTGAAAATGAATTTTTGATTGTATATTTTGGGGAGAAAATATTGGAATTATGGAAAACATTAGTAATAACAGAAGATATTTTAAAATAGTAAATAAAAATTAAATCAATAAATCGTGGTTACAAAAACAGTGATTGTTTTCCTTTAATTAATATGTCAAACCACAAAGTGACTGCTTTCTACCAAAATACCCTATCAATCCTTATTGATCGACTGTGCTAAGAGGTCAGAACTTTCTCTCCTCCCTTTTCTTAAAAGAACCCTCCACACATCATCCCTTAAGATGACATAGGCCCTGAGGTAAATTATTTATCTCAAGGCCTCCTGTGTGGAGCTTGAGATCAATTGCAAGAGCCGAGTGGGAGGGTTCAGATATTTGTCGGTTATTTGAAAAAAATATGCATGAGATTTCTTGGTGAGACTTGTCTTGCAGAGTCAGAGACAGTGAAAAATAAATTAACAATAAAATAATAAACGTTGATTTTTTTACGAATTGTTTTATTATTGCTTGAAGCCATGATATTTTTAATTGCTTTTCCTCATTGACTATTTAAATTGCAATGTTCTCCAAATAGATATGAAACATTCATTCAACACTTTAGAATTATTATTGAAAAGTATCTGATCTAGAAATGCGGTCCAAAGCTAACGGAAAGCTGTGAAGATAATAATATATAATAGTGTTGTGAAATGGTTTATTACAAAGGAGATCCGATCTTGTTCCAAAGCTCCGCTAACTGAATTGGTTTTCTTGATTAGAAGGTCGTTAATCCGAAAGTTCTGGAAATAATATATCAAGTGGTTGAAGTCAGTTAGTGATTTATTGTGTAAGAAGGAATTTATGGATCGATAATAAAACAGTTTTAAACTTGAAAACAACATTAAAATTGTGTAATAATATCAATGTAATAAAAAACGATGTTATAAAATTAGCTAAAGGATTAGTAGTGTTTTTATACCCCTTAAATCAATTGCAAGTAAATGCAAACACACGGCAGTTTTATTGGTCCTTGTACTGTTAATCCTTTACCAAACCAAATTCAACTAATAATAAAATGTCAATTTAAATGAAAACAAATCTCTTTTGAATTGAAAACTTATTTAGCACCATTGAAACTCGATGAAACGAAAAAGTGAACTAAAAAAAAGACAAACGCATCAGTGGCGGTCCGTGAGTTTTCAGTGAACTAGAGTGCCAAGATTGGAAAATACCACGTTATTGATGTTGTTGTAGCTGAAAATTATTTTTTTTTTCAAAATTTAACCTTTTTGTATGAAGCTGTACTGAAATGTGGATGTGGCGCATCCCCAAACTGAAAGAATCCTGAAAATCTTCATCCTAAATATTGAAATTTTGAAAAAAAAAATCATTTCAGCTACCTTATCACTCTAGCTCACTGAAAACTCACAGGCTGCCACTGAAACGCATACATCTATAGGATTTAGCCTGTGAGAGAATGAGATAGAATTAGCGGTCTCCTCTTTGTGCGGTGCTTCGTAGCCTCCCCACACTCTTGTCTACTTTAATTGTCTGAAGGTTTAAGTCAGGTTTTTGAAATCGAATCCAAGAATTGGTTGTTGCCTACTTTAGTTTCCTGAATGTTTCACTTTTCTCTGATTTTTTTTGATTAAATTAGTTGTGTTTTGCAAAGTATTTGTTTCCATTTAATTAAAATGATGCCACAAAATAAATTTATAGACATTGAAGAAATGAAATAAAAAATTAATGAAGAAAATATTAGCGACTCTTAATCGGAATTCTGAAACAGAAAAATTAGAAAAAGATACGGTCACACCGAGGAAGCGAACCCAGGAATTGGATGAATCTTGCATTCATACGTAAAGAAGCAGCCAATAAAAAATATTCATTAAAAATGAAAATAATGTTGGTAGTTCTTAGTGGAAGTATGATATCATTACCTCAGGGGCAGAGCACCGCCCCGACCAGGCTAAGGTCCTTGGTTTGATTCCTAGATCGACGTCAGTATGTTAGTTATGGTCGTTATGGACACCATTCTCACCCATACAAAATCATCTCCGGGGTTCCCCAGGGACCAAACTTAGGACCCTTCTTCTTTCTTTTATTCATTAATGGAATAGGCTAGAACATTAACCATTCAAAATATCTCCTCTTCGCTGATGATATCAAACTTTTCAGAGCTATTAAAAATTATGTCCATTCCATTCTTCTGCAGAATGATCTTGATTCTCTTGCATTTTCTCTGACCGTATCTTTTTCTGATTTTTCTGTTTCAAGTGTTTCCAAATATTCGCATCGCAGATTAAGTTCTTAGAGGACATAATTGGGAACACATGTTATTTAAACCTGAAAATATTTTAATCATAATATATGAAAAATTCTTTAATGAGCCTATTTGGGAAAGGAAAAGCAAATATTATAATGGGCGGTACATTAGTACAAGGATTTCATCAGAACATTTATCTTCCTAATTTTATTATTTGAACAAATCTTAAAACATTAAAAACTTACAAATTCGGACTCTTCAGACAACATTAATATTTATTTGGAATTAATTCACGGAATGAATAAAAGCTTTAATTTCGTATTTAAATTCGGAAAATGCCTATTAATTATGTAACCCCTTTACATTTCCTGACTTGCTTGAAGAGCCGACTGAATTAAGATATTATTTATTTAAAGGTATTTAGCGAATGCAAATTGGAAATTTTAACATAAAAATCGAGAGAGAAAATTATTTATGCCAGGGATGTTTTTTCGGCTATTTGCAATTTATATTCATTAACTGGTTGATTTTTTAAATATTTATAGAACTTTCGTTAACGTAAGTTGCAGGCGGGTATGGGTACTGCCACCCCAGAAGCCATTTATTGAATAACCAATACTTCTGCCATGGTGGTTCGCTAAGTTGGCAGGGATGCTCGGGTTCGTGTGGTGAGGTCTGTCCGGATCTTTCACTAACTTAGTAGGGGTGCTCGGGTTCATGTGGTGAGGTTTTCCGGGTCTTGGCGGCTGGTTGAGGGAGACCTTTCGATATCTCCAGCAGTTCCCTCGCCTTGCACCATAGTGGGAGGGTTGGGTTCATACGTTCGTTACTCCTGGACACACTGACCCCCAGATTCCTTCCCACCCCGCTCACTTTATTACCCTCCCACAACTCTCCTTCCTTTTCTAAAAAGACCACTGACACAGCATCCCCAAAGATGATATGGGCATAAATTGTACAGCTCTCTTGAGGTGTATTTCACAAATGTAAAAATTTCAAAATTTTTAGCAACCCCCGGTACAAAAAAGAGCTGATGACCTTGAAACGCCCGAACAGATTTTTCATGATTTGTAATCAGTCACGTCAGCTTTCAAACAAAAAAACGCATTCGTTTAGGAGTTTAGGAGCTACGATGCCACAGACAGACAGACACAGAGAAAGTCGAACTTATAACACCGCTCCTTGCGTCGGGGGTTAAAAAGAGAATTCATCATGCTTTATATTCAAATCTAAAACATATCCACAAAATAAATAAAACTAACACCTTTATAAAACTAAAGTTTCTGACTGCAATTTGAAAGAAAAAACGAAACCTCGGGAATTTTTTATTAATTGTTAAAATATAATATATGAAACGATTAAAAAGTAAGGTCGAAATAACATTTACAATGCATTTGTCACTCGATGAAACAAAAAATAGTTAGACTAAGAAAAGACAAACACATAGGTACATATTATGTAGGATTTAGCCTGCCAGTGAATGAGATAGTATAATCGGTCTCCTCTTTGTGCGAATAATATAAACTATAAAGAGGAAAGAGTTGATTGTTTGTTTGTATTGAATAGGCTCCGAAACTACTGAACCGATTGGAAAAATTCTTTTACCAATAGAAAGCTACATTATCAGCGAGTAACAAAGGCTGTATATAATGGTAAGCTCTGGCGTTATGAAATTTGTATAAATGAAAATGTGTGTATTTCATATATTTAAGCAGCAGGGAGGAAAGACAAGGGGAAGGTGGGGTTTGCGGAGAGGGAAGAAACGAGGGAGGGGGAAGGCGGGGAAGGTGGAAGGGAACTGGGATGCACGGGAAAGTACATGCAGGGAGAATCAATTTATTTCTTTGAATGGCATAGCAACGCATGCCGGGTACCAGCTAGTTTTATAATAAATAAAACCTACAATTATCCTACTTCTAATACTCTGCATTCGTATCATTCTCCCAATGACGTTTATTTTTCTGAAGGTTTCAATTCTACCGCGTGTGTACTGCACACATGTTTTTTTTTTATATTTGCATTCAAAATTTTAACATATATAACAAAATTATACGTTTTTTATTTTATTTTTTTATTTACTGAAACATTTATTTAACTAAATGAAGACTATATTAGCGAAACTCAATCGGAGCTTTTATGATCTTTTATGATTTTTCTGTCTCCAGATTTCGATTGAGTTTCGCTAATATTGTCTTCATTTAATTAAGTATTATAATTTGAGATTTTACTCATAAAGTTAAAAAAAAAATAATAATAAAGAAACATTTATTATTATTAAATTTTACAACTTAATATAACAATATTTCAATCGCTCTTCTAATAAAACAGTTGCTTGTGTTTAGGAGATGACAACTAAATACTTTTACATCTAAGTATATGAATTAAAAATATTATTACAAAAACTAATAGTAATTTTATGAGAAAATACGATACACGTAATAAAATTATTGGTTAGTTAATAAATGATTCAAAGGATTGAATATATCTTATATCTTCAAGGCTCTAAGAAATATATTGGACAAAATTACACTAAGAACTGTATACTATGCTCTTGTTCAATCAATGCTTTCATATAACGTTATTTGTTGGGGTTCTTGCCATAAGACTACTCTAGAGCCTTTAAATATTGCACAAAAATTAATTTTAAAAATAATGTTCAAGAAAAGTTTTATGTATTCATCACAGTTACTATATAGCGAAAGCAAAATTATGACAATAAGGCAGTTGTACATAATACAGGCTCTCTGTAAATTTTTCAACAACATTATCACTGCGAAAAGATCTCAACAAGTGCGCATCACTAGATTGGGCTCTTCTTTAATGTATCAGCCGGTACATACCAAAACATCCTTTGGACAAAGAAGTTTTTCATATAAAGCTCCGTTGCTTTATAATATGCTCAATGAAAAAATAAAAACTATTGGTACATTACATTTATTCAAGAAAATGGTCAAAATATGTATAACAACTGAGAGTGATGGTTTTGGATTACCCATGTTGTCGCTTGTATCATAAATCATTCTGGTATTCAGCTATATTTCATACAATCCATATTTAATAACTTAACTTATATATTATTATGTACTTTTTAATTTGCTTATTGTTAGATATAGTATTTACTTATTATTATCTACGTCTTTCGTATCATAATTTACTTACTCTACTTTATAATTGTTTATTAGTATTTACTCATAATTATTATGTACTTAATTTACTTATGTTTATTTACTTATTAATTAATTGTTTATTATTGTTTACACATAATTATATTAGATATTATCTACTTAATTTATTTATATTTATTTACTTAATGTATTATATTTATTACATAAACTATATAAATTTATTACTTAATTATTATTATTTTTAATATACATAATTGTTTATCATTATTTACCTGATATTATTTAGCTGCTAGCTATAATTAAATAATATATAATAATATATAATATACTGCCCAGCTATAATTAAATTATTAATAATCCATGACTGAATAATGGTTCTCAGTGCTTTTTTTGTAGGTTTATAATTATATTTTCATTAAGTTCATATGTATGTTTTTTTGTTTAAATTACATTGTAAAACTGCATATCTCGATACAGGAATGCCCTAGTGAGATATGCAGCGTATGTTTTTCATGTATTTCTTCTTATTTTTCAATAAATAAATAAATAAATTGATAAAGCAAAACATCTTTCTAAACAATAAGTAAAGTTATGAGGTGGTACTAGAGTATTTAAATTTTTTTTTTATATTTATCGTAGTTTTCTTCCGATCGTATATCTAGGGGTAATTTATTGAATAATTTTAAACCCTTGAATGTATTGTGATGTTGTGGTTCGTACTAATGGTACGGTTAGTCCTCCAACAGATATATGATTCTTTTGCTAATATTTAATTGTGGTATAGTATTTTTATTAAAAACCTTTATGTAATTGTAGGTAGTGTAATTTTGGCATAAATTTTTGTAATTGGGAGAACCGGGAAATCTTGGAAAAAATTTATTGTTGGGTTTTTATTGTTTATTTCGAATTATAAAATTTGAGAGCGTTTTTCATTACCTTTCAAAAACAGTTTTTAATTTTCCGATATATTCAGAAATATTCCATTCATTTTGATTTTATTACAAAGCGGAAATATTTTGATCTGCTGACAAAATACGCCCGAAACCAGAAGGTTTAAATATTCCAGTCCAGTTTACTGACCTCCCCATCTATTTAATTAAACCCATCTGATAGAATCGTTGATTGCTTTAATAGCCCTATTTTATCACTCGTCAATTTATTAATGACGAAGAATGGGAGACAACCAATTAAAACTGAAATAAAATCATTTGGAACTGTTATAAATTCATTATCGGCTGCACTTTATGATTTACCGTCATTAGCGGACAGTTAAAATTAATTCATTTAATTAAGCTGCGATATTGGTTTTGCGATTATTGGTAAGTGATACTTACTGTGGAATTATAAATTGATAAAATGAGTTTTTTTTTTTTTTAATTAATAAAATTCCTTTATTATTTATTTACAGTTTTTTTTTTACATTTTTAAATCAAGTCCCGTTAAACTGATATTGATATCAGTTTGTCAACAGGTTCTTTTGACAATACTTGTTTTTTAAATTGAGACAGGTACATAAAATATACAAGTGAATCAGATACTTGAGACGGGCCATGTCAAAAGTCAGAATAATAGAAGAGTATGTATGAGACGATGTATGAATGTGAGTGAGGCAAAGAGTGTGTGCCAAGACCGAGTTGTTTGGCGGTCCGTCCTCTCTGCCTACCCCTGCGGGGAAACGGCGTGATGGTTAGTTTAGTTAGTTAGTTACTTTTTATATATACAAATAAAAAATAAAAAACATATATTTTGGGAAAAAAAGAAAAGGCAAGAGAAAATAATAATGGGAAAAAAAACATTAAAACGAAAAGCGGAATTACAGAAATTGGTCCAAAAAGTTCTTTCACTGAACCATTTTTTTAGCGTACATTTCCTTCTGAAACTCAATTCACAGCTTTTTATTGCGTTGGGTAACATGTTGTAAATTATTGGAACAAGGTATTCTAGAGTTCTTTGACCGTATTTATTTAGGTATCTGGGAATTATAAGTCCATCATTTGCAGTTAGTCTTGTATTATGAACATGAATCACTAGTTTATTATATTCAGATTGAGATGTATGCTGACTCGCAATTTTAAGCCACAATATAGCACGAACATAACGTCATTTTTGTTACTAAATGTAATAGCGTTCATAGTTTCTGATTCAACTAAACGCATTTTGTATGATCGCTTAAATAAATTATACTAGAGCAAACGCGTGAATAATAGGACTGCTAACCCTGTACAAATCACAAGTGCGCCCCACGGTTGAATTTGGTAGCCACCTCTGGTCTGGAGTTCCAAAATACCTGAAAAATACCCTCGACTCTGTGCAGGAACGGGCGGTCCGTTTGATAGATTCTCCCATCTTAACAGGCGGATTGCAATCTTTAGAACACAGGCGTCGCGTCGGATGGGAATGTTATCCTTGTTCTACCGGTATTACAATGGAAGATGCTCCGAGGAACTAGCATCATGCTTCGGCACCGCCAAACGCGTGCCCAACATTTAACGTTTCATAATGAACACACTTCGAGTACAATACAATAACGCATATAGGGCGCTATTCGGCCTACCTTGGCGATGCAGTGCCTCGCAGATGTTCGCAGAAGGAAGGGTACATGGGTTCGCCGCTTTGATGCGCCACAGAATAGCCGGGGTGAGACAGCGCTACCAAATATCGGAGAACACTCTCGTCCAGGCCGTGGTCCAGTGGCAGGGCGCGCCTCTTCACCAAACATGGAGAATTCAACTGAAGCCCCCGTAGTAGATATACAAGTACTAAATATGTGTATATATGTTTCGTTTTAAATCTTTTTATATTATTTTATTTTTTCTTTTTATAGTATGTAAATCCATTTTATGTAATGTATACTTTTTTATGGCAGACAGAGTATTGCACCCACCGCTCTGTTCGGCTGAAATAAATAACTTATTATTATTATTATTATTATTTGTACATGGTTGACATTTGTCACATGAGAACGGGTCGTTTCTTGTGTTCAACAGCTCGGCTGTGGAATGATTTGCCAGCCTCTGTGTTTCCTCCTTCCTACAACATGTGTTTCTTCAAGGCCAATGTTTATTCCTTCCTCTCCTCAAAAGGACCCTCCACACAGCATCCCAAATGACATAGACCCTGAGGGAAATTATTTTCCTCTCTGCCTCCTGTGTGGATTTAATGTAAAAAAAAGTACTAGAGCAAACGCGTGAATAATCAGATTGATAAATTGAGCCTCCAAAAATATTATTATTTTGAGAATGATTAAAAAAATATATAGTTTGTAATTCACAAGCGATAGATAGAAAGTCGATAGATGTCGCTTTATTTTGCCTGTTTATTTTAAAGTGGTTTGAAGATCGGATATTGAATTACAAAAACATTTTTTTTTTGTTTTTTTTTGGATTTCGTAGAATTCGAACCCCCGACCGCTGGATTTATCTGACCGCTGATATTTGCAACGCACTATACCGCTGCGCTATGGGACGCGCTCGGTGAGGCGCGAATTCACATATTACGAGTATATTCCGACGACCCAAAGAAATTCCGACGAGCGAAAGCAAAGCGGCCAATGAGCGCAGACTTATCGTCGTTTCCGTTTTATATCTCAACCAACTTGAGCGCAGTTTGATGCTTCGCAGGTGCCGTAATGCGTCATTTCTGTTTCATCCGAATTTCAAATCACTCTAAGGGGCCAAGGAAGTTTCACTTCAAATAACGTCAAATAACGGTATTAAAACCAAGTATTTGTTTTTTTCGATTGTTTTCTGTTTACCAGATACTATGTCCATTATTAATATGTATTACATTAAATATCGTAAGAACCTAGACAAAAAAGGTGACAGACAGCAAGACACACAAGGCAAATCAAAAAAGCCAAATCTGCACCGAACGAAGATAAAATTGAACAAGAGTCAAAAGGCTGCGCTTTCCGACCTTGTGTTCACAATGTGACTGACAGGCCAGGCTATCGAGAAAAGAAAGCATCAAGACTGTCTTCGGAACCACAACTAAAATACAAGACCTACTGAGGTCTGCAAAGACTAAATTTCCTCCGGAAACAGATGGAGTACATAAACTCAGCTAATCCGGATATGACAAGGTTTATGTAAGCGGACGATATCCAAAATGATATCAGAACACTTTCGAATATATAAACTTGGTCACCCTGTCGAATCGGCAATTGCCGAGCATTTAAATTAAACCGGCCATTACTTTGGATTTGTTCCTGAAGTCCTGGGAAGACCCAAAACTTATAGAGCACGCCTGATTACGGAGGCAATTGAAATCTACAAAAATCCCATTAATATTAATAGAGACGTCGGAACTAAGCTCAATAGTTTTTGGTATCCGGTAATTGACGGCTACACCAAAGCTAAACGTAGAAAACCATTTTGAATAATGCTGTAATGGGTGGAGCTGGCAATACGGAATCGCATCTAACCTAACCTAATACATGTATAAACTGATGTTAACCTATTTATATTTTTGAATGTAGCTATTACTTTGTGGTTATCCATTATAGAAAAATAAAATAATTTAACTTTGTATAAACCGGAACAAACGTTCCTTCGTCAGTATAAGCTTTCCCTGACGAAGGAACGTTTGTTCCGAAACCGGTCGGATTTGCGCATCAAATAAGTGGTTTATACAAAGTTAAATTATTATTATTTTTTTTTTTTTAACCTATTTAACCTAACCGAATATAAATTGATTTTATTATTTTTACACAAACCTGAATACACACCCTACACGAAAAAAAAAACAATTCAAAGGAGTTTTCAAGGAAATAACGACCTTTATACTTATTTATAAATGTTAAATATTATTATTTCTGCCAATGGAAATTCATTTGAAAGCATTCAGAGAAACAACATTAATCAAATAAAAATAATAGCTTCCAGACTGATTGGTACTAAATATTTATATAGTCGTCTGTACCATTAATACCCAATGAATGAATGTCCAAACTCATTAGTTATTTATTGTAATTACCTTTGGCACAATTTGTGCTAATGTGCATTATTAATCAGCGATGATGTGGACGCCATCACGTCATCATGAATAACTGATTATCATCGTTGACAGTCCAGTAGGCAGGTATCAATACATCCCAGTACCCTTCCCTTCCCCCAAATGGACATTGAATTCATCTATAATGGGAGGAATATCATTCCAACAATAAATTAGTAATTAATAATTCTCTTGAAATAAAACATTGGCATTGCCAGATTTAAGCTCCGTTGTATCTTTCAATCTATCTATCTATCTTCTATCTATCTATCTATCTATCTATCTATCTATCTATATAAATAAAAATGAATCGCTGAAATGTATGTACACGCATAACTTCCGAACGACTCCACCAAATTGGATAATTCTTTTTTTTTCTGTGTTCGTTATTGTCAGGACAAGGTTTGTATAGAACTACTGGTGAGCTCTGGCATTATGAAATTTGTATAAAAAATTGCAATAGGTGGCACGCGAGCTGTTTGAAAGCTGAATGTACCGGGAATGAATGTATGGAACGCGAGAGGGGGGAAGGGGGAGGGTAACTCGTGAGGGGGATACGGGGGAAGAGGGGGAGTGGAGTGGGGAGAGGGAAGGTGGAGGAGGCGGAGTGGGAATGCGAGAGGGGAAGGGGAGGCGGAAAGGGGACGGGAAGAATGGGAAAGGACACGCAGGGTCCTTTCATTCCAGGCATTCTTTATTAGCAACGCATGCCGGGAACCAGCTAGTTATTAATAGTAAGACAACTTGAAATGTGTTGGACATCTTCCAATAAGTTTAAATTTCGAATTATTCGTGAATAATTATGAATATTTGCAATATATTAAACTGGACAGACGTCCTTACTAGTTTAGACTCTAATAGTAGTCCTGTTGCTCTGGTGTGCAGTCTGAGGAAGGCCGCCCAATCTCACTGGAGATCACCGTAACTGTTCGTACCTAAGACACGAACGGTGATAGATGGTACTCTTCTGATAATTAAATCAGTTGTCATCTTTTGGGATATAGTAGAACTTCGTCTCACAAACCAAAACTAAGGGGTAAACCTTTCGACTTGCAATCCGAAGATCGTGGGATCATGGAATCCCGGCGTTCACAAATAAACTTTATTTGATTAATTTGTGTTAATTTACAATTAATTTTTAAAAAAACACACTTTGCTAGTGGAAAATCATACCCCTCGAACACGGAGGCCATTGGGGCAGTATTTTTTTGTAATTAAAAAGTAAATTTTGTAAATGATGACAACAGATAAAAAAATTGATTAAATAGGTTAAGTTAGGTTAGTGTTACCGACTATTTATAATTATTTTTTCATAGCTTTTAACGACCTTTCTGTGGTTTTTCTGAGTTGGTTTCGTTCTGAGTTGGCATGGAACCACAAAAAGCACGTCTGATTGTACAAATAAATTAAACCTTTGTGTTTAAAACCAACTGTCCATCAATCAATCACGTTTACCTTGTACATTAAAAATAAAACGTTATTAAAAAAACTTTGATACTCTAGCAGAATTTTGATAAACTGTCATATCAGGGGCACTTTACAAAGCGAAAATAACTGTTTTCTATTTTACCCAAAAAAATTCTAATCACTTGTAGATTAAACAAGGCCATTAAAATAAACGGAAACTTTTATACAAATATTTTAATTTGATACGTACTGTCTCGCTGTGTGTGAAAGACCTCAAATTTGTGGGAATTAACCCCTCAAGCTAATTTGTTTGGTATTCGGAACAACTTGTATACATAGGTCTCTTGGAAATCGTTATGCCTCTCTTACGATTAGAAATATGAACTAAATAGCGTTAGAAAGAGAAAACACCACGCGTAAAATTAAAATATAAAAATTATCCACAAAATAATTAAAATATACATCTTTATGAATCTGAATTTTTTTTATTAATTATTTATTTTAACGTGAAACGACAAATGACAAAAAAGTGATTTGACCGCAACGTTTATAATATATTTGCCTAAAAATACATAGATTTTTAATTATTTTTTGTTTTATTTTTATTTTAGTTACAAATAACGATAATTAAGCCATTTAAAAAAAAAGAATATTTGAATTCAAATTTTTTATATCCTATATATAAAAATCTCGTGTCACGGTGTTTGTGGTCGCACTCCTCCGGAACGGCTTGACCGATTTTTATGAAATTTTGTATGTATATTTGGTACGTATGAGAATAGGCTTTAAAGTATATTTCATACCGCTAGAAAAATAAATCCTTTTTTTTGACAATTTTTTTTTTGTATTTTTTTTTAATTGGCATTTAAAAATACCTCCAAGTTTTAACTCTCCAACCCCCTCCCTCCCATTTTTTATCGTGATTATAGTATTTTTGTATGAACAAATTTTACCGTCGTTCATAATTCAAGCAGATCGAAATTATTTATGTTGTTCAATGACAGATGGCGCTACGTCCGCCTCATCGAATTTTCATCCACACATGCGCAAGACATGAAGCGTCGCCTCAATTTGATATTTCAATCGGCCTCATGTCTCATGTCGCATCAATCTCGCGTGGGCAAACCATCGAGCTTATTTTTATGTTTGCTAAAGACGGACTGACAAAAAATATCACACTCAATTGCTCTTCGAAATTAATATTGATTTTCTTTATTTCATTTTCCTATTTTAGTTGGTGTTTTTTGTTTTTATCGGCGGCCATTCCTCTTTCTGTCATAGATCCCATCCCCACACACTTACAATACATTCGTTATTTTTTATTTAACAACCAAATTATTCACTAGATATAATTTATATGGCAGAACAACGTTTGTCGGGTCAACTAGTTTTAATATATGATATGTTTATTTCGAATTATAAAATTGGAAAGCGTATTTTACCATATTTTAAAAACAGTTTTTAGTTTTCGGATGCGATCAGAAATATTCCATTCATTTGGATTTTATTGTTCATCCGAAATATTTTGACCTCCCGACAAAAGAGGCTCGAGCCTTGAGTGGTTAAGTAGAATTTAATGTTATTTCAAATTTTACATTCAAAGTAGATTCTGATGGGTGACACAGCTGAAAATAAACAAAACTTCAAGATTTTTATCACACGTAATTAGTATATAATTTATGCATAATATATCTGAGAATATTAAAATAATGTACTACCATTGTTTGTGGTTTACGGGTAAGTTCTTTTTTGTTGTTTTTTTTACTTTTCCAAGGCAACGGCGATTAGAATTTTAGATTATTTTTCACAAACAAATAATAAATTTTAATATAATTTTAATTTTTTTTTTATTTTTTTTTTATTTAGTAACTATATGATATTTTTTACATTTTTATATGAAACATGTTAGTTAGATGTATATATAAAATAGAAAATATATTCGAAGTCCTCCTCACTAGGAGATCCTGTGCTGAGGGGGACTATGCTTTGGTCAAACCAACTATTCCACATCCCACACTCAAAAACAAATTACACACAACATTCATTTCTCCGAAGGACGTGCACAAAATACAATGATATCTTTTACGACGCTGATATTTTCCATTTGTCCTCAGGCCAATTTATTAAATTCATAATAGAAAAAATCAAAACAAATTGTTAATTATGAACTCTCCATCCCTGCTGCATGTTTTCCTTATTTTTATAACAATAATAATATTTGGATGATTTACATATCCCACATGCTTTAATTTGTGTATTTTTTTTCCTTTCTGTTGTACATATATATATTTTTTCTTTTTTACTACCACTTTATGTTTTCTTTTACGTTTTAATCTTTGTTTATATACATATTATATATTATAAATTTTAGCGGAAACTTCGCTGGTTAATGCAACCATGTAATATGTTACTCTATTATGAAAACATATATAACTGTTTGTTTCCTTAATAAACTAAAATAAAATAAAATAAAATAAGTTTTTCAGCGACTTCTATGGTTTAACTTGTTTGGATAAGGTTTTCCAGAAAATGCTTGTTTTGTTTTAACGAACACAGTATTGGTTGACTAAAGAAAGACTAGTTTCAAGTACAAACGATTATTTTCAATGTAATATTATTTTCATCGCCGCCCCGGAAACCATTTATTGGATAATCAGCACCTCTGCCATAGGTCACCCCAAGTGGTTCGCTATGTTTGGTGACTTAGCAGGGGTGCCCGGGTTCATGGGGTTAGCTTTTTCCGGGTCTTGGCGGCGAATGCATCTGCCCACAAGCTGCATGGCAGGCCGGATCGGGATAAAATGGTTGAGGGAGTCCCTTTGACATCTCCAGCCGTACTCTCTTGATATGGATTCATACGTCCGTCCCTCCTGGACGCACTGACCCCCAGATTTCTATCCACCCCTCATACCCTTTTCCTTCCCAGAACTTCTTCTCCTTTCCTATATAGACCCTCCACACAGCATCCCCAAAGATGACATAGGCCCTGAGGGGATTTTTTTTCTGCAGGGCCTCTTGTGCGAAGCTAATGTAAAAAAAATAATATAAAAATAATATTTTAATAAATCTTAAAAATATGGTATAATTTTTTTGTAAAATATAGATGCATTCAATTGCTCTGTGAAACTGTACGCAGTTTATATGTCTCCCTATTAAAATTCTTAGTTACGATTTTTTTAATGAGGGCGGGAATTTTCAAAATCTAACGCTCGGGTATGAGTCCTATAATTTCAATAACCGCTATATCCGATTTTTTAACAAGATGATCTGAGTATGACATCTTGTTCGCATTTTTGCCAGGAACAAGACTAAACTAAAATTGAGTTCCAAAACCTCCCTTATAACGACCAAAAACCATGTTAAAACTGCGAGTGAGAAACAAAACCCGCTATATCATTCAAGAAGTTACTATAAAAGTTATTTTGCCAAGATGGCGGGTTAATAAACACGCCCCTCAGGTAAGGAGTTTCAAAAGCCTCTATATTCCATGTAAATCACGAAGTGAGTATAAAAATCTGCTTTATCCATTTTATTTATCCAAATTACTTAAATATTTCTAGACATACATTGACAAATGAATACTATTCGAATGTGTATTACTCCAATTCATTATATAAAAATAAAAATGCAATTATTTATTTACGCTAGAGATGTGACAGTTTTTTGCGGTTTTCTCCGAATCAGTGAAAGTTGATATAGCGGATATAGAAATTGAACGACTCAAATCTCGGACACCGGACGCGTATTCCAACTGAAGACTCGAGTGGTTACTTACTACCAGCTCTCTCGCTATCTGATTGCCAATAATATTAACATATTTTCCGCATTTAGCTTATATCCAACAATCTCCGAAGAATATTCCCGACAACAGCGCTGCTTTTCGTAATTGGCTCTATGATTTCTTTATCTTTAATCTACCAATATAACAGGGTGGGTGAAAAAAACATCTAAATCGCTGATAGGCTATCTAAAAACATCAAGAAAATATATTGTTTGTTCGTTTATATTTCGTTGATTTAATAATACAAATTTAACCTTAATCATCGATTAATTAACCTTTATGATAATGTCAATAAAATTACTTTGTTTTTCCACTTTATTATATTTCTTAAATCCATCCGGTTTCGGTTCGACCTGATCTTCCTCAGGGTGAAAAAATATTTTAAATAAAATACACGACTACAGAGTTTTAAATGAGAAGTAGAAGAGGGATATAGAATATCAACTTTTATGGGGGGCATGAGGGGGGTGAGGGGGCTGAAAAAAATCACTGAAAATAAATTAAACCAAATAAAAAGTCAGATCTCTCAAGAGCCCCATTTTTAAATATTTCCCTTTCCCACGACTACTTTCATCCCCCCCATCCCCTCTTAGGTTCCTCCCCCACCATAGTTGATGTTCTCTCTTCCTCTTCTACTTTCATTTATATAGGTACTCTGTAATCCTGTATTTTATTTAATATATTTTATTCACCCTGAGGAAGGTTCAGGTCGAACCGAAACCGGTTGGTTTTAAAAGCAGAATTAAACAAAGCTATTTTATTTTTTTAAATTTGTATGCATAGCACAAAGGGTAACAATTATTATAAGCAATAATTGTCAGCCTGAAACTCATTTTCATTGAAAAATCTTCTGAGAAAAAATACTTGCCGCCAACGGGAATTGAACCCGTGTCCTTCTGATTGCCGGTCGGATACTCTGACCACTGAGCTATGGCGGCAAAGATACTTGCCGCCAACGGGACATGAACCCGTGTCCTTCTGATTGCCGGTCGGATGCTCTAAGTATCTTTTCTCGGAAGATTTTTCAATGTAAATGAGTGTTTCAGGCTGACAATTATTGCGTATAATAATGCTATTTTATTGTCATTTTTATAATTATTTATACCCACAAACCGTTTTCTACATGTGAAAACCTTTATGACTGATTACCAATTATTCAAAGGTTTTTTTTTTAATTATAAAATCGTATTAAAATAGAATTCTGACAGAATTTTGTCTACCTCACTCCGGATCCCGGGTCAAATCCCGGCGGTGAATTTTATTTAATTAATTTTTATAAGAAAAAACTCTGTTTTTATACCTTTGAAGGCTATTCCCATCATTGTAATATATCATTGAGGAAGAAGATAACACTAATAATCTAAACCATAATATGAAAGAGAACAGGACACAGAAAAATAAAAAAAGATAACGGTCGCAACTGGTACTCGAACACAGAACCTCTCGTCTAACTAGGATGGGCGCCTCTACCAATTCGACTAATCATATTTCAAATTTTAGATTATTAGTGTTATGTTTATTATTATTATTATTCTTCAATGATTTTTTAAGTAATTTGTATTGTCCCACAAATAATTAATAAATATATTTGTGATTAACCCTAAATTTAGTTGGGGGGTAGGTTGGGGGTAGGTTGGTCAGGGTCTTGTCTTGGCGAGACATAACCACGTTTATCGGGGGCTTGCCCGAGGCTCACATTTTAATTTATTTCGGTGAATTCGTAATTGAATTATCATTTTATTTCCATGCCTCACAAGGGATGCGAGTTATTTATATTTTAGATTAATAAAACA
This sequence comes from Limnephilus marmoratus, assembly GCA_917880885.1. NCBI lineage: Eukaryota > Metazoa > Arthropoda > Insecta > Trichoptera > Limnephilidae > Limnephilus > Limnephilus marmoratus. The sequence goes on from OU862934.1 coordinate 3,712,637, forward strand.
GTACGTTGCCCTTATTTTTTTAGGGTACCTCTCTCTCTCTCTGGTTTCAATCGTGGGATTGGTTTGCAGCAATTTCATCTATACGTTTCTTCCACTCTTCCCTGTCTTGTGCGGCTCTTTTGAAGTCTGCATATGATGAGCAGCGCACGTCCACCAGCAGGTCCTCCAGGTACTCTCGGCGTGGGCGTCCCCTAGCGTTTGTCCCCTCGGTCATACCCTCCATTATGGCATGCAAGAGGCCTTCTTGTCTTATTACATGGCCGATCCATCTTGCGCGCCTTTCGGACAAGGTCCTGAGCAGGTGCCTTCCTCCTTCGATTATTTGGAGAACCTACTCATTTGTGATGTGGTCTCTCCAGGAAATTCCTAATAGTCTTCTATAGGACCACATCTCAAAAGCCTCTAGTCTCCGATTATCTCTTTCGGATAGGCACCATGTTTCACAGCCGTACATCAAGATACTCCATACATAGGTCTTGATGAGGAGTATTCTCAGTTTTAGGTCTATATTTTTTGATTCTATTATTTTCGACCTTTTATTGAATGCAAGCCTAGCCTGGTGTATACGGCTGTCGACCTCGCTCTTAGACCGACCGTCCCATGTTATTTTGCTCCCGAGGTAGACAAACTCCTTGGTGTTCTTTAGTGGAACTCCTGACATCTCTACTCTCATCTGATGTTGCGTTCGGCCTACAGTCAGCAGCTTTGTTACCTACATCGCCTTTAAAAAATGTAATACGTTGTACAACTAAAGTTAGCTTCGGGAGGTATACATTTAGAAAGATCTAAAATATTAGTAACACGTTTTTCAGAATTAATTAAGATGAACCCGGCAGAGAGGTCGAATCTCCAGGCTTGCTAGGGTGATTTCGACCGTAAACGTCCGTTCAATACGCCGCGCCGTGCCGCGGGCGCATATTTGTTTACACGCTTTCTTCACTTACAGTTTGTCAAATAAGAGTAGAAAATATATGAGGGCGCCACTGTTGATCAAATGGCAATACTAAACACATAACTCATGGTGTTAAAGTAAAGCTGTGTAACCTACATTTTTATAAAAAATTAAAAAGGCATAATATTGGAAAAAATATTTTTTCATTGCAGTATAGATACCCGCCGATCTCAAAATTAGAATTGCATATAGGTATATTATTATTATACTTTTGCAATTTTGTGTTAACATAATGAAGAATAACTATCTTCCGATACATAAAATTCTCGTGTCACGGTGTTTGTTACCATACTCCTCCGAAACGGCTGGACCAATTTTGATGAAATTTTGTGTGCTTATCTGGTAGGTCTGAGAATCGACCAACATCTATTTTTCATACCCCTAAAAGTAAAGGGTGTTCCACTCCGAAGAAAATTATTTTCCCCATACATTTTGTATGGAACGAATTCTCCTATTTTGAAAGAACTGCAGCAATATTGTAAGGGGTATAATATTGAACTGTGAACCGGTGGAGGGGGAGGGGGGAGGGGGGAAAGGTACTCAGGAAGGGGGATTAGCGGGACGGGGGAAGGGGAGAAGTGGAGTGGGGAGAGGGAGAGGGAACGCGAGAGGGGAAAGGATACGCAGGGAGAAACAATTTAGATCAATTCAGCTAATTAGTTGACAACAGTTTTTGATTCTGGATGAATCACAAAAAATGAAAAAAGTCAGAAATAGATAATTACAGACCTGTAGCTGTGTTGTCAGCACCCGCAAAACTTTTAGAATCCATAATTTATTTACAGATATATAACCAAACAAAACACGCACTCACCGAAAATCAGCACGGATTTCGTCCCACACTGTCACCTTCAACAAATCTTATGAATCTCACCACCTATATTAATAATTCATTCGAAAATTTTGTACATGTTGATGTGATTTATACAGACTTCGAGAAAGCATTTGATAAAGTCGACCATGATATTTTATTAAAAAAATTAAGTGACATCGGATTCTCTCAGAATTTCCTCGCTTTTGTGGCTAGCTACTTACGCAATCGTCGTCAGTATGTCAGTTACGGACACCATCTCTCTCACGAATACAAAACTAACTCCGGGATTCCCCAGGGATCGAATCTAGGACCCCTTCTCTTTCTCTTATTCATCAATGACATTGGCAACACCATAAACCACTCAAAATATCTCCTTTTTGCTGACGATATAAAACTTTTCAAAGCAATCAAAAGTTACATCGATTTCATTCTTCTGCAGAACGATCTTGATTCTCTTGTCAAATGGTCGGAACTGAACAACTTACCCTTCAGCATTCAGAAATGCAGTGTCGTTACATTTACAAGTTCCAAAGATACATTCCTGTTCCCCTACCACATTAATAAACATAAATTAACACGTAAAAATGAGATTCGAGACCTTGGCGTAATTTTTGAAGCAAATCTCTCTTTCAAATCCCATATATCTGATATTGTCTCCCGTGCCAACAAAATGCTTGGATTTGTTCTTCGTAATTCAAGATCATTTACCAACGGAATCGCAATCCGAAGAACGTATGAAGCACTTGTTCGCAGTATCTTGGAATATAGCTCCATTATTTGGGCCCCTTCTGAGCAAAACCATATTCTCGAAATAGAAAAAGTACAAAAGAGATTCATGTGTTACCTATATATGAGGGAATATATGTACTACCCTTTCCTGAATCCATCCTTATTCTTAGCATTTTAAAACATTTTTTTAAGATAATCTCTGGAACTATACATAATCCACCTATTTTGAAAGAAATTAACTTGTATGTCCCAGACAAGTATACTCGTGGAAGGTCCCATACCCTTTTTTATGCTCCAAAAGCGAGGACTTCTGCCTATCAGAACGCGTCAGTCAACAGAGCGACTGAACTGCTCAACGAGTCTGCATTGACCATTGACATTTTTAACGTAACCTACAGGCAGTTTAACAATTATCTTTTGACGTATGTCACAAAGTAGTGAAACTGACCTTTTTATGTGTTTTGCTATACTTTTTGTCTAATTTGTAATCTTCTCCATAATGTGTTGGTAAATAACCGTTTTACGGAGAACATGAAAAAAAAAAATAAATAAATTGAAATAATTTCTTAACAAACTGACTACTCATCACGCCATTTCACGCTAGGATAGGCAGAGGAGATTGGCCACCAAACCCTTTTACTTCTCCAGTCGGACTCTCTCGAGCCATCGCCTTGCACCACTGTTGGAGGGATGGTTTATTGGGCAGCATGGTTTAAACCTTCTTTGTCACTTCTGGACACAGAGACTCCCTGATTCATACCCACTCTTCATACTGTTTTTATTTCACAAATTCCTCTCTTTCCATTCAGTATTTTTTTAAATCAGATTGTGCAATTCGCACGCGGTAGAAGTGAAACCTCTAGAAAACCAAAATAGACAATGGGGAGACTACGAAGCACTTTTTTTGCCTGATTTTACAAAATTTTTATTTTTTTTTGGATTTCGTAGGATCCGATCCCTGGTCGGCTGAATGCCTGCAAAGGTTCGTCAGGCGCTAAAGGGGACTTGCTTTGGACCGTGGAATTATCGTTTTATATTGGCACCGAGTCTATTAGTACTAGTCTATTTTTTGTTGTTGTATTATATTCTTCGTAATTAAAACTATAAAAATCCGAAAACTTCAATATCTTGGACACGTGATGAGACATCCAGAGAATTATGAGATCTTGAATCTCATAATGCAGGGAAAGATTGCTGGAAGACGGGGCCCTGGAAGAAGGAGAACCTCATGGCTGAAAAACCTGAGACAGTGGTTTGGCCAGTCTACCGTGGATCTGATCCGGGCCGCAGTAAACAAAGTCCGCATAGCCAACATGATAGCCAACGTCCGTTGAACGGACAGGGCACAAGAGGAAGAAGATTATATTCTTCGTTTTCATGTTCCTATTAAAAGGAACTCTGTTTTGATTTAACCTTTATTATCTATTTTATTATTGTGTTTGATTCGTTTTTTTGTTCTCTTTCTTTTCAGTTCAACAGTCTCCACTTTGCTTTGTTCAGAAGGCTGAAGTGAACCTTATTTTGTTTAGTAATGTCTTTTTCCCCATTTGGGCATGCGTTAGACCTCGTCCTTGCGTCGACAGGAGTCGGACGATGACGGCACGGTACCCTCTAAAATCATTTGCGCCACACCCAGCAACATGTGCAGGCTTGAGGTTTGGTCGGGCGATCTCAACTCTCCTTCGCCATGCTTCCGGCTTCTCGACACCGAATTCCATGTCGGGCATTTTCCCCCAATCTCCCATTCACTTTTCTTTGAGGCACCACCGAGGAACTGGCTAAGGGGTGTAACCATCTGTTACTTGTATCAGTAAGTGATGGATTAAGTGATGGATAACCTCAAATAACACCGAGTATCCGTGTGTATCTCTATATCATGCGTTTGTCTCTTTTTAGTATCGCTCGTTTCCGTTTCATCGAGTTTTAAATAACAACGGTGTTAAAAAAGTTTTCACTTAAAAAAACCATCCACGGAACATTCCCAACAATCTACAAAAATATGCAAATATTCCTCTGATAAATGAATTGATTAATTCACTTGCAGAACCATCTTATAGCGGATTTCCCGGCCATTAAAATCAACGATAAATTTGTCAGCTATGATGCAAATTCTACATTCAAATATGAAAGACCGAAAACGGTTCGCTGAGATGAGTAATTCCTGCAGAATTTCTGCATTTAGTCTTTAGGACGATTTTCCCATTACCAAAATTTCAATAAAATATCCAAAACGCAAGAGTAAATTTAAACCACCTGATATATAGTTTATGTACGTTAGAACAAGATAATTTTTATAAAAGCATAAAATAGCCTTAAACGCCAAAACAGCTATTACAATAATTAATATATCTTTACATAGTATAAAATGAAATTGCTCCCGCTGTCTGTATGCTTAGATCTGTTAAACTACGCAACTGATTTTCATGCGGTTTTCACCAATAGATAGGGTGATTCATGAGGAAGGTTTAGGTGTATAATTTGTCAAAGTTTTGTGTAAATTGGTTGAAATATATAATATATAAAAGGGAGCGGGCTGGCAAGCGGGCAGCGGGGCGGTGTGGATTTGATATGGCGGATAACGGATGGCGTTGCTTATAAAGGTTAGGTGATGGCGTTGTCAATCGATGGCATTGTGTTTCGTTAGCCACAGCAACGTGTGGCCGGGTCTGCTAGTTAAATAGCAGCATATCATTAAATGAATTTAGTCTTTAGGACGATTTTCCCATCACTATATTTTCAATAAAATATCCGAAACGCTTTGTTTGTTAAAATTTTTGTTATTATTTGTTAGTTCCATAAATTTCTAACAGATGGCGGTGTGAGTTAATTTATCTACACAGCACTTGGTTATCTAGGTTGGGTAACGATCCAGTGGGAGGCGTTGTGTGTTTCGTTAGCCACAGCAACGTGTGGCCGGGTCTGCTAGTATATTATAAAAGAAAGTGTACTACAATATACGTGCGCTAAAACTCAGAAACGAGTCCCGGTAAGATCAAGGGAGTTATATGGGGTAGCCCTCTATTCCCCGTACGTGAAGAAGGTTCGCGTTGTTACTTGAAGTGCGTGCTTTTGAAGATATAAGGGCTGAAAGTTTCGCCCTCTAGAAATTTCTAGAACCGTCCAGAACATTCGAGAGTATTTGAGAGCATTCCACAACATTCCAGCAACCTGCTGAGCGGGTTTTTAACTGCTAGTAATATATTATTCAGTGTTTGCAGCTTTCATGTCATGTTCATTGGTTGTTCTACAAAATTAATCGAGCCTTATTTAGGAATAGGAATAAATCCACTTTCCTTATACTGCCTGAAATATGGCCCCTTCGAGCGTGGGGTGATTTATGACCCCGTGGCACGAGTCGAACGGGGTATAATGGCGGAACTTTGGGGGTGGGGTCGGTGATCAACCCAAATCACCCTTAATTTCAGACTACTAAATAATAATGACAAATTGATATGAATGCGCGAATAATAATATGTTCTTGGAAAACTTTATAAGCGCTGTTTTTATGAAATATCAACGCAGTATTTTACCAAAACCACCCAAAAACAAGGCAAAAACACTGAATCAAATAGGCCTGCTGTTGTATATAAATTTTATGATTTTTCCCATATCATAATCAATATATCTATACTAATATTATATATGCGAAAGTGTGTGTGTGTTTGTTTGTTACGCTTTCACGCGTAGTCCACTAAAAAGATTTTTTAAATTCTTTGACGAATAGAAAGCTACATTATATGCGAGTAAAATAGGCTGTGTATAATGGTAAGCTCTGGCGTTATGAAATTATAAATATTAATATACTAGCTGGTACCCGGCACGCGTTGCTATGCCATTTAATAGGGAAATTGTCTCCCTGTGTGTCCTTTCCGATTCGTCACGTTCCCCTTCCGCCTCCCCTTCGTCTTCCGCGTCCCCTTCCCCTCTCGCGTTCACACTCCGCCTCCTCCACCTTTCCTCTCCCCCCTTCCCCATCCCGCTAACCCCCTCCCGAGTTCCCCTCCTCCACTCAGGTTCCCCTATCCCCTTCCTGGTTCCCCTCCCCCCTTGCATTTTTTTATACAAATTTCATAATGCCAGAGCTCACCGGTAGTTTTATACAAACCTTGTCCAGACTATAACGAACACAAGCAAAAAAGAATTATCCAATTTGGTGCAGTCGTTCGGAAGTTATGCGCGTACATACATTTCGGCGATTCATTTTTATTTATATAGAAGAAGAAGAAGATAGAAGAAGAAGATAGAAGATAGATAGAATAGATAGATAGATAGATAGATAGATAGATAGATAGATTATATTTATTAGTCGTTTTCTGTCCCTAACAAAATTGCGGACGTCAGAAGAAAAGCAAAAAAAAATTTTTGTCGTGGAAACGAATTTGATATGTATATTTGCGGGAAATTTTACTTCAGGCGTCGCGTCGTACTTAATATTATCTTTCTATGTAAATAAAAAAATCGCCGAAATGTCTGTTCGCGCATAACTTCCACACGACTGCACCAAATTGAATAATTATTTTTTTTTTGTTCGTTATTGTCAAGGTTTGTACCAAACTACTGGTGAGATCTTGCATTATGAAATTTGCAATAGGTAGCTCGCGAGCTGTTTGAAAACCAAATGTATGGAATGCGGGAGAGGGGAGGGGAACTGGGGTAGGGGGTTCGCGGGAGGGGGGATTGGGGAACCATGGAGGGGGGAGAAGAACATGGGAGGTGGGAGGAGAACTCGGGAGGGGGGATTCACGGGAAGGGGGGAGTGGAGTGGGGAGAGGGAAGGTGGAGGAGGTGGAGTGGGAACGCGAGAGGTGAAGGGGACGCAGGGAGAAACAGTTATTTATTAAATGGCATAGCAACGCATGCCGGGAACCAGCTAGTATAATATATTATAAAAGAAAGTGTACTACAATGTGCGTGTCGCTAAAACTCTGCAACGAGTATCCCTCTATCCCCCATCCACGAAAAAGGTTTCCATTTTTACCTGAAGGGCGTGCTATTGAAGATATAAGGGCTGGAAATGTCGCCCTCTAGAACATTCCAGAACATTCTAGAGAATTCAAAAGCATTCCTCACATTCCAGAACATCCCGGAACATCCCAGATCATTGTGGAACATTCCAGAACACTCTGGAATGTTGTGGAATGTTTTGGAACATTGTGGACCATTCGAAGCCAGTTTTGTATGGGTGGGGCTACCCATTGGTAGTGGTATATAAAGCAAGATCCGTCGTGGGTTCGAACGCGTCAGTACAATCCCGTATCAACTCCCTGAGCGAAACCGGGTAGGTACCCCAGCTATTAATATTATAAGCCAATCGGCGCTTTTAGTATCCCCACTGCGAAAGCACGGCAATGGCACGAAAAATGCATAAGACGTAAGTTCTGTCACAAACATGTAGCATCTTTTTCTTACATCCTAAATATTCTGACGACCTCCGTACTCCAGTGGGTAAGACTCTAGACTCACAATCCGTAGGTCGCGGGTTCGAACCCGGCATGCGCAAATAAATTTTATTTGAATAATTTGTGTTATTTCACAATTAATTCATTTAAAATAATATATAGTATATTTGCGGCATGTTCCAGAGTGGAAGATACTATCAGTATCGCCCTGGTGTAAGACCACCATTCAGAATTGAAACGTTGCTTGAAAATGGCTTTAGCCGTGTTTGGTGACCAGATCTGAATAGCCCGGTACTTCCCAACCTTCCTCTTCCCCACCTCCTTCCCCACCCCACTACCTTCAACCTCACAACACCCCAATTGGGGATGCCATAGTCTCACTGGCTCCAGACGGGAGCAGTTGAGATTGTTGTGCGGTATTCACTGTAAAAAAAAAAAAACAATTGTGAGAGAAAAGATTTTTGTATGTCTGCTTCCCCCAAAGGACAAACACAAAAATTTGGAAGGAGAATATGGGTAACGCCGCCCCAGGAATCATTTGTTGGATAGCCTACACATTTTTGTGGTTGTGATGTGGGATGCATTCATACGTCCGTCATTCTTAAACCCCTAGATTCCTACCCACCACTCCCCTTGTTTCTTTCCAAAAACTTCCTCTTCTACCGTTTGTTTTAAAAGATCCTCCACACAGCATCCCCAAAGATGACATAGGCCGTGAGGGAAATTATTTTCTTTTAGGCCTCCAGTGTGGATGATCTATTGCAAAACACCAAATGAAATCAAGCTGGAATATTTCAAAATAAATTTTTCATCTGATAATTCATTATTTAAAAAAAAATATTTTTTTTAATTAATTACTTAATCATAAATGCAAAACAATTTTAAATGATGATTTTCATTTAAGTATAAAATATTCCAATTCCTCAGCTTATTTCCTGACAATCACAAGCCCTTTTGGCGTCCGGCGCGACCTATCCTAATTAACACGGCCGTGTCCGGAATAATACGGCGGTCTGTTTTTGCCGCCCCGGGGCTGGAGCTGTTCGGTTTCCGCTACGCCACTGGCTTACATCATGCAGAATACGCAATACGACTGTACAGAGCACTTAGTATTTGATGGGCAATATTTTGTGGTCAATAATGCTGACCACAGATGTAAACCCTAAAAAAAGTCACTAATAGCAGGATAATAATGTCTCTTGTCCAATATCATCCTTGCGGGTATGGGTACCGCCACCCCTGGAACCATTTATTGGATCCCACGGCGAAAGTACGACAACGGCAACAAAAAAGGCATAAAATGAAATTTCTTTATCACAATCATGTTGCATCTTTTTCTTACATCTCTACATCTCTATCTCTACATTTAAAAAATTAAAGTACTCCGACGAGTCTTTCTGTCTGTCTGTTCGCGATAAACTCAAAAACTAACGAACGGATTTTCATGTGGTTTGCACCAGTAGATAGAGTGATTCATGAGGAAGGTTTAAGTATATAATTTGTCAAGCTTTTGTGTTAACTGGTTGAAATATATAATATATAAAGGGAATGGGCTGGCAGTTGGCGGTGTGGATTTGATTTGTATGCACATTAATAGATGGCGTTGGTTACAAAGGTTGGGTAAACAGCCAATAGATGGCGTAGCGTTTCGTTAGCCACAGCAACGCGTTTCCGGGTCAGCTAGTCCTAAATTTTCGTGAGACAAACGATTTGCGTATATCTGCTTCTTCCAAAGGAGAAATACAATCATTTAGAAGGCGGATATGGGTTCCGTCGCCCCAGGTACCGTTTATTGGATAATCAAAACCTCTGCAATAGGTCACCTCAAGTTGTGCGTTACGTTTGGTGACTTAGCAGGGGTGCCCGGGCTCTAGCACAGCATTGCATGATAAGAAGGTACTATTGAATGATATTTCTAAAATAGAAGACTTATTTTACATCAGCTCCACGCTGGAAAATAATACCTCTCAGGATTTACATCATCTTTGAAGATGCTGTGTGGAGGGTAATTTTAAGGAAAGGAAGGAGACCTGAGGAAAATAATTTCTCTCAAGGCCTACAACATCTTTGGGGATGCTGTGTGGGGGGTCTTTTTAAGTAAAAGAAGGAGAGGAAATTCTGGAAAAGCAAAAAGTAAGAATCTGGCGGTCGATGTATCCAGGAGTGACGGATGTACGAATCTATACTTCCCACTGTGGTACAGGGCGATTTTCCGAGAGAACCCTGCTGGAGAGGTCAAAAGGTTTCCCTTACCCAGTCTCTCCCAATCCGGCCGACCCACAGCAGGTGGGTAAATACATTCGCCGCCAAGACACAACAAACCTCATCCCACGAGTCCGGGCATCCCTGCCACGTCACCAAATGTAGCGAATCACTTGGGGTGACCTATTAATAGCAGAGGTGTTGGTTATCCAATAAATGGTTGCCAAGGCGGCGTTACCCATACACGCCTCCAAAAATGCATGATGTCGTCTTTGTAAAAAATCGTTGTTCAAAATATTATAATACAAATGAAATTCCGTTCTAAAAATGTGTATATTTTAATTCCCTTGTCTTTAAACCCTTCAGGCCTTGGACCTATTTTGTCGGAAGGTCAAAATATTTCCGCTTCGTAATAAAACCTTACCGCCGGGAACCTTTATTGGATAACCAACACCTCTGCCATAGCTCACCTTAAGTGGTTCGCTACGTTTGGTGATTTAGCAGGGGTGCCCGGGTTCATGGGGCAAGGTTTGTCTAGGTCTGGGAGGCAGATGACCAGACACACTGAACCCCAGATTCCTACCCACCTCTTAAACCCTTTTCCTTCCCAGAACTCTCATCTCCTTTCTTTCCTTAAAAAACCCTTTACACAGCATCCCTAAAGATGAAATAGGCCTTGAGGGAAATTATTTTCCTCAGGACCTCCTGTGTGGAGCTCATGTAAAAAAAAAGATTATATAATTTGAAATGGGTGTTGTATAATATAAAATCTTTTTTGGAAAATTTAAAAAATCTGCCAACGACCTACGGTTTAACCTTATTGTACTAAAAACAAATATTTTTTCTCAAAATTTAAAATATACGTTTACTATTTTACTAGTTATATATGTTGATAAAAGAAAAATCTTTCGAAATCAATTTATATTTTTTTGTGAAATTAGGAAAAAAGGTGTGCATTTTAATTATGTTGCAGATATCTTTGATTTGATTATAAATCGTGGTTTTTTCTCTTTCTAACGCAGTTTAGATCGTATTTCTAACCATAATAATAAGGAAGACACATAGACATCCAAATGGATAGACAAGCAGTTACAGATGAGGGGTAAAACCAAACTATGGAGAGCAAAGGGGGGAAAGATGACTGTCATTCGTTGAACAATCAATCTGACAGTATATAGGCATCTCGCATTACAATATCACCATTTAGTTCTTAAAAGCAAAATCTGCTTTGAATGAATAGACCTTTTTACATGGGAGCGCGAATTGCTTGCCACGTTCAAAACTTATTTGCTAAGGCCAAATGCTCGCCCCAAAAAGACTCGCGCCAATACACATATCAATTTTTTCTTGCCGTGTTTAGTTAAAACACTTTCACAAATGTTTCATAATTTACTTACCCCTGTAACCAGCGACGAGCACATTGGAGTACCGCCCACATTCTCTATGTGCATATTGATACGTAGATATATTGTATAGCACAAGCTGCCGTTATTTCGTTAAATGTATGGATGTCAGCTTCTCGCTGTTCACGGCAAGAATGATGACGTCACACATTTTAGATTCAAGCGAGGCTATATCCCCTCCCCATGGAGCGAGCCGGTTCCAAGGAGGAGCTACAGCCGGCGCCATATGTCCGTGGGAAGACAATACTATTTCTATCAGACCTATACGAGAAAACCGAACAATTTAGACGGAGCGGTAACAAAGTATGATTTTTTTACATTTTATTTAATTTTTTCATGCCTTTTTGATATTCACCGACCACATGGCTAACGTTTAAATTCCATTGATAAAAGTGGAACTGATCGACGCAAACTTCAGACAAAGAAGTTGAATTCTTTGGACGAAATAGATTGATTTTGAAATTACCGTGACGGTATAACTTCACGGTGCCGATTTTGGTTTTGGAATTCACCTTTATCGTTCCAGAGAAACCAAAGTCACGTTCCGGTGTGCGTTTGGGTGATTTTTTAGTTCGCTTAATTTTTGGGTAGGCTTCAATCGATTGTAATAAATACAATATCTAAGGCTTCATTTTTATGCAAGGAATGCCTAGATGCATACAACATTGGTAGAAATTGGATTGTGTTGCACAAAATAGCAGAATATCTACTATCAATAATAATAATAATAATTAAAGATTGTGCAATTCACAGGCGGTAGAAGTGAAACCTTCAGAAAATTAAAGTAGACAAGAGTGGGGAGGCTACGAAGCACCGCACAAAGAGGAGACCAATTATACTATCTCATTCCCTCGCAGGCTAAATCTTGTAGATGTAACTGTTTGTCTCTTTTTAGTGTCGCTATTTTTCGTTTCATCGAGTTTCGAATCACAAAGGTGTTAAAAATGTTTTTACTCAATATTTGGATCGTTTTTATAGAGCTGTACAAATTTATTTTATATTTCTGCGATACTCTCTCCTTTTTTAAGTGAAAACTTCTTTATCCCAGTTGTGATTTGGAACTCGATGAAACGAAAAATATCGACACTAAAAAGAGACAAACACAGGTATATCGGATTTAGCCAGCGAGAGTATGAGTCAGAATACAACAGGATCTGTCAGACACCCTAAAGACCTTCAATGGACTAAGACAAGGAGATGCACTTGCCTGCATTTTATTCAATTTAGCGCTGGAAAAGGCCATCCGAAATGCAGGTATACAAACCACAGGCCATATTTTTAACAAGTCTGTTCAGCTCCTTGCTTATGCTGACGATATAGATATCATCGCACGCTCAGAATATGAACTAAAATCGGCGTTTAAAAGCTTAGCTACGTCGGCAAGGAACATGGGATTGGTCATCAACGAGGGGAAGACAAAATATATGCCCGTACATGGACGCCAGAAACCACCAAGTATACAGATAGATAATTATACATTTGAAACTGTCAACAAGTTTGTATATCTCGGTACTATGGTGACAAATGACAACAATGTATCCAGTGAAATCAAAAGTAGAATAGTAGCTGCAAATCGATACTACTTTGGGCTACAGAAGCATATGAAATCTCGCCACCTTACCAGAAGAACTAAAGTCCTGCTTTACAAGACCCTTATACGACCTGTTCTTATGTATGGTTCGGAATGCTGGACAATCAGTAAGGGTGATGAAGGAGCCCTAGAAAGTTTTGAAAGGAAGGTGCTGCGAAGGATTTACGGCCCAGTCTGTGATAATGGAGAATGGCGTATCAGATACAACCAGGAGCTATACGATCTTTACGAGGACCCTAATATCTCCAAGGAAATCAAAACTGGAAGACTCAGGTGGGCTGGACATATCCAGAGAATGAGCGAAGGAGATATTCCAAAGCGAATTATGGATGGTGCACCTGGGGGTCGGAGAAGAGTTGGAAGACCAAAGCTTCGATGGCTGGATGGAGTGGTGAAGGATGCAAGCACCATCGGCATCCGAAACTGGCGCAACGCAGCACAACACCGACAGTCATGGAGGCAGGCTCTGCTGGAGGCCAAGACCCGACCTGGGTTGTAGAGCCACAGATGATGATGATGATGAGTATGAGATAGTATAATCGGTCTCCTCTTTATGCGGTGCTTTGCAGCCTCCCCATTCTACTTTAGTTTTCTGAAGGTTTCACTTCTATCTCTTGTGCACACACATTTTTGTAGTGAAAACTTCTTTAGCACTAAAGTTTCGTAATTTTTTTTCAAATTGCGGTCTGAAACTTTGGTTTCATAAAGACGTACATTTTAATTATTTTATGGTTATCATTTAGATTTGAATATAAAGCGTGTTGTGTAGGTACTCTTTCCGATACCGTTTAGAACATATTTCTCACTATGATAGTAAGGGTGACACTACGATTTATACGAGACTATTTCTGGGATAAAACGGTTTAAGAGGTATGAGATCCTAAAAAAATATATTTTTTGACCAAAACTATGCTGTGGTAGAACATTTGTTCTACCGTGTGTATCTTGAACCTCCTCAAAAATATTGGGTGATCTAGTGACAGTAAAGGCATGGGATATAATAAAATATAGATGGGACAGAAATATACTATTTCTAATTTGAACAGCTCATACTGTTTTGAAAAGTTAGAATTGGATGAGACATGCATACTAATTACCAAAAAAGCTCAAATTATGCACTAACGAACAAAAACCCCAATTATGCATATCACATAATGTAAACTAATGTCGACTCATTAGCTGTGTCCAGACATACAGCACTTAGGGAGATTCAAATGTAGCTAGACCAACTAACCTACCAAGCAATAGTAGGTATTTTTTTTATTTATTAACGAACTTAGTCCAATTTACGATAAAATTAAACGAAATTTGGAAAAATGTACATTATAAGAATATAGGATGGTTTATGAAAACAAAGGCAAAACGTAAGAAAATAGATTTGACAAGTTATGTTAAGACCTAGCTCGAATTCAAAATACCTAGTTATAAAATATCTTAAATTGCTTAGTGTCCGACAAAAATATATATGAAAGCAAAGACAAAACAGAGATGAACGTAAGAAAATAGAAGTGACAAGTCAAGTCAAGACTTAGTTAGAATTCAAAGTAGTTATAAAATATCTTCAATTGTTTAGTGTCCGACAAAAATCATTTACGCTTATACCAAAAAAATCAAGGTCTTGACTTGAGTTGACCATTCTACGCGTACATTATAAGAATAGATGATGATGGTATATGAAAGCAAAAACAAAACAGAGGTAAACCTAAGAAGATAAAAGTGACAAGTCAAGACTTAGCGAGAATTCAAAATAGTTATAAAATATCATCCATTGTTTAGTGACGAAAAAATCATTTAGGTTTATACCAAAGAAATCAAGGTCTAAACTTGAGTTGACCATTCTACACATTCTGAACAGTGGTGAATTATAACCATAATTAGTCGAGTGCTGATTCAGGAAGTGCAGGTCTTTATTACTTGTAAAAAAATTAAATAAGGGAAAATCAAAAACATATTTTTTTACTAGTAAGATTATTGTCGCAATATTTTTGTTCGCTATTGGAAAATTCTATCTGAACGAAGCTATTATCGTAAATACAAAGGATAATTTAAGGCTCCACAACCGGGCTCGAAAAGAAGAAAATGGAGAGATACGAAATTACGAATGTTAGAGGAGCGCGCTAACATTTACTGCGACAAAATCGATGCGAAAATTGTGAAAATGTTTAATAAAACACGACTCGTTTAAAACAAAGCAAAAATCTCGCGGGCGTTGTCTTAAGAGCGTTTAACCAGCCAGCGGACGAAAATCCACATTTCGTCGAAAGTTGTTCTTCCGATCGTGCAGGGCGGTTACAATGAGAAAGATTAATTATTCTCTGTACCAGCTTTTTTAAATTATAACTCAATATCGAATTTATTTCAATCCAAATTAGCTTTAATTTATACCTTCATCCAAAAATGCTGAAAGGCGTGATGATAAAACTATTAAAATGGTGTACTTTTTGTAGTTATTTTTTGATTATAAGTATTTATCATTTTTCAGTCTAAATTTAATAAGAATGTTAAAAAAATCTGAAATATATTAGTTTGTAAGTGCGCAAATAAATACACAAATGGACCAATTTTCGTCAAGAAACACATGTACGTACATATTTTTTAATGATTTTATTGAAACTAAAATTAAAATTCTAATACATAACTCTGCTAGATAATGTATTGATTTATTTTACTGCATGATTACATTATTTGAAATGGGTGTGGTATAATACAAAAACTTTTTTGAAAATGTAACAAATCTGCCAACGACCTATGGAATAACCCATAGACATCCAAATGGATAGACCAGAAGATACAGGTGAGGGGTAAAACCAAACTATGGGGGGGCGAAGAGGGGAAGAAGACTGTGATTAGTTGAAAAATCAATCTGACAGTATATAGGCATCTCGCATTATAATATCACCATTTAGTTCTTAAAAGCAAAATCTGCTTTGAATGAATAGACCTTTTTACATGGGAGCGCGAATTGCTTGCCACGATAATAAAATATTTGCGTAGGCCAAATGTACACCCCAAAAAGATTCGCTCGTTTTCACATAGCAATATTTTGTTGCCGTGTTTGGTTAAGACACTTTTACAAATGTTTCATAATTTACTTACCCCTGTAACCAGCGACGAGCACACTAAGGAACCGCCCACATTCGCTATGTGCACATTGATATGTAGGTATGTTGTATAGCCCAAGCTACTGTTTTGGCGTGTTATTTTTTCGTTAAATGTATAGATGTTGGCTTCGCGCTGCCCACGGCAAGAATGATGACGTCACACATTTTAGATTCAAGCGATTCTCTATCCCCTCCACATGGGGCGAACTGGCGCCAAGGAGGAGTTCCAGCCGGTTCCATGGCGAGGGGGAAATAATACGTTTTTATCACTTAGGGCAGGTCCAGATATATTCATACGTCCGTGGAATAACCTTATTATACTAAAAATTTAAAAAAAATCCTAAAAATTTATTACATAACTTCACTAGATAAAAGAACAATCTTTCGAAATCCATTTATAATTTTTTGTGGAAAAGAGTCAATAAGTCTAAAAACTTTTTTGAAAATGACGTATTTCCGGCTTTCTCTGGTAATGCCCTCTTAAACAGCATTTAAATAAACACTGTGAATTTTTTCATACATATAACTTGTAAAATAACTGAAACAAACGTGTTTATAATAATTTTTGGAACATACTTTGCGATTTTTTTCTATAGAGGGAATTTCATATAATTTGCGTTTCGGCGTGGGAAATTTTTTATTACTTATTTATTTTCTTATAAAAGTACATTCACAGTTTAAGGAAGCTTTGACTGTCCAACTAAGAAGGTCTCACATTCTAGGAATGTATAGATAATATCTTCAAAAATAAAGGCCTCTAAAAAATATTAACTCATTTTTTACGCATTATTTATTGTAATAAAACAGAATTTAAAAAATTGATTTCACGAAACAAAGCGACGCGGAGCCTAGCGTCCGTTTCCCGCTCCGTTCGGGGGCGAACTGATAAGAAAACGGGCGTGACTAGTTATGTGTTATGTAGCCCTTTGGTGGACGGCATAGAGTTCACTTTGAAAATCCAAATTCGTCTACTGCCGGCTGTACTGTAAAATAACAACGCGAAAATGCATATTTTATTTTATTTTGGGAACTATAATTTAGTAATTTACAGTAAATATAATTTTTTGCGATTATTATAAAAGAAACTGAATTTGCTACACTGAACAATAAAACTATATCCGAAAAGGAGTTTATAAATAGGAGAGTTTGGACTTAAAAGTGTTTTTTACAGACTTTATATCTTAATTTTTATAGGCTTATTAAAAATTTTCAAAACAAAAACATACAATTTTGTATGATTTTACATTATTTAGTATGGCTTCATCTTAAGGGAGATATTATGTAAGAAATCGATAGAAATTCGGGTAGCGGCGGTGTAAGTGGCATTGGAACCCACGCCGAGAACTCCTTAGTTTCATTCATAGACTTTATTCTTCCACAAAAAATTTTATAGTCGTTTCCGAACTACCTCGTGCGATTGCCGCAAGCAATCTGAACGAAGCTATTATCACAAATACAAAGGATCACTAAATGCACGGTCGCAATATCTTAAGATATCCAAATAAATTCTTATTTTAACACTGTGCATACCGAACACCCCCTACAATACAGAGAATTCATTGAATATTTAGTTCACAGCCTATTGATAGTGTTCCATACCTCCTTGCTTAGAGCTCGCGGGTCCCATTGTCGGTTTGACGGAAGGCTGAATGGGTTCGGGTCCCTTGGACCTGGGCAGGTCCATTAAATCATGTTTTATAATACCCGAACCTCTGCTGGGATCCGAGCCTTTGTTGGTCCAAGTATAATCTAATATCCAAGCATAATGTATTTTGTGAGGGCTTGTAGGGTGAACGGAAAATTGTTTACACCTTTTGTGAATTCTTCTCGATATTTATCAGAGTTCTTGCGTCTTACTTTGAACATGATTTGGCAAATTATATTCTAAAATTCTAACCCCGCTTTCCAGTGATCACACCAAATCTTTACGTATTATAAATTAAAGCCCTCCGCCGCGTCTGTCTGTCTGTTTGCGATAAACTAAAAAAATACTGAACGGATTCTCATGCGGTTTTCACCAATAGATAGAGTGATTCATGAGGAACGTTTAAAATATACAACTAAAGGATAATGTCTGTATGTGGTGGACGAGCGGGCTGGCAAGCGGGCGGTTTGGATTTGATTTGGAAGGTCACTGTCTACATTTTATTTCGAACACTCTGTGCCCGGGCATCGCCGGAGACTTTAGCTTAGTTAGTGTGATTTAAAATTATTATTAACTGTCCGAAGTGAAAATGAAAATCTGTTAAGTAGTTTGAGTTTATCGCGAACAGACAGACAGACGCGGCGGAGGACTTAAATTTATAATATGTGGAGAAGTTTACAATGAATAATTATCTAATTGTTTTGTAATCCATTTTTACGAGAGGTATTAAAAGAAGGGTAAATGTAGGTGACTCCATTAATGGAGAACTGAATGCCGTTGGCGCTAATAAAAACTGTTCAAAGAAGCGAAGCTAGCAGTCCGCAATGGAGTGCTGGTACCTACCCTTATGGCAGTGAGTCATGGAACTGGCAGAGGAAGGATGAAAGTAGACTGAATACTGTAGAAATGAAGTCCCTGAGGCTTATGTGTGGTAAAACCATATACGAGTATGATCGTGTGAAAAATTTGGAGAAACGCAAGGCTGACGCAAGCGTTGTGCGTAAGATTAAGAAAGGGACCCTCAGATGGTTTGGGCGTGTATATCGAATGAACGAAAAAAAGAGGGTAAGGAGAATACATGACGCAAATGTGAATGGTAGAAGAAGTCGGGGACACCCGAGAGAGAGAGAGAGAGACAATATGGCACGATCTAGTGATTCGAATACTGAGTCGGGCCGCTATGTCAAGAGTCAGAATAATAGAAGATTATGTATGAAACGATGTATGAATGTGAACGAGGCTGTTAGTGCCAAAACCAAGTTGTTTAGAAGGTCTTACCACTCTGCTTACCCCTGCGGTGGTAGAAATGGCTGATGGTTAGTTAGATTGTTAGTAATTAATTTTAAAGTAAAATATGTTTATTCTGTGTTTAAAGGTATTTGTACCGTAAATTGTTTCATTGAAGAAGAAGAAAACAATAATAATCTAAACGAAAATATGAAAGAGAATAAGACATAGAAAAAGATAATGGTCGCAACTGGGACTCGAACCCAGAACCTCTCGTCTCTCCGAGACGTGCGTTTACCAATTTCGCCATTGCCATTACTCTCAAACCGTCATATTAGTCAATCTCGTATTTAAAATTTTAGAATTAACAATATTATATTCAACCAATTTTTTCATATAAATAATTTCATTCATATCAATAAGTTCATTTAATTCCTTGCAATAAGTATTTCTAAATAACTTATATGTTAAAAATAGAAGTTAATTTACGATCACCCAGTCTACCTGCTTTCATAAAAGATGTTCCTTGGAAGGCCTTGATTGGTGGCCATATTCCTTTTTGTAATGAATTTAGGGAATTTGGCGAATTCCTCAGATTCGGGATTAGCTATTATTATATTGGCGGCCGAGGAATGCTCAAGGAAACGTTTTTATTACGGACAAAGGATTCACACAAACCCGCTGAAAATGGCTTCAAATTCCGATTAGTTTGTCACGCGACAAGCAATTCTATAAACGACCTGGTAGAAGTTTGTTTATTTTTATTTTAAACTTATGAGTAAAACCTCAAATTTAAATATTTAATTAAATGAAGAAAACAGAAAAATCAGAAAAAGATACGGTCACATCTGGGACTCAAACCCAGGACCTTCGCCTTGCCGGGGCGCAGCCTTGATATGTTGCATTGATTGGGATAACATTAAACTATAGTGTATTATTGTGATTTTATTCTAATATAAGTGTAGGTATGTTCATAGTATAATAAATTGACGTAAAATTACTGCCTCAACACAGGCTAGCCTAGTGAGGCAGGTTACGAGAAACCTAAATTTATAATTATAAATCTCTATTGTTTAAGTACCTACTGGATATATGTATTTTGTTTTCTGTTATTAACTTTTGTACTTATCCAACTTTTAAATTGTACTTTTACTGTACTTATGATGTACTTTTTGTTTTTGTAGTTATAAATCTTAATTTTTTTGTTCAATAAAGATATATTATTATTATTATAATACATACAAGCATACAAAGAAAACTTAAGAACTCCGACGGTAAATACAAGCTTTGGACAAAGACACTACCAATATCACGCTATAAAAGCATTCAACAGTCTAACACTTGAAAATAAAATTGAGGAAAACAAAAATAAATTCCGACACAAAATTACAAAATGGATTAAAGACCAAAATAGACAATACTACCAAAATATCATAGCATAAAATAAAAAAAAAATTAAGTAACACACAAAACCAACTTAAAACACAAACACACAATACTTATTAAACATATCGTTTTTAACCTTATACATATAATATTATTTATTTTCAAATTTACATTAATTTTAAATCTCTACTTTTTATGTTTAATTTATCTTAATCATATGTTTTTTTATTTACTTTATTTCGTTTTTTCACCAATATTATTTATATGTATTGTATAATTTTGTATATGAAATGGAGGCCTCAGCACGGGTAAACCACCCAGTGAGGCCAACATCATTGAATTGTTTTTTATAATGTAAATATATTGCATCAAATAAAATAAAATAAATAAATTATTATTATTATTATAAACGCGAAAGTTAGTATTGTGTGTGTTTGTCACTCTTCAACGCAAAACCTACTGAATGGATTTTAATGAAACTTTACAATAATATAGCTTATGCATCAGAATAACATATAGGCACGGACATATGAATATATCTGGACCTGCCCTAAGTGATAAAAACGTATTATTTCCCCCTCCACATGGCGCCGGCTGTAGCTCCTCCTTGGAACCGGCTCGCTCCATGGGGAGGGGATATAGCCTCGCTTGAATCTAAAATGTGTGACGTCATCATTCTTGCCGTGAACAGCGAGAAGCTGACATCCATACATTTAACGAAATAACGGCAGCTTGTGCTATACAATATATCTACGTATCAATATGCACATAGAGAATGTGGGCGGTACTCCAATGTGCTCGTCGCTGGTTACAGGGGTAAGTAAATTATGAAACATTTGTAAAAGTGTTTTAACTAAACACGGCAAGAAAAAATTGATATGTGTATTGGCGCGAGTCTTTTTGGGGCGAGTATTTGGCCTTAGCAAATAAGTTTTGAACGTGGCAAGCAATTCGCGCTCCCATGTAAAAAGGTCTATTCATTCAAAGCAGATTTTGCTTTTAAGAACTAAATGGTGATATTGTAATGCGAGATGCCTATATACTGTCAGATTGATTGTTCAACGAATGACAGTCATCTTTCCCCCCTTTGCTCTCCATAGTTTGGTTTTACCCCTCATCTGTAACTGTTTGTCTATCCATTTGGATGTCTATGCATATAGGCTATAATTTGTGAGCCTGGCATTATGACATTTGTATTAAAAAATTGCAAAAGGTGGCATGCGAGCAGTATGAAAACTGAATGTACCGGTAATGAATGTGTCGAATGCAGGAGAGGGGGGGGGGGAACCCGGGAGGAGGGAGAGGAACTCGGGAGGGGGTTTGAGAACGCATTATGGGAAGGGGATGCGAGAGAGGAAGGGGTGGTGGAAGGGTATCGGATCGAATGGGAAAGAACACGCAGGGAGAAACAATTGCTTTATTAAGTGGCATAGCAACTCATGCCGGTAACCAGCTAGTAATATTATAAACGCGAAAGTTTGCATGGATGTTACTCTTTCACGCAAAAACTACCGAATGGATTTTAATGAAACCTTACAATATACTCCAGAATAACATATAGGATAGGCTATGATTTTAAAAAGCTAGCTAGGAAGGGGACGCGGGAGGGGAACGGGGACGCTTGGGAAAGGATATTCAGGGAGAAACAATGTAACCCAACGCATGCCGGGAAGCGTATTTACAAAACCTATACCGATTCAGTCGCGGTAACGACAATTTACATTATAAATATACCTCTATATTGGTTATTTTTTATCAGATTGCAAAAAAAAAAATTGATCTAAAATCTAGATAAAATAATCTTTCTGATGTGTATATTAGAAATTAATAATTTTATTTCTAAATATTTAAATTTTAATATTATTCTCATATATTGTAAATACACCTCTATATTGATAATTTTTTATCACTTTGCAAAAACAAAAATTGTTCTAAAATCTAGATAAAATAATCTTTCCAATGTGTATATTAGAAATTAATAATTTTATTTCTAAATATTTAAATTTTGATATTGAAAATTTAAAGCGACTGAAACGCGGTAGGGATTGTAAATACGCTGCCGGGAACCAGCTTGTAAAGAAATAATGTTATATTGACCAACCTATTTTAAAGTACCGTCCTTGCCCGGATCAAATGCGACTACTCCCGAATTAAAGGAATGTTGTGAAGAATTGTGGGAGGGAGTGGGGGAGGAGGAGGAAGCAGATGGTAAACAGGTTGGGGAATACCTGCTATTCGGATCTGATCATTAAATAAACTTTCATGATATTTGATTGTGAATGATTGAATAAATGGTCTTTCATTAGAGGGATATTGAACTTAATAGAAGCCGTTGAAAATCAGCCCCGCTTGCGGGCGGCTTTTGGTTCGTTTTCGCGCAGTTAGTTTTGGTGACCATTTTATAAATCCAATAGGAACTGGATCCAAAAATAGCCCGTTCCTCAGATCCACTGTCATCCAGTGTAGCTAGTCACCGGGACAAAGTAACCGAGACAGAGCAATGACGTCATATGTAATATATAGCCGCTTGATACAACATGTATTACCGTCAATCTTTCCATATCCGGAGAGATGATACTACGTATTCACAAATTCGTAGCAGTTATACCTAGACGGGACAATCCCCATCCGACCTGCTGACGGAAGTAGCGACATCTTTGACGAATTTTTAAATTCGAAACCGAATTATAAATTAATTAATTCAGCTTTGTGTGAAATTCCACGTATACAGATGTTATTTGTGGCGCGGTGCGTATGGCGTGGCGTCAGACATGCATACCAAGCTGGGTTCTAAAATTCAATCACGCAGACGTTACCGTAATAATACTGGTAACGTTTCAATATAATATTTAACTCCGAAACGAGAAAAAATGTAGGTATTGGTATGTGAAAGAATCCGATAACTAATTTATATAATATACAGGGTGTTAAGGGACGTACTTGACTTACTTTAACCAGTGATTCCTGACATTATTTGGAGTAAAAAATGAAAATGAAATTTTGGTCTCCGGTGATTTATTTGACGATTTTTTTTTTTTTCTAAAATTTTTCTTCAAAATCAAACAAAAAAAAATTCTTCCGCATGTCGTCACTGGTCACTCAGCCGGGTGTCCAACGAACCCCTTACCCAGCCTCCAACTGTTCAACAACTACCATTTTTTTATCTTTTTGAAGAAAAAAAAAAAAACATCAATAATGTCACCGGAGACCAAAATTTCATTTCCATTTTTTACTCCAAATAATGTCAGGAATCACTGGTTAAAGTAAGTCAAGTACGTCCCTTAACACCCTGTATGTGGTAGACCGTTCAGATGGTTTGGACGTGTAGAGCGAATGAACGAAGAAAGCAGTGTAAGGCGAATATAGCAAAGGTAAATGGTAGAAGGTAAAATAGTAAGGCGAAGCTAGCAGTTTATAATGTATTGCCGGTTCCCACCCTGATGTATGGCAGTGAAGCATGGAACTAGCAGAGAAGGATGAAAGTGGACTTAATGCTGTGGAAATAAGATCCCTGAGGTGTAATTATGGTAAAATCATGTATGATTGTCTGAGAAATGTGGAGATCTGCAAAGAATGCAAAGCTGATGTAAGCGTAATGAGTAAGTTTAAGAAAGCTTCAATGGTTTAGGCATGTAGAATGAGCGGAAGAAAAGAGTGTAAGGAGAATATATGAAGCAAATGTGAATGGTAGAAGAAGTCGGGGACGCCCGAAGAAGACACGAAACGATCTAGTAAATCAGATTACTTAATTCGGGTCGTGTCACGTGTCAGAATAATAGAAGAGTACGTATGAGATGATGTATGAATGCGAATGAGGCAGTAAATGTTCCAAAAACGAGTTGTTTAGCGGTCAGTCTGCCGACCCCTACGGGAAACGGTGGGATGGTTAGTAAGTTTGGGAGCCAGTTATGAGTACCGCCGCCCCGGGAATCATTTAACACCTCTGCCATAATGCAACCCAAGTGGTTCGCTACGTTTGGTGACTTAGCACAAGTGACCGGGTCTTGGCTGCGGATGCGTCTGCTCACCAGCTCCACGGGAGAGACTGGTTGAGAGAGATTTTGTGACCTCTCCAGCAGGGCTCTCTCAGAACATTGCCTTGCACCGCAGTGGAAAGAATGGATTCATTCGTCCGTCAATCCTGGAAAGATTACATTCCACCCCTCATTCATTTTTCCTTCCCAGAACTTCCTATCCTTCTTACCCTAAAACCCTCCACAAGCATCCCCAAAGATGACATAAGCCCTGATTGGAATTATTTTCCTTAGGGCCTCCTGTGTGGAGCTAATGTATAAAAAATATAGTAGAAACTTTCACTGAATTTACATGGACATTTTTAATGTGAATTTTATTTTATTTTTTTTTTTTTTTTTTTATTATTATTAAGTTAAAAGAAACATAATATTTCACTTTCTTAACTTAGATACAGAGCATTTATAATACATTAGTAAGAAGTAAAATTTTGTTCTAACATTTTGAGTTTAAATAGTTTTTGTTTAAAGGTTTTTATATTAGTTTCCATTTTTAGGTGTTCTGGAAGGAGATTATATATATGAACTCCCTCGTGACCAATACTTCTCTTGCCACTTTCAGTCTTGACGGTATTTGTGTACAATTTATTGTGCTGTCTAGTATAATGTTCGTGTACTTGTGATGTTTTTATAAATGTTGTGTTTGTGTGTATAAGTCCATTTTGTATTTTGTAGATTAAAAGACATATGTTATATTCGTACAATGTTCTTATTTTCAAAAGGTTCATTTCCTGGTATAGTTTTTTTGTGGGAGTGTCTGGGTTATAATTGAAGAGTTTTTTAATAACTTTGTTCTGTATTATTTGTAAGTCGTTTAAGTACGTAGTGTATGTGTTTCCCCAGATTTCTATTAAATAATTTAGATGGGACTGGATTAAGCTAAAGTATAAGCCCCTCTTTACCTCTGTTGGTAGAAGATGAGCAATTCTACCAAATACACCAATTAATGGGATGATTTTTGTTTTTAGTTTTTCTATGTGTTTTTTAAATGTTAAATGTTTATCAATATATAAACCCAGGTATTTTTCGCTATCTAGGATATGTAGGTCTCTTTCTTCTATTTGTAATGGTTTATGCGAAGGTATTATTCTTTTAGGTGAGCTTAAGATCATGTAACCGGTTTTATTAATATTTATTGTTAATATATTTTTTATTAGCCAATCGTTTAGTACATTAAGATCCGTTTGAGATTGTTCTAATAGACTTTCTAAGTTTTTGCCGAAGTAAAAAATTGCCGTGTCATCTGCGTATAAGAAGATTTCACCATGTAGTTTTAGCTGACAGATGTCATTTATGTATATTTGGAATAAAAGTGGCCCCAGTATTGATCCTTGTGGAACTCCGTAGTTTATACTCTCGAGTTGACTGTTTTTATCTCCTATGTTAACACATTGTTTTCTGTTGGACAGATAGGATTTTATTAGTTTGATAGCTGGACCTGTTACACCTGTTTTTTCTATTTTTTTTATCAGTATTTCATGACTTACGGTGTCAAAGGCTTTTTGAAGGTCTACGAGAATTGCTATGACATAGTTTTTATTATCTATGCTAGTTCTAAGTTTATTTATAAGATCATTAGTTGCAGAGAGAGTATTAGATTTTTTTCTAAAACCGTATTGTTTGGCATATAGAAAAGATTTTTTTTTCAGAAAGTTGTCTAGCCTATCGTATATTACTCTTTCATATATTTTTGATAGAATCGGTAGGACAGAAATGGGCCTATAGTTAGATGTTTGAGTTTTCAAGCTCCCTTTATATATTGGAATAACCCTTGCAATTTTACAACTGTCCGGAAATTGACCTTCTTTCAGGCTCAGGTTAATCAGTTTAGTTAGTGTAGGAGTTAGTAGTGGGGCAAGTTTTTGTACTGTTGTACATTTTAGTTGATCATGTCCAGCACTCGCGTTTGATTTTAGGGATTTTATAATAGCTAATATTTCGGGTTCAGTTGTGGGTTGTAAGTATATTGATTCCGCACTTTCATACTTTAATGTAATTTTATCATCCAGTTTATGTGTGTATTTGTTAATTATATTATCAGCCAAAGAAGCGCCAATATTACAAAAGTAGTTATTAAAGTATTCGCATATCTTGATGTCTTCTGTGATGATTTCATTACCGTTCTTTAATTTTGTACATGGTTTACTCTGCGTGTTTGTTTGGTTCTTGATGATGCTGTTTATTACGTTCCAAGTCTTTTTGGTATTATTTTCACATTTTTTAAATAGGCTGCTGTAGTATTGTTTTTTTAAGTTTCGTTTTTTTATAGTTATGTCGTTACGTATTTTAGTATATTCTGTTTTTAATGATAGGTTACAGGGTTGTTTTTTAATTTTAAGGTGCAGTTTATTTCTTTTTTTAATCATTTTTAATAAGTCCTTTGTTATCCAATCAGGAAGACAGGTTTTATTTGTTTTTATTGTTATTGAACTGTTGCAATTAATTTTGTTTATCAGATAGTTTACAAAGTTATTGTAGTTCAGTTCCGAGTCCTCATTATTGTTTATAGAAAAGGGGTTTTGTCGGATATCCTCCTTTAGTTTATCATAATCAATTTTTGTACATTTGTAAGAGGATTTTTGCGAGTTTTTTTTAGTGTACGTATGAAGTATGTCAAGAATCAGTAGGTTGTGATCAGATATTGACGTGTCACAGTTTGTTATAGTATACGAAAGGTTTACGTCTGAAATGATGTGATCAATAATGGTGTTGGTGTTTTCTGTAATACGTGTTGCATGTAATTTGTTTATTTTGTTCAATATAGTGAAATCGTTTGACTTGATGATTTCTGTGTATTTACAAGTATGTGTGTTTGTGGAATCAAGTAAGTTGATATTAAAATCCCCCAGTAATATGGACCTTTTGTGAGTTTTCAGTTGTATGTTTAACTTATCTAGAAAATCTTGAAAATTGGTGTTCGGTTTTTTATATATCACTCCGATGTTTAGGCTTAGTTTGTTTAAGTGTATCCAAAGGAAGTTGTTATCTGGATCTATTATATTATCGATTAAGTTATATTCTAAGTTTTCTTGAATAAATATGGATACTCCACCACCGATGCCCTCAGGTCGGCAGGATGCTTCGTGTTTATAGCCTTCAATATTGATGAATGGTATATCCGTTTCTTTGAGCCAAGTTTCTGACATAAGTATGATGTTGATCTTATAGTCAATTGATTTTAATAAGCACAGGATCTCGTCGACTTTTCCTTTCAGGCTTCTAATATTTAGGTACAGGAATGAAATTGAAGTTTGATTTTTTTTTGTCCCCAACTGTTTGTAGAGAGTTACGTCATCTACCCGTTTATGTTGTTTTTTTGATTTTAAACAGCATGTTTTAATATGACTGGTGTGTTGTTCTTCTTTATTGTTATAAGATGTAATTTCGTCCGTTAAATTGGTGATTTTTCCGGCAACATCGGGATCCAGTTTTTTGGAGTTTGCGTATAAGTAGTATTGTAAGTAGATTTCGGTTCATAGGTGTTTATTTCCTGCTCGATATTGTAGCACCTTTTCCGGTGGTTATGCTTAATTATATCAATTATGTTTGTTCTTACCACACTCATCGACTTCGATATATCGTATTCATTCATTTGGTCGTAGAAAATTGGCCCGATGAATCGACAATGATTTTTGAATATAGAAGTGTGAGATCTTATTTCACAGTTGAGTTTTGAAACATTCAGGTAATTATTTTTAGGTACCGAATGCACAATAACATTGGTATTTTGAAGATTATTAATAATGGAGTATAAGTGACTGATTATATTTCGTGGCGATTTTTCATTTGTCCCAGTAAAAATAATTACAAAATCTTCTTTTGTAAGGATTTCACACGACTGTAAGATAGTTTTACTTAATTTATCTATAGTGGCACCGGGATAAATATAACTTTGGCATTCTATTTTGTTTAAATTTTTCTCAATACTTCGTCTCATTTGCCTTCCACCCTCATCTCCAAAAATGAGTACTTTGGATTTTTTTTCTTGCGGCGGTTTTGCGAAATCCACTGATTGATGCAATATTTTTATGTTTTTTTCCACAATGGGAAGCTGATTTGTTTCGCATCTAAGGGTCTGGAGCGGTTGATTACTGTTTGATGGTGTAATGTTTGTTAAAGAATTCTCCACTTTTTTTACTACATGCTTTATTTCACTTATGTTTTTATCTATGTTTGTAATTTGAATTTTAATTTCTTGTTGATAATTTTCGAATAATGAATATATCTTTTGAGACATCTCCTGGAAACTTTTGAAGTTTTTATTTAATTGATTAATTATTGAATTCAGTTTATCATTATCGCCTGGTGATTCATTCTGTTGTAGGCTCTTATGGCGGTGACCAAACGACAGAATTGTATTCTGATTGGCTGCGACCTTACGGGAAATATAATTTTCATGACAAGAAGTAAATTAAAGTTTGTAATGGTTCTCAGTAAAAATCCTAAAGATTCTTATTGTGGTGTACAAATTCTATTTTTTCATCAAATATGTGGCGGCCACTTGTGCCGAATTAATTGCTCCGCCACTGGACTCTAGCCGAACGCACTATGAACTACCTACCGCTGAAGCTATGAACTACCTACCGCTGCAAGGCCGTCTAGGAATAATCCGCCACCTACGCGAAAGAGCTAGAACGTCTGGCTGTACCAAATAAGTGCACGCAGAAAGTTCTAGCGATATCTCGGCTTTGCGTGAGTTCACCCGGCGTTACCTACCGTCAGCGAAACTACTTGCCCGTCCGGCAGAGTATAAAAGCGAGCACGAGCCGCATGCAGCTCAGTCTTAAGTCTAGTTTCCATTCATTGGTCGACTCACCTACACATCGGGCTGTGATATAACAAGTGCAGTGTAGTAATTCTCTACCTGCCCGCGCGGGGCACGGGCCTCGCGCAGTCAACAGTGAACACTATTTATCCAGTGTGACCCAGGAACATTCCAGCACCTTCGAGGAACTTCTCCAACTACCATCTCGACATGAGATGTCAGGCAACGCGCCAGCAACCCAGCAACACAACCGGCAACGAGCCAGCATCCTGCAACGAGCAGCAACTAACTCCTGCAACGAGCAGCAACATCACTCCTGCAACGAGCAGCAACAAGTATCAACAGGCAACGCGCCAGCAATCCTGCAACGAGCAGCTACCAGCATCCTGCAACGAGCAGCAACAGCATCCTCACCGCCTCTCAAGGTTTCTTCCTGTGTCACGTGTGTGTTCCGACCCACTGGACACACAGCCGCCAATACCTCGTCAACGCGACGACGGTCGACTGCCTGGACCAAGGTCACGTCTACACCGCCACGGTGTAGGGCAACACGCCGGCTTCCTGAAGACCTGTGATCTTCACCGCCGTAGTGTCCTGACCTTCATCTTCACATCATCGCGCATCGTAGCGCATCAATAAAAGACTGACTCATACATCGACTGACGCCTTTCATTTCTCTCGTCCCGACTCTACCGATACGGCCCGCTCCCTCAAATATATCTCCTAATTGCTGGTGTTAGTCCTCTGTCGATATATTTCCTAACTGTTGTTAATCCCCGAATGTTGGTGTTAGGTGAACTGTTGATAGCGATATGGTCGCTAATTTTAATTTATGCGTTTTCTTCTTGTTCCAGGTAAGGCTGCGCCATTGTTTTTTCCCTTCTGAGGCTGTCGGTCAATCGCTACTTCGATAATGTAAGCTTTTAAAAAAAATTAAAATCCTTTAATAATAGGAAATAAATGTGATTTATGCGTTCTACAAATTCTGTTTGTCTTCAAATTTAACTCCGAGTCCCTTACTTTTATTAATGTCTAGTTTTAATATGGTATTTAATTGATAGAAAGTTATATCGTATTTTCTTTTTTAAAGTTCTTGTAATTCGTTATATTGGGTGTATAATTATCTTAAGGTCTAAAATTCAAATGAAAGGCACTCCGTTTCAAATAACTTTTGAACAATTATTTTTATGTTTTACTTTAGACATGACTTGCGCTATTCTTTGACTCTACATGAAATACAATCCAAGACGGCTCTGTCCTGGGGATCGAAGACTCTCCTAGTTCGTTGGTTGCTGGGGGTAAAAAGAGGAAAGATTAAAGATGCACTTTGAATTTAAAAAAAAAATGCTAGCGAAGTAAACCTACACAATCAAAAATAAAAATAAAAAAAACACACAACTCGTCACCTCATTTGGATAGGGTTCTAACTAACAATTTTTCAAAAATGACCTTTGTATGCTAAAGCATTTCTTTTGCTCATTTCTACCCTAAATAATTATCAGAACCATGGTATTTTCGTAGATATACGAGTATGTATAACAAAGTTCTAACATCAAACATTTTCAATAATAATTCATTTTACAAGGTTCTAACATCACTTACACTCTCTGTTTTGTTTGTATTTGACAGTTGATCTTATATACGAGGAGCATTATAGTTTGTTGTAGTGTTGGTAATATGTGAATCTGTCGGGTAGGTTCGGGAATACCGAACCTAGCCGAAGCGACCGGACATCGGCACAATATAATAGCGAGCACAGAACTCGTTCGGGGTTCTTTCTCGTTAGGCGGCTTACAGCCAACACTGTAAACATTATATTCTAATAAACAGTCTCCGAGTATCAAGTACTACGTGTTTTAATAAATAACCCTGCAAAACATACAAAAGGAATACTGGAGATTAAGGGCCCAGTATTACCTGCAGTACAGGACACTACAAGTGGCGCAGCTGAAAAGGAATACACGGTTGACTGTTTATCAGATTGCGGCAAGTCGATTCGGTTCAGGGATCGTGACTTGCAAAAAAATCTCCCGAAGGTGACAATAAATCACTTGGGGCATCGCTGAAGTGCCATCCATCAGGAGATTCTCAGGGCATAATAGGAGACAGTGGAGAAGGAGGAAAGAAGAGGAAAATCACGGGACCCTGGGTAACTAAGTCCAGCCCGGTAATACAGTGGAGAAGAGGAAAATTACTTACGGGACCCTGGGTAACTAAGTCCAGCCCGGTAATACAGTGGAGAAGAGGAAATTACGGGACCCTGGGTAACTAAGTCCAGCCCGGTAATACAGTGGAGAAGAGGAAATTACGGGACCCTGGGTAACTAAGGCCAGCCCGGTATTGATATTCCTCGAAGCGGCTGGGCGCCTGGACTGCAAAGGCGCCGGTTCCTGGTGTCAGGTTGTTTTGTTTCTTGTTTTTCTGGAAGGTGTTATTGTTGCCGGGTGTGTTTTTTTTTTGGTGTGGGCGATCATGGAATCGGGCGGAATTTCCAGGTTCTCTCACGTTAATGGGGATTGGAGTTTGTTTCGCCTGAGGTTAGAACAGTTCCTACTAATTCGTGATGACACAAAAACGATTAAGTTAGATGCTTCACAGAAACGCGCATATTTGCTAAATCTGCTAGAAGCGGAGACATTAACTCTTTTGATCAACTTATGTTTTCCTTCTAAAGTTACAGACGTGGCATTCGATCAGTTAATAGAATTAATTGAGAAACATTGTTCCAGACCGCGATCGGTGTTCAAGGAACGAGAAAATTTTTATCAGGCCAAGCAATCGCTTGGTGAATCAGTCAGGGATTTTGCAGTGCGTTTACGAGGATTATCTTCGTTTTGCGAGTTCGGAACGCGTTTACCGGAATGTTTAGCTGATGTTTTTGCAATCGGCATTTTGCCGGGCCGAGCCAAGGAAAAAATTTTTCTCGAGGGGACTAAATTAACGTTTAACAAAATGGAAGAATTAGCAATAACGGTTTCAGCTTTAGATAATCTGGTTCCGGAAATTAAATCAGAAGTTTCCGTAGGGACGTCGGGCGGCGTGAATTCAATTAAACGCTCGTATTCGCCGGGGAGAGATTCACATCCGGATAAAACTCAAGGTTTCCGAAGGTCATCTTCGCGGTCGAAAAGTCCCGAGCCGAGAGGATTCTCGAATATTAAAAAATGTACCATTTGCGGTGAATCACATTTAGAAAAATATTGTAAATTTAAGAATGCAAAATGTTTTAATTGTCACAAAGTAGGGCATTTGAAGAAATTCTGTAAGAATCACAATGTTTATCCGATTTTGAAACAATCCCGGGATAAAGTTATTAATAGGATTTCTTACATTAATCCGTTTAGGGCTAATGTAATAATTAATAAATTAAAATGTGCCGCTATGATTGATTCAGGCGCCAGTATGTCGGTCATGCCGGATTTTATTTTCAACCGATATTTTAGGGATGTAACATTGTCACCTGATAAGCGTACTTTATCTGGATACGATGGTAAACCACTTAATCTTGTAGGTAGTGCTTGTTTTACCGTGGAATACAATAATATTAAAAATAAGTTATTATTTACTGTTGTGATTAATGGCTCGGAACTGATAGTAGGTCGGGACTTCATGGAGGCTTTTAATCTGAAGATAGTTCCAGTGATGGATAATTCGGTTTCAACAATCAAAGACAAAATTGAAATGATTTACAACGAGTTTCCAGAAGTGTTTTCGCCGGGGCTGGGTAAATTCAGTAAACATAAAGTGAGTTTCAAAGTGAACAAGGAAGCTCGTCCTGTTTTTTTTAATGCGAGGCCGGTTCCGTTCGCTATTAAGGAAAAAATTGAGAGAGAATTAGAAGCTATGGTAGCTGATGGTATCATTTCTCCGGTAACCAGCAGTGAATACGCGTCTCCAATTGTACCGGTAATTAAAAAGAACGGGAATGTTAGGATTTGCGTGGACTACAAGAGATCTTTAAATCTCATGACGGACTTGGAAAGGTACCCGCTTCCCTCCATAAATGAAGTTGTTCACAAAGTAAGTTCGGGTAAAGTGTTCGCTAAACTAGATTTAAGACAGGCTTACTCACAATTAGAATTAGCTGACTTTTGCAAAAAGTATACTACAATAAATACGCATTTAGGGTTATTTCAATATAACAGACTAGTCTTTGGTTTTAAGTCAGCGCCAGCGATCTTCGCTAGGACTATAGCAAGCTGTCTTCAGGGGTTGAAGGGGGTGGCATTCTATTTAGACGATATCATCATTTCGGGGGTCAACGAACTGGATTTAGTGTATAACATACAGGCAGTGTGCGCGCGTTTACGAGAGTGCGGGTTGAGGGTCAACACGGATAAATGCGAATTTTTTGTAGAATCGGTTGAATTTTTGGGGTATGTAATTTCGGGGAGCGGAATCCAACCTCAGCCAAACAAACTTGAAGCTATAAAAAACGCTCCGTATCCTACGGACGTTCATAAATTGAAAAGTTTATTGGGTTTTCTAAATTTTTATCGGAATTTCATTCCTAGGATGTCATCGATACTGGAACCAGAGGCGGCCGCTTGCTTAGTGCATTCGTGCACTGCGCTGCCGAAAACCAATATACGTCAGAAGTGTAAATTAGTACATCCTCTCCCGAAGTATTCCCGCCAATTCGTTACAAAATCTTTACCAATTGACTAAACTCCCGAGCATGAGAGAAAGGTATTCGTGCACATTTTGTTATGCCCAGGCGTGACGTCACATGAAGTTATATTTCTACTGGGATCATCTCCAGATGCTGGAGTGCCAGTGCCCGTGAAATGAGCAAGGCAGGTATAGACCCATAAGGACGATTGACGTGTGAAAGCAGAGAAGACATATGGTGCCTGGGTGCACTAGCGAAGCAAATGACATAACATTAAACTTGCGTAAAGTGGTCCCGAACCTTTGGAATGAAATAGTTATGTTCAACAAATTTAAGACTAGTTAACAATGTTATGTTGTAACGCCATCGGTCGCCGGCGCGGCGCATCGACCTCAGTATCGTTTCGGTTTTTAAAGCATTTTAACGGTTTTCGCAAGTTTTATTCTGTAAAAAAAAATATTTAAAAATGAGTGCTACTGAAAACATTGCGATTAACGTATATTTTATCAAATGTAACTTAGTGGAGTATTTTAGTGAAACGGTTAAACTTTTCAAAATAAGTTGTACTATTCCAATGACAACTGTTGAGTGCGAACGGTGTTTTTCTACATTAAAACGTGTAAAACCATTTCTGAGTACACCATGATCGGCTTAATGCTTTGTCAATGATGACCATCGAAAAAGGTTTTATAGCTTCTATACCAGACTTTAACAATCGTGTCATTGAAGTATTTTCACAAATGAAACAGCGACGAATAGATTTTCTCTACAAGTGAACGTTTGTACTAGGTATGTCAATCCCTTTAAATCACTTTATTTTCCCATGTTAATGTTATCTTTTTTTGGGAAATGCACTGCCCGCAAATTTTGTCACGGGCCGCCTCTGACTGGAACCCCTACATAACCTTTTGAAAAAAGGGGTAGAGTGGAATTTCTCAGAAGACTGTAAAGTAGCAGTCGATACCATTAAAGAATTAATGGGCAACAACACGATTCTTACAAATTATTTTCCGGACTTACCGGTAAAACTGTATACGGACGCTAGTACATGCGGACTCGGGGCTGCGTTAATGCACGTGTTTAAGGACGGCACAATGCGTCCAATTGAGTTCGCTTCTCGTAGTTTAACAACCGCCGAAAAGAAATATAGTATTTTGGATCTCGAAGATCTGGCAATTGTGTTCGGGTTAAATAAATTTTTTCAGTACCTTTTTGGAAGGGAGTTCACGTTATGCGTTGACAATATGCCGTTACTAAGAATTCTAGGGGAACACAAAAATATTCCGGTTCTCGCAGCAAACCGTTTGCAGAGATATGGCATCATTCTGGCAGGGTTTTCGTACAAAAGGAATTTGTGAAATCTTGTAATAACCAAGCAGATTTTCTTTCTCGCTTACCGTTGAAGGACACAGTTGAGGGTTTTAAGGATGATTGCGGGACTGACTTTGTTTGTTTTATTGAGAATTGTGACCATGTTATTTTTCAAGCAGTTGTGTTAGCCACCGCAGCAGATAGCGAATTACAGCTAGTGTTTAGGTATTTGCGGCAGGGCTGGCCCAAACGAGTAAATCGTGACAGCAGTATATGGAAATATTGGTTGAAAAGGAATGAACTTTCTATCGTAGAAGATTGTTTGTTTTGGCAACATAGAATAGTTATACCTGTTTCTCTCCAAAGGCAAGTTTTAGATTTATTACACAGGTCACATCTAGGTATTGTAAAAATGAGGGGAATTTCTAAAACATATTTTTGGTGGACTTCTCTGAACAAAGATTTGGAGGAAGTCGTTCAATCTTGTTCAGATTGTTCGTTGTCAAAACAGTCACCACCCAAAAGTCAATTGACGGTTTGGCCAAATCCAGGTAAAGCTTGGAGTAGGGTACATCTAGATTATTGTGGACCCCTAGCGGGGAAGATGTTTCTCGTGGTTTGTGACTCATTCTCGAAGTGGTTAGACTGTATCGAGGTGCAGAAGGCAGATTCAACTCACACGATTATGGAATTGAGGACAATTTTTTCTAATTTTGGCAACCCTGAGTTAATTGTATCTGACAATGGCTCAGTTTTTACAAGTGAGGAATTTAGAGTTTTCTTAAAGGAGAACAATATTAAGCTTATGACTTCTCCGGTGAAACACCCCCAGTCAAACGGGCTGGCAGAAAATGCAGTAAAAATTTCGAAAATGTTCCTCAAGAAACTGTTAATAAACGGTAAATTCCCACTAGATTACAATGTCAAGCTGTTGATTTTTTTAGTGGACTATAGGAATTCTTTCCATTGTTCGACAGGTATTGAACCAGCGGTTCTGTTAGTAGGAAGAAGGCTGCGTTCTACGTTCGACAGTTTGTTGCCAGTGAAAAATGGAGAAGACTTTTCGGAAAAAGTCAAGGAAGCTAACGTTAACATTTCTAAAGCTCAATCTGATCAAGTTAGGTTGTACAGAGGGGTAAAAACCAGGGTTTTTTTTAAAGTTGGACAAAAATGTTTGACAAAAGATTATCGTCATGATAATAAAGTCGTTTGGGCTAAGGGTGTAGTTTCTAGAAAGCTAGGTAAAAAAGTTTATATTATTAAAATAGGAAACACTGATGTGACATGGAAGAGACATGTGGACCAGATGAGGGAAATGTCAGTGAGCTGGAAGGAAGATGGCAAAATTGCGCAGCATCCCGCGTCTGAAATTTTGAGGAACGAGCCTCATGAGTTAGAGACTGCGACCTTGTTGCGTGGATTGACTGGTTGTCAGTGGCGGACTAAGCTCATCAGAGGCCCGGGGCGGCAAAGCTGAATGAGGCCCCCCCCCCTAGTTGAACAAGTTGATGTAATTTTACAAGATTTTTATTCAGTTCACACGGGTCTCTGGTCCTGAGGGGCCTCCAAGCTTCTCCGTGTTTCCTTGCTCAAATCTTAAACAACTGAGCACTAAAATATTTTTATTTTTTTTATTTTCATTTTCTAAAAGGTGCTTTTGTTAATAATGCTATCACCTAACATTTTATGGAAATTTTAGTAAAATTGACGGAGATACATCATTTACAGCAAAACTTTGAACGCGTTTTTCACGAAACTACGTTTTTCAACCTGGTTGACAACATATTAGAAAAACTATATATCCGATTTGCATGCACCTAGTCTTAAGCTGTTAGAAAATCTAGTTACTATGGCACCACATAGGGATTTTTTTATAAAGGGACCTTATCTTTTTTTATGAACGCTGAAATATATCGCGTACGTAAAAATACGCTATCTAAAATAAAGTTCACTGGTCCGCCATTTTTTTTCTTTTTTTAGTTATCAAAATTCCCCTACGTGGTGCCATAGACACTGAATTTTCTAAAAGTTTAAGACTTGGTACATGCAAATGCAAATGCAATAAAAATACGTACAGGCGGGAGTATAGTTTTTTTATATGTTGTTAACCAGGTTGAAAAACGAGTTTTAAAAGTTTCATGAAAAACGCATTCAAAGTTTTGCTGAAGGATAATTCAACATACACACTGTTTCAAATGGTTTCACATAAAATGCTGAAAAAACATTTGGTGAGAGCATTGTTAACTTCAGAAAATGAAATTAAAAAAATATATTTCAAATATTTTTTTTACAGTATCCTGGTGCCTTGAAGCCCTGCTTAGGATTTGATAAAGGAAACATGGAGACGTTTGGAGGCCCCCCAAGAACAGAGGCCACCCCGTTAGTCCGCCACCGAATCTTTTTAATTACTTATCTATTTTATTACTATCTATATTATCTGTAAATGATAAGATGACCTTTTGCAAAGGGTCTAAGATAGTAAAAAAAATACACCAAGTCTTAAATTATTCGAAAATCAAGTCACTATAGCCAGGGCCATATTATCCATAAGGCCCCGCATTGGGTAGGGGCCCCTAGGGTAAAGAAGCCCCGAGATGTGCATTGCCTAGGGGCCCCGACATGTTTAAGCCGTCCCTGGCAGGGCCCTATGTCCATATCGCAGTGTAGGCCACTACCTAGGGACTCCGCATAGGGTAGGGGTCCCTAGGGTGAAGGGGCCCCGAGACGTACATTGCCTAGGGGCCCCGATACCTTTAAGCCGGCCCTGGTAGGGCCCTATTGTCCTTAAGGAAGTGTAGGCCACTGCCTTCAAAAATCCAGTCACTATAGCCAGGGCCTTATTATCCATAAGAAGTGTAGGCAACTGCCTAAAGGCCCCGCACCGGGTAAGGTCGACGGTAAAGGGGCCGAAGGTAAAGGGGCCCTGAGACGTGCATTCCCTAGGGGCCCCGACATGTTTAAGCCCTGGCAGGGCCGTATTGTCTACAAGGCAGTGTAGGCCACTGCCTAGGGGCCACGTATCAGCTAGGGACCCCTATGGTAAAGGGCAAGACGTGCATTACCTAGAGGCCCCGACATATTTAAGCCGGCCCTGGCAGGGCCCTATTGTCCATAAGGAAGTGTAGGCCACTGCCTAGGGGCCCCGCATCGGGTAGGGTTCCCTAGGGTAAAGGGGCCCTGAGAAGTGCATTGCCTAGGGACCCCGACATGTTAAAGCCGGCCCTGGTAGGGCCCTATTGTCTATAAGGCAGTGTAGGCCACTGCCTTCAAAAATCCAGTCACTATAGCCAGGGCGGTGTCATCCATAAGTGTAAGAAACTGCCTAGGGTCCCCGTATTGGGTAGGGGCCCCGATGATAAAGGAGCCCTGGGACGTACATTACCTAGGGGCCCCGCATTGGGTAGGGGCCCCTAGGGTTAAGAGTCCCGGACGTGTTTAAGCCAGCCCTGGCTAGGCCGTATTGTCAACAAGGCAGTGTAGGTCACTGCCTTGGGGCCACATATCAGCTAGGGGCCCCTATGGTAAAGGGGCCCCGAGACGTGCCTTGCCTAGGGGCCCCAACATGTTTAATCCGACCCTGACTAAGACACCACGTATGGATTGTTTTATAAAGGGCCCCCTTCTACTTTTTTAATTTTTTATGGACGACGAAAATTTATCATAAAAAAGCTGGTCCGCCATTTTTTCTTTTTTTTTGATATTGAAATTCACCTACATGGAGACACTAGATTTTCGAACAGTTTAATAATTGGTGCATGAAAATCGGATGTATAGTTTGTTTAATATGTTGTCAACCAGGTTTAAAAACGTGTTAAAAAAGTTTCGAGAAAAACGCATTCAAAGTTTGGCTGAAGGATAATTCAACATACAAACTGTTTCAAACGGTTTCACATAAAATATTCTATTTCCGTCAATTTTTCGAAATTCTTTAAAAAAAATGGTGAGAGCATTTTTAGCAAGTGCTTCTTCCAAAAAATTAAATTAAAAAATGCCAAAAAAATGTTTACAGTTTCCTGGTGCCTTAAAGCCTTGTTTGGGGGCCCCCCAGGACCGGGGGCCCGGGGCGGGCCGCCCCCCCCGCCCCCCCCTTAGTCCGCCACTGCTGGTTGTTCTCCTGATTCCAGGTTGGTGGGGGAGGAAGTGGTGTCGGAGCAGGCACGGCAACAGAGACCATGGTCGGGAAGACTGCGTTCAAGTCACAAGGCACCCACAACTTCCAGAGGAGACGGGACAACTTGACCCAGTCACCGCGGTTGAATTATGTGTATCTTAAAAAATTATTGTGTATGAAGTATTACAATTTATGTTAATTGTTATTTAAGTTATTTAAGTTATTTTGTTATTTAAGTAAGTAGCTTCAGAGTTGAAGGAGGGAGAGATGTAGTGTTGGTAATATGTGAATCTGTCGGGTAGGTTCGGGAATACCGAACCTAGCCGAAGCGACCGGACATCGGCACAATATAATAGCGAGCACAGAACTCGTGCGGGGTTCTTTCTCGTTAGGCGGCTTACAGCCAACACTGTAAACATTATATTCTAATAAACAGTCTCCGAGTATCAAGTACTACGTGTTTTAATAAATAACCCTGCAAAACATACAAAAGGAATACTGGAGATTAACCTGTCAAGGGCCAGGGTTTTTGGAAAAATTTTTGGAAATTACCTTAAGAACAAGAATGGAGGAAGCTATTCTGACTTTTTCCTTGGTACAGTTTCTTTATACAAAAAATTTAAAATCGCATCCAAATTATTTGAATTAATATTCTTTTTTGAAATTCCAGTCTCGCGCGCGGGCGCGTTCCTGGCCTTTGAAAGGTTAAGGGCCCAGTATTACCTGCAGTACAGGACATTACTTCATTTGGATAGGGTTCTAACTAAGCCTTACCATTTTCTAATGTTTCTAAGTGTCCATAGACAAATTTTCGTAATCTAACAATTGTAACATATATTCTTGTCAGAAACCAAAAAATCTAGTTAAAGTATTTTAGTTTATCAGATTTTGTAGCGGCCACTTAACCCGCTCTGCGAAATCTACCGCTGCGCCACTGACCTCCACGGAACACGCTGGAAACTACGGCATACCTACCTTCAGCGTAGTACCGACGACCGCCTAGGAATAATAATTCCGCCACCTACGCGAAAGGCCTAGAACACCTGGCTGTACCTTACAAGTGCCCACGGAAGGTTCGAGCGATTTCTCACCTTTGCGTGAATTCACGGCATTACCTACCGTGAGACTAATTACTCGCCACAAGTATATAAGCCAGCGCTCGCTCGCTCAGTCTCAGTCAGTACTTTCCCATTCATCGATCGAGGAACACAGTCCGAGCAGTGCCGCGACAAAGTGCCGAGCCTGCGCCGGGCATAGGCCCGCGCAGTCAGCAGTGAACAACATTTATCCAGTGTGACACCAGGAACGTTTCCAGCACCTTCGAGGAACTTCTCCAACTACCATCTCGACATGAGATGTCAGGCAACGCGCCAGCAACCCAGCAACCACAACCAGCAACAAGCAACCGGCAAAAAGCCAGCAACACAACCGGCAACGAGCCAGCATCCTGCAACGAGCAGCAAACCAGCATCCTGCAACGAGCAGCAAACCAGCATCCTGCAACGAGCAGCAACCAGCATCCTGCAACGAGTAGCAACCAGCTAGCGGCAACGCGCCAGCAACCAGCATCCTCACCGCCTCTCAAGTGTGTGCTCCGACCCACTGGACACACAGCCGCCATACCTCGTCAACGCGACGACGGTCGATCGCCTGGACCAAGGTCACTTCTACACCGCCATGGGGTAGAGCAACACGCCGGCTCCCTGAAGACCTGTGATCTTCACCGCTGTAGTCTCCTGACCTTCCTTCACTCATCATCACGCAGCGGCAACACTCCCGGCACCACTGTCACTCCGCTCCCGCTCCGCATCGACCCCCGCTACGTAGCGCAACAATAAAGACTGACTCATACATCGACTGACGCCTTTCATTTCGCAACCTGTCTCTACCGATCCGGCCCGCTCCCTCAGATTTAATGGAAAATATTTAAATAGGACGTAGCCCTAGCTTGGAATTGCATTAGGGAAATGTGATTAGAACCTTGTGCAGTGAATTATTATGCCTTAGCTGGTTGCACAGGATTCTATTTGCATGTTTAGGTAAGTCCCAAAAGAGTTAGTACACGTCCTATTTAAATACTTTCCTTTAAAATATGTTCAATTAAAATACTTTACACAAGATTCAACCTCAAAGTCGAAAATTGGTAAATAGATTACGAGAAATCGTCTTTGCAAACTTCGACACTTCATATGCCAGAACCAGGTGAATCGAAGTTAGAACCCTATCCAAATGAAGTGACGAACCCAGCTGGTTACGTTTCGTTATGTACTTACTGTACCTATTTTACCAACTGATGATTAGCTACGAGAATACACAACAGGGGTTCAGCCAAGCGCCGAACCATTTTTATACTATACTATGACAGAAAGAGGAATGGAGCGCTGTAGACGATGACCGCCGTTAAAAACAAAACACACCAACTTCAGTAGGAAAATAAAAATAAAGAAAATCAATATGAATTTTGAA
Organism: Limnephilus marmoratus; assembly: GCA_917880885.1. Taxonomy (NCBI): domain Eukaryota; kingdom Metazoa; phylum Arthropoda; class Insecta; order Trichoptera; family Limnephilidae; genus Limnephilus; species Limnephilus marmoratus. The sequence goes on from OU862934.1 coordinate 3,754,382, forward strand.
GAGCAATTGAGTGTACGATACGAGTATTTTTGTCAGTCCGTCGTTAGCTAACAGAGAACATGATGCCGAATGAAATATCAAAATGACGCGACGCTTCTGAATGTGAATGTCTTGCGCATGTGTGGATGAAAGTTCGATGAGGGGACGTAGCGCCATCTGTCATTCAACAACATAAATAATTTCGTTCTGTTTGAAATACCGTAGACGGTTAAATTTGTTCATACAAAAATACTAAAATCGCGATTAAAAAATGGGAGGGTGGGGATAGGAGGGTTAAAATTTGGAGTTGTAGGTACTTTTTAGTGCCAAATAAAAAAAAAAGTGGTCGAAAAAATTTTTTTTTCTGGTTAGGGACACCCTAATGACCTAGCGTTATTTGTATTTTTTTTATTTAAGTTTTTATTCCAGCAGGACTGGGAGGGTAGTGGAATCCCAGTCTGCCATATTACATAAACAACTATAAAAAAAAAAAAAAAAAATCAATTAAAAAAAAAGTTTAAATATTAGGTAGGTACCTATAGGTAAAAAGAGGTAAAAAAATGTTTAAATATTAGGTAGGTACCTTAGGTAGGTATGAAATATACTTTAAAACCTATTCTCATACCTACCAAATATAAAAAAAAAATCATAAAAATCGGTCAAGCCTTTTCGGAGGAGTGCGACCACAAACACCGTGACACGATTTTTATATACAAGATGAATTTTATTCCAAAGAGTACAGCAGGTTATTGATTTAACACTGGGCTTATGAATGTCTTTTTAAAATAGTTTGTTCCTTTCAATGTTTTATTAGTTTTTTTGGTGCAATCTTACATCCAATATTCTAACATATTCGAGAGGTCGATAAAATTCGATCTGAGGACCTCTTATTCGATCTCTAGCATCTACGCCATATGAAAACCATTCTAGAAATGAAATTGGATTCTGGAACGCTTCTACCATTGGAAATTTTGTACAAGTAATAATAAAAATTCGATAAAGAAAATGCTATCAAATAATAAACGATAGTACTTTTATAATATGAATGTTCTTGGCTTGGCTCTTGAGAAACGATTTAAAATCTGTTCAAAGTCAAGAAATAAATTTAATTTGGTAATAATATACCTGCGATAGAACGAGCAAATAAAAATTAGCTCCTTAAAGAACACGGTGAAGAATTTCATTTTGAAATTTGAAAATATTTCTGAACACAAGACAAAAGCATAATGTATTCCATATTGAATTTCTGAGAATATTTATGATAAGTGGAACTAGATTATCTTATTCAAGAGACTTACCTTTTTCGAGATGTTCGCGTAATATATCAAAGATTTTATTTTCTTTCTTGTTATTTTTTCTTTTTATTATTAAATTGTTCGACAGTGAAGAAAATATAATAACGCTTGTGTTGTGTAATTCAAATTGTTTTTTTTTGTGACCTCTGCATTCGTCGTAACCCAAGGATCGTATTTTTTTAACATTAGCTCCACGCAGGAGGTTCTGAAGAAAATATTTTCCCTCAGGGCCTATGTCATCTTAGGGGATGGTGTGTGGAGAGTATTTTTAAGAAAAGGAAATTCTTAAAAGAAAAAAGGTTTTTTTTTACATTAGCTTCACACAGGAGGCCCCGAGGAAAACAATTTCCCTAGGGTCCTATGTCTTCTTTGAGGATGCTGTGTGGAGGGTTTTTTAAGGGAAAGGACGGAGAAGAAGATATGGGAAGGAAAAAGGTATGAGGGGTGGGTAGGAATCTGTGGGTCAGTGTGGCAAGGAGTGACGGACGTATGAATCTATTTCACACACTGCGATGCAAGGTGATGGTTCGGGAGAATCCGGCTGGAGAGGTCAAAAGGCCTCCCTCAATCAGTCTCCTACGACCCAGCCCGCCACGCAGTGGTGGGGCAATCGTATCCGCCACCAAGACCTAGACAAACCTCATCCCACGAACCCGGGCACCCCTGCTAAGTCACCAAACGGGGTGACCTGTGGCGTTGGTTGTCCAATAAATGGTTCCCGGGCGGCGGTATGATGTGTGGGTAGGGAATCTGGGGGTCAGTGTGTCCAAGAGTATCGGAAGTACGAATCCATATGTCCCACTGCGGTGAGAGGGATGATTCGAAAGAGGCCTAATGGTCTCCCTCAACCAGTCTCTCCTGATATGGCCGCCACGCAGTAAGTGGGCAGGCGCATCCACTTCCAAGACCTAGACAAACCTCACCCCATGAAGCCGTAACCCCTACTAAATCACCGAATACAGCGAACCACTTGGGGTGACCTGTGGCGGAGGTGTTAGTTATCTAAATAAATTGGTACCAGGGCGGAGGTACCCATACCCGCCTCCCAATATGCCTAGGGCCTAGGAGTCGAAAACACTTGCGACACCCGTTTTCGTTCAATATGTATTCCAATTTCCGACTACTCCTAACCATCTGGAGCCAACAGGATTTCCAATATAGTATGTTATGAGGCTGAAGTTAGTTGTGTGGCCGTTTGGGTCAGGAGATGGGGAAAACCTCTGTTCACCAAACACAGCTAAAGCCATTCCAAGCACATTTCCAGTCTGAATGGTGGTCTTTTACCAGGGCGTTAGTGAGAGTGTCTTCTGCTCCGGATCATGACGCAAATATACTTTGTTAATAGAAATAGAAATTAATCAAATAAAATTTACTTTGCGCACGACGGGATTTGAACCATCGACCTCCTCTATGATATATACCTATATATTTTTTTATTATGATTAAATTTCTTTAATAAATGGCCTCAATATTTAACATCCCTTGAAAAAAACTTCAAAGAATTTAAAACACAATTAAAAAAACACACAGAATACAAAAAGAAATTAAAACTACATAATAAAAACAACAACAGTAATAAAAAATTCTTAATGACTAAAAAACACCTTCCTCCCATACCCAAAAGCAAAGCTTTTATGGGAGTACACATATAAATAAATTTAAAAAAAATAATTCAGTGCAGTTCACACGCGGAAGAAGTGAAACCTTCAGAAAACTAATTAAGAGAAGAGTGGGGAGGCTACGAAGCACCGCAAAAAGGGGAGACTGATAGGCCACGAAGCACCACACAAAGAGGAGGCCAGTTAATTTTATCTCATTCTCTTGCAGGCTTAATCCTGTAGATGTATGTGTTTGTCCCTTTTTAGGGTCGCTTTTTCGTTTCATCGAGTTTCAAATCAACGGTGCTAAAGAAATTTTCACTTCAAAAATGTAGATACAATATTATGAAGTTTCATGTAATGTTGAACATATCTGATATTATTATTACCTATGTTGAAGGAGATTAACCTATATGTCCCTAACGCGTATACTCGTGGGAGATCCCACACACTTTTTTATGCTCCGAAAGCGAGAACTTCTTCCTTTCAGAATGCCCCATTAAATAGAGCAATTCAACTGCTTAACGATTCTGCATTGAGCATTGACATCTTCAATGTTACCTATAGAGAGTTCAGTAACTATCTTTTGACATATGTCTCAACATAGTGAAACTGCCCCCTTGGCCTTTTTTTCTCTTATATTTTGTAATCTTTTGCGTAATAATTTGGTGTATAACTGTTTTATGGAGAACCTGAAAAAAAAAAAAAAAAATAATACCCTTGCGATTGTACGGTTGAAATTCAAGAGCCCGACTCCGAGTACATGTGTGACGCCACGCCTTGTGCAAAACCATCTTCGTTCGCGAAGTTTGTTACAAAACTTCTGTCGTGATTGGTGTACTGTCAGAATACGAATTTCGCTAAAAATATTTTTGGATTACATTCGATTCCATATAAATTCGCATGAACGTACTTAAAAAAATATGCTGTTTTTAATAATAATAATAATAACATAGTATTTATGTAGCGCAGTTTTGTGATATTTCACTTCAAGTGCGCTTAATTATAATAAAGTTAAAATTAACCTACAGTGTTCCTTACGAGTCCTTAAAAAATTAATTAAATAATGTGAAATAACGAATATACAAAAATATACAAAGCAATTCCTAAAGAACAATATTAACAACAATAGTGAGTGCTGTTTTGGCACAGGACAATATATAATGATAAACCATCACGGTGCAATTCAACAAGAATCATTTAAACTAAATTATATACAACAGGAGGCAGTTAACATTTAGAAATAATACAAATTCAGAGTGCACATAAAAACTATAGTAAGTAGGTAATCGAAACCAAACAATTACCAGAAACTTGAGGAACATGGCTTATTATAGTAGATTGAAAAGGAGTTAAAATTCATAAAAGGTATGATTTTTTAAATAAGTTTGTTTTTAAAGCTCTTTTGAATTCAGCCAAGTTCTGGATATTAGTAAGAGCTGAGGGAAGTTTGTTCCAAATGAGCGGGCCAGTTACACGAAAAGATCGATCATAGTAAACGGCTCGATTTGACCTAGAAAGTTCGATTAAACGATTTTAAAAGCAGATGAAGATTCGTTCAGATTTAAGAATGCCTCCAGCAAAATGCCGCTCACAGGGCCTAGCTGCTAGTAATTATTATTCTGGTATCAAAAAAATAATTATTCCAATACAAAAAAACATATTCAAATACCTTCTATTATTATTAAACAATTTTGATGACAAAAATTCTCAGCGTGGGTATTTTTCATTTATGACATCCATCATTGAAATTCAATATAAAAATATATTTCGATAAACTCAAAAATACGAAAAGGTCAAAAATTGCAATATGTATTGTAATATCAAATTTCGCAGAATTTTTTATTATTGGGACTACGAGGCGGTATTTAAGCTTTTGAACCGATATTTTTAGACATGTTTGCGAACATCAAAGATGTTTCCGTATTACTTTCTGTACCCTTATTAATATTTGCCCTTTCACGTTATTTTATCCATTTATTATTTATATAACTTTTTTAGAAAATTCACCCTATGTTTTGTGTTGTCACATATGTTCTCTGCAAATCAATCCACAATCAGTCCACAAATCATATTTTGTGGACTATACTCAATAACTATAAATTTTTCAAGTTGACACAACTGTGTGGGAGTTTGTAAACATTTGGATATTTGTAAAGGAATGAATTACCCTTTGTCTTCTGATAAACGATATTATGATCTTGACACAGCTGGCGGTGATCACTGCACAAGCGCTTAACAGATTTATAGTAATCGCGCGGGATGCTTTAAAAGATTCGATTGCACTGAGATATCACTATTGTTATCATTGCACATCTTGCTTTAACAGACAGACCAACTCAGAAACACCTCAGAAAGGTCATTAAAAGCCATGAAAAAATAATTTTATAATAGCCGGTAACCCCAACCTCTTGACTGAATTATTGGAGTCTCTTCATGCTCTTCTCATTTCTTGCGAATATTTGTTTTTTCCACTCCCAACAACTGCGTGTATCCACTGAGATAGCAGCGTCATGTTAGTAGTCCTTTACTTATAGGGGTTGTCAACGTTTTGAGCCTGCGTACCCCTCGAGTCTTACTACAAATTTGTGTTTCCCCGTACCCTCTATCTATCTTTTGTACGCGTGTAATGAAAGACATGTTTCATTATTACATGAATTTTATATTATCAAATTTTCATGATCAAATCACACAAATACAATTAATGCAATTTTATACAGAGTGTAACCAGAGGCGGCCCGTGACAAAATTCGCGAGCAGTGCATTTCACAAAAAAGGTAACATTAACATGGGAAAATAAAGTGATTAGGGGGTGACATACCTAATGCAAACGTTCTCTTGTAGAGTAAATCCATTCGTCGCTCTTTCATTTGTGAAAATACTTCAATGCCACGATTATTAAATTCTGGTATAGAAGATATCAAACCTTTTTCGATGCTCAACATTGACAAAGCATTAAGCCGATCTTGAGACATAGTGTTCCTTAGAAATGTTTTTAAACTTTTTAATGTAGAAAAACACCGTTCCCACTCAACAGTTGTCATTGGAATAGTACAAATTATTTTTAAAAGTTTAACCGTTTCACTAAAACACTCCACTAATTACATTTGATAAAATCTACGTTAATCGCAATGTTTTCAGTAACACTCATTTTTAAATAAGTTTTTTTTTACAGAATGAAACTTGCAAAAACTATTAAAATGCTGTCAATACCGAAACAATACAGCGCCGCGCTGGCGGCCGATGGCGTTAAAACATAACATTGTTACCAGTGGCGGACTAAGGGGGGGGCGGGGGGGGGGCGGCCCGCCCCGGGCCCCCGCTTCTGGGGGGCCCCCAAACTCCTCCATGTTTCCTTGATCAAATCCTAAACATGCCTTTAAGGCACCAGGACACAGTAAAAAAATTTTTTAAGATGCACTTTTTTAGGAATGCTCTCACCAATTTTTTTTAAAGAAATTCGGTAAATTGACGGAGTACAACATTTTATGTGAAACCGTTTGAAATAGTTTTGAATTATCCTTCAGCAAAACTTTGGATGCCTTTTTCTCGAAATTTTTCAACCTGGTTGACATGTTAAACAAACTATACATCCGATTTGCATTCACCAATTCTTAAACAGTTTGAAAATCCAGTGTATGTGGCACCATGTAAGGGAATTTAATATCTAAAAAAAAAAGATAAAAATGGCGGCCGGCGAATTTTATTTTCAATTTTTTATGGTAAATTTTCATCGTTCATACAAATAAAAACAAATCGGAAGGGGGCCCTTTTTAAAACAATCCCTTTCTTGGTGTCATAGTCAGGGCCGGATTAAACATGTTGTTTACCACAGGGGCCCCTAGCCGATGCCCCTACACTGCTGTGTGGACAATACGGCCCAGCCAGGGCCGGCTTAAACATGTCGGGGCCCCTAGGCAATGCACGTCTCGGGGCCCCTTTACCCTAGGGAACCCTGCCCCATGAGGGGCCCCAAGGCAGTTGCCTACACTTCTTATGGATAATATGACCCTGGCTATAGTTACTGGATTTTCAAAGGCAGTGCCCTATACTGCCTTATGGACAATACGCCCCTGTAAGGATAGGCTTAAACATGTTGTGGCCCCTTTACCCTAGGGGCCCCTACCCGATGCGGGGCCACTAGGCAGTTGCCTAAACTTTTTATGGATAATACGGCCATGGCTATAGTTACTGGATTTTCAAAAGGCAGTGCCCTATACTGCCTTATGGACAATACGGCCCTGCCGGGAGTAGCTTAAACATGTTGGGCACTTATCCGATGCGGGGCATTTAGGCAGTTGCCTACACGTCTTATGGATAATACGGCTCTGGCTACAGTGACTGGATTTTCAAAGGCAGTGGCCTACACTGCCTGGCAGGGCCGACTTAAACATGTCGAGGCCCCTAGGCAATGCACGTCTCAGGGCCTCTTTACCATAGGGGCCCCTAGCCGATGCGTGGCCCCTAGGCAGTGGCTTACACTTCTTTTTGCACAATATGGCCCTACCAGGGCGGGCTAAACATGTCGTGGCCCCTAAGAAATGCACGTCTCAGGGCCCCTTTACCCTAGGGGCCCCTACCCGATGCGGGGGCCAAAAAGCAGTGGCCTACAATGCCTTATGGACAATCGGGCACTGCCAGGACCGGCCTTAACATGTCGGGGCCCCTAGACAATGCTCGTCTCGGGGCCCTTTACCCTAGGGAACCCTACCCAAATGCGGGGTTTTTCTAATATGTTGTCATCCAGGTTGAAAAACAAAAGACACAAAAACCAAGATAATTCAACACACAAACTGTTTAAAACGGTTTCATATAAGATGCTGTATCTCCGTCAATTTTACCAATTCCCTTCAATATATGGTGAAAGATTATTAACAAATGCATCTTTTAGAAAATGAATTAAAAAAGAGACAATTTTTTTTGGTGTCGTGGTGCCTTTCAAATGTGCTTAGTACCTATCTAAGGAGGCCTTTAAAAAAATGCCTATGTGGTGCCATAGTGACTGGATTAGTTTAAGACTTGGTGCATGCAAATCGGATGTATAGTTTTTCTAATATGTTATCTAATCATTATTTGAAATATATTATCAGTTTTTCTAATATGTTAAAAACACAGTTTTGAGAAAAACGCGTTCAAATTTTTGCTGAAGGATAATTCAACATACACCCTGTTTAAAACGGTTTAATATAAAACGGTGTATCTCCGTGAATTTTTAGAATTTTCTTAAAACATTTTATGATAGCATTATTAACAAATGCATCTTTTAAAAAAGGAAATAAAAAATTAAAGGAAATAAATTTTTAAGAGCCCTGGTGCCTCAAACCCTTGTTTAGGTTTTGATAAAGGGAACACGGAGGTGCTTGGAGGCCCCTAGGACCAGAGGCCTGTGTGATCTGAATAAAAATATTGTAAAATTACATCAACTTTTACTATGGGGGGGGGGCCTCATTCAGTTTTGCCGCCCCGGGCCTCTGACGGGCTTAGTCCGCCACTGATTGTTACTTCGTCTTAAATTCGTCGAACATAACTATTCCATTCCAAAGGTTCGGTATCACTTTACGCAAGTTTAATGTTAAGTCATTTGCTCCGCTAGTGCACCCAGGCACCATAATATGTCTTCTCTTCTTTCACACGTCAATCGTCCGTATGGGTTACTCTGAGGGGTATACCTGTCTTGCTCATTTCACGGGCACGAGTACTCCAGCATCTGGGAATGATCCCAATAGAAATATAACTTCGTGTGACGTCACGCCTGGGCATAACAAAATGTGCACGAATTCCTTTCTCTCATGGGAGGGAGTTTAGACAATTGTTAAAGATTTTGTAACGAATTGGCGGGATTCTTCGTGAGAGGATGTAGATACTAATTTACACTTCTGACGTATTTTCGGCAGTGCAGTGCACATATGCACTAAGGAAGCGGCCGCCTCTGAGTGTAACATGACTTCAGGCATTTTTAACCAGTGAATTCTACATGCGTGCCACGATATTGTGTACCCCAATTTGGCTTCGCGTACTCCGGGTTGAAAATCACTGCTTTACTAGATTAGAGATTTTGGTCTCGGTAGGTATGGGTACATCAATTTGGTAAGCGGGTTTGGATACTGCCGCCCCGGGAACCATTTATTAACCAAAACCTCGCCATAAGTCATCCCAAGTGGTTACGTTTGGTGACTTAGCAGGGATGTCCGAGTTCATGAGGTGAGGGTTATCTAGGTCTTGGCGGCGGATGCGTCTGTCCACCTGCTGTGTGGCGGGTAGAATTTGGGGATTTGAAATTTACTTTGGCCATCCTTGCGTGAGGCGTTGCACAATTTACATTAAAGTGTTAACGCTTCAAAGCATGTAATGACGCAATTATTAAAATGATTAAAGCTCGTCCACAATGACTAAATCGCCAACAAAGGATGGTGTCATCAACAGCAGTTACGTCTTGAGGAGATTTAGATTGCCGGTAACCACAACCTATTTAACCAATTTTTTAATATGTTTTATCATCGCTCTTATTAATCTTCCTGAGGTGCTTCTGAGTTGGTTTCATTCTGAGTTGGCCGGTCACCATATTAGCTACACTGTCAGATAGGTATGGCCTCTGTGGTCGAGAGGTAAGGATTTTGACTTGCAATCCGAAGGTCGCAAGATAGAATCCCGGCTTGGGCAATTTTTTAAATTTAATTCTTTATTGTTATTTCACAAATAATTCAATAAAAATAATATGTAGTATATTTGCGGCACGTTTCAGAGTGGAAGATACTCTCAGTATCGCCCTGGTGTAAGATCACAATTAAGAATTGAAACGTTGCTTGAAATGGATTTAGCCGTATTTAATGAACAGATTTGAATAGCTAGTTACTTCCCCACCTTCCTTTTCCTCATTTCCTTCCCCTCCCCATTACTTTCAGCCTTACCCTAATTGGGGATACCATTGTCCAGACGGGGCAGCTGGGACTCAAAAAAAACATAAAAGTGCTTAGATAACAGGTGAATAAATAGTAAAATATAATCGGACCCATGAGGAAACCTTGGGGCACCCCACTTGAAGCTTCAAATTGGTTGGATACACGGTTCTAAGATACTTGTAGATTCCTAAATGTTAAGTAGGTCTCAAGAATGTTTTTATTTCAATTTTTATTGAAATTGGAGGGTAGAGGAATGAGGGAACGTATGTTAGAGGGAGATGCATATAGTTGCGTCAACATTATGCAGTACTATTTTCTTTTAAACATTTCACCCTTGTATATAATTTTTTATTAATGTATTAAAATCACGCAGTTTACGAAATTTTAGCGAACTAACTTTCAGCTATATAATTAATTATTCATCTTACCACATCATACGAAAGTTTATGTTAATATTGTGGTGATTAATAACTGAATATCTAAGTGGCTAACTATCTCATAAACTGTTCCGCCGGTCCCTACAAGGGTACCCAAAAAGGTTGGCTAGGTATTAATTAAATTCTTAGTTACTTTAACACGGATTCCCAAGAGCTTATACATAAAAGCAACTCTCTTGTAAACAACAGCAATATCATCAAATGCATACTAAAATTATATTGCATCCATTTTTCAGGAATTTTAAAGTTTTCCATAAAGTTTCTCACTTCGCTCGTTTCGTACCTACGTGTGGTTTAAGGATGTCTACAGGACTGTACTTAAGGGGATCATCCTTTGTGAAGGCTCTTTTTTATCGCTTTTTAGGGATTTGTTCTTGGCGCCAACGAATTAAATATACATCTGCGAACTTTTCACCTCATTTTTATTCATATTTTGAGAACACTTCATAATTTTTTCAGCCCCTAATTGTCGCTCATTGCTGAAGTACACGGGAACTTGGCCACTCATCTTCAAAAAAGTGTTTTGCGGTGACCAAGATCGCGGGCGTTCTGCTTATCTGAAACAAAAAATCAAACGGCATTTTAATCTATGAAGTGTGAACTAGTTTTTGAAGTACGATTATTAAAAAAATATTGAAAAGTAATTTTTTTGGCATCTTGTTAAATTAAATAAAAAATTGAAATAAAAAAATGCTTGAGACCTGCTTTACATTTAGAACACTAGTGCTTTACATTTAGAACACTATAGGTAATTTCGTAAAATACGAGTATCTGACCGTATTTCTTACCAATTTAAAGCTTTAAGAGGAGTGCCTCAAGGCTCCCACTTAGGTCCGATTATATTCTTTATCAATGACAGTTTCTGTATTACTTGAAGGAATCTACTTCTTATTGACTACAGATGACTCAATGCTATTATAAGAAATCGAATAGACTGTCTTGTTTTGCAACCAAAACTAATGATTTATTTTTTAACATAAACAAAATAATGCAACCAACCAGTTTTACCAAATTAAATCCAATACTCACTCAATATATTATATCACATATATTTTTACATTATCCCCATACATGTGACCATGTGGGAAAAAAACCCTCAGGGTCTGTGAAATTTTATCTTTTATGATGCTGTGTGGTGAGTCTTTTTAAGGAAAGGAAGGGATGAAAATTCTGGTAAAGAAACATGTAAAAGGGATGGGTAGAAATCTGGGTGTCAATGTGTCAAAAAATCTGTGAGTGACGGACGTGTTAATCCATTCCTCCCTCTGCGGTGCAAGGCAATGGCTGGATAGATCATCCCTTTCTGGCCCGCTACTTGGTAGGTGGACAAACGCTTCCGCCGCCGAGACCTAGACAAAGCTTATCCCATGATCCCAGGCAACCTTGCTAAGTCACACAAACGATGCGAACCACTTGGGCAGTTATTTTATTTTATTTTTATTATTATTGTACAACAGAATAATTCCAATTACAGTACAATTTAGTTACCCTATCAGCATTTAGGCAAGTGACTCTTAAATAATTTTTTTAAGGCATATAAAGAACAGTCATCTACATCCAAATGGTTTGCAATTTAATTTAACATCACCACTCCCCTCGTCATGCTATGCTTTGCCAATACGTCTGTTCTGCCGTTCGGTACTTTAAATAAGTCATGATGTCGACTTCGGCTGTAGTGGTCTGGTACATATAAATCATAGCATCCCAAGAGAAATGGGCTGTCGATGAAATTGTTCCAAATTTTGAAAGACAGAATAGCAAGACTTGCTTTCCGTCGAGTTTCTAGACTCACAGAATCAGTTAGTTATGTTCCCAAAGCGGCGGTACCCATACCAAAATTGAAATAAAAACCAACAGATTTGAAAGAAACTGATTTAACTAAATTTAAAAAAAAACCTTTCGTCTACAGGGTTTGAGTCAGATATCAATGATATAACCAGACAAAACAATAAAAACTATTGACTAACAATGCATCTTTTATAATGGTCGTTTTTTCTTGCGCTTTATGTGCGACCTGCGTTTCTTTTCAATGGTATTTTAATGAGAGAATTGAACCTTTGGATAACTTTAAATTTAATTATCTATTCGAAGCGATAAAAAATAATGGCAGTCAGACAGTGTTCCCGCATGGGTCTTTTGAGTGGCGGAACAATGCACGAAACCATTCGCGCCGATCGCTCGGAGTATTGGAATCTTTCCTTCGCGTTCCTGCAAATTGTCAGCTGAAAATAAATAATACGACACGTATTCTAAAGATTTGGTAGGTGAGAAAACTACGCTTCTCAAATATATTATTTTATTTTAAAATGAAATATTTTTCTGCAGAGATATTTTCGCTAGAAATTATGTGCGTAGTTAAGAGATTACATTTATTAAGATAATGAGCACAGATGATCGATTTATATATATTGTCCAACTGAGAGCTAGGCTATGTGAGAGCAAGACTTTAAGACAGTATTTTATATATAAAAATCTGGTGTCACGGTGTTTGTGGTTGCACTCCTTCGATACGGCTTGACCGATTTTTATCAACATTCTTATGTATATTTGGTAGGTATGAGAATGAATATGTTTTAAACAATATTTCATACCGCTAGATAATTAGGGTATCCCTATCCAGAAAAAAAAATTGTCAATTTTTTTGTTGGTGTATTTTTTTTTATTTTAACCCTCCTACCCCCACCCTCCCATTTTTTTATAGCGATTTTAGTACTTTTGTATGAACAAATTTTACCGTCTTTCGTATTTCAAACAGAAGGAAATTATTTATATTGTTGAATGAAAGATGGCGCTACGTCCGCCTCATCGAACTTTCATCCACACATGCGCAATACATTCACGAGAAGCATCGCGCCATTTTGATATTTCATTCGGCATTATGTTCTCGCGTGGGCAAACCATCGAGTTATTATTTGTGTTGGCTAAAGACCGACGGACAAAAATATCGTACACTCAATTGCTCTTCGAAATTCATATTGATTTTTTTTATTTCATTTTCCTACTTTAGTTGGTGTTTTTTTTGTTTTTATCGGCGGTCATAGTCTACATATAAGCTACATATTTCATATAATTAAATAACATTGCATTTAAATACGTACACGTTTATACTTTACTACAGTTTCATTGTTTTCTCTCGTTCCTTCCTATCTGTTCCTCTCTTCTTCTGCTTTCCGGATCTGCAGAGAGTCTCTAATCTCGGGTGTAACCAATCTTATCATGCAGAAACACGGAGACACAGAATTTGAGATACTCGTACCTCGATTACGCAGCATTCATTCGTGTCAGATGAAAAGTTCATTTTTTTAATTTTTTAATTTTTTTTGTATTTAATTATTTTAATATTACATATGGTTATAATAATGGCATATTGCCCATCTCACTAGGTGTGAAACGCCTGTGTTGAGATGGCAATTTACAGAGTGGTTATCTATGATTCTGTTTAAGTAGTATTTTGAAAAATATTTTGAAAGTGACCGGTTGATATAATTTTTTTTTTCTTTAAATATACAATGCAAGTATGTTACATATATATAGAAGATTGCAGTGGGTACATGGTTACATATATACACACAGTAAATATAAAGGTAACTATGTTATTAAATACTTGTGATGGAAATGTTTACTTGAGGTGATCAATGATTTTACTTTTAAATGCATTTTTGGATTGCGTGTTTCTAATTTCAGGAGGTAGAGAATTGAACAGCTTTGTAGCATTATATTTAAAACTTCTTTGCCCATAAGAGGTTTGACAAACTGGGATGTTAAAAGATTTTACATTTACATGACTCTCTTAATACTCTAGTGCTTATTCGTTCTTCAAACATGTGTGCATTTTTAAATTGATGAAGCGGGATATTTTTTTAATACAATTTTTGCAGGTTAGGAACATTTAGTGTCTTAAAAATAAAATCAGTGCTCGTTCTCAACGGGACTTTAAGAATAACCTTCAAAATTAATTTTTGAATCTTTATTAAAGGCTCCAGGCAAGTATTTGTGGCACTTCCCCAGCTGATAATACCATATTCAAGTGATGATTGTATAAGAGCACAGTAAACTTGTTTCAGTTGTTTTCTATTTAACATATCTCTAACATTTTTAAAGAAATAGACGAGTTTCCTCAGTTTTGTCGTTAGGTTTGTAACATGTACGTTCCATTTAAGAAGATCATCTATTTGAATACTAAGATATTTAATACTGTCAACTCTACTTATAGAAGGACAGGTACATGGAGTTAATAAGGGGTTACAGCTATGAAGTTTAAGATTTTGTTGTGAAGGCAAGAGCTTATTTGATATTCGAAATGTTAGGAATTTGGTTTTGTCTGTATTCAGGGCTAGTATGTGAGCTTTAAGCCAATCTTTAACAATACGAAAGCCATTTTCTGCCGTTTTGAAGACTTCATCCCAAGATTTGGCGTAAAATAACAAAACGGTATCATCAGCAAAAGTTGTGATTTGTCCACAAATTTGTAGGTTACATAGATCATTAATATATATTAAGAATAATAAGGGCCCTAGGATGCTACCTTGTGGAACGCCACAAACTGTTTTTTGGGAACTACTATAGGTACTGTTTATTTTAACACATTGCGTTCGATCAGTTAGATAACTATGAAATAATTGAAGAACTGTATCTGATATTCCTATCCTCTTAAGTTTATCTAAAAGTATTTTGTGGTTCACAGTATCAAACGCCTTTGCAAGATCAAGGCAGGGCATTGGCAGGGCAGAAACATATTGTAATTCTTTGATGGATCCAAGTGTCTTTTCCGAACCATATTTGATTATTAATTTTAAGGAAATACCTTTTATTACCCTTTTCACAATTATACTATAATTAAATTTTCTATAATTTTCTTTTTAAAGCCAAATAAAACTTTTAAAAGACCTTTTAATGTAGTTTTATTGAATACTGATCTATTAAACATTCTAAAGATCTTATTTACTAGTGATAATGAAAATAATATCAAGTAGATGCGGGGTTACACAAGGCTCAAATTTAGGCCCGCTACTACTTTTAAGTCATAAAAAACTCTATATATTAGAAACCAGCGGCATTTTTTACAGCAAATTGGGCAGTTTTTACAATTTTTGAATCTAACAATATTTGAATACCTTTCACCAACATCATTATAATCGTAAAATGTTGTATGCGGGAATCAGACTTTTTAATCAGCTGCTAACAAATTGAACCGTCACAATATAAATATCGCAGAAATAGTAAGAATGGGTGGAATTCCATATAACTCTGGTTTGGCATACACTCCTAGTCCTTGTTATATATTGTCTCAAAGACCCTCATCTCGTTTTCTTTTGGTGAATCAAATTCAAGATTACGTCTTTCTGGGATAAGTCAGACATCTTATTTCATCCACTTCCTCATAGTATTCTTCTGGATTTCCTTTCTCTTTATCCACTTGTCTACATGTCCAAACCATCTAAGCGTCCCTTCTTCATTTTTATTAGTGTCCGAACCAAACAGGACTATCTACCGAAACCGAATCTTCGGTATCTGTCTCAGTTTCGACCGAAACCGAAACTTTTTTGGACATGTTAAAAATCTATTATTCACTGAAAATTGACTTATTTTTTACACTTATACG
This sequence comes from Limnephilus marmoratus, assembly GCA_917880885.1. Lineage (NCBI taxonomy): Eukaryota > Metazoa > Arthropoda > Insecta > Trichoptera > Limnephilidae > Limnephilus > Limnephilus marmoratus. The sequence goes on from OU862934.1 coordinate 3,770,192, forward strand.
GACAGTTTGCACGTGTTAAATGAAATAAAAAAACAATAATTTATGTATGTGAAAAAAAAAATTTTACTACTAGAAAACAAAATTAACAAAACATGTTGTACTTCTTGGAACAATAATTTGTCAACAATCAACACTTACACTATAAAGGGAGGACCTCATTATTTGAGTATTTTAATTTTAATTGCGTTTACAATCACAACATTCTTATTACACGTATTAAATGAAATAATAAACAATATTTGAAGTGTGTGAACAAATTGCAATTTTTTTTTTGTTGATATTACTGCTATAAATTATAAAAATTAACATAGATACTACTTCTTGGAACAAAAATTTGTCAATAATCAAGCTTGCAATATAAAGGAAGGACCTAATTCGAAGGAACTCACAACACAATCACGTCGGACGGCCGGCAAACTTAGCTGATGATGGCTTGTGACACACAAGCCACGAACTCACCCGAAGTCAGCCGAACGATGCGCGATAATTCACGAACGCAGAGTTTCGGTACGGCCTAAGGTTCGCCATATTTTCTGCCGGAACCGAAAGTGATGCCGAAACTAGATTTTTTTTTCGAAACTTGCCGGAACCTTCTGTCGGTCACTAATTTTTATTGATATTGTAGGATAACACACCTTTCATACTACAAGAGATCTCATTTCTATTTCAGTCTATTTTCGACTCTTTCGTGGCCCCGTTCCGTTCCACTGAACATTTTCTGTAAGAATTAAACAGAATCTCAACATAAGGTTTTTATTGAATTCGCCCACTGCTGCCTACTTAAATTAGATTCTCGGAGAGAAGGGTTGAATTAGGATCGTGGGAGGTATTCGTGGCTTTTCAATTATTCAACCTATTTTAAGATTGCGCGACGTGAACACGTGAAAACGTATCACATTTTGTTTTTTTTTTCAAGAAACACGTTTGGCTTTCCAACATCAGCTGTTGCTCTACGTGACGTGATTTTCAAATACACAATAAATATAGGTATTTTTCATCGAACACTTTTCCTACTTTTGAAGGGAAATGTTCTTATCGTCGCCGTGATTTGGAATTCGGATGAAATGGAAATGGCGCATTACAGCACTTGCGAAACTGCGTTTTGATGATGTCACTTTTAAAGGCTCCTATTGGTTGAGATATGAAACGGAAATGACGCTAGGTCTGCGCTTATTGGCTGCTTTGATTATGACCTCACTTTTCAAGTATTGGCTGAGGAAATGACGCATTACAGCACCTGCGGAGCATCATACTGCGCTTTGATTATGATGTCACTTTTAAAGGCTCCTATTGGTTGAGATATGAAACAGAAATGACGCTACATGGTCTGCGCTCATTGGCAGCTTTGATTATGACTTCACTTTTCAAGTATTGGTTTGTTTAGGTAAAGTTTCGCTTCTACCGCGTGTAAACTGTACTCGACCTTTTTACCTTTCCAGTCGGACTAGCTCGACCCATCGGCTTGCACTGCAGTGGGACGGATAGATTCATATGTCTATTATTCTGGGACACCCTGATTCCTACTCAAAAGGGATCGAAATGAAAATCTAGTCTCTTTCAACGGAAGCAATCTTCCGAACAGGCCCTCCATTGATATGCTTGGTGTAACCCTAAGTGACCAGCTCAGGTATGGGGGCTCCATCGAAGCCAGAGTAAAGTTAGCCTCACAAAAACTGGGCGTACTGTACAGGGCCCGCAGATAATTTAATAGTACACAACTGCTAACCTTGTACAAATCACAAGTACGCCCCACGGTTGAATTTGGCAGCCATCTCTGGTCTGGAGCTCCAAAATACCTGAAAAATACCCTCGACTCTGTGCAGAAACGGGCGGTCCGTTTGATAGATTCTCCCATCTTAACAGACGGATTGCAATCTTTAGAGCACAGGCGTCGGGTGGGAATGCTATCCTTGTTCTACCGGTATTACAATGGAAGATGCTCCGAGGAACTAGCATCATTGATCCCTTCGGCACCGGTGCATAGTCGGGAAAAACGCCAAACGCGTGCCCAACATTTGTACACGGTTGACATTTGTCACATGAGAACGGGTCGTTTCTTCGACTCGTTCTTGTGTTCAACAGCTCGGCTGTGGAATGATTTGCCGGCCTCTGTGTTTCCTCCTTCCTACAACATGGGTCTCTTCAAGACCAATGTTCATTCCTTCCTCTCCTCAAAAAGACCCTCCACACAGCATCCCAGATGACATAGGCCCTGAGGGAAATTATTTTCCTCAGGGCCTCCTGTGTGGAGTTATTGTAAAAAAAAAAAAAAATAGTTTGCTCACCCCTCAAGCCTTTTTCCGTCCAAGATCTTCCCCTCCTTCCTTTCTCCGCACAGCACCCCCAAATATATCCAGAACTTGCTCAGCTTCCTTTCCCCAATTGGACCCTCCACACAGTGTCCCCAAAGATAATACAGGCAATAGGGATTTTTTTCCTTCAGGGCTTCCTTTGTGGAGTGTATTTGAAAAAAAAATTCTGCTGCAGCTTACACGCGGTAGAAGCGAAACTTTACCAAAACAATCTCAACCATTACTTAAAAAATGAGATCATAATCAAAGCGACCAATTAGCGCAGACCTAGCGTAATTTCTGTTTCATATCTCAACCAATCGGAGTCTTTAAAAGTGTCATCATAATCAAAGCGACCAATGAGCGCAGTTGATGCGTCGCAGGTGCAGTAATCGTTATTTCCGTTTCGTCCGAAATCTAAATCACGGGGGGGGGGGGGGGTTTGGAGGTTTCACTCCGCTGAAATACCTGCATTTCATACCATAAATACCTTCGTTTCTTTATCTCCCCACCCCTATCAGAGAAAGTTCCGCTACCATAAATAATTGGTTACTTAATTTTTAAACGCAGCCTGACTTTGAATATATATTTTTATTATGCCGTCTTATTAGCATTTTATATTATGTATGTACATTTTTATTAATCTGGTTAGGAGGCATTTTGTATTCATAATATTTATTTAATGGTGGGAGGACACTTTGGATGAATTCTAAATTGTATTCATGAAAGCGGACTTTAAATTCAGTATAAAATCAAGCGGAATGGCATTTTCATTGTGATTAGTATAATAAGGCACTCGATTATATAATTTCTCGATTATGTAATAAATGCTGCGAGGGTGAAGATATGATCGAATTCATTCACTACCTTCAGAAGGAACTCATACTTGCATATACCTGACGATCTCCTCACTTAGAGTCACTTTGTAATTATTGAATCATTCACTTATTGAATCATTCACTTCATTCATTATTGAATCATTCAATCAATCAGATTATTGAATCATTCACTTACTTATGTATTGGCTCTATATATTGTGGTAGGGGTGGGGGTGTGGCTAGGGATTAATGAAGAGTGGAGGGAGGAAAGAGAACGGACATTGAAAGGTGAATCAGAAAGCAGATCCCGCCAATGTGGGGGATTTTAATAAAAATGCACTTTCTAGATGAGAAAAGTGTGGAAAAGTTGAATAAAAAAGAAATTAAGGTGCCTTTGGCAAAATTAAGGGAGATACAGCCGTTTAAAGAATGAATAAAATGACACTTCGTGAACTTATACTACGAAGTCGGCTACAATCGTATCTACCTTCGTTTATAGCAAGTCTGAGATACCAACATAATAGTAACAAAATGGCGTAGTATAAATTCACGAAGTGTCACTTTATTCATTATTTAAACGGCTGTATCTCCCTCAATTTTGCCAAGCGCACCTTAATTTCTTTTTTATTCAACTTTTCCACACTTTTCTCATCCAGAAAGTGCATTTTTATTAAAATCCCCCACATTGGCGGGATCTGCATTTCACCCAAAACCTTTTTTTGTGGGGAGAAGCTCTGGTCGTAATATCTTCCTTCAAATCGTCGCCCCCATTTGTATTCACCTGTCAGGGAGCGTGTACTCGTACATAATTTGCACACATTTTGTACACCTTTAATGGATTCAATTTAATATTTTATTCCTCGACACGTTCTCCATTTACATGTCGAATCTGTAGCCAATTTCGACCCGTGGATAAAATGTAACCCGAGGCTTAATTCTAGAAAACCGACATAATGTGGACGTTTTACATCTGGTATCGTTAATATCGATTTGCTAATATATTACTGGCGCACACTCGTGAAAAGTCACGGATATATCTTTCAAAAACAAATGTTGGCAATTTTATTTATAATATATAATTGCCAGCCTGAAGATGTCCATAATAGGATGAAACCGGTACTGGTTAAATAAATATGTGAAAATAAGTTAAAAAATTGTTTTAATTTCAATTTAATATATAACTTGTTTTGTAAACTGAACGTTAGTTAATGGCGTTCAAACCAGGCAATTTTAACGATTTTAGGAGGGTACTATAAGGAGTAACTTCCTCTTAAGGGTGTAAGCGATTCTTTTTTGTTTGTTTTTATTATTTATTTTTATCCTTTACATCAGGGGTGGGGAACCTGCGGCCCGCGGGTACTTTTGGTGCGCCCTGCTGAAAGAACCACAAAAAATTACACAGAACGGGATGGTTTTTTCACGGTGTTTTAAATGCAATTTTAAGACGTTATTACAAAAGCATTACTAGCAAGTAGTTTAGATACACATAAAAACGTGATACAACATCCCCTTTTACTTTTATTTTAATTTGTTATTGTGAAACGATAGTGAAATTCCATCGGTACCATAGACATCCAAATGGATAGACAAGAAGTTGCAGATGAGGGGTAAAACCAAACTATGGAGGGCGAATAGGGGAAAGATGACTGTTATTCGTTGAACAATCAATCTGACAGTATATAGGCATCTCGCATTACAATATCACCATTTAGTTCTTAAAAGCAAAATCTGCTTTGAATGAATAGACCTTTTTACATGGGAGCGCGAATTGCTTGCCACGTTCATAACATATTTGCTAAGGCCAAATGCTCGCTCCAAAAAGACTCGCCCCAATACACATAGCAATATTTTGTTGCTGTGTTTAGTTAAAACACTTTTACAAATGTTTCATAATTTACTTACCCCTGTAACCAGCGACGAGCACATTGGAGAACCGCCCACATTCGCTATGTGCATATTGATATGTAGATATATTGTATAGCACAAGCTGCCGTTATTTCGTTAAATGTATGGATGATAGCTTCTCGCTGTTCACTGCAAGAATGATGACGTCACACATTTTAGATTCAAGCGAGGCTCTATCCCCTCTCCATGGAGCGAGTCGGTTCCAAGGAGGAGCTCCAGCCGGCGCCAAGTGGAGGGGGAAAAAATACGTGTTTTATCACTTAGGGCAGGTCCAGATATATTCATATGTCCGTGATCGGTACCTACTTTTAACTTTCTTGTACGGAACAGTTCCAATGTTTCAGGATTCAGGATTGATGAAAACTCTATTCGGAGGGGAATCTTCATAAACATATTGTCATAAACGTTATTTTCTAGTCATCGTTGCGGAAGTTAAGTAGATAGTAAATCAATAAAATCCTATTAATGACCACTACGAAGAAAAGAAAAGTTGAAGCTGGGTGAAACGTGAAATAATTTGAAACTAAATCAAGGCTGTGGAAAGTGCAATTCGAAATGCATACTACAAAGATGACGCTTTTTCCAACACTGCAAGGACAAAAGCCTTCTACATCTTTTGAATACGCTGGTGAGTACTCAAAATTAAGCGAGGCATTTTATGAGCGATTTAAGAACGTGAAAAGCAAGCAAATTGATTGAGCATATTTGCTACACCGTTCAACGTGGAACCACCGAAATTATTCAATTACAACGCGATGATGAACTAAAACCTAAATATCTCTCTCGCTGCTTGAGTTCTATAAACGCTGCATAAGAAATTATGAGTTTCCAAATTTAAGGAGGCATGCCCTTAAATATGCATCTATTCTACGAGGAATTCAATCGTAACACTTGTTTCGGGAGGAATGCAGATCCCGCCAAATGTTGAGGATTTTAATAAAAATGCACTTTCTAGATGGGAAAAGTGGGGAAAAGTTGAATAAAAAAGAAATTAAGGCGCGCTCGGCAAAATTGAGGGAGATACAGCCGTTTAAAGAATGTATGGAATGACACTTCATGAACCGATACTATCAGCCATTTTGAAAACCAAATTATTACCTTAAAGTTGGTAGCACTCGTAATCATCCTCATCTGTTGTAACATGGTCTGTGCCCCTTTATAGCGCCTGCTCACGTCAACGCAAGAAAAACATCCCTGTTTTCAAGTAGTTTAGCGGCTACGCCAGGTTTGTGTAACATGGTTTGTGACCATTATTAATTCTGTTTTTCATAATTACGTGTATATCACACGAAGTTAGCTACAATCGTATCAACCTTCGTTAAAAGCAAGTCTGAGATACCAACATTATGAACAAAATGGCTGACAATATCGGTTAATGAAGTGTCATTCCATACATTCTTTAAACGGCTGTATCTCCCTCAATTTTGCCGAGCGCGCCTTAATTTCTTTTTTATTCAACTTTTCCACACTTTTCCCATCTAGAAAGTGCATTTTTATTAAAATCCTCAACATTTGGCGGGATCTGCATTTCACCCCTTGTTTCATTCAATAAATAATATGTTTATATAATTAATCAATGTAATATGAAATTATGATATGAACTAAATTTGTCAATTTGACTGGCCTAAAACAGGATCCATTCCTAGTTGGCTAGTCAAAGTTTCCACATATGTTTCATTGTATAATTTTATGCGACATAAATAAATAAATAAATAAAATTTTCGGAACAACTTACTGCTATGAGCGAGCAGTTCTATTCAAAACTATCCATCGCAACGAATCATCTGCGCTCCAGACTAACCAATTTAAAACTGGAAAATCAGTTTTGAAATCATGATTAAAGAGTGTAGGCTGTTACGTGACTATTTTTTTTTATTAGTTTTATAAAACCAGTTCCTTGATTTGGATGTGGCTCCCCCCCCCTCCACCCCCGAGACGAAAAACGAAGTGCGGCCCGCGAGTTAAAGTATGAACATCCAAATGGCCCGCGACACTAAAAAGGTTCCCCATCCCTGCTTTACATATTACATAATTATAGTAGGAGATCGCCGGGTGAGCCGCAGCAGACTCTTTTTAAATGCTCCTGTATATTTTACTATTTTAAGTGGTAACTAATTAACAAACCATCATGTCATCAAGCAAAAAAGGACGGACCGCCAAACAACTCCATCTTAGCGTTCCTTTCTTAATCTTACTCATTACGCTTACATCCGCCTTGCATTCTTCGCGGATCTCCACATTTCTCACACGATCGTACATGGTTTTACCACACAAACGCCTCAGGGATATCATCTCTACAGCATTCAGTCTACTTTCATCCTTCCTCCGCCAGTTCCATGCCTCACTGCCATACATCAAGGTAGGTACCAGCATTCCATTATGGACGGCTAACTTCGCTTCTTTAGATAGTTTTTTTGTTGGCGCCAACGGCGTTCAGTCCTCCATTAATAGAGTTGCCTGCATTTACCCTTCTTTCGATATCTCCGTCAGCACTCCCATCTCTCGTAATATTAATGAAATTTTTCATTCATAATTTTTGCATGAATCGGCAAAAAGTGAGTTGACCATGTCGTTGTTTGTACATTTGTCTTTGTTTTTATTTTTTTTCTTTGTCAGTTATTTCAGTTGTATGCTTATTTCGAAGTATACAATTTGAAAGCATATTTCATAACCTTTCAAAAACAGTTTTTAGTTTTCGGATAGGTTCAGAAATATTCCGTTTATTTAAGTTCTCTTTCAAATTTCGTTTAGAATTACTTGATGTTTTATAACTTAATTTGTATAACATACATTACTTTTTTATTAGCTGCTCTCGAAAGGCCGATTGTACTCACTTTCAGTTCGATTTACAACTGCACCAGCTACTCTATCAAATCGTAAATGTCCCGAGTCCCGTGTCCCGATACACATAAAACTTTTACGACGAAACCTTCGAATACAAATAATAATATGTGAGCTTTCCTTTGTCGTTTACGTTTGGTCTGAAGCTTTCAGGCACACTCGCCACGGTCATGTCTCGGTCACACGGAGCGATTTTATCGCTGCTATTTGAATAGTAGTGACGAAATCGCTCAGTATGAGAAGGTATTCATTGCGCGTAACTCAATTAAGTCGCGGCATACTCCATTTCTACCGATTTATTACATATGTACCTTAAACACTTTCAGCCTTACTAAAAAAAAAACCACAGCACGCCAGATAACCCATGTTGTTGTAGCAACATGAATAAAACAAAAATAGGAAATATTACTAATAAGTTTTGATCTTAAAATGTATTTTACATCCGGCAACAATGCATATTTAAGTACTAAATTGTTTGTTTTCCTTCATAACCGCTAGGTGGCGGTGCCTGCGCATTCGTTGTTCGCGCTCGTAAACGACTCTGGAAGCGCGAAATGATTTCTGTGTGTGCGAAATGATTTTTGTGTGTGCCATATTACTTATGTGATGGTTAATTTCTATTAATATGAATAATTTACTCTTATATTTATATCATTGATATATTTACCGTGTTTTTTGTGGTTTTTCATAAGTTTTAGTCAAGTTATAAAACAATAATCGTACTTTGAAAATTGAAGTGTCAAAAACTATTTTATATGATACAAGAGAATTCAAATTTACATATTTACGAGATTTTATTTTACGAGAATTTTATGAAAGTGGTGTTTTTTTAAATAATAATATCTAATACATGTGTTCCTAAATGCATCAAAGAGATTAACGCCTTTAGAGATGCAAGAAATCTGATATAAAAGACGGTATAATTTTTAGGTTAGTTTTTAAGCAATAAAAAAAACTTTGAAATTTTTTATTATTTTTTTATTGTATGCACGACGAAAAAGTGAGGTGAAAGTTTCCTTCCAAATTTATTACATAAAAGGACTGTGTTTTTGAAGTTTTGATTTTTTTTAAATTTCTCAACATTTTGGTCAAAAATGTTTTGGGAGGAAATGTTTTTTCATTTTTTTATGAGTTTGAATCTTAAAATATGGCAGTTTTTGTAAACTAAAGTGTATTTCAAATACACAAATCTAAAAGATAATTTTATCTAATTTTCATAAATGGTATTTGTTTTTACGACACCTTCAAAAATAAGAAATATATAGAACATTCAAAATACTTAGGAAAATTTTCAAATTTCGTCCGAACATCAATCGTTAAAACAGAGATAAACTACCCTCTCAGGCCGTGGAAACCATGTGTATTTTTTTCCATGAATAATTTTTTAATTAGTAATGTTTTCACATCCGCGGCCGTTTGTCAATTGAATAAAATTTTCACTGGGTTTTTTAGTAAGGCTGTTTAAGTTTTAAAGCTCTTAAAAATATATATGTTATCCTTGAAGATAATATCTAAACGCAAATTATATGAAATTCCCTCGGTAGAAAAAAATCGCAAAGTAACTAATTAACTAAAACTTTCTAATCATCACGCCGTTTCCCCGTAGGGGTAGGCAGAGAGGACGCACCGCCAAACATTCCGGTCTTGGCACACATTCGATTATTTTCTATTTTTTCTATTATTCTGACTCTTGACATGGCCCGACTCAAGTATCTGATTCACTTGGTCGTGCCATATCTTTTGTGGGCGTCCTCGACTTCTTCTACCATTCACATTTGCTTCATATATTCTCCTTACACTCCTTTCTCTCTATCTCTCGTAAACATACTTCCCAAATAAACAAACTCATCCACCTGCTCCAAGTTTTCATCATTAACAACTATGTTGCACATTGTTTTCGTACTCTCTCTTTCAAAAACCGTGACTTTAGACTTACGTACATTCAGCATTAACTCATTCTTCATACATACTTCGTTCATCCTAGATACGAGAGACTGTATATCTTCCATACTGTTAGATATCAGCACCGCATCATCAGCATACAATAGGCAACATACTTCGCAAAGTATGCTCTGAAAATTATAATAAACACGTTTGTTTCAGTTATTTTACAGGTTATATTACGAAAAACTTCACAGTGGTTTTTTAAATGCTGTTTTAGACAACCCCGTGAGATTTTGGCTCTGTTTTAAACGAGTCGTGTTTTATTAAACATTTTCACAATTTTCGCTTAAATATTATCGATTTTAACATTAGCGCGCTCTTTCTAACATTCATCTTTCCATCTTCTTCCCTTTGAGCGGGTATACCGCGCCTTAAAAGCTTATATAACAGTAATTTGATTAATAGGTATATTACTAAGCTGTTGCTGTCTTTCTCGCTATTACCCCTCTGAATGAGACTGATAATACCGAAAAAAATCGTAAAAATCAAGGTTTTATATTCCCCATTTTCTCCTCCAAAACTAAACCGATTTTTAATATTCTTTTACCAACTGTATCAAAAGAGAATATTCTATATCGGCACGTTTTTAATTTTGTTTTATTATATTGTTTAGTTTACATACTGAATGTCTGTTATTAGCGTTCAAACCAGGTAATTTGAACGATTTTGGAGGGTTATACCTCCTAAGAAGTAACTTATCAAAATAACCAAAATGTACCGACACGCTAGTAATCGATATCTATATTAGAAAGGAAAATTCAGAATACGTTTGTAAGGATAAAATGCAGTCCTGTTACCACTTACTTATGTCAACGTTATTTTTCTTTGTTAATTTATTTGTGCCTTAATATTCGAATATTTAATTAAATTACGAATATTCTGTATCGTAGATTAGTTCTTACGTGTATATTCTCCTGACGAAGGATGGGTACTTCCGAAACCGGTAGAGTGTGAATAAAATAAAAGTGATCTATAACAAATTTATGTGTTTTTATTGTAAATTATGGCGATCCACAAAGTTTGCGTTCACGTGAACTCTTCGCCGCTACTATAGCTTTCTCTAGTTGCTAGTATTTGTTGATTTTCTTCAGTTCGTTTCATATATTTTGCAGTTTTAGTGGCTCCGTGTGATTGCTACTACGAGTAGCTACACAACACGTAATGGCGATTACTCGCCGCGACAGTGTAGTAGCGACTAAACCGCTTCGTGTGGCCGATCCTTTATTGTTCACTACACCGACTGCGTTTTATCGCCGGTCCTCGGTACTGGTTTTATAACCCCAAATAAAGAAATAAGGTACAAGGAGTTGCCTTAATAACACTGTAACGCTTTACGTATTTAACTGCCGCACTCGATCAGAATTGTTTTTCTAAAAATACGTACAAGAAAATGTACTACTTAACTACAGGGCTGAATTTATTATTCCTTACAATAGTACAGTTTGTCAATTAAGAGTAGAAAACATGGGAGGGCGCCACTGTTGTTCAAATGGCAATACAAAAATATATCTCATGGTAGGAAGTGTTATGGTACGCCCGTGGAAGAGAGAGAATTCTGAAGCATTCGTGCGACCTGCCCCTGGAATAGAGGGTACTTTTGTCTCTGCTGTGAGCTGGCCTGGGACATGTTAGGGCCCCCTTGGCCCCGGAGAGGGTGTTGGTTTTGAAGCCAGCAAAGAGGGTCATAACAGAATGTAAAGCTGCGTTACCTACATTTTTGTAAAAAATTAAAAAGGCATAATACGATACGATACGATTATACCCCCCAGCCAGGAGCTCTCCTGTCCCTGTGAAACCGGCCCACCGAGGGGCACTGATTTGTTAGGACTTGGAACACGTGCTCTGAGGATAGGAAGGAGGTTGGAGTATATTCGACCATTATACATGGCAACCTAATAAGCCAATATTGGAATTAAGGATGGGCAGGAATAAAGGAATGGATTGAGCGTTATGATTTTTTTTTCTTTTACGAGTATTTTATGCCTTCCTTCTTCTTGCCTCTTCTCGGCTTTTCTTGTCTCTTCTTGCGTCTTCTCTCTTCTGGGATCTCATCGTCTCTTCTTGACTCTTCTTGGATCTGCACGGATCTCCTTTGATCTTTTTGCCTCCGCTTAGTTCTTCTTGTCTCTTCTTACCGCTTTTCGAATCTTCCCGCGTCTCTTCACGGCTGTGGCTCTTCTTAGATCTTCTTAGATCTTCTCGTCACTTTTTTTCTCGTCTTGTCTCTTCTTGTCTCTTCTTGCTTCTCCTTGTCTATTCTGGTATCTTATCGTCTCTTCTTGGCTCTTCTTGTTGCTTTTTGGAAAAGTGAAAAAATGATTTTTGCATTGCAATATAGATACCCACTGATTTCAAAATTAGAAATTTCATATAGGTATATTATACCTTTGTAATTTTGTGTTAACATAATGAAGAATAACTATTTTGTAATAAAATATAAAGCACGGTTTAGAAATTGCTCACATTTATTTAATGGCTCTAATTTTATATATAACATACTATGAATACATTTAACTCATTTAGATCTAAAAGTAGTGTAACTAAACTCACCATACTGTTAATTTCAAAATTATGTTAAATTTAAAAAAAAGCAAATCAATTTGTAAAACACTATTTAATCAAATTTATGTCATTAAGTATGTACCTTAACAACAGTGCTTCATCGATTTAAATTTATTTTCTACTAGCTGGTCCCGGCATGCGTTGCTAAGCCATTTAATAAAGAAATTGTTTCTCCCTGAGTGTCCTTTCCCGTTCTTCCCGTTCCCCTTCTGCCTCCCTTTCTTCTCCTGCGTCCTCTTACCCTCTCGCGTTCCCACTCCGTCACCTCCTTCCCTCTCCCCACTCCACTCCCCCCCTTCCCCCGTCCCACGAACCTCCCTCCCCCTCACACGTCCCCTTCCCCTCCCGCGTTCCCCTTCCACCTTCCCCGCCTTCCCTCTTCCCTTTCCCGCTCCCTCGTCCCGTCAACCCTCCTCCCGCGTTCCATATATTCAATCCCAGTACATTCAGTTATTAAATGCCCGTGTGCCACCTTTTACAATGTTTATTCAAATTTCCATTTTTCATGTATATTAAATTTGGTACCTAACATAGGTACCTATTTAAAATATCTAAAATTCTTCATTCGATTCAAACTATTAGGGGAGTACCTACTTTAAATAAATTTATTAAAGATTTTCAAAAATAGAATCCTGATTTAACATTTTGTAAAATGTCATTCTCAAACACGCAAACTGTCAAACGTGCGGGTTTTCTGAAATTATCCAATTATCTGCCCAATTTTCTTAATTTTTCTCTCCGTAAGAACCATCCTCGTACTTCAAGGAATATTCTGAAAAAAGAATTAGCGAAATCGGTTCAGCTGATCTCGAGATTTGCGCTTACCAGCACATTTAGCGATTCATTTTTATATTATAGATAAGAACAAAAAAATGTTTTTTACAATGTTATTGATAGTGTTCTATGTATTTAGTGTCATTACGCTTTAAAATAATATTTGACAGTTAAATTGGTGTTGCCAGGCTACAAATTTTGTAGTTCCATTTTTAATATTTTCTACTCTTATTTGACAGACTATACGGTAGTGTTATTTATGAGTAGGTATAGTATGCTTTAATTAAACGAAAACAAAACACATTGTATACACTGTGGCAGCGAACGACGCAGCTATTTCGAATCGCGGAATCATTTCTATTGGATGCTTACACGCCAATAATAATAATAATAATAATGATTTATTGTCTTCATTTCTTAGTAACAGTAGAGATAATGATATCCTCACTGGGATCTCCCGTGCTGAGGATTTCATTTACATATTATAATTTAATTATAAGAAATTGATATGATTTAGACATAACAAATATCATGTAGTATTTTTTTTTTTAAATAATTATAAAGTAAGTAAGATAGTGGTTTTTTTTATAATTCAGATTACTAGATTTGGTTTTAGTCTGTATTTGATATCAGTATATTTTCTATTTCTGATCTCCCTATATTTAGTATCCAGCTTTTTATTTGAAATTTAAATGTTATAATGTTGAGGTTTTTCAGTGAGAGTGGTATTTTATTGTAGAGTTTAATGCCACAATATAAGAAGTTTTTTTGCCTAAATGTTGTGTTAGTAGTTACTTGTTGGATAAGTTTTTGACCATGAGATCTAGTGTTTCTAATGTACGTATTCGTTGTTATTTCTTGGGTTTTGTACTTATGAATGTAAATGAGTATAGTTTTAGAATATAGTTGTTTAATTGACATGATGTTAAGATTGTTGAAGATTTCGTCAGTGCTAGTTCTTACAGGAACTTTCAGTATAATTTTCATTATGGCTTTTTGAGTTTTAATTAGTGGATTTAGTATGTTTTTATTTGCACTGCCCCATCCGATAATACCGTATTCTAACAGTGATTGGCAGAGAGCCATGCCAATAGCGATCTTATAACATTTCCACCTGTCACCGGTTGCCGGTACAAAATAAGAGGAATCATTCTGTTCCAGATTATCGTATACCCCATACCACCACTTATTTAATCAAAAATATCAATTTGTTTTGAAACCAATGGTTTCTTCGTCAGGATAAAATTTAAAATTTCAAAGAACATCAAATCGTACCTAGGAAGCACAAATAAATTAATATTCAAATTCTGTAAAAAAAAGTCCTATTCAAGTTCTGTTGCTGTAAAACAACCGAGCCACGATGAAAATTAAAAAAGTCGATTAGAACTTTCTCCGAACTTTAGCTTCAAAATTTGATAAATTATTCAATTTGGGAAGCGAGTATGGGTAGTACCCATACCCATTGTTTACCGCCGCCCCGGGAACCATTTATTTGATAACCAACACCTTACCGTAAATGGTTCGCTACGTTTCTTAGCAGGGGTTCCCGGGTTCATGGGGTAAGGTTACTCTAGGTATTGTCGATGGATGCATCTGCACACCAACTGCGTGGCATGCCGGATCGGGAGAGACTGGTTGAGGAAGAATTTTTGATATTTCCAGCAGGACTCTCTCGGAACATCGCCTTGCACGCAATGGGAACGATAGATTCATCATACCTCCCACTAAGCAAGGCTAAGGGTAGAGAGCGGCAGGAGAGTTTATAAGGTCTTCCTCAACCAGTCTCTCCCGATCCGACCCACCACGCAGTAGGTGGGCAAATGCATCCGTCGCCAAGACCTAGACAAACTCCCGAGAAAGTTCGGCTGGAGTGGTCAAAGGCCTAAACCGACCTCTCCCGATCCGGCCAGCCACGTAGCTGGTGAACAGGCGCATCCCCTGCCAATACCTGAACACACTTCACCCCATGAACCCTTGGGGGTGACCAATGGGAGGGGTGTTGGTTATCCAATAATTATTTCCAGCATCCATACTCACTTCCTAAATTGAAATCGGCCCCCTTTATAACGGACGTTTAAGTCCAGTTTGAATTTCATTTTAAATAAGACGCTAATAAAACCGACTCGTAATCTAAACTGCATACATAAACGATTCACACTTATCATTACACTCTTGAACAACTTAGTTCTTATAATGTAAACATATAAAAGTATTCAATTCGTTAGTAAATAAATAAATTAAAATCTTGCACAGTAATTTTAACAACCAATCCGATATCTGTCGATATAAATCGGAATGCTGGAATAAAAGAGATGTATAAATTCTAATGGTCCAAAGCGCAGACTAGATACAAGATTAAAGATTGCACTTTCGTAGCATCAGGTTAGAGCTCGGAATAGAGTACCACAAATAAAAGACACGAAAGAATTCAAACAGAAACAGTTCAGACAGTCTAACACAGGGATTCCCAAACTATTTTGGACAATTGACCCCTTTTTCAAAATGAACTGTTACCCCAGACCCCCCATGGCCAAATTACCTACTTTTAAAATCAACCCCCTTAGGGGCCGTTCAAGTATTACGTAACGCAATTTTTGAAGATTTTTGACCCCCTCCCCCTCCCCATGTAACGCGCCGTAACGTTTTCCTGTACACCCCCCCCCCCTAGGCGTTACGTAACGCCCAAGTACTTGAAATTCACATTTAAGTTGCGCATAGTGCTGTAAAAATGTTACGTAACGCGTTGTTCCAACCCCCCCCCCCCCCGTAACGCACAGTAACGTTTTGCAAGACCCCCCCCCCCAAGTGCGTTACGTAATACTTGAACGGCCCCTTATTCATTCTGACTTAGGTCAATAGAAGAGACAGAGTGAGAATTAGGAATGCTTTAAGTTAGCAGACTATTATGAATAAGGGGGCCTATTTTTAGTTTTTTCCTATTGATACAAAATACCTAGGTACTAAGGTACCAATTGGAAAACTTTACACTTGGTTAAGTGAGTAAAAGAGGACTTCATTTTCTCATCAAAATTTAACAATAGAAAAAGACATACAATTCAGTAAATATCAAGTTTAATTTATAATGATTATTACAAATTAGGTACCGTAATTAAAGAATCTTAAGTTATTATATTTAAAAAAGTATTAATTCGCAAATAGAAAATAAAACATTCAGTGTGATGGATGAACCTGGTGACTATCTACCAATCTAGCTACATCTGGTTTAATATTGGTGAGTTGCAGCCTTGAAAAGTGGTCATCCATTTTTGAAGGCTTCATGGCATCGTTACTGTATACTTTTTCACATATGAGACACATTGGTAAGTGTTGATTTGATGGAGATGCAATAAATCCGAACTTCAAGTAGTCCAAACTGTATTGTCTGCATTTTTTTTCGTGTCCACCATCATAAAACTCTTCAGAACAACATCAAAACAACACTACTTTCGTTAATTACGTAAATTAATAGGTTTTACGATGAACACGCATCAACCTTGACAGATAACAATCGCGGCAAAATTTGACAGTTCGATGTCATAGAGAAAATTATTTAAAAATATCCTGGGGTTGCAAGGTGAATAAAATTTCTACCCGCCGCGCCGTATGGTTATATAATGACGCAAGCGATTCTGACACTGTTCTTCATACAACGTCTGTACATAGATGGGTCAAAATCGCAGACAAACATATTTTCAAGGGAATATTGTTTTCGGGCATGCGCAAGGGTCGATTTTTAGACCTCGTCGACCCCCAAAATCAGTTTTCGTTTATGTCGACCCCTAGGAAACCGATATCGACCACTTTGAGAATCCCTGGTCTAACACATAAATAAAGATCTTTATATCAGTGCAAGCCCGTTGCACCAACCAAATTGAATTTAGATTCTGTGAAATCCTTTATCCCACAAATTTTACTCCAACACTTCATTATGTAAAGAACTACCATTGTTTTAAGTGAAACTTCTTTAGCACTGTTGTGATTTGAAATTCAATGAAACGAAAATGACATTAAAAAGAGACAAACACATGCATCTATAGAATTTGGCCCAATTGGCGTAGAATGAAACCTTACCTACTTACAGTACCTACGAAGCGTCAAGCTGCGCTCATTGGCCGCTTTGATTATTGTGGTGTATGTGTGAATGTGTATGAGAGCAAGCGAGACAGTATGCTTATCGGATCTATAAAAGGGATGCATGCATGATTAATGTCCTATTTTGTGTCACATAAATAATTATGTAACTAATGCAGTTCTTGCTTAGGTGTTTATTTTGTCTATGGTGTTTTTTTGGACACTGGTAATTTTTTAAAAAAAAAGAAGAGGAGTTTTGTTTATGGTGACTTCCTCCCGGGCAGCCATGGGCTAGCGGTTCGTGAATTAGTCACTCACCATCAAGGTGTTTAATTTTGAGTTTAAACCATGAGAATCTAAGTAAATTAAAACCTAACCGAACGCGGGTGATTTTTTCGTAACACGCGAGGCTCGTGTACGTATAATTTTTAATGGATGACTTGTAAGTCCCATTCTTTATCGATGTGGTTGACCGACGTCGGCAGTGATATTTTCGGCCTTGCTGTAACTTTAAAAGTGTGATTAGTTGTCCCGGTCAAGGGATGTATTTTGGAAATGGGAATATAAGGAATTCCCGACAGATAAACGGAGTGTTAAGCCCGTGCAATGATGTTTTCGGTCGTGAGATGCCTAACACGCGATTAGAGTACGGCCGGCAAATTAATCCGAATCGAATCGTGAATTAACCATCCTCACCCGTCCTGCAATCGTGGCTTTGCCAAAATCGGGAAGACGCTGCTTTTCATCGGCCGAGATTATTATTTACTTGGGACAAGCTCGACATCTCATAAATCTCGCCACGTTGTCTGGGAGCCTGTTCCTACCTCGTTGGAGACTTTCTTGGGTTATCATCACATCACCAATCCATCCTCATGGAAAGCCCTAGGCTGGCTTTCATCCAGGCGCGGACTGGAACGTGCTACCCGTAACATTTCTCGATGGGCCGGCTTTCATCCTGGCGCGCACCTCTTCAAGGAACATCATCACGGCATTGTGTAGTTAGATAGATAGTTTAGCGAGTCCATCTGGTACGTATGTTTTTATTTGTTTTCCTTTGATACCCTGATGGGAAGTTTGTACACTTCCGTGTTGTTTTTGTGTTCAATACATTATTGTTTAAAAGTCAATATTCTTTGATTTAATTGAATCCATACCTACTTGATGGAGAATTACTTGGCCCACTATCCCGAGTTTGGATCTCTGCTCTGCCGCCAGGTAATATTTAATACGAGCCTAAATCGTTACATTTGCTACAAGCAGCTCCCGAAAAAATACCAGTACTAAATTACTTATACTCTATTCATTTACCGTGTACTACCGATACACTACAATAAAGGCACATTACACGACACATTACATTGGCTCAGCCGGTAGGATTCAAGCTCACTTTTCAAGGCTCCTATTGATTGAGATTATGTGGGTGAAGTTTTACTTTTTCCGCGTGTGAACTGCACTCGATATATTTTTTAATATTTGCTCCACACAGGAGGTCCTGAGGAAAGTAATTCCCATCATGACCTATGTCATTTTGGGGATGATGTGTGGAGAGTGAGTCTTTTTAGGAAAGTAAGTTCTGGGAAGGAAAGGGGTATTAGGGGTGAGTAGAAATCAGGGGGTCAGTGTGTCCTAGAGTGATGGACGTATGAATCCATCCCTCCCACTGCGGTGCAAGGCGATGTTTCGAGTGAATACGTCTGGAGACGTAAAAGGGACTCCCACAACCATTCTCTCCCGATCCGGCCTGCCATGTAGCTGGCCCGCAGACGCATCTGCCGCCAGAGCCCGGACATGACCTCGTCCCATGAACCCGGTCACCCCTGTTAAGTCACCAAACACTGCAACCCAATGGCATAAGTTAAAGGTTTACAATAACGCCTATCGCCCACTTTTCCGCCTACCGAGATACTGCAGTGCTACGGAAATGTTCCTGGAGGGATGAGTACATACTTTCCGTGCACTTCTCCACCACCGCATGGGAAGTTTATGGCGCAAAATGCGCCATTCGAAGAATGCGATCATCACCGCCATGATTGCCTGGATGGAATCTCCCCTGATGGCCCTCTGGAGACGGGAGACGATGAAATACCCCCCGTAAACGGATATGGACGTTCATTTTAGTGTTTGTTATACACATCATTCTGAAATAATGAAAATTATTATTTTATGGCCTATATTTTATAATTTAAAATGTAAATTAATATAATACCATGCACCCTGTTAAATCTCAGATCCTTGAGGCCTCAAATCCAAAATTAAGTCGTGAATGAAAAAGGCTGCCCAGCCATTCCTCTTGAACCGACCTAAAATCTCAAAACGTATGTCTCCTAAAACTGGACTAAACTGGTATATCCACCTTATCGGACCATGGGTATAGGTAGGCACTTGGTATAGTAGATAGGTTCCTGGCAGAATCACAAAATCCATCATTAGGGCAGAAAACGAACAGAGGGAAAGAATTCCCTGTGGAGTGGATCGCTCTCGAAACTAAACTAACCGGGTTCTGAAGTCGATTACTAACTGTCGAAGCTCGTAGTTGGGGATACTCCCGATAGCGGACAGTATCTACGTTAACCACTCGAGCGTTTATTTCTTCGATATAATATAATTGAAATTCGAAATACGCGTCAGGTGTTCGGGATTTCTGAGCGTCCGATTTGGGAATTTCATCATTTTGGGTAACATCATTTCTCCGAATTTTAATATGCAGACATATCAACTGTTTATAGTGTTAAAGATCTATTGAATGCACCTATATTTAACCGTTTATCTCATACTAGCAGACCCGGCCACACGTTGCTGTGGCTAACGAAACACAACGCCATTACCCAACCTTTATAAAATACACACCACCCGCTTGCCAGCTGCCCGCTGCCGGCTGCCTGAATTGAATATTTGATTTTCTCAGCTTTTCTCTACTATAATAAGCATGTATTATACATATAAACCTTCCTCTTGAATCACTCTATCTATTGGCGAAAACCGCATGAAAATCCGTTGCGTAGTTTAAAAGATTTATGCGCACATACGTTTTGAGTGACTTCATTTTATACTATGTAATGATTTTTAGGATTCATAGAAAAATATTTAAACGATTTTAAAGTTTATAAATGCATAAATTCAGCGTTTTTTTATTTAAAATTGACGTATGTACGTAGTACCTACTTGGATAATTAATCCTTTTCTACTAATATTATAAAGGCGAAAGTTTGTATGGATGTATGGATGATAGATGTTTGTTACTCTTTCACGCAATAAATACTCAATGGAATTTAAATATTCTTTCACTTATAGAAAGCTATATTATTTTTGCGAGTAATATAAGCTATATATGTTGGTAAGCTCTGGCGTTACGAATAAGCTGTGGCGTTATGAAATTATTTATCATAAGTTTTCTGCCCCTAACAAAATCAAGTTATTGCAAACGTCAGAAGAAAAGCAAACAAATTGTTGCCTTGTAATTGATGTTTTTTTTAATCAGGCAATTCACCCTATAAACGGTCGGGCGAGGCGAACGGAAGTTGAGAGGGAGATATAAGTTAGCGAAGTTTTACTTCAGTCGTGTGGTCTAGCATACTCTTTTTTTATTGATATGTCCGTTCTTCTGATTCTTCCCCTTATCCAAACCAAAGTTGAAGTGTCATTTGTGTATTGAAAGAAAATCGTTAGGCCTTCCGCAGTCCTAACGCTAAACCGCGCCTAACGAACCAAACCACTCGTTCAGTCCACATTATTATTCTGGGGCCGTCAGTGTCGGCTTCAAGGGCCCGCCGAAGGGCGTTACCCGCTCATTAACCCTTTATTACGTTTGGCTACTGACGACAGACGAAATTCTGTATGGGCGGTATGTTAGTCACGACTCGTTGGTAATGTATTGTACGATTTTATTTTCTTCTTTTATTTAGGGTAAATAAATTAACTTTTTTTTGGTACCTACGTAACTAATGTTTTTAATTTTTTTTTAGTTACTAACTAACTAAACACTAACCATCACGCCGTTTCCCCGCAGGGGTAGGCGGAGAGGACCGCCAAACAACTCGGTCTTGGCACACACTCTTTGCCTCACTCACATTCATACATCGTCTCATACATACTCTTCTATTATTCTGACTTTTGACATGGCCCGACTCAAGGAACTGATTCACTTGATCGTGCCATGTCTTCCTCGGGCGTCCCCGACTTCTTCTTCCATTTACATTTGCGTTATATATTCTTCTCACACTATTTTCTTTAAAGAAGATACATGTTAAATGTGGTTCCATACCAACTCAGAATGAAACCAACTCAGAACCACCTCAGAAAGGTGATGAAAAAGCTATGAAAAAATAATTTTAAAATAGCCGGTAACTCTAACCTAACTTAACCTATTTATCAATATTTTTTAATATTTTTTATCATCACTCTCAATGGCTATGTACTTATAGGTATGAAAAAATCAAAGTGTACAATTCACACGTGGTAGAAGTGAAATCTTTAGAAAACTAAGGTAGACGAGATTGGGTTCGATTACGATTACGGAGCTTTTTTTATCTATGTGAAGCATTATGTTTTCCTTATTTTTGTCGTCGTATTCCAGTGCACCTTTTCCTATACATTTGTTCATCTTATTAGTATTTGTGTTTTCTTCTTCGGAGTCGCTAGATGTCGCTTTCTTTTGTGTTTTATTTTACTTGTTCATTTTGGAGCGGTTTAAAGATTGGATATTGATTTAACAAAATAAAACAAAAAATAAACAAAAATTTTAACAAAAAAAAAAACGACTAAAAAAAAACTATTCCGAAACAAACTAATAGGTATGCACTAAAAAGTAAAAAAATAATTACGTGTTCTTCTACAACTTAATAATCAATTTACTTTTTGTACTCATTAATATGTAGGTACGATTGTTATTTTTAGAGTCGGTGTCAGCCAAGGTAGGTTTGTAACTACATACATAGTTATAGGTGAGATGTGCTTGTGTCGCACGCGCAACTTGACGCGTTCTCGGCATGTTCACTTGACAGCTCCCCTCCCGCCGCGGCCCCACAAGTCGCGCGTCCCCACAAGTCGCGCGTCCCCACAAGTCGCGCGTGCGACACAAGCACATCTCACCTATAACTATGTTCTATGTGCTCACCTATTTCCTTTGAATATTACTACAACTGGAATTGAGAACAGCATTGAATTTCCCATGCGGTACAACAAACGAATTTAAATATTCACACGCCACATCTGGGTTAATTTTATTGACAAAGTAATCAGTATTGGTTACAGTTACCGCTTTATATTTAAATGAATTTATTCATCCTCTGATTGCGTAATCTACTCCACACAGGTCATGTTTATATTGGATTAAATTCAATCAATCAGATCGACCGAGCATTGTTGGAGGCAATCGTAATTTGTACGGTTCGCCGATTTTTCTATAAAGAGCGTAATTGAATGTGGAATTTGTCGATTTTATTGACACACCCTGCTCTAGTACTGTATATCCTCATCTGTACCGCAAATTGATTAGCGCGAATGTACGCGGATTCAATTATCCAGCATTTGCGAGAGGCGTTTCTGTGGAGGGGAAAATCAAGGAGATCGCTGATTTTGAAAGCTCTACGAGGTTTTCGGTTTTAAACACCAATCAGTAAAAATAAGTGCTCTCAGGTCCTGTATGGAGTGCGAATATATTGTCATGTGAAATCAAACAATAAATCAACTTAAATAAAAAACAAATTGGAATAATTATTTAATTTTTGGTTTAAAACATTTACAAAATTTTGAAAATTATTACATTAAGGAACTCCAATTTAAAAATATCCACAGCGAAAATCAAGGTTTAATTGTTACTTGGTGGAGATTTTACTAGCATCCCCCAGATGATCATTTTTAAAATTTTTCGCCAACATTAAAAAAATCATACCTTCGAATTTTAACATGGAAACATAAAAAAATATAGTTTTACGTAGCCAATGAATTAACCTGTATTTTACCCTTTATCTCATATTTGTAGGAATTGTAAAAAAAAATATTTAAAAAATCGTAAAGTTTATAACCTCGTGAATCCTGCGTGTTGTTATTTTGAAACTGCCATGCCGTTTCAAAATAATAACCCGAGGGGTACTTATTCGAATCGGCATAGAATATTTTCGATTTCTGTATATTGTCTGTGGTATACTTGATAATTAAGAGGAATATAAACGCTAGAAATATGTCGAATCTCATGCCTGCAAAATTTTAAAATCGAGCGTCTTTTTGCACGAGGCTAGTAAGCGAAAAAGTGGTTTTTATTTATTTTGTGCATAACTTTATAAGAACGAAAAAAAGTTAGAACATAGATAAAGTCAAAAATAGTCTTAGCCGTAAAGGGGTATTTTTTAAAAATTGTTACTTCATAGTTAAGTCATGAGAAAACATTTTTTTTAGTGGTTTACGCTTATATTTTTTGTTACGTAAATAATAATTTTATTGTAATTCCAATACATAGATAAAGTAGTTAAAGCTTCAATTTATCCGTAGCATATTTTTTGATGTTCATACTGTAAGCCGATTCGTCGTAAAGATTAATCAAAATAGTATCTAAATAGGATTTCACGTATATATTCATCTTAAAGGTGCATATCTATGGAAAAATGAATTAATTTTAACCGTAAACAGGTGATTAAAAATTCGACCTGAAAAACAACATTAAGAGCGTTTAACCAGCCAGCGGACGAAAATCCACATTTCGTCGAAAGTTGTTCTTCCGATCGTGCAGGGCGGTTACAATGAGAAAGATTAATTATTCTCTGTACCAGCTTTTTTAAATTATAACTCAATATCGAATTTATTTCAATCCAAATTAGCTTTAATTTATACCTTCATCCAAAAATGCTGAAAGGCGTGATGATAAAACTATTAAAATAGTGTACTTTTTGTAGTTATTTTTTGATTATAAGTATTTATCATTTTTCAATAATGTCTAAATTTAATAAGAATGTTAAAAAAATCTGAAATATATTAGTTTGTAAGTGCGCAAATAAATACAAAAATGGACCAATTTTCGTCAAGAAACACATGTACGTATATATTTTTTAATGATTTTATTGAAACTAAAATTAAAATTCTAATACATAACTCTGCTAGATAATGTATTGATTTATTTTACTGCATGATTACATTATTTGAAATGGGTGTGGTATAATACAAAAACTTTTTTGAAAATTTAACAAACCTGCCAACGACCTATGGAATAATCTTATTATACTAAAAATTAAAAAAAAATCTAAAAATTTATTACATAATTTCACTAGATAAAAGAACAATCTTTCGAAATCCATTTATAATTTTTTGTGGAAAAGAGTCAATACGTCTAAAAACTTTTTTGAAAATGACGTATTTCCGGCTTTCTCTGGTAATGCCCTCTTAAAAACCGCGAGCAATCGAGGCAAATTTATTTACATATTTTCGCGTGATCGCTCCGGTGAAAAACGGTCATTGGATTGAAATAGGCGATATTATTTGAACCAGTTTCCTTCTAACTTCTAACATCCGTTTATGTCAGATATTTCGTATTCCACTATTATGACTTTAAAGTATTTGCATATTGAACGAACGCAGATCGGGCAGAATGCGAACTGAGTGAGCCTTTCAAATATTTAACGCTTCATTGGAAATATGTCAAGCTTAATACTGTTTTCCATCAAATTTAATCACTGACACCTGATTTTAAATGCGCCACTGCACAAAAACATAGATTGGAATCTACCAACAGGAGCTCCCATGCCATAGCCGTGTTTGGCGAATAGATCTGAATAGCTAGGTACTTTCTCAAATTCCTTCACCGTCTGCGCGGTCTTTTTCATACAAAATTTAAATATGGATTTGAGGCAAAACTGAACAACATTTTTTTTAAATCAAAAGGTGTAGCTGATTTAGTGCTATTTGGCTCGGTTTAGTGCTGTTTATAATATCGTTGAAGAATTCAATTTCGCATGATTTTGGAGACATCTTTGACAATTTTTTCGTGAGTTAAATATATTCTTATATACAAAAATCATTATTATAAAAGTCATTATCATGTATTTTATGCGCCGCCATACCGTTCATCCGGTTGCGATAAGACTTTGGCGATTTTATTCATTTATTTGCAAAAACAGTGTATAAACCTGTACATTGCAAAAGCGGTATATATGTTACCGTAAAAGCCCGAATATTGGTAAATCCTAAGATTTTCCGGTAAATCCTAAGATTTACCAACTCTTAATGATAAAAGTCCGAACCGTTCTATAATCATCGTTCACCAACCCAACCTAACCTAACCTAACTGCATTATAATATGTGAGCCTGAGGTGTGTAAATAACCCCAGACCCTCTGGGCTTAATACCCAAGAAAATATGATTATGAAAAAACTCTACTTGCGCGAACAAATATATCACAAATGGCACAAAGAGAAACTCCAGGGAAAATAACAAATCCACCAACCTTGTTTTTGTAGATCTTGAAGTGTGGAGGCCTCCGTAATGTCATCCAATCAACAATTAGATTCAGTCAATGCAATCCTTGGGTGACTCATAAGTTTTTACAAGAGATGAAATTTGTCAATCAATACAAAAACTCAAAGTTTTTCACAATGCATGAAAATTTTCCAAAAAAAAAGTGTCAGTTATTTTCTTGTTTTAGAATCTATTTTTGAAAAACAATCCATTTCGGTGTCTCTGTTAATTCCAAGGAGTGAGTAAGTACCATGCTTGTGATATATATTTATTTAAAATTTCGAACAAACAAAAAACATATTGCAATGCGTAACCACTAACCTAACCTAACCTAACATGTACTAAATTCTAATTTATTTATTTACGCCTATTTAGGCATTTACATACATATATATATATATATATATATATATATATATAACAATATTAACAAAATTATACTGGTAAATAGTGCAGGAAACTACTGTTTAAAACACTTGCACAAAAATAAATACAACGTAAAAATATTAGGTATTGAATTTAAACCACACAGTATGTAGGTACAAAATATAATATATCTGAAATTGTTTTTTTTTTTCTTTCAGCCGACAAAATACTGCCAATGAATTAGACAATTTTAATAGCTTTATCAAAGTATTATTCCCTTATGTAATGAAAAAAACTTCAATAAGGTGCGCTTATATAACAAAATTGATGTACTAAAGATATCAACAACTTCAGAGTATTATCCCGAAAAAATCGTTTCTTATTTAAATATTATAAACGATTTTTTCGTTCTTTTACCATTAGAATTTAGTACATATTAGGTTAGGTTAGGTTAGGTTAGGTTAGGTTAGGTTAGGTTAGGTTAGGTAAGGTAAGGTAAGGTAAGGTTAGGTTAGGTTAGGTTAGGTTAGGTTAGGTTAGGTTAGGTTAGGTTAGGTTAGGTTAGGTTAGGTTAGGTTAGGTTAGGTTAGGTTAGGTTAGGTTAGGTTAGGTTAGGTTAGGTTAGGTTAGGTTAGGTTAGGTTAGGTTAGGTTAGGTTAGGTTAGGTTAGGTTGGTGAACGATGATTATAGAACGGTTCGGACTTTTACCATTAAGAGTTGGTAAATCTTAGGATTTACCGTAGTTCGGGCTTTTACAGTGACATATACTTAATAAATATATTTACATTTTAGATACAAATTAAAATATGAGTAATAAATATTTCACGTTTAAACTCATTGTAGGACATGTGGAAAATATCCACTTTTCCTGCGAGGCAATTAATTAACCTAGTGATTCTTCTCAGGGGCATCACCATTGGTAGGTTAGTTCTGCACCTGGGAAGAATCAAAAGCCTGTGTTGGCGGCCTCGCGTGAAATTATCCGTGATATAGAATCCTATTTTTGCCAGTATATCTGGTACTGATATAAAACCATTTAGAAGCTTATTAGCCATCAGTAGTAATGCGACATCTCTTCTGGAACTAAGGCTGCAGATACCCAGCATTCCTGACATAAATGCTGTAGGAAACAGCCATGGGTAAAAACCTAACTCTCTCATATAGAGGTATCGTAATTTTTTTTTTGTATTTTCTCGACCATTAATACATAGTCGATGTCCTTTGGCCCCCATATCTGAGATCCACTCTCGAGAATACTACGCACCGAGCTAAAGTAAAGCAGCCTTATAACTGTAAGATTGGTTAGTTCCTTCGAATTTGTATTAAAAAACCCAACATCTTTGTGGCTGATTTACAGAACTTTTCATGAAATGTTAAACGAGCGTCATGCATTTTTTTTGCCCAAGCCCGTTAAGGTTTCTATATCATCATTACATAGTATAAAATGAAGTCGCTCAAAATATATGTGCGCGTTAATCTTTTAAACTACGCAACGGATTTTCATACGGTTTTCACCAATACGAGCGATTGAAGATGAATGTTTATATGTATAATACATGTAAATTATATTAGAGAAAAGCCGAGAAATTCAAAGAAAACATGTTTTTGTGCGATTTAAAACGGCTGGTGGGCCGTACTATAGTCACTTTTGAAATTCGTTCAACGGAAGAAATTGGAAAATAGATGTCCTAGAGTAAGTAGGTATTTGATTTTTCCTTGTCAAATATCCAGTGTTGCATTGCAAGCATTGTATAATTAGTGGCGAGTTAATTAGTTTTTATGTATAATACATGCTTATTATAGTAGAGAAAAGCCGAGAAATTCAAATATTCAATTCAGGCAGCGGGCAGCGGACAGCAGGCAAGCGTGTGATGTGAATTTTATAAAGATTGAGTAATGGCGTTGTGTTTCGTTAGCCACAGCAACGTGTGGCCGGGTCTGCTAGTATTATGATAAGCTCTACCGTTATGAAATTTTTATAAATGAAAATGTGTGTATTTCATGTATTTTGGCGGCAGGGCGTGAAGGAAGGAGGGGGTGGTGACGGAGGAGGTGGGGAAGGAGGTGTGAAGAGGGAGGGGGGTGGCGGAAAGGTGGAAGACGAACGCGGGGGGGGGGGGTCTGGGACACATGGGTATGAAAATGAAGGGAGAAAAAATATATTTATTTGAATGGCATTGCAACGCACGCCGGGTACCAGCTAGTAAATATTAAAAATATATTGTTCCCCTACTTACTAAGTTAATGTAATGAAAAATAAATTAACAATTAAGTATCATAAAAATAGCATTTCTTTGCGTATAAATTTTTATATACGACAAATGAGTGTTAAGAGGGCATTACCAGAGAAAACCGGAAATACGTAATTTTCAAAAAAGATTTTAGACGTATTGACTCTTTTCCACAAAAAATTATAAATGGATTTCGAAAGATTGTTCTTTTATCTAGCATTCGCATGTAATAAATTTTGAGATTTTTTTAAAATTTTTAGTATAATAAGGTTATTCCATAGGTCGTTGGCAGATTTGTTCAATTTTCAAAAAAGTTTTTGTATTATACCACACCCATTTCAAATAATATAATCATGCAGTAAAATAAATCAATACATTTATCTAGCAAACGCATGTTTTAGAATTTTAATTTTAGTTTCAATAAAATCATTAAAAAATATGTACGTACATGTGTTTCTTGACAAAAATTGGTCCATTTGTGTATTTATTTGCGCACTTACAAACTAATATATTTCAGATTTTTTTAACATTCTTATTAAATTTAGACATTATTAAAAAATGATAAATACTCATAGTCAAAAAATAATTACAAAAAGTACATTATTTTAATAGTTTTATCATCACGCCTTTCAGCATTTTTGGATGAAGGTATAAATTAAAGCTAATTTGGATTGAAATAAATTCGATATTGAGTTATAATTTAAAAAAGCTGGCACGGAGAATAATTAATCTTTCTCATCGTAACTGCCCTGCACGATCGTAAGAACAACTTTCAACGAAATGTGGATTTTCGTCCGCTGGCTGGTTAAACGCTCTTAACAACGTAAATCGGTCGATTGTAATTTGATTTTACACACACCAAAAATATTTTTTATCATTTTTATTTTATATTTTATCATATTTGAAAAGCAATTTACATTATGTAAGTAGATATCACAACCCCCAACCTACCGATCAGGTGTCTACCATCTTCTAGACGGGTACGAACAAAGACTTGCACATTTCAAATTAGAGTCTGGTTAAAAGACGAAACATAAATGACCTCTTAATGCTATATAAAATTTTAAACAATCATGTAGACAGTATCTTAGTCAACCAAATCAAGTTATACGCCAGGCCCAAATCTACCAGAAACCTTAACATATTCTGGACTGAATTTTTTACCAATAATACTGGATATTTTAATCCTATGTCAAGAATGTCTCGATCATACAACGATCTTGTTAAAATACACACTTTCATAGATATTTTTGTAAATAATATAACATGTTTCAAAAAATATCTCCACTATTTGTTAACCTAAAAAAAAAAAATTGTTGTTGTTTTATTACATTTCAGGAAATACTTCATAAATATTGTATACTTATAATGTATTTCAATTTTGTATTTAAGTTTTTTAAGTTATGTATAAATAATACTTGCATTGTTTTTCATGTGTTTGCTTCTGTAAAAATTCAAATCTGATTACTGCAGACACGTTAGTCTAGGGATAATTTATATTTGTATTTTAATTTTTTATATATTACCCACAAATACGTTTTATAAATGTCCTGTTTGTGTCTCAAATAAATAAATAAATAACATAATACTTTACTTTTTAATATTTTGTCTACGTTATAGTTTATTCTAATTTGTCTATACTTGTTTGTCTTTTATTTTTCTTTATATTGACATATCCTGATGAAGATAATATTGTTATCAAAACATGTAGATATTGTGTATAATATAGTGGTTTAAACAAAGTGATATGTTATTCATTATATAAATAACATAACCCTGGGCTTGCCGGAGCTTTGCTCTAACCTCTAACTACTAACTAATAACTAATTTGACCTTATCAACAGCTGCAACAACCTTTTCGTCATTTTCTTAACACATGTTGTCTATTATATGTATACGTGATTGCAAGATTCTACCCGAATTTATCCTAGTCCTTGGTTCAATGCTTAGAACCGACCGAATAACTTTACTTTTCCACATTTTTCGTTTGAAATAACATATTATTGGTAATATCTTCAATGATTAAATTTTAAATTGTCTCGTAGCCGCTTTGGTGGCAACGAGATTTTGAGGTTGTCAAATATTAACTTAGCAGTTGAACTTTCATGTCGAATCGAATAACAGTGAGAGTACAGGTACCTACTTATCATGTTAACAAATAGGTACAATTATTTACACATATTTCTCTTCTTTAGGAGAGTGGTTTTTCATCAACAAGGTATTGTGAAATATGTTTGTTAATACTGACCCGTTTAAGTGGAACGGTCGCGCGGTCTTTTTCATACAAAACTTAATTTGGATTTGTAGCCAAAATATTTAACCAAACTGAATAATTATGTTTTCAATGAAAGGGTATAGCAAATATCTAGTACGCATATGTACTACTTTATTTATTTGTTTTTCAAATTATGGCCATCAAAAAAATCTATTTTTTACGATTTTAGAGCAAATTTTACAATTATTTGTGAGTTAATGATCATATAAAAAAATGTGTTGGTCCTACCCACAATGTAAATGTATTGAAATATAAATGCTTTTTCTAAATTAGCTTATGAGGAAAAAAAATCACTCAGGGCCTTTGTCATCTTTAAGATGTTGTGTGGAGGGTCTTTTTAGTGAAAAGAAGGAGATGAAGTTCTGAGAAGGAAAAAGGTATCAGGGTAGGAATCTGGGGGCATTTTGTCTAGGAGTGACGGACGTATAAATCCATCTCTCCCTGTGTTGTTCGAGGCGATGGGTCTTGAGTCCGGTTGGAGAAGCCTAGGTTAGGTCTCCCTTAACCAATCTCTCCCGATTCGGCCCACCACGTAGTAGTTAAGCAAAGGCATTGACCGCCAAGACCTAGACAAACCTCACCCCTGCCAAGTCACCAAATGTACCGAACTAGTTGCGGTGATCTATGGCAGGGGTGTTGGTTATACAATAATTAGTTTCCGTGCGGCGGTACCCTTATCCGCCTCCCAAATTTTACTTAAGTTTTAATTAAACACTGATTGCTGAGCAATGCTTACGAAACTTATTGGTTTAAACAATAAAAGTGTCTAACCATAAAAACTAACTAAACCAACAATAAAATGATCAAAGTGGTTTATCACAGATTGAAAATGGCCTTATAAGCCGAAACAGCTGTCAAAACAAAAAAGAAAAATAATAATAAAAGTGGTATTTTATTAATTTTGATTAAAATAGTGCCAAAACAAGTTTGCTGTATTTGAAGGCTGTAATAACATAACTCAAAGTTAACATAATATCTTTTATTTTTCTACGTGGGTTCTACACAATTTAAATAGCAATTTTCACGTCAGGTTTACTGTTCCACAAAATTATTATATTACATATCACATGTTTGTTAAAGCCCGTTTAGGCGTGTAATAACACAAATAAACAAATAAAAACACGAATATTCGGGTTTTGTTAAACAAACCCAATGTTACACACTCCTACGAATTTCTTCGCGAAAATCCACCCTTGGGATTCAAGTATACTTAGAATTAAAATGTGTGAGCCGTTACTCTTAGCAAGTTTGCATATTATTACAGGGGTAATGTATATAGGTATTGTGGGAACATGTATTAAATTCTGTACCCGAGAAGCATATGGATGCAAGTCTAAAAAGGTAAATGTTCAGGAGAGCCAAAAAGCTATTTTTTCTGAAACTATGGTCACATAACTTCTTTGGATATCCATCCTGAGCTGATACATAACAAAAAAGCAATTATTAAATCGATTAGTTTTGTTTTAAAAACGAGCAAATAAAACGAAATATTCTATACTAGCTTTTTTCCGCGGTTTCGCTCGCATGTTATTAGAAGATTCCCTAAATAAACTGCTCGCGTGCCACCTATTACAATTTTCTATACAATTACATAATGGCAGAGCTCAACGGTAGTTTTATACAAAATAATGAACAAAAAAAGAATTATTATTTTTAATTGTAAAACTAACGTTTTAAAGACAAGATTTTTTATGCATAGCACAAAGGGTAACAATTATTATAAGCAATAATTATCAGCCTGAAACACTCATCCACATTGAAAAATCTTCCGAGAAAAGATACATGACGCCAACGGGACTTGAACCCGTGTCCTCTCGATTGCCGGTCGATTGCTCTTGACCACTGAGCTATGGCGGCTTATCTCGTACCCGCCAAATGATTCAATATATGCTAGTGTTATATATTCAATATATGCCATAGCTCAGTGGTCAAGAGCAATCGACCGGCAATCGAGAGGACACGGGTTCAAGTCCCGTTGGCGTCATGTATCTTTTCTCGGAAGATTTTTCAATGTGGATGAGTGTTTCAGGCTGATAATTATTGCTTATAATAATTGTTACCCTTTGTGCTATGCATAAAAAATCTTGTCTTAAAAACGTTAGTTTTACAATTAAAAATAATAATTAATATTTGACAAGTTTAAGTATTTCCCCAATAAATGGAGACATAATTTGTCTCGACGCCACCTAGCGAGGGACTTAACACTTACAATGTTTCTCTCGCAAAAATAAAGTTGGTTGTTTTCAGGTGGAAAAAATATAATAAGCAGTAATTGTTGAATGAAACACTAGCATATATTGAATCATTTGGCGGGTACGAGATAAGCCGCCATAGCTCAGTGGTCAAGAGCAATCGACCGGCAATCGAGAGGACACGGGTTCAAGTCCCGTTGGCGTCATGTATCTTTTCTCGGAAGATTTTTCAATGTGGATGAGTGTTTCAGGCTGATAATTATTGCTTATAATAAAAAAAGAATTATCCAATTTGGTGTAGTCGTTCGGTAGTTACACGCATACATACATTTCAGCTATTCATTTTTAGAGATAGATATTAACTGCGACGCCAACAAAGCACTCTTTTTAATTTAAAAAAAAAAATCGTTTCTAAGGCAAGAATTGGTTGGCTTTTCTTCTGACGTTTGCAATAAATCGATTTTGATAGGGACAGAAAACGTATGATAAATAATTTCAAAACGCCAGAGTTTACCAATATATATAGCCTATAGTACTCGCAAATAATGTAGCTTTCTATTAGTGAAAGAATTTATAAAGTTTATTCAGTAGTTTTTGTGCGAAAGAGCAACAAACATACATCCATACAAACTTTCGCCTTTATAATATTAATTAATAGGATAGGATGTAAAGCCTTTGAAAATATTGTTTTAAAAAAAGCTGACTTGAACAAAAACACGTACTCAATCAAAAATCTGGAGACAGAAAAATCAGAAAAAGATATTGGCTCAGCTGGGACACGAACCCAGGACCCTTTCCTACAGCGGAGCCAATATCTTTTTTTTTTGTGTCCAGATTTTCGATAAGGTTTCACTAATATTGTCTTCATTTAATTAAATATTATAATTTGAGATTTTACTCATAAAGTTTAAAAAATTAAAATAAAAGGAATATTTTGTTATGACATGTGGTGAATTATGAAAGGATCAATGTTTTAAAATTAATTACTTCCATAGAAAGCGTAGTAATGTTAGAGACAGAAGGATGCAAATTGATTTGGGTCGTAATACTCAAAATGCAACTAAGTCATAAAGATGCAAGTCCAGGTACATCTTTCTGCTTCTAAGATAGTTGTTGCATCAAAGGTAGTTGCATCCGTATACATTTAAGAAAATCCTTTTTTTATTCATGATAGGACCTGTATCTTTTTGCCGCTGATAAACATGATAATTTACTTCAAGTCTGTATCAAAAACTATTTTTTTCTAAATTTGGACTTGCATCCTTATGCTTCTCGGGTACAGAATTGTAGAACACGCTCCGATGAATAAGATTGTTTAACCTTTGGGTAAATGTAGGTTACAGCCTACAGCATACAGCCTACATGCTTCTAAAGCCAAATTAACCTTCATAAAACACCCTGGGCGCCCATATAAAGGTTTTATCCTAACCTAAAAATTAGAAGATATGTTGTTCTTTACTTTGATTCTTTTTTGTTGAGATAATTTTATTTATTTACTAACTGACCCGGCGAACTTACCGCCTCAGAATCAATAACTGTTGTGTTAACTTATTAGCTGAATTAAATTCAACTTTTTACAGAATGAAGCTAGAGATGGCGTTGTGTACGGATTTATATTTTTTTGTGATTTTCTTACTTTTCCACTTACTTACGAGAATGACTTTTCATTTTCTTTATACGTGTGAGGGAGATTTATTACAATTATTGTATTTTCCCTTTGGAGGGGTGCAGACATACGTTCACCGTTTGTCTCATTTTTGCCTGTTGATATTTAGCGTTGTAGCAGCCAGCCTCTGCTACGATTAAAATGTTTAACAATATTAAAATGTTTGAATGTAGAACTATCGATATTGAACCGCAGTTAACAGTTGAGAGTTAAACGATGTTCGTTTGGTTTTTTCTAGAGAGGCAGTGAGTTGTGTAAATCTGTAGCGCTGTCCGTACATAAATTCATTTTGCAAATTATATTTTTACAAATTATATTTATACATCATATGAGTTCTTCATTATTTTAGTTCTACATCATAACAGTTCTACAGCGTGTAAGAAAGAGGGACAGAATTATAAGTTTAAGAACAAATGCAAAATAATCAGCGGATTGGCATTTGACGTTTTTAAATTTTTGGAATTCACTCACCATTCAATATTATATTTATCACAATATTGCTACAGCTTTTTCAAAAGGTGAAAATTCGTTCCACACAAAATGTATGAGGAAAATAATTTTCTTCTGCTATTCGGGGTGAAGACAAATCCAACAAATCAAATATCATAAAAATAGGTTTAGGCGTTCTCGAGTTATAAATGGTGTAACTAACCCGACTTTGTTTAATATATTAAGATAAAATAATGTGTGTTTGTTTGTAAAACTATGGTGATTTATTGTGCGCATGCCCGTGAAGGTTTCTATGTTATTAGCGTTATGAAATTATTTCCTATACCATTGAGACCTTTCGAGCTCTCCAGTCGGGCTCTCTCGACCTCTCCACCTTGCAGAGATGGATTCATACGTCCGTCACTCCTGGACACATTAAAATCAGATTACTACCAATCCATAATACTTTTTCCTTTCAAATAGGCCGTTCTCTAAAAGGCCCTAAGAGATTTTTTCCCTCAGGGTCTCCTGTCTGGAGCTAATTTAACCCTAGATCACTAACCTTATTTTTCGACGCTTATCACAAACCTTCGTCGTTTCGACTACGGTACTAAATAAAGGGGGTTTAAGGGTTTTATTAAAACAAAATATGTACATATTTCTTTTTATTATTAATGAACAGTGTTTGTTTGTATTATTTCTCATATTTAGAAAAACAAAAATATCAAATTTATTAATCAACAGCCTTAAGAATGACACCATAGTTTTCATGCGAAATCAACAATTGTAACATTTTTAAAGTTGGTATTTGAATTAGTTATAACTAAATTTTGAAAAAAAAAAGCAATTCAAATATCAAAAACAAAGACTTGAATCAACTAATAAAATAAAAGTTTTGGTGAAAATCTAGCAAAAGTAAAAAGTCACGTTATCACTAACCTTCGTCGATGTGACGAGCCATGATTGCTGAATTGGCGCTCGTGGACTCCCCCCATCGTCCGCACTACCGTCAATAGCAGAAGTAACGGGCCGATTGAGATTTGCCAGACTATGAAAGAATTACGGTCGCGCGCGCAAAAGTTATCTCGTTTTTTTAATCTTGCGTTGTCGATTCGACGAAGGTTAGTGATCTAGGGTTAAATAATCAACAATTTTTCTCTTCTTTAAAAACCATTTTCCAAGCATCACACACACTGTTAGTACAAAAATGTGTAGTAATTATCTTAAAAACATTTGAAATTAGTTTTTCATTTTTATCAATGTGCCTCAAACTCTACATTTCAATAATAAACTTAAATTCCAACACATTAAAATCAACCAAAACGGCGTTTAATTAAGGATATGTTTTTCTTGTAATTTCCTAAAATCCAATCAGTATCGTTAATGAAAAACCCAAATAATTCTCCTTGTTTTAACGATTCTTCAACAGGGGAATGGTATATTTTCGCGTTTAAAAAATATTGCCTTGCATAACATTGTTCGCTTCGAAACAAATTGAAAATTGTCAAAATCCTCAAGCCTTTGTTATTTTAGGAAGGTACTTTTGATTTAAATTCAATTTAGGCGTCGAAATCAATTCCAAGAAAAACAGCTGTGGTTTTGCCAGCAATTTTGTGTTTGTAACCTACAAAGGACTTACAAAAAGCTTTGAGCTTTATTTGGGTCTTTTAAATTCACTGTTTATCTTATTCTTTTTTGAACATAAAGTCAATTTGGCATTTGATTAATTTATTTAAATGTTGAATATACAATTGTTATCATCATCATTATCATTATCATTACATAGTATAAAATGAAGTCGCTCAAAACGTATGTGCGCGTTAATCTTTTAAACTACGCAACGGATTTTTATGCGGTTTTCACCAATAGATAGACTGATTGAAGAGGAATATTTATATGTATAATACATGTAAATTATATTAGAGAAAAGCCGAGAAATTCAAAGAAAACATATTTTTGTGCGATTTAAAACGGCTGGCGGGCCGTACTATAGTCACTTTTGAAATTCGTTCTACGGATGAAATTGGAAAATAGATGTCCTAGAGTAAGTAGGTATTTGATTTTCCCTTTTCAAATATCCAGTGTTGCATTGCAAGCATTGTATAATTAGTGGCGATCGCTCGAATTACATCACATATTCTCGATCCAAAATAAGATCAACCCGTGGATGCGCATGTCTCCGCCCATTCTCCCCTCTGCTTGCTAGATGAACGCTAACACATTCAATCCCACTATTTAAATAAATTAAATTATTTTATTAAATTTTATTTTATTTGTCTGACAAAAAAATGACAACAATTTATACCTTTAAATAATGGTAGCGGTAGTATTACCAAATACATATTGTACTTTATGTGGCATGAGATTTACCAAATTGGCTGAGGAATTAATCCGAAACTAAAAATATCATCATTGAAATAAAAAAAAAAACCTCAGATGATTCACTTGAAACATTGAAAGCCAGTGAATCATCGTTGTTGTCTCCGAGGTCATGAACAATAATATGATGGACATTCCAAAATTATCGCTTAATACCAATAATATGTCGAATAAAATTACTCAAATACTCTGATGTAACTTTTCCGATACCTTCTTACGTAGGTGTTATTAGGCATTTATTTTGAAGGAGAAAATGTTTACTTTAACATGTTATTTTATCATCGACCATACCAATTCGTTCGTGTTTAATTCGCAATGTCAAGGAAGTAATCGTAGCATAGTTTTGTTGACTTCGCTAGCAGTGACTTTTAAAATATAGGTACTTATTATTTATCATATAACCCTCTGTGAGAGCTGTCCTCTTTTGTTCTTTGTAATTAGTGATAATGTATTTGAACGTATCGGCTGATTACCCATTTTACCACTGGGTATGAATGGGTTAATTTTTTGGAACGCGGATACACAGCACGACGGTCAACGGCATACTGAATTTCGGGCGAAGTGATTGGCGGCAGCCAAGGGCCGGTGAAGGGACTGTAGCGAGGGGAGTGGTATGCGCAGTACAAACCAAATTTTGTACCATCGCGGGTTGTTCTAAACGCGGATAGAGAATAGTATAAAAAAATGTGTGTGCGCATAGTTTTAAACTACGAAACAGATTTTCATGCGGTTTTCACCAATAGATAGAGTGATTGAGTGAGGGGAAGGTTTATATTTATAATACGTGCTTATCATAGTAGAGAAAAACCGAAAAATTCAAATATTCAATTCAGGCAGCGGGCAGCGGGCAGCTGTCAAGCGGGTGGTGTGGATTTTATAAAGGTTGGGTAATGGCGTTGTGTTTCGTTAGCCACAGCAACGTGTGGCCGGGTCTGCTAGTCTTCTTATATAAAAAATATCTCGTGTCACGGTGTTTGTGATCGCACTCCTCCGAAACGGCTTGACCGATTTTTATGAAATTTTGTATGTATATTTGGTAGGTATGAGAATAGCTTTTAAAGTTTATTTCACACCGCTGGGTGATTAGGAGGGTGTCACTATCCAGAAAAATAAAATCTATTTTTTTGACAATTTTTTTTTTCTATTTTTTTTTTTGGCATCAAAAAATACCTATGTCCCCAAATTTTAACCGTCCTATCCCCACCCTCCCATTTGTTGATCGCTATTTTAGTATTTTTGTATGAACAAATTTAACCATCTATCGTATTTCAAACAGAACGTAATTATTTATGTTGTTGAATGGCAGATGGCGCTACGTCCGCCTCGTCAAACTTTTATCCACACATGCGCAAGACATTCACGAGAAGCGTGTCGCGTCATTTTGATATTTCATTCGGCATCATGTTCTCGCACGGGCAAACCATCTAGCTTATTTGTGTTAGCTAAAGACGGACTGACAAAAATATCGTACACTCAACTGCTCTTCGAAATTCATATTGATTTTCTTTATTTCATTTTCCTACTTTAGTTAGTGTTTTTTTGTTTTTATCGGCCATCATCGTCTACAGAGCTCCATTCCTCTTTCTGTCATAGATCCCATCCCCACACACTTACAATACATTCGTTATTTTTTAACAACCAAAATATTCAAATGATGTATATTATGGCAGAACAACGTTTGTCGGGTCAGCTAGTTGTTTGATATTAACATTGAACGCGAAAATATAAGTGAATTCGTCAAATAATTATGATTTCCGTTTGTAATGCACTTTCTTGCAAATAGAAATTATTCGATGAAAAAAGAAATTACGGTGAATTATTTAATTGAAGCGAAGGATACAATCTGGTCTCTTTCAACTGAAGCAATTTCCCAGGAGGCCTTTCATTGATATGCTTGGTGTAACTCTAAGTGACCAGCTCAGATATGGGGGCTCCATCGAAGCCAGAGTTAAGTTAGCCTCTCAGAAACTGGGCGTACTGTACAGGGCCCGCAGATACTGCAGATAGTACACAACTGCTAACCCTGTACAAATCGCAAGTTCACCACAATATTGAATTTGGCAGCCACCTCTGTTCTGGAGTCCCAAAATACCTGAAAAAACCCTTAACTCTGAGGAAACGGATAGATCGATATACAAACGTTTTCGTTTGATAGATTCCCTATCTTAACAAGCGGATTGCAATATTTAGAGCACAGACGTCGGGTAGGTACGCTGTCCTTATTCTACCGGTATTACAATGGAAAATGCTCCGAAGAACTAGCGTCATCAATCCCTTCGGCATCGGTGCTTAGTCGGGAAACACGCCAAGCGCGCGCCCAACACAGGTACGCGGTTGATATTTGTCACATGAGAACGGGTCGATTCTTGAGTTCAACAGCTCGGCTGTAGAATGATTTGCCGGCCTCTGTGTTTCGTCCCTCCTACAATATGGGTCTCTTCAATACCCATGATCACTCCTTCCCCCCTCAAAAGACACAGTATCTTCAATAGTGATATATGCCCTGAGGGAAATTATTTTACTCAGGGCCTCCTGTGTGGAGTTAATGTTAAAAAGCTATAAAAAGGAAGAAAAACCTTTTTAGGGTCATTTTATAAAAAATCCCCATAAATAGTCTAAAATTCTCCAGTCTTTCAAAATAAATATCTACTTTGGCCACTAATCTTCTCATAAATGTTATGACGACAGAAACGGTGCATATTCGGGAAACACGCCAAACACGCGCTAAACATTTGTACACGGTTGACATTAGTCACATGTGAACGGGTCACATGAGTATGACTCGTTCTTGAGTTCAACGATTTGCCGGCCTCTGTGTTTCCTCACCCCACAACATGGGTCTCTTCAAGACCCATGTCCACTCCTTCCATCTTCGAAGATAACGTAGGACCTGAGGGAAATTATTTTCCTCAGGGCCTCCTGTGTGGAGTTAATGTTAAAAAAATGGGGGTAGCAAATGTAAAATCATGCCATGTCCAGTGTTTTATATATATAATGTCCTCCGCGTGCAACGTCGTATTTTCTCCAAGC
The DNA here is from genome assembly GCA_917880885.1 of Limnephilus marmoratus. Lineage (NCBI taxonomy): Eukaryota > Metazoa > Arthropoda > Insecta > Trichoptera > Limnephilidae > Limnephilus > Limnephilus marmoratus. The sequence continues at coordinate 3,810,409 of OU862934.1, forward strand.
ATAAACGTTCTAATTAAAGTGTGCTTATTGGAAGTGACCTGCCTGGTATCTTTTTCTATATGCCTTTATAAATAATAAAATTAGATAGAGCCAAAAAATCATAACAAATTATACAGTGTCCATTTTCATTTTAAGCTGTTCATAGTATCATTCGTGCCGACATAATGTCTCAAACGCTTTAGATATTTGACTACTCCGTGGTCAGACTGAAGTATTCATTTGTCTTGGCCCTTTTCAAAGTCGTAATAACTGGCATACCCAAAATTCACAAAATTCCAGTAGCTTCGAAATGTCACCGAAATTCCACCAAGTCAAAGTCAAAGCAGAAAATCTCTCGAAAGTAATTCAACACCGCATCAGAGACAACTGGTCAGAGTGAAGGCTCTATTGCTTCTACAGGGTCCAGGAACGCTGATTGATGTGGTGGGAAGAATGGGGGACAAGGAGGTATTCAAATGGTTGTATAGTTTGTAAGTGATGCTATACCTTCTAAAGAAGATGTCTTGTTACAGGAGGTTCGAAGTATTTCATTTTGATATTTGATAGTCTTTTATGAGATTAGATTTATGAGATTAGTCAAATTACTTTCCAATACGGCTCCACACAGGAGGCCCTGGGGAAAATAATTTCCCTGAGAGGCCATCTTTGGGGATGCTGTGTGGGAGGATTTTTAGGGAAAGGAAGGAGAAAAGAGTTCTGGGAAGGAAAAGGGTTTAAGGGGTGGATAGGAATCTGGCGGTCAGTGTGTCCCGGTCATCCACCTCCAAGACCTGGACAAACCTCATCCCATGAACCCGGACATCTCTGCTAAATCATCAAACGTAGCGAACCACTTGGGGTGACCTATGGCAGAGGTGTTGGTTATCGAATAAATATACCTGGGGCGGCGCGGCGGTACTCATTCCCGCCTCCCAAATTGAAAATAACCAGAGAAAATCGGAAATATGTAATTTTTAAATCAAATTTTAGACGTATTGACTCTTTTCCACAAATTATAAATTGATTTTGAAAGATTGTTCTATTATCTATTAAAGGTATGTGTTAATTTTGTGAAAACATGTTTATTTTAGTCTAATAAGGTTATACCGTAGGTCATAGGCAGATTTATTAAATTTTCAAACAATATTTTGTATCATACAACATACATTTCAAATCATATAAATCACAGGAAAATAAATCAATAAAATTTACGGGAAAGCTATGTTTCAGAATTTTAATTTTAGCATTACAAAAAAAGATCCGCGCCTGTGTTCTGTGACGAAAATACTTCAGTTTGTCTATTTATTTACTGTCTTACAAACTAATATCTTTAAGATTTTTTTACGTTCTTATTTTGCTTAGATATTATTGAAAAATTTAAAGTACTTATGATCAAAAAATAATTACAAAAAGTTCATAATTTTAATAGTTTTATCATCACATTTTTGGATGTAGGTATAAATTAAAGCAAATTTTGAACGAAATAAAATCGATATTGAGTTATAATTTTAAAAAGCTGGTACGGAGAATAATTAAAAAGCTGGTACGGAGAATAATTAATCTTTCTCATTGGAACCGCCCTGTTTCTTTAAACGCCTTAAGTTTTAAAGCCCCTAAGAAAATATATGTTATTCTTGAATATAATATCTATACATTCTCTACGCTGAAACGGCAATTATATGAAATTCCCTCGATATAAAAAAAAGCGAAGCTCCGAAAATTACACATTTTTTTCACTTATTTTATAAGTTACACGTATGAAAAAATTCACAGCAGCGTTTCGTTAAATGCTATTTTGACACTCCCCATGAGATTTTTACTCTATTTTAAACAAATCGTGTTTTATTAAACATTTTCACAATTTTCGCTCAAATATTGTCATTTTTAGTTTTAGTGCGCTCCTTGTAACATTCGTATTTAAATATCTTTCCTCCTTCTTTTTCGTTTTGAACAGGTACTACCGGGCTTTAAGGTGTGAGATATTTATTTATTAGGGTTTACATATTATCGACCAAGTATTATCTAGACACTGCATGTGAACCTTAAAATTAACACCGAAAACAAATATTATTAAATTATACATCTGAGCTGATTTTAATAAGTGGTGGGTGAGTGCAAAGGACACACATAGACGCGTGTATAGTGGAACGCGCCAAATTATTTGGGTTGGTCTCCCCGGCCTTAGACTGGAGGCAGATGACCAGGACACACTGAACCCCAGATTCCTACCCACCCCTTAAACCCTTTTCCTTCCCAGAACTCTCCTCTCCTTCCTTTCCCCCAAAACCCCTCCACACAGCATCCCCAAAGATGACATAGGCCCTGAGGGAAATTATTTTCCTCAGGGCCTCGTGTCTGGAGCTCATGTAAAAAAAAAGAAGTCAAAGAAAATTATGTATTTGAAGATACGTTTTAAGATTTTCACGGCCAAAAGTATTTTCGTTATTTGTTTTTGGGGTGTTATGCCATGTTGCGCTGCCTCCTTCTTTAGCCAACGTTTCGGACAGCGTTGCAGTGTCCATCATCGGGGCAGATCCGGTAGATGTGTCTATGTCACACATCTATCGGATCTGCCGGATCTGCCCTAATTATGGACACTGCAACACCGTCCGAAACGTTGGCTAAAGAAGGAGGTAGCGCAACACGGCGTAACACCCAAAAACAAATAACGAAAATGTGTATTTGGAGTTTATTTTCATACTTTAAGTCGGTAGAAAACTAAGAAATAAATCTGTCTTATTCGAAATCATATGGCTCGCTTCAAATTTCATCACTTACAGAATACTAACAAGCCCATATGTCATTGTTTGGATGTGCACCTTTGAAGTGGCTCTGCATACCGCTACCGGGAATCGGCATGGTATTAGCTCTCTGTGTAAATATTATTTTTAACTATTAGTTTGAAAATACCCTTTGAGATGAATGGATGAAGGAGCCGAATGGGTTAGATTATTTGTTTAACTGGTGTATTGAAATAGACCGTTGTTTATAGAACTCGGTTCTAAAAACGTTTCCTTTACTAGTTATGATGGATTCAATATTTTAAAAATGCTTTTAAAATTGTTAGGTGGCTATTTTTAAAAGGGTTTATTGGCTTTTTTCAGTTTCGGTGCGGACAAATCGGCGTTTATTAAAATATTATTTTTTATTAACTTAACTACGAGTAACTATCTGACTAACCATCACGCTTTAAGGCACCACCGAGGAACCGGCTAAGGGGCGCGGAAGCGGAGTGCAGTTAACGGTCAGATCGAAAGTCATGCGCATTCTCGCTGGGACTGCCAATCGATTGGAGAGGAATCCCACCCGTTTTCCAGCGCTATACTTTTTTATTTTTGTACTGTGTCTTCTTCCTTATAGGTGCTTGCAGGATACGCTGGATACAATCACCCAGCGCTTGCCTCCTCGTGGACTATTACCAATCTTGTGTATAGTAATACTAACACTTATTGTATATTGATTTACCGCTAAGCACTTGCATACTGCTTACTAACAACGTTTGCAGGGACACTGGAGGTCTAGATTCGTACAAAATTAAATGTAGATTCGTTCATTCAAAAAAATTAGAGTCCTTGCGAGAGCCTTGAAGGAGTAACCATCTGTTACATATACCAGGGCGGGTAAGTGGTGGATAACCTTCAATAACTCTCACGCTGTTTCCCCGCAGGGGTAAGCACAGAGGACGGACCGCCAAACAACTCAGTCTTGGCACACACTCCTTGTCTCGTTTACATTCATACGTCGTCTCATACATGCACTTCTATTATTCTGACTCTTGACATGGCCCGACTCAAGTATCTGATTCAGTTGGTCATACCATGTCTTTCTTGGGCGTCCTCGACTTCTTCTACCATTCACATTTGTCATATTATATTCTCTATACACTCTACATGCCCAAACTATCTGAGCGTCCCTTTCTTAATTTTACTCATTAGGCTTACATCAGCCTTGCATACTTGCGGATCTAAGCTTTCTCACACGATCGTACTTTTTACCACACATTCGCCTCAGGTATCTCATTTCTGAGGGTATCTCATTATACAATTTGGGAGGCGGGAATGGGTACCGCATTTATTGGATAACCAACACCTCTGCCATAGGTCACCCCAAGTCGTTTACTACATTTGGTGACTTTGCAGGGGTGCCCGGGTTCATGGGGTTAGGTTTGTCCGGATCTTGGCGGCGGATGCATCTGCCCACCGGCCCATCGTAAAAGGCCGGATCGGGTGAGACTGGTTGAGGGAGATCTTTTGACCTCTTCAGCAGGACTCTCTCGAAACATTGCCTTGCACCCCAGTGGGAGGGATAGATATAAACGTCCGTCACCCCTGGACACACTGACTCTCAGATTTCTACCTACCCTAAATACCCTTTTCCTTCCCAGAACTTACTCTCCTCCCTTTCCTTAAAAAGACCCTCCACACAGCATCTCCAAAGATGACATAGAGGGGAATTATTTTCCTCAGAACTAATTAAAGTGTGTTTATCGAAAGTGACCTGTCAGGTAAGTATTTTTCAGTATCTATTTGTATATAATTAAATTAAATATAGCCTAAGATTTCATAAAAAGTTGGGCAGTGCTCTTGAGGTGATTTTTTACAAAAACGGCGCTCTACAAATTATCCAATTATTATCTCTGAAGTAACATTTTTAAAATGTGTAATTTACTTCATCGTGACATGAGGGCATTTTTCCCTTGGAGAGTCCTGCCCTCCTAAGTCTATGAATCGCTTCCTATCCTGATTTGATGTATTTATGGGTATGATGCCGTGTTACTCTTACTTCTTTAAATTCCATTCCTGCCGGTATCCTGCTGTTTCCCCTCATTTCATGCCCATCCATGTTCGCCTCCACACCATTCCAAACACCAAAGTTTAGATATCTTTTGTCCTGCAAGCTTTTTATTGAGAAGCCTCTTTGGTGGTCGGATATATTTCATCCCTGCTACATATCATTTTATTATTGTTTATTTATGGGTTAAGTTTTATGTTTCACTCTGAATTCTTTTGTGCCTTGATCGTCTTTGTTCATTCATTATTGTTTATTCCGAACTTTAAGAGCGTTTAACCAGCCAGCGGACGAAAATCCACATTTCGTCGAAAGTTGTTCTTCCGATCGTGCAGGGCGGTTACAATGAGAAAGATTAATTATTCACCGTACCAGCTTTTTTAAATTATAACTCAATATCGAATTTATTTCAATCCAAATTAGCTGTAATTTATACCTTCATCCAAAAATGCTGAAAGGCGTGATGATAAAACTATTAAAATAGTGTACTTTTTGTGGTTATTTTTTGATTATAAGTATTTATCATTTTTCAATAATGTCTAAATTTAATAAGAATGTTAAAAAAATCTGAAATATTTTAGTTTGTAAGTGCGCAAATAAATACACAAATGGACCAATTTTCGTCAAGAAACACATGTACGTACCTATTTTTTAATGATTTTATTGAAACTAAAATTAAAATTCTAAAACATACGTTTGCTAGATAATGTATTGATTTATTTTACTGCATGATTACATTATTTGAAATGGGTGTGGTATAATACAAATTTTTTTTTGAAAATTTAACAAATCTGCCAACGACCTATGGAATAACCTTATTATACGAAATTAAAAAAAAATTTTAAATTTATTACATACGAATGCTAGATAAAAGAACAATCTTTCGAAATCCATTTATAATTTTTTGTGGAAAAGAGTCAATACGTCTAAAAACTTTTTTGAAAATGACGTATTTCCGGCTTTCTCTGGTAATGCCCTCTTAAAGACTGATAGGTAGAGATACCCTTAAATAAAGGAAGATAATAATAATATTTTTCACTAATTTTACTGTGCAGTTTTTGTAGGAAATCAACTCGAGGGCGCTGTGCAAATATATGTAATACTAATAATAATTTGATGATTTGTAGAGCGCTGTTTTTGTGAGAAATACCTTGTTATAGAATGAGATAGACTAATCGGTGTCCTCTTCGTGTAGCGCTTCGTAGCCTAACGGCCTCCTCTTCGTAGAATGAAATATATTATCATAAATAGGCTTAGAATTATCCAACTCCTGATGCTATGCGTTCGACTCATTCTCTCGAAGTTTAGTTTTCTGAAGGTTGCACTCCTACTGCATGTGAATCTCACGTATGACCTTTTTGAACTAAAACTTCTTTACGCGCGCTCGACTTGGGGGGTAATAAGCTGGGGAATGCGTTACGAAAATTGTGATGTTACGAAAAGTGTGTTGTTACGGTAATTGATGCGAACGGTGATCGATGGCGAGGCGAACGGTCGGACCTTTACGCACGCTTGACTTGGGGAGTAAATAAGTATAAGGATAAGGATAAGGATGGTCACCCCAAGGTCGTAGGTCACCTCAAGGTCGTACGTCACCCCAAGGTCGTATGTAGCTCCACATAGGAGGGCATGAGGAAAAAAGTTTCCTCTGGGGCCTGTCATGTTTGGGGATGCTGTGTGTTGATTTTTTTAAAGAAAAAAAATAATGGAAGTTCCTGAAGGAAAAGAGTATGAGGGGTGGTTAGGAATCTGGGGGACAATGTGTCCAGGTTGTGACAAACGTATGAATCCATCCCTTCCGCTGCGGTGCAAGGCGAGAAAGTCCGGGTGGAGAGATGTACCTAGGTTTATCAACCAGTCACTCCCAATCCGGCCCGCCACGCAGTAGGTGGACAAACGCATTTGTCGCCAAGATCTAGACCAATCTCACCCCATGAACCCTGAGTACACCCGGACTAAGTTACTAAACTTAGCGAACCACTCTGGATGACCTATGGCAGGGGTGTTGGTTATCCAATAAAGCTTTGGACCACGACTGAAGTAAAATTTATTTAGCTCCATCTATATGATAGGAAGAGAGAAAGAAAATGTGCGCGTGCACTGCTCTCTCTTGCTCCTACAGTGTGATTCAGATAATAGGCCTGCACTGTGTCTTAGATATACGAAACGTAACTGGCTACGAGAGAAAGAGAGAAAGAAAATGTGTGCTCTCACCTCTCTCTTGCCTCTACAGTAATATACGATACGTAACTCTCTCTCTTTCTATCTTCACTAACTTATATCTCCCTCTCAACTACTGTTCGCCTCGCTTTTCGTAACGCTCTCGTCACGCATTGACCAGCTTACTCCCCAAGTAATGCGTGCGTAAAGTAGTTTTACTTCAATAAATAGCGGCGGTACCCATACCCGCCTCAAATTGGAATAATTTTAATTCATACATTAAATAAAAATTGAATGAAAACTCGCAGGAAAAGACCATTGGCTTTCGTTTCGTATCTATATTAAAGTCGCTGAAAATGTAACACGTGGAAACAAATTTGTAATATGAACAATTCAATAAGGAAAAGCAATCTAAGATGGTATCGGTTTAACGAAACAATATCGTAACAGAAGAAATACATTGCCAGACATTTCAATAAGCGGGAGTCCTCAAACTTCAGTATTGTTGGATGAAAGTCTTCAAAGCTTTTCAAACTTTTGTCGTTGAGAATTTGGGACATATTTTTCCATTTTAGAAGCCGACTTTTGGTGTATTTGCAATACCCAGAAAGAAAAGCTTACATGCTCGTATATTGATTTGTAAATTTATACGGAACGAATTCCGTTGAAAAATCTTACAATTTTATGACAAGATAACACTTGAAGCGAAACTATACATGGAACATAATGGTTTTTGGCAATACTTAAAATAGCCAGTTTTAAAAAATCTTAATCTATTACATAGTATAAAGTAAAATCGCTCCCGCTGTCTGCACGCTTATATCTTTTAAACTACGCAACGGATTTTCATGCGGTTTTCACCAATAGATAGAGTGATTCATGGGGAAGGTTTAGGTTTATAATTTTTCAAGGTTTTGTGTAAATTGGTTGAAATATATAGTTTATAAAGGGAGCGGGCTGGCAAGCGGGCAGTGTGGATTTGGGCGTTGATTATAAAGGTTGGGTAATGGCGCTGTGCTTCTTTAGCCACAGCAATGTGTGTCTGGGTCTGCTACTATATGTGTAAAAATGAATATTCATCCGATTGCGATGAAACTTTGGTGATTTGTAGTGTGTACGCCCGCGATGGTGTATAATGGTGAGCTCTGGCGTTATGTAATTATTTCCTATACCATTCATACGATTGCGTTGAAACTTTGGAGATTTGTTTTGTGTAGGTACTCCCGCAACGGTTTCCATTTATAACGGTGAGCTCTGGCGTTGTGAAATTTGTCCACAAAATTTATTACAGGTTGCGCGCGATTAGTTTGAATAATATGTGTTGTTGTTGATTATTGTTAAATCAATATCCAATCTTCAAACCACTCCAAAACAAACAGGCAAAATAAAACACAAATGAAAGCGAAATCTAGAGACTCCGAAGAAGAAAACCCAAATACTAATGAGATGACCAAATGCATGGAATTCGAAGACAAAAATATGAAAAAAATTATCCTTCGCATTGTTAAAAAAAAGTGCTTCGTAGCCTCCCTACTCTTGTCTACTTTAGTTTTCTGAAGACTCTTGTCTACTTTAGTTTTCTGAAGGTTTCACTTCTACCGCGTATGAATTGCGCACTCTGATTTTTGTTTTTTAATTTGTCTTTTAATTTTCATGTATATACGAATATATATACGGCATTATAGGATGGGGCGGTACATATACAAATCAAACACAAACAATTTACATATCACAAAAACTAATAATAAAAACAATTAAAAAAAAACCCTACTCATATTCGTCAGAACTTTTATTCAAACAATTTAAGGTCAGAAAATTAAGTGCATTATACTTTTATCATGCAACATTACAAATTTATAAAGATAATATTAAAAATCAAGTTGCACCATTTAAAAATAACAGAAGTCTTAGACAAAGATCAATACTTCCCACTCCAAAATGTAAAAAAAAAATTGGACAATTGAGTCATAAATATCTCGGAGCAAAATTTTTTAATTCATTACCAGAAAACATTAGAAACATGAATACCAATATAAAAAATTTTAAAACTCACCTTAAAAATTATACTGAAAACTTAAACTGAATGATATAAAAAAAGCAATACAATAACACCCCCCCCCCCATACACACAAGGCTTGCTTAATTATGGGGGTAATCAAATATATCTACTATGTAATTAATTACTGTATAAAATTTATTTGTAATTTATGTACCTTTTATTACTAAAAAAAAAAAATTATATTTTACCCTGTGAATGCATTAATCCAATTCTATTTTCAGTGGAATCCACGATATTTAAGTACCTAAATTCGACCTACTTGAGATGGTATAAAGCAATTTGTCTGTTTCAAAAGGCCACACATATAGTTTTTTGAAAGCTCGGCACTTGAGATATTTAACAAGCCGCATTACTCATGGGGCCTTTACGGGTTCGAATAAACAAACTGAATTATGCTTTTAGGAATTTTATAGCTTTTGACACTTAACACCCGGAATTCATGTAAACATTAAACATGGACCGGCGTTAAATTCTGTGTTTATAAATAGGGAGTGTTGTTTAGATTGTAAATGTGCCGAGGATTCACGAGGATTATGAGAGATGGAAAGGCTGGTAGGGATATTTTTTTTGAAGTGAAAACCTCTTTACACCGTTGTGATTTGAAACTCGATGAAACGAAAAATAGCGACACTTAAAAGAGACAAACACATACATCCTTAGGATTTAGCCTGCGACAGAATGAGATAGGATAATTAATGGAGGGCTGACCGCCGTTGGCGCCAACAAAAAAATGTCCAAATAAGCGAAGTAGCAGTCCACAATGGAGATTCCACTCCCGCCTTTTTCCTTCCCAGAACTTCCTCTCCTTCTTTTCCTAAAAAAGACCCTCCACCCAGCATCCCCAAAGATGACATTGGCCCTGAGGGGAATTGTTTTCCTCGGGGCCTTCTGTGTGGTATTATGTAAAAAAAATCAGAATCATAATATTAATAACTAGCTTTTCCCGTGGCTTCGCTCGCATGGTATTAGGGGTTTCCTACTCCGTCACCTCCACCTTCCCTCTCCCACTCCACTCCCCCCCCCCCCTTCCCGCGAACCCCCTTCCCGAGTTCCCCTCCCCCCTCCCAGGTCCCCCTCGCCCCTCCCAGGTTACCCTCCCCTTCCCTGGTTCCCCTCCCCCATCTCTCCCTCCCTCCCGCTTTCCACATAGCAATTTTTTTATATAAATTTCATAATGCCAGAGCTCACCGGAAGTTTTATAAAAACCTTGTCCTGACAATAACGAACACACAAAAAAAAGAATTATCCAATTTGGTGCAGTCGGTTCATTTTTATATTATAGATGGTTCATGACTCATCTCACTTGTTTTCATTATCTATTAATCCAAACGATGAACGCAACAGACTCTCTGATTTTCGTCCAGCATTGTTAGTAGTGCATTATTTTAGAATCGACTTAGCGCCGTATGATTATTTAATGTGTGGCTTTAATTAGTAACTCTAAACCGCCGATCATTGTCCGACAGAATAAATACTTCACTTTATGGCGTTGAGGATTCTAAAAAGTTCATTTTTGAATACACAGAGCTTTTCAACATGACGTTATACATACATAATATATAGAAGCGTGCTAGAAATCTCAAAGGTGGTAATCCAAAGACAAGGCAATTGTATTTTTATTCGATTTCGTAGTTTTTGTACTCAACTGCCACGCGTCATGTCCTTCCGGCAATTAAATTGCATTGATAAACCTCCAAAATGCTCTCGTGTGTAAAAATAAAATGTTTCCATTACACGGCAAACACAAGTAAATAACATTTTATTCTCAAAAAATTAAACAAAAAATTAATTAATTAAATTAATTAATCTCATCCACGAAAAATTATTTATTATAATAATTTTTTCGACTGTTTCTGGAAGCTTTTTAGGGCCATTAGAAAAAGGAGATAGCACACAATTAAGTATAAGAAGTACAATCTATGACAGTAGGTCATCTTATATAGCATTTCGTCTCTTTTTTTACATTTATTCCACACAGAAGGCCCTGAGGAAAATAATTTCCTTCAGGGCCTATGTCACCTGTCATTGCTGTCAGCACAGCATTTGAGGTGAAACCATCAGCAACCGTCTGAATCGACCTCTCCCTCAAAAAGTCGGCAATCCACGTACACAAGGATGCAAAAAGGCCGTAAGACTGCAGTTTATTGACAAGACTCATATTCCGTATTCGACTTAGTGTAAGGAAGTAAGTATCTTGTCACCTCAGTCACACTCGTGATGTAGAAGTAGTATTCGGCGCAAATGACGCCCGGTTCTACAAACATCTATATCGTTCATATACACATTATTTGAATGTCCATCTATGTCTATAACTTTTCAATAATACTAGCATACCTCTTCCTTGAAAATGTCCAAACTAGAACCAAAGGGCTTTTACTTATTCCTTTTGCTAAATCAATTTTTAGCCAAAATAATTTTAGATACTTTGTAACAAAACTATGCAATGCACTTCCACTGGTCATTAGACAAATCACAATGTATCTTAAATATAAATCTGACACCAAGTCCTGGATTACCAGCCAAAACAGATTCACATAAAATATATTATCAAAACCAACTTATAAGTATGTATTTTTTCAATGGTACGATGATGATTGTCTGTTACTTTAATTGTTATATTGTTTTATTGTTTGTAGATATTATAAATTATAAACTGCTCATGTTTGAAAGCGCATGATTCCTAGTGAGACAGGCATAGGACATCACAAATTGTAAGTGTAGAATTAATAAAACAATAAAAATAATGAATTTACTAAAAACTGTGCATCTTACTTGCCACATTTTATGTTGTGTTTGTGAGACAATGGCGAGTCTAGATGCAATATTTAACGTCTTTGGCTTCCGACCTTATTTTAATCTGCAACTCAAAATTGACCAATTTAAAATTAAACCAATTTGTATGAAGTGTCTCTTCCAGGAATCATAAATACGTGTGACAAAGAAACCCAAGATGACACTCCAGTTTAAATAATCATATAAATTCACAGCTTCCTGCCAATTGTCACAAGAAACTCACACAAAAGGTTCATTTTAAGAAAATGTCGTCATGTGTCGTTAATTTTTCCGTAATTTCACACCAAACTAAATCAAGAAATATCCCACCTGTTTTTTTTCTAAATTTATAGAACCAGAGATTTTGTGTTTTTATAAATGTAATTTTTTCATGTAATTTAGTAGGTACCTATGTATCTTTTTTAACGTTAGCTCCACGCAGGAGGCCCTGAGAAAAAGAGATTACCCCAGGGTTTATGTCATATTTGGGGATGCTGTTAGGAGGGTCATTTTAGAGAAAGGAAGGAGAGGAAGTCCTAGGAAGGAAAAAGATATGAGGCGTTTGTGGGTATCTGGGGTCCGAGTGACGAACGAGTAAATCCCCACCAGTAGGTGGGCAAATACATTCGCTGCCAAGACTTAGACCAATCTCACACCATGAAACCGCCAGTCACCAAACATAGCGAACCACTTAAGGTCACCTATGGCAGGGGTGTTGACTAACTAACTAACCATCACGCCGTTTCCCCACAGGGGTAGGCAAAGAGGACAGACCGCCAAACAACTCAGTCTTGGCACACACTCCTTGGGTACCTCATTCACATTCATACATCGTCTCAAACATACGCTTCTATTATTCTGACTCTTGACATGGCCCGACTCAAGTATCTGATTCACTTGATCGTGCCATGTCTTCCTCGGGTACATTCACTTCACACTTTCTTCGTTCATTCCCTCTACATACCCAAACCATCTGAGCGTCCCTTTCTTAATCTTACTCATTACGCTTATATCAGCCTTGCATTCTTTTCGGATCTCCGCATTCCTCACACAATCATTCATGGTTTTACACAATACGCCTCAGAGATCGCATTTCTACAGCCTTCAATCTACTTTCATCGTTCCTCTACCAGTTCCATGCCTCACTGCCGAATATCGGGGCAGGTACCAGCACACCATGGTGGACTGCTAGATTCGCTTCTTTGGATAGTTTTTTGTTAGCGCCAATTGTGTTCAGTCATATTTTCTTTATTGTTTTAATTGAAGTGAATACTTCTTTAGCACCGTTGTGATTTGAAACTCGTTGAAACGAAAAATAGCGACACTAAGAAGAGACAAACACATTGATCTGCCTGCGAGAGAATGAGATAGTATAGTCGGTCCCCCAACTCTTGCCTACTTCAGTTTTCTTAAGGTATTCACACTTAGTAGAAGTGAATTCACACGATGAGTGTGCAATTTACACGTGGTAGAAGTATTCACAATTTAGAAATCGAAGCGCCGCACAAAGAGGAGTCTGATTATTCTATCTCATTCTCTCGCAGGCTAAATCTATAGATGTATGCGTTCGCTTGTTTTCGTTTCATCGAGTTTCAAATCACAACGGAGCTAAAGAAGTTTTCACTTTGATAAACAAAATAAAATCTGCCCTGATGATGGACACTGTAACGCTGTCCGAAACGATGGCTAAACAAGGAGGTAGCCAAAAACAAATAACGAAAAAAAAATTGGGTGCAGTTTACACGCGGTAGAAGCAAAATTTTATCAAAACAATCTCAACCAATACTGGAAAAGTGAGATCGTAATCAAAGCGACCAATGAGCGCAGACCTATCGTGATTTCCGTTTCATATCTCAACCAAGAGGAGCCTTTAAAAGTGACATCATAATCAAAGTTGGTAAGGCTCTTGACTCACACTCCGAAGGTCGCGGGATCGAATCCCGACGTGGCATATAAATTTTATTTAAGGCTCTGCAACCGGGCCCGAAATGAAGAAGGAGAGATACGAAATTACGAATGTTAGAGGAGAGCGCTAACATTTACAGAGACAAAATCGATGCGAAAATTACGAAAATGTTTAATAAAACACGACTTGTTTAAAATAGAGCAAAAATCTCGCGGGCATTATCTTAAACGGCATTTAAAGAAACTCTTTGAATTTTTTCATACATATAACTTGTAAAATAACTGAAACAAACGTGTTAATATTAATTTTTGGAGCATACTTTGCGATTTTTTTCTATCGAAAGAATTTTATATAATTTGCGTTTCGGCGCGGGCAAAGTCTAGATATTATCTTCAAGAATAACATATATTTTTTTAAGAGCTTTAAAACTTACAGTGTTTAAGGGAAATATGTAATAAATCTGTACAAATCCGGGTTGCGGGCCCTTAATTAATTTGTGTTATTTCACATTTATTCATTTAAAATAATGAATAGTATATTTGCGGCACTTTCCAGAGTGGAAAATACTCTCAGTATTGCCCTGGTGTAAGACCACCATTCAGAATTGAAAAGTTGCTTGAAATGGCTTTAGCCGTGTTTGGTGACCAGATCGGAATAGCCAGGTACTTCCTCACCGTCCTCTTCCCTATCTCCTTCCTCGACCCACTACCTTCAGCCTCACAACATGCCCTAATTGGGGATGCCATAGTCCCACTGGCTCCAGACGGGAGCAGTTGGGACTCTTGTGCGGTATTCGTGGAAAAAAAGCGGCCAATGAGCGCAGTTGATGCGTCGCAGGTGCAGCAGTAATCATCATTTCCGTTTCATCCGAAATCCAAATCACGGCGTTGCAATAGAAGTTTCATTTTAAAAAAAGTTATATCATCATTACATAGTATAAAATGAAGTCGCTCAAAATGTATGTGCGCGTTAATCTTTTATACTACGCTTCGGATTTTCATACGGTTTTCACCAATAGATAGAGTGACTGAAGAGGGAGGTTTATATGTATAATACATGCAAATTATATTAGAGAAAATCCGAGAAATTCAAAGAAAACATATTTTTGTGCGATTTAAAACGGCTGGCGGGCCGTACTATAGTTACTTTTGAAATTCGTTCTACGGAAGAAATTGGAAAATAGATGTCCTAGAGTAAGTAGGTATTTGATTTTCCCTTTTCAAATATCCAGTGTTGCATTGCAAGCATTGTATAATTAGTGGCGATCGCTCGAATTGATTACACAGTATAAAATGAAGTCGCTCAAAATTTATGTGCGCATAGATCTTTTAAACTATGAAACAGATTTTCATGCAGTTTTCACCAATAGATAGAGTGATTCAAGGGGAAGGTTTATATGTATAATACATGCTTATTATAGTAGAAAAAAGCCGATAAATTCAAATATTCAATTCAGGTAGCTGGCAAGCGGGTGGTGTGGATTTTATAAAGGTTGGGTAATGGCATTGTGTTTCGTTAGCCACAGCAACGTGTGGCCGGGTCTGTTAGTTGAATAATAAAATACATCGTCCCCATTGAAGTTTCGAGTGCATAAATTGTGCCACAAATTATATTTGGACTGGTTTATTCAAAATATCTGTGAGGTTATGTTCGTTTTATCATCTAATGCCAAGTCCGTGTTCCAATTTAAAAGCACTCTAGCCCAGTGTTTCCCAAACGTTGTTCTGCCGTGGCCCGGTAATTCACACTGCCCCTTCGTGACCCACTTAATACTTTTAAACCCAAGCTGGTTCCATTATGTAAAATAATACACATTTATTCATAGTAAAAATGTTTTATTAATCATCATTACATACCTAACCTAACCTAACCTAACCTAACCTAACCTAACCCAACCTAACCCAACCCAACCCAACCCAACCTAACCTAAACTAACCTAACCTAACCTAACCTAACCTAACCTAACCTAACCGGAATGTAAACGAGGCAAGGAATGTGTGCCAAGACCGGGATGTTTGGCGGTCCGTCCTCTCTGCCTACCCCTGCGGGGAAACGGCGTGATGGTTAGTTAGTTAGTTAGTTATCATCATTACATTGTATAAAATGTAGTCGCTCAAAATGTATGTGCGCGTTAATCTTTTAAACTACGCAACGGATTTTCATACGGTTTTCACCAATAGATAGAGTGATTGAAGAGGTATGTTTATACGTATAATACATGTAAATTATATTAAAGAAAAGCCGAGAAATTCAAAGAAAACATATTTTTGTGCGATTTAAAACGGCTGGCGGGCCGTACTATAGTCACTTTTGAAATTCGTCCTACGGAAGAAATTGGAAAATAGATGTCCTAGAGTAAGTAGGTATTTGATTTTCCCTTTTCAAATATTCAGTGTTGCATTGCAAGCATTGTATAATTAGTGGCGAGTTAATTAGTTAATATGTATAATACATGCTTATTATAGTAGAGAAAAGCCGATAAATTCAAATATTCAATTCAGGCAGCGGGCAGCTGGCAAGCGGGTAGTGTGGATTTTATAAAGATTGGGTAATGGCGTTGTGTTTCGTTAGTTGTGTTACTACATATATTGGTTTCGCCTATTTAGTGATGTCAGTTGACTGTTCAATTAACGAGTCGACTGAATCTGGCAATTCGTGGCAAATTAGTTTCGGAATCTAACTTGAATGTTAATGGTTTTCTTATCCAAGCTTTATTGCTGTTGATTTGAGGAAAATTTTCTTGAAGATTCCTCTCCAGTTCTAATAAATGTTCTTTAATTTGAGTTAAGATGTCTTGTGGCAATGCAATCACATTGTACTCTTTTTGTATTTCACTTAAATTAGGTACTAAATGATTTGAAGTTCCCTGTTTCCGCGCGTTGTGTCCACATAATTAGGTCCTTACATATGAAATTGGCGTTTTGCCGTACCGGTAACTTTGATCTCAAATATCTTCTCTTTGGTTAGGAATTCCAAATTCAAATTTATACAGCTATTTACTCATGTATTTGTGTTTCGAAAATTATAATTCATTTGTTTTTTCCTCAATTGTTTTTTTCTTTACGTCACTTAGTTTACAAAATGGAAAACTTGAAATATCACGTTATTTACAATACGAGTTCCATCGCGGCACCAGTGCTGTAGAAACGGCTCGAAGGATTAATGATGTGTATGGCGACGGTGCCGCAAAAGAAAACACAGTGCGTTTTTGGTTCCAACGTTTTCGTTCTGGAAATTTCGACCTACAGAACAAGCTCCGTGGACGGCCGGAGACCAAAGTTGATAATGAAGAATTGAAGGCTATTGTGGAAGCGGATCCATCGCAAATAACGTCCGAGTTAGCTGCAGGCTGCGGTGTTAGTGATAAAACTGTTTTAATCCACTTGAAGCAAATTGGGAAGTTGAAAAAGTTTGAAAGGTGGGTACCTTACGAATTAAGTGAAGCAAATCAACAAATGCGCGTTGACCGCTAGACCACCACACACTGCACAACAGACGGCTACCAAATTAGAGGAGCTTCAATTGGAATGTCTAAGACATCCACCGTACTCTCCGAACCTTGCCCCAACAGATTACCATTTTTTTTTCGAAATTTGAATAACTTCTTTCAAGGGAAAAAATTCAACTCCGATGGGGCAGTCCAAACCACCTTCAAAGATTTTATTGATTCCCGTCCGAGTGGTTTTTTTAGTAAAGGGATCGATGAACTACCTATGAGATGGCAAAAGTGCATAGATAGCAATGGTACATACTTTGATTAAATAAATATATATTATATTAAAACAAAATTGACTTTATGTTCCTCCCATACAAAACGCCAATTTCATATGTAAGGACCTAATATTAAACTTTTTTTCTTGCAGCTTTTCCACCTTATCTTAAAACAAGGCGGGAATGTTGCGACCCGGTATTTTATTTTGATGGCCCGGTACCGGGTCGCGACCCGGCAAATGGGAAACTCCGCCTAGCCCAAAATGCATTTGAAATCCCCCGACAGGGGATCCCAAATAGTTGAGATGACTTTACCAAATGCAATAGCGACTGCATTGTTACAAAGTTGCACTGATTCACAGCAGCGGATCTGCAGACAAACAATAGTGCACTTAATCCGATTATAGTTTATGTTTTGTGTTGCAAGTTGGAGTAAAGTTAGTTTTCCAAGTGGACTTAGCTGATTTTAGCACCCCGGTGGCCTGGGAGAGACGGTTTTAGTCATCAGAGTGGTTAAATAATGCAGAATTACCTACGTAATATTGTAGTCTTATCCATAAATATTTGATGCTACGTTTATTTGTATACGAACTTAATCATAATATTTTTAATTCAAAATCTGTTTCTGAAAAAATAATAAATATTCACATTTACGAAATGAGATTAAAAGAATTTGACATTCTCAGACTATAAAATATTACCATTTCTTATATCGGCTACTGGCATTATACCTAGCTCTCTCATTCAAAATTTAGGCATATTAGATTTGTCAAAGAATTTATTTATAAAAATTCAAAAATCAGTCATTTTAAATATATGTACAATTACAAAAGATTTTTAAAATATTTATATTGAGGGATCAGTAGGAGTTATAGGTCCAATTTGGAGTTCCACCGAGCATAATCAAATATCTGGAGTCGGTGAATTAGTTTTCCATTTGGTATCTTTGACATGTTGTTCTTGTATTATTTTGTATTTATTATAGGTACTTATATAGTGCAATTGCATAACGTGGATTGACTAGATGATCATTTGTGGAAAAGTGTGTGAAAGGGTTTAGTTTTTCTTGTGGGAAAGATTTAACACGGACATAAAATCTGAAGCGTTTGAATTATTTATATAGCACCGTTTTACCTTTACAAGTTTGATATATTTCTACAATTATCTTTACATCATTGAGGTATATATATCAATGCTTTACATAGTATAAAATGAAGTCGCTTCCGCTGTATGTGCGCTTAGATCTATTAAACTACACAACAGATTTTCATGCAATTTTCACCAATGGATAGAATGATTCAAGAAGAAGGTTTATATGTATAATACATGCATATTATAGAAGAGAAAAGCCGAGAAATTCAAAGATTCAATTCAGGCAGCGGGCAGAGTTAGAACGTGTGGCCGGGTCTGCTAGTTATTAATAATTCTTTCTACTAATTACAGACTAGACAAACTATTATAACAACTCATGGCAAACAGCTTGCATTCACCGGTTTCTCGATCACTAATACATAACTATATGTACAATGCATTATTTGACCAATAAACGTGATTTTTTTAAATTCCCGAGTTATTAATAACTTGGCAATATTTGAAAATCTCCTACTGATACCACGGTTAGAGGAAAAAGTTGCTTGTGTCGTGATGGAGGACTCAGCCAGCCGAAGAATCGAACATGCGACGCCTGGGTGGGACGCGAACACAATGGCAACACGACCATTGACCGGTCGGTTTTTTTTTTTTACATTAGCTCCACACAGGAGGCACCGAGGAAAACAATTGGAAAACAATTTCCCTAGGGGCCTATGTCATCTTCAAGTAAAAATCAAGGTCAAGAACAAGGTCTCTTCAATACCCTTTTTCACTCCTTCCTTTCCACAAAAATACCCTCTATACTGCATCCCCAAAGATGACGTAGGCCGTTACGGAAATTATTTTCTTCCTGTGTGGAATTAATGTAAAAAAATAAAAATAATCATTCAGGACGATAAATTCTCTCAGTAACGTGAAAACCACCATTCAGAATCGAAACTTTATTTTGGTTTTAAACATGTCACCACCCACATACCCACCCCTCATACACTTTTCCTTCTCTTCGATGGCGCTACAGCCCAAATCGAGCTTTGGCCTCCTGCAACAGTCGCTCCTCCTGTTTTTAGCGGCTGACTTCCAGTTTGGTACCTAGAGAAGCTGGGCTGCATCCCCTCTTACCACATCTTCCCACCTCAGTCTGGGTCTTCCCGCTTTTCTCTTTCCACCTGGGTGTCCAGTCAAAATTATTTTTGGGACGCGTGTGTCCGGCATTCTCTGTACATGCTCAGCCCATCTCAATCTGAGGAGTCTCATATGTGCTTAGATGCTAGGGGCCTTATATATATCATACAATTCTATATTGTGCCGGATGCGCAACTGTTCACCCTCTTTCACGGGTCCACATATTCTTCTCAGCACTCTTCTTTCAAAAGTATCCAGCATTTAAGCCATCTTTACCGTCAGTGTCAGCACCTCACAACCATATACCAAAACAGTTCTGACAATGGTTTATAATTTTCTGTGGACGCTACATGACTTAAACACTGGCAGCAACGATAAGTGTGTTTTGTTGGCTGCTTTGATTCTCCTTCTGATTTCTGCTGGATCCTCATTGTTCTCTGTCTGACTGGAGTCCAGGTAGGTGAATTGATCAACCACTTCGTATGAGTAGTTGTTTTTAAATTGTGCACTACTTCTTCTTCTGTGTGAAGGGTTTCGTGCTCTGTACCATCATTTTCTTTTTGTCAACATTAACAATTTTCCTTACCGTTCCTAAAAAGACTCTCCACACATAATCCCCCTAAATTCTTTTTCCTCATGGCCTCCCGTGTGGAAATAATTTAAAAATTCATATTTGGTTATTATTTATCGTGTATTTCATTTGTGAATTTAATGATGTTCGATTGTTTCGAAAGCTTCCCTTTATTTTAGTAACAGTGACTGCCATGTTAGTTCGAACGTGAAAGCTTCGGAATATCAAAGGACAGTTAATTAAAAATACAATTTATTTTGTTTACCAGAGCATGAAACTGGAACCATATTTTTCGAAACGAATTTAAAAATTGATTGAATCTGATAAAATGTATTTATTTTACAAACAGGTGTCTTGTTCTATTAGTTTCAGTTCAGTTTCAATGTGAACACATTTTATGCTAGCGCTCTCATATAAATTTACAGGCTGTTTTTTTCAATATTTATTTATTTATGAATGTTTGATATATAATAGAACACTCCAGTCCAATTTTTTTTTTTTTTTTAACATAAATAACTGCATTTATTTTTTTATTTTTAGAGTTAGTAATATTTAAAATAATTGTCAAAATTTTAATTTTCAAGATCCCCCAAAACCACCGTATGTATGGTGAATCGTGTGACGTCATCACTCCTGAAAACTTTCTATAGGATCGGGCGATCAGCTGATCAACTGCCGCCATTTTGAAACTTGGTGTTCGAAGTATTCGCCCTGGAAGAAGCAATACTATTTTTTTTGTGCAGTAGTTTTTGAATATTTTCAATAATAGAGATAAACTAAGAAGAGATACCTTTATTTTTGAAACTTTATTTAGGCCACAACGACTGAATCTTTATAAGCAATATGTAAATAAACGAATAAATTAATACGATGGCTTGTGTCGTACCTACATTCCCATACAATGACTTTACGGTGACGTCACGACACGAGGAACAGTGACGTCACCACTAAACATTTTAATAATACTATCATGACGGCGTGTTTCTAAGACCCGATGAAAAATTTAATTTTTAATAATTTTTTAAACACTCTGCGTTTAATATTATGAAATAAAACTTATGTATTCAGAATCAGCGTTTATTGTTCTATATGAACATATTTTTTAATGCCATAATATTTTTCACTTGAGTTCCTTATTATTTATTATAATTAATACAAAACGGTTCATCGACGGGTTCTTATTAAAAATCTACTATAAATTTTATACCATGGCATTACTAGCATTACCGGCAAGCGTTGCAATGGCACTCCTTGCGCATCCTTTCCCATGCATTTCCTTCCCGCCCCTCCCACGTTCTCTTCAATATTCCCGGCTTCCCTCCCTGCCGCCAAACTCTATAAAATTCACACATTTTTCAAACTACGAGCGACACCTATAGTAATTTTTTTATTCAAACTTCTCTCACTCCACCATTATAATATGATTTGTAAAATATATCGTATATAGAAACACAACAAATTACCGAATTGTATAGGAAATAATTTTATAACGCCAGAGCTCACCATTATATATAGAGAATTTTGCGGAAGTACGTACAACAAATCACAAAAGTTTAATCGCAATCCGACGAATGGTACAGGAAATAATAAGGGAAAAAAGATATATTTTTATACATATAGATTATTGTATGTATGAAATAAAATATACATAAAATAATCTATTATAGACATTATATAAAAAAAGTAAATAATACATTGAAAAAAAAACAGAAACAACAAAAAAGAATAAGAAATCAGAAAAAATACAAAGTACAGAGAAACCATTTTTTTCAGCATTTATCTTATTCTGAAGATTTGTTCACAATTTTTTTCTAAACTTGCTGACATGCTGTATGACACTTTAGGGGCGTGTTTTAAAAATTCGTTCACCGTATTTATTTAGATATTTTGGGAATAAGAAATCTAAGGTTAACTGACTTTGATAATGCCTTCAGAAGGCGAAACAGCTTTCACGCGTAATTAAAATTACTTAGCAGAAGTTGTTCATAAATAAACTGTTTTTATTAGTTTAATAAAGTTAAAATACTTAAAGTAAAAATAAATTAAAATCGAATTTTACAAACTAAACTGGAGGGAAAAAAATCTTCAGGCCCTATGACATCTTTGGGGATGCTGTGTGGAGGGTATTTTTAGGCAAAGGAAGAAGAGGAACTTCTGGGAAGGAAAAGGGTATGAGTTGTGGGTAGAATTCTTGGGGTCGATGTGTCCAGGATTGACGGACGTATGAATCTATTCCTCCCACTGTGGTGGAATGCGATGGGCCGAGAGATTCCGGCTGGACAGGTCCAGGTTATGTCTAACCAATCTCTCCCGATACGGCCCGCTACGATGTGAGTAGGCGAACGCATTGACCGCCAAGAAATAGACAAACCTAACCCCATGAACCCGGACAGCCCTGCTAAGTCACCAAACGTAACCAACCACTTGGTATGACCTATGCAAGGGTGTTGGTTATCGAACAAATGGTTCCGGCAAAAATACATAATACGCAGATGACACGCGGTATACTCTGTTCGCTGAATTAATTATGAAGCTTTCCAGCGGAATTTGTATTATCATTGATGGACATGTCAATCATCTGAAAGTAGGACAGACTACAAACAGTACTGTGGAAAATGCAAAACACAATCCAATTTGAAATTGGAAAACTTTTTTGACGTAAAAAATATTGTACCATCGAACGAGATTGCCAGTTCGTTCAAAATTCAAACAATGAGTGATGTGAATTTCGGAATATTTGAAATTTTCTATGGATCCGTTCCGAAGGACCAATTTTTATTCGGCCCTTTTGTGTTTCAGCGAAAATTGTTGAACACGTTTTGACAAAGCTAGTTTTGTGATTTCAAACATTTTTTCGACGGTAGTATGGAGTATCCACCTTTTTGTACTGTAGTGGAAAAAATCGGGATAAAATTTCTGGTTCGTTCGTCGAGTTTAAAAAAAAAATCGGTTCAGAGAATAAATGTGAAAGTTTTAGTTGAAATTTACAGCAAACGAGTAGGTACCTACTTATTGTGCATTCGTTACCTCATTTGGACAAGGTTCTAACGAACATTTTTTTTTTTAAATGACCTTTGAATGAAAAAACATTTCTTTTGTTCGTTTTTATAACCAAAATAATTTTCAATAAAAAAATCGAGAATATACGTGAAACTATTGTTTTTTACACAAGCTCCATATAGGAGGCCCTGAGGAAAATAATTCCCCTCAGGGTCAATGTCATCTTTGGGGATGCTGTGTGGGAGACTTTTTAGGTGAAGAAGGAGAGGAAGCTTTGGGAAGGAAAGGGTATTAGGGGTGGGTAAGAATATCAGGGTCAGTGTCCAGGGGTGGCAGACATATGAATCCATCCCTCCCACTGCGGTGCAATGTTTCGAGAGAGTACGACTGGAGAAGTAAAAGAGACTTCCTTAACCACTCCCTTCGGCACCGGTGCATAGTCGGGAAACACGCCAAACGCGTGCCCAACATTTGTACACGGTTAACATTTGTCACATGAGAACGGGTCGTTTCTTCGACTCGTTCCTGTGTTCAACAGCTCGGCTGTGGAATGATTTGCCGGCCTCTGTGTTTCCTCCTTCCTACAACATGGGTCTCTTCAAGACCAATGTTCATTCCTTCCTCTCCTCAAAAAGACCCTCCACACAGCTTCCCAGATGACATAGGCCCTGAGGGAAATTATTTTCCTCAGGGCCTCCTGTGTGGTGTTAATGTAAAAAAAAACTCTCTCCTGATTTGTCCTGCCGTGCAGCTGGTAGCCAGACGCATTCGCCGCCAAGACCAGGAAAACCTCACACCATGAACCTGGGCATTCCGGCTAAGTCAGATGAGTTGGTTATCCATTAAATGATTCGCAGGGCGGCGGTGCCCACATCCTGTTAGGTTTTAGTTGAAATACACTGCGTACGAGGGCGGTAGCTACCTACTTACTATGTAGACAAGGTTCTAACTGATACATTTTTTTGATATAATTAATTAAGTACCTTTGAATGCAAAACCATTTCTTTTGTTCGTTTTTAAAACCACAATAACTTTCAGAACTATCTGCGTTATATTTCCATAACGCAGATAGTTCTGAAAGGTGGTGCTTTCAAAACTTCTCTTTTGCCTTTAGAAATTATCCAAAGAATATTAATAAAAATAATTCTAAAAACGACATACCCTACCATCAAATTATTTCAAGAATTTAAAGTCCTTTCGCTTCATACGTTCTTTGACTTATACCACGCTGTTACACCGCCACAGCCCAACAATTCTACAAATATATTGGAGTTAAATGGTTTAAAAAATTACCCTTGAAATTAAGATTGGAAACAAATTACAAAAAATACAAAAATTCAATAACTATTTTAAATAACTTGTCAACATAACAACTCATTTATAATATTAGATATCCTCTTTCTCTCATTATTTTTTCCTTTCTTTTTATCTCCTCCATTATTTTTTCCCTTTCTTTTTATCTTCATTCAGTTGTATTTCTTATCTATTATTAGTTATATACGTATACTAGCTGACCCGACGAACTTCGTACCGCCTCAGAATCAATAGCTGTTGAATTAAATTCAGTTTTTTATTAAGTTAAAAATTACGCAATGAAGCAATTACCAATGCGCAACTGTCCGTGTTTTGTTTTTGTCGTTATCAGAGATGGCGTTGTGTACGGATTTATATTTTTGTGATTTTCTTACTTTTACAATTACTTACGGGAATTTGGGAGGCGGATACGGGTGCCGCCACCCCAGGAACCATTTATTGAATAATCAACACCTCTGCCATAGATCACCCCAAGTGGTTCGCTACGTTTGGTGATTTAGCAGGAGTGCCCGGGTTCATGAAGTGACTTATGTCCGGGTCTTGACAGTTGATGCGCCTGCCCACCTGCTGCGTGGCGGGCCGGATCGAGAAAGACTGGTTGAGGGAGGCCTTTTGACCTTTCCAGCCGGACTCTCTCGACCCATTGCCTTGCACCACAGTTGGAGGGATGGATTCATACGTCCGTCACTCCCGGACACACTGACCCCCAGATTCCTACCCACCCATCATACCTTTTTCCTTCCCAGAACTTTCTATCTTCCCCATTCCTTAAAAAGATCCTCCACACAGCATCCCCTAAGATGACATAGGTCCTGAGAGAAATTATTTTCCTCAAGGCCTCCTGTGTGGAGCTTATGTAAAAAATGCGTTTCATTTCAGAGATTTATTATAATTATTGTATTTTTCCTTTGGAGGTGTGCAGACATACGTTCACCATTTGTCTCATTTTCGACTATTGACATTGAGTGTGTAAGAAAGAAGGGCAGCATTATATGATTAAAAACAAATGCACAACAATCAACGCATTGACATTTGACGTTTTTGAATGTTTGGAATTCACGCACAGTTCAATAATATACCCCTCACAACATTGCTGCAGTTCTTTCAAAATAGGAGAATTCGTTCCATACAAAATGTATGGGGGAAAATTTTTTCATTATAACTATTTATTTCGTTAACTTTTGTGATGTTTTAATAGTTATTATCCTATCCGGGGCGGAGACAAATCCAACAAATCAAAGATCATCAAAATCAGCCCAGCTGTTCTCGAGTTATAAATAGTGTAACTAACCCGACTTTGTTTTATATATTAAGATTTATATTTAAAAAAATATGTATTTATATATTTTTTCTTTTTTACTGTTACTTATTTATTTTTTGTTTTATATGTATATAAAAAAAATATTAATTTTCCTCTGCTAAATTGTGGTTAACATGCGTTTATCCGCCTTTTTAACTCGAGCTTTGCTTAAAAAGGGTGTAAAACGTATTATTTAATGCATTTTAATAGAAAAACTTTTTTTCATGTATATAAACATGTAATTACCATTATACTAAATAAAAAAAAATAAAAATAAAGTTTTTAAAGTTTCATTTATTTTATAAGGATCTATCCCCACTTTTAACCTTTTGCAGATGTTATTTTGTGTGTATTTGACAGTTGGTCGTTTGTAAAGGCGCTCTGTTATAGGCGCTGTATTCAATCTTTTGTAAGTATTTTTGTGCGCGTACCCGCGATGGTTTCTGTATATATTAGTGAGCTCTGGCGTTATGAAATTATTTTCTGCACAATTTATCCAATTACGATTCAACTTTGGTGAGTTGTTGTGCGCACGCCCGCTAAGGTTTCTATATAATATACTGGTAAGTTCTGGCGTTATGAAATTTGTTTACGAAAATTGTATTAGGTGGCGAGCGATTAGTTTAAAAATGGGTATTTTTCATATATTTTAGCGGCAGGGAGGGAAGGCGGGAGGGGGAGGGGAATCCGGGAGGGGCGGAGGGCAACTACATAGGGGAGGGACGAGGGAAAACGGGGAAGGTGAAAGTGAACGCGGGATGGGGGAGTGTAACGCGGGACGCGTGGAAGCGGAAGATGGAAGGGGGAAAGGCGGTAAAAATGGGGGTAATGCAGGAGGGGAAGGGGACGCGGAAGGGGACCTGAAAGGGGAACGGCGACGAATTGGAGAGGACACACAGGGCGAAACAATTTCTTTTTTTAAGTGGCTTTGCAACGCATGCCGGGCACTCACTAGTAAATAAATAATTTTGGTGGTTACACACACAGTGAAAAAATACAACATAATGAAATAAAGGATTAGGTCATCGAAAATGAAATCTAGTCTCTTTCAACGGAAGCAATCTTCCGAACAGGTCCTCCATTGATATGCTTGGTGTAACCCTAAGTGACCAGCTCAGGTATGGGGGCTCCATCGAAGCCAGAGTAAAGTTAGCCTATCAGAAAGTGGGCGTACTGTACAGGGCCCGCAGATACTGCAGATAGTACCTACACAAAAGCTAACCCTGTGCAAATCGCAAGTGCACCCCACGGTTAAATTTGGCAGCCACCTTTGGTCTGGAGCTCCAAAATACCTAAAAAAAACCCTTGACTCTGTGCAGAAACGGGCGGTCGGTTTGATAGATTCTCCCATCTTAACAGACGGACTGCAATTTTTAGAGCATAGGCGTCAGGTGGGAATGCTGTCCTTGTTCTACCGGTATTACAATGGAAGATGCTCCGAGAAACTAGCGTCATTGACCCCCTCGGCACCGGTGCATAGTCGGGAAACACGCCAAACACGAGCCCAACATTTGTACACGGTTGACATTAGTCACATGAGAACGGTTCGTTTCTATGACTCGTTTTTGAGTTTAACGGCTCGGTTGTGGAACGATTTGCCGGCCTCTGTGTTTCATCCCTCCTACAACACGGGTCCCTTCAAGACCCATGTTCACTCCTTCCTTTCCTCAAAAAGACCCACCACACAGCATCTTCAAAGATGACATAGGCCCTGAGGGAAATTATTTTCCTCAGAGCCTTCTGTATGTTAGGTTAGGTTGGATTTTTTTATGGTTTTTTAGTCTGCTTTGTCACTCTTCTGTTTTAATACGGAACCGTAAATCGCATATCTAAGTTCCAACGTACTTTTGTGCAATTGGCGTAAGAGTCCGGTTGGTTGGATATATTACGGGAGATTGATCGCCAGACGGCGGATACGGAAGTTTGTAGGTCAAAGTAATCAGTCTTCAAAGAGACCGGAAGCGGGAAGTCAAAGCGAACCTTTCTGGCAGGGCGTTCTATTTTTAAATCTGACGCAAGGTAGGCGCCGCGACGTCAATGGACTTGAAAAATGAAGTAAAAATCGCTATTTAAAAACCGTTTAAGGTCTTAATTTTGTGGGAAATTTGACATAAATTATACAAACTTCCTGTAAAGACTATAAATTATTATTGTTCATTATTAATTATTGATAGCATGGTTGAGGGTTAAGGTTCTTGACTCGCAATCTGATGGTCGCGGGATCGAATTCCGGCGTGCGCAAATAACTTTTACTACATTAATTTGTGTTTTTCTCAATTAATCATTTAAAATAATATATAGTATATTGGCGGCACTTCCAGAGTGGAAGATACTCTCAGTATCGCCCTGGTGTAAGACCGCAATTCTGAATTGAAACGTTGCTTGAAATGGCTTTAGCCATGTTTGAAGTGATACATGGTTGACATTAATATTCACATGAGAACGGGTCGTTTCTGTGACTCGGATTACGTTTGTACGTTTCAACAGCTCGGCTGTTGCTTTTTTGCCGGCCTCTGTGTTTCCTCCCACCTACAACATGGGTCCCTTCAAGACCCATGACACTCCTTTTACAGTGAATACCGCACAAGAATCTCAACTGCTCCCGTCTGGAGCCAGTGAGACTATGGCATCCCCAATTGGGGTATGTTGTGAGGCTGAAGGTAGTGGGGAGGGGAAGGAGGTGGGGAAGAGGAAGGTTGGGAAGTACCCGGCTATTCAGATCTGGTCACCAAACACGGCTAAATCCATTTTCAAGCAACGTTTCAATTCTGAATGGTGGTCTTACACCAGGGCGATACTGATAGTATCTTCCTCTCTGGAACATGCCGCAAATATACTATATATTATTTTAAATGAATAAATTGTTACATAACACAAATTAATCAAACTAAATTTACTCCTTCCTCTCCTCAAAAAGACCTTCCGCACAGCATCTTCAAACATGAGTGAAATTATTTTCTCCAAGGCCTCCTGTCTGTAATTAATGTAAAAAAAACTCTGCGAAAGATTGAGATAGAATAATTCGTCCCCCCTCTTGCGTAGTCTCTCCACTCTTGTCTCCTTTAGTTTTCTGAGGGTTTCACTTCTATCCCGCGTGTGAATTGCACACTCTGTTTTTTTTTTTGTAAATCAGACAGAATTGAAAATATCTCTAACTAACTAACTGTCACGCCGTTTCCCCGCAGGGGTAGGCTGAGAGGACGGACCGCCAAACATCCCGGTCTTGGCATACATTCCTTGCCTCGTTTACATTCATACAACGTCTCATACATTCTCTTCTATTATTCTGACTCTTGACATGGCCCGACTCAAGTATCTGATGCACTTGGTCGTGCCATGTCTTTGTTGGGCGTCCTCGACTTCTTCTACCATTCACATTTGCGTCATATATTCTCCTTACACTCCTTTCCTCATTCATTTGCTCTACATGCCCAAACCATTGGAGCATTTCTTTCGTGATCGTACTCCATACGCTTACATCAGCCTTGCATTCTTTGCGGATTTCCACATTTCTCACACGATCATACATGGTATGGTTTTACCACACACACGCCTCAGGGATCTCATTTCTACAGCGTTCAGTCTACTTTCATCCTTCCTCTGCCAGTTCCATGCCTTACTGCCATACATCAGGGTAGGTACCAGTACACCATTATGGACGGCTAGTTTCGCGTCTTTGGACAGTTTTTTGTTGGTGCCATTGGCGTTCAGTCCTCCATTAATAGAGTTATCTGCATTCACCCTTCTTTCAATACCTCTATCAGCCTTCCCATCTCTCGTAAACATACTTCCCAAATAAAAATATCTCTTCTCTACATATTGTAAATTAAATTCCTACGTCGCTTATGTCTGTCTCTCTGTTCGCGATAAACGCAAAAAATACTAAACGGATTTTCATGCGGTTTTTACCAGGGACTTCAGCTAGTATTTTATATGAGTTAGTGGGAGTATCAATTATCTGAAGTAATCACGCTACGTGCGTCCAGGCTTTTGTTTGATTTTTTTTCCATTGTTACAAATTCGAACCCGAGGACGATAAATTGTTCCCATTAACTGATTGTTTTTTGCTCAACCGTTTAAGTACAACCTGCATTTTAATTAAATTTGTAGCGCGCCGTTTTTACGCTTGCCACTACACCATCTCTTTCCCCCGTACAGCGCCATCCTGCTCACCCACCCCTAAGCAAACCAGGATGCGCCGACGCCTTCTGCGCATCTCCCACCCTCGAGCCGCTACATAAACCACACCCCGCAACAAGGAATGGGCTATATAACAGGCTGCGCGCCCTAAATCAGTCAGTTCGTCTGCAGCTCGCTCTTGGCTAGTACGCTCTCTTAGTTGCGCTTCGTCCTCCGGCACGACCCTCTAAGGAGTATTCTACTACCATAAGTAAAGCACCAACCAGACCCCCGACTGCTGCCTTAGTTGCGCTTCGTCCTATGGTACGACCCTCTAAGCAGCACCACAGTCAGCTTTTGTTGTTCCCAAAGTCTAACGGCAAGGTTCCCTCCGATCCCTTGCTCAGTTAATTAGTGAATTGATACATTGTGACTATTTTTACCATATTATGTGATCTGTGAACTTACTTTCTTAAATAAATAACCTTTTACCAACAATTGTGTTATAAATTCTAATCCTAGCACACATTATCGGTGATTAAAATACTATCACATCAACTCAAGAGGACATGATGTTTTAGGAAACAGGATTACGAGAAATCCCATTTTTAGGTATATTTGGATTACAAATTATACAGGTGTCCCAAAAGAAAGTTTATATTTGGTGGATGGATTAAAAAAATTAAGGGCTCTATCGAAAAAATGTTTGTTAAATACTAAAATACACAATTTGGAAATTTATTTCTTAAAAATAATATCGTCCAAATGTAAACCCTCGCGTTTGCGGCATTCATTTAATCGAATAGTGAAATTTGTTATGACGGCTCGGCAGGTAGGCTTCGTGATGGCTGCCATTTCGTGATGGATATTTTCTTTTAATTGCATCAGGGAAGTCGGATTTTTGGCGTATACTTTAGATTTGAGATATATATTATACTTGTCACTTCCATATTCTCTGATGTTAACATATTATTATTTGCTGATGACATGAAAATTTATAAAATCATTAAAAATATATACGACTGCTTGTCCCTTCAATCCAATTTTGTAAAATTCGCAGAATGGTGTACCATTAACAAACTTACACTTAACATTAAAAAATGTCAAATCATGAGTTTCTTTAGAATAAAAAACCCCATCAAATACAGTTATTCACTTAACAATCACAGTTTAATGTCAGTACCTGTAATAAGGGACCTCGGAATAACCTTTGACACTAAACTACTATTTATCAACCACATTGATATCATTACTAATAAAGCTATGAAAATGCTGGGCTTCATTCTAAGACTATGTAAAGATTTCAAAAACATTCATACATTTAAATTACTATATACAACTCTGGTTAGGAGTCATTTGGAATATAATTCCCCCATATGGAACCCTTTCTACAAAAGCCATGCAAACACCATTGAAAAAATCCAACGCAAATTTCTCAGATCAATTAATTTTAAATTAGCAATTCCCGCGGATGACATTAACTATAATTCTCTATTACAAAAAATGCACCTCTCATCGTTAAAATACAGAAGAATACTCAATGATCTCATTCTTTTATTTAAAATAAATAATAACTGGTTTGACTCCCCTGAATTGGTTTCGTTAATAAATTATCATGTACCTAGTAGAACAACTCGACTCAAAACACCTTATTATTGCAACAACACTCTCAGTAATGCAGAACAAAATTCACTAATACATCGTTTACACACTTTAGGTAATGAATTTGCTCATATCGATCACGCCGAAAGTCTGTCATCATACAAAAGATGTATTAGACAAAATTTATCTGCTAGTACACTACCACATAATCATAATAAATATAATCATGTAACCATAATATTATGTCCTACCAGTATGCACTCTAATATCTATGGATTAGAAACATATCATAGGTAGGTACCTACTTTTCATATCGCTTTGTATACTCCGTAATACCTCCCTTTTATTTATTATATATATTTTTAAAAATTTTGGTTATCTTCAATATTTGGCTCCTAAGAGCATTTCTTACTGTTTACTTGTCATACTTTTTTATATTTATAACTTTTGTACTTTATATTATTTACAAAGGTAACTTATAGTTTATATTATTTCCTGCCTTTCAATTTTTTATCTTAACTTTTTACTTTTACATTATAATTTATATTTTATAGTTTACACTTTTACTTTATACTTTCATTTAATACATCATAATTCTATTTACTACTCATTACCTTAACTCCTTTTTTTACCTTTTGTTTTTATATTTAACTTTACATTTATATGTCACTTTCTTATGTTCTTGTATTATAATATATATAAACATAATTATGTCAATGGCACATGTTGTGCCGTATGTTTTGAAATAAATAAATAAATAAATAACCCCAAAGGAAAAAGTCTATAGGGGTTAAGTCAGGACCACGAGGAGTCCAATTTATGTCATCTCTCCTGGAGATCAATTTTCCAGGGAAAATTTCACGAACTCATGGCAGAGACGTATTGGACGTATGTGATGTTGCTCCATCTTGCAGGAACCATGTTCTTTGGTTAAAGCCAGTAAGTTTGTAGGGGTGCAGCATTAGGTCTTTGTGCAAAATGCTGTGTAACGAAGGTCTATGCACATTTAAAGCACTTGCGCGCTTCCGAATCAAAATGTTTGAGGCGTCACGAAAAGACTGATAAACACTCTCTACGATTTCTGCCTTTCTCGATGGCCTTGGTCGCCCGGATTTTGGTTTTGCCAGCATTGTACCAATCTCTTCAAACTTTTTGACCCATTTTAGAACGAGAGGAATGCTTGACGCATCATTGAATTGATGAAAACCTCAAATATTGCAGAATCTTCTACGCGCTACAGTCGCATAATCACCATTTTTTGTAAAACTCAAGCATGCACAACGAGCGGTCGCTCCCGAGAAATGCTTCATAACGACTAAATTCCCAAGCGCCAGATTACTGATTGACATACCCCCCGCGCCCCTCGGAAAAGTTGCGTTCATACAGAAAGCAAAACAATAATATAAACTTTCTTTTGGGATACTAGTATTATGAATGTAAGGGATCCTCAGGTCCTCAGGTCCTAATATAACAATAGGAAGAAATATTATTATTGTGTATTAAAACAAATATAAAACTTGTTTCCACTTAATTTATGTGTGACTGTAACCGGTTTCAGCTTGTCAAGGCCATATTTGAACTGGTACAATTGTTGTTGTTGACGTAGCAACAAATGTGGGAAAAAACGATGAAATAGAATAAAATTCTTGTAGACCACCCCTCTCCGTCCCCCATGCGTTGTGTATATAAAAAGTAGATTTACAAACTATTGTACCAGTCTGAAGATGGCCTTGACAACTTGAAACCGGTTATGGTCACAAATAAATTAGTTTTATATGTGTTTCAATAT
Source organism: Limnephilus marmoratus (assembly GCA_917880885.1). Classification (NCBI taxonomy): domain Eukaryota; kingdom Metazoa; phylum Arthropoda; class Insecta; order Trichoptera; family Limnephilidae; genus Limnephilus; species Limnephilus marmoratus. The sequence continues at coordinate 3,843,693 of OU862934.1, forward strand.
ATTATTATAATGATTTCCACCACGAATTATCAATACCAAAAATAGAAAAATTGTTATAAGACTTTGATTACCTTCTAGAAAACATGAATTTCCACTGTTCAGTACGAAATACACGATCAAACCAACAATTTCATATCCCTCACTCGAAAACTACATTGATTAACATTGATTTTTCAGAAGGACGTGCACAAAATACAATAACATCTTTTACGACGCTGATATTTTCCACTTGTCCTTGGGTCGATTTGCTAAATGTAAGAGTATATTACTAAAAATTCAATCAAATTGTTGATGACGGACCGTCTATCTACCCCTGCTCTTTGGAAGATCTTTAATGTAATTTCTAATTTTTTTTATTATCTTTGTATATTATTTTATGATGGAAATGTGATATAGTTATATAATTTTAAATCTGTGTTTTTTTAAATATGTTTTTTCTATCAATTCCCCATTAAATACAATCATATAAAATGATACTACTAATGTTATATCTTAAAATAAAATCATGTAACATCTTAATACAATCATGTTACATTTAATGTAATCATATTAAAACATGGTAATTCAATCATATAACATGTTAACACAATCATGTTACATTTAATGTAATCATATTAAAACATGGTAATTCAATCATATAACATGTTAACACAATCATGTTACATTTAATGTAATCATATTAAAACATGGTAATTCAATCATATAACATGTTAACACAATCATGTTACATTTAATGTAATCATATTAAAACATGGTAATTCAATCATATAACATGTTAACACAATCATGTTACATTTAATGTAATCATATTAAAACATGGTAATTCAATCATATAACATGTTAACACAATCATGTTACATTTAATGTAATCATATTAAAACATGGTAATTCAATCATATAACATGTTAACACAATCATGTTACATGATACTACAATCATGTAATATCTTAATACAATCTTGTAATATATTAATACCATCATGTAACATGTTAATACAATCATGTATCATGCTAATACAATCATATTACATCTTAATACAATCATGTATCATCTTAATACAAACTTATAATATGTTAATACCATCATGTAACATGTTTAGTCTTCCGCAGCCAACTAGGGCCAAAGGTAGACCCCAAAATTACTATCCTTCTTATGTCCACTTAAATACGTGAAATATATTTTTAGTATTTTAGGTATCCCTGCGCAAAGGATTAATTCATAATGTGCCCTTTAAAAAATGTGAAAAAATCGTTGATCGCAGGAAACAATATTTTGTCAAATAAATGTATTCCCTGCCCAATAAATGGACAAAAAAAATATTTCCATGGTTTAAATGCCCATAAAAAAATTTCATGGGGTCATCGGCCGACCCACTTGGTTACGGATGTTATGTTATGTCAAGAGTTAATTCAATCATGTAACATGTTAATACAATCATATATCATCTTAATACAATCATGTAATTCGTCTTTATAACGAGTCTGTTTTTCCCTTGTTCCCAGCTCTGCTCGAGAACTCCATTGGCGTGTCGGGTGGGGGCGTGCGACTGCCCTGTTTCCTGGGGGGCAGCGAAGGGGCGCACCTGGTCATTTGGTACAAGGAGGGGCATAACAAGTCCATCTACACGTGAGTACTAATCAACCTCAACAACACTGTCATAACTGAAACCTATTTTTGTTGTTAAAAATACTCATTTAAAATGAATCTGAAACTCGCTTTAAAATTCCGATTAGATTAAAAATTTAGCATAAATTTCTTCGTTGGGTCGTAGTCATGTCGAATATAACCCTCATATTTGGTCCCCTCACTTTAAAATCCACTCTGATTCCATTGAAAAAAATTAGCACAAATTCCTTAGATATATTAACTATAAACTCGGTCTAGCTATAGAAATAATAAATGACACCTACATGATGAAAGAATTAAAACTCAGAAGACTTATTTCCGACTTGACATTTATTTTAAAAATTATTAATCGTTTTACATACAGTCCTGATTTATTAATCTTAATTTCGTTCCATATACCAACAAGAAAGAACTAATCGATCTAAATTTCTTTATGTTTGCAACAACATCAAAGACTGAGTCGTTTAGATACACGCTTGTATATTCCTATATTGCATGCATTTGGCAATGCTTTCTCAGACGTAGTGGATGTGTTAAACTGCACGGAATATAGTGACAAATAGGCTATAATAACATACCTCAAAAATAATACTCAATATTCTATTTAATTTAATTGGCATATTTGGCTTCATGATTACACTGTTCCACAAAATTAAACTTTATTTATATTAATATAGGCCTATACGGGCATTTACCTAACATGTGATATACGTAATATTGAAACAGTAATGATGAAGTAAATTATGCTAATTAAAATATACAGAACCCATTCAGAAGAATAGTTTACATTGATTATTATTTTTGAGGTACGTTGTTATAGCCTGTTTGTAACTATATTGCATGCAGTTGAACACATCTACTACTTCTGTGAAAACATTTCAAACTGCATGCAATCTAGATACAAGCGAGTATCTAAAGTCAATCCTGGTATTGTGTTGCAATTAAAAAAAATTGTAAATCGAGTTATTCTTGCTGGTACATGGAAGGTAATTAAACTTATATCAGGACTGTCTATATTACGATCAACCATTTTCAAAATTAAAGTCAAGTCGGGAATAAATCTTCTGTCTGAGACTTTTAATTCTTTCATCAATTGGTTGTAAGTTATTGTTTCGATAGTTAGACCGAGTTTATAGTTTAAATATATCTAATTAATTCAATTTTTCGATGGAATCGGAGAAGATTTTAAAGCGAGGGGACCAAATATGAGAGTAATATTCGACTTGACTTCGAACTAAACAAGAATATAAAAATTTTAAAGTTGAAATATTTTTACGGTCTCTGCCTTTTCGGAGAATGAAGCCAAACACTTTTAATATTAATTAGTGCCAGTATTAATGTGTGAAAGACAATTAAATTTATAATTTCAGCGCGGAATGGAACGGTTGTTAAAACAAGAACAATAAAATAGTGAGGTCGGAAAACGTTGCCATATATATATCGAACGATAAAATCTTGGAAGTTTCACATACCCGAGAGAAATATTTTAGATTACCTCGTAAATCTCAGGTAATTACCCAATGAATTTGATCAGTGGCGTAACAGCCTAACCCCCGGCAAGCTTGGAAACCAGTATTCGTAATGATAAAATATCTGTAACAAACAAAACAAGGGGTTGAATTCCATTTTTGAAAATTGGTTTTGCTAAAAGAAATTATTCGTTTATTCCAAACATTTATTTTTATTGTTTTGAGCTTGTTTTCGAAGAGTAAACACGATTTTAAATTTGTATATTTAAACGCATTGTTTTTCCTTGTGGGCAAAACAAATGAACAAGTTGCCAGAAAACCCAAATAACAAATATTTTTATTATATTAGGGTATATTTATTTAAATAACAAAAGCGTTTTTTGAATTCTGAATATATTAGGTCCTTACATATGAAATTGGCGTTTTGTATGGGAGCGATTATCCATCCTATTCCAAAGAAGGGTGACCGCTCCAACCCGGCCAACTACCGCCCCATAGCGATCACATCAGTTCTGTCTAAGGTGATGGAACGTGTGATCAACGACAAACTGCTCACATACCTCGAGAAGAACAAAATTATTAACGAGTGTCAATACGGATTCCGGCGGAACCGCTCGTGCGGTGATCTTCTCGCGTATGTGACGCATGTTTGAAGGCGATGCCTGGAACGTTTCGGTGAGACCCAAACGGTTGCACTGGACATCTCCAAGGCCTTTGACCGGGTTTGGCACCGAGGACTTGTCAACAAACTGCATTCTTACGGACTTCCCGCATCATTGTGTACTTGGATTGCCGACTTCTTGAGGGAGAGGTCGATCAGACGGTAGTCGATGGTTTCACCTCTTCCACACACTCGATAAATGCTGGCGTCTCGCAGGGATCGGTTCTGTCTCCGACTTTGTTTTTGTTGCACATCAACGACCTTTTGTCATGTGCACCAATTCACTGTTATGCGGATGACAGTACAGTTCATGATAGCTTTTTGTTTGACAAGCCCCCAAAGGGCTCACAAACTCCAACAGCTCATAGGGCTTTGAAGCAAAGAATGGACGGTTACCTCGAGAGTGTTTTCTCTTGGGGTAAAAATAATCTCGTTGAATTTAATGTTTTCAAAGACCCAATCTTGTCTGATTACGTCTAAAAGTGATCGAAATGAAAATCTAGTCTCTTTCAACGGAAGCAATCTCCCGAACAGGCCCTCTATTGATATGCTTGGTGTTACCCTAAGTGACCAGCTCCGGTATGGGGGCTCCATCGAAGCCAGAGTAAAGTTAGCCTCCCAGAAACTGGGCGTGCTGTACAGGGCCCGCAGATACTTTAATAGTGCACAACTGCTAACCCTGTACAAATCACAAGTGTGCCCCACGGTTGAATTTGGCAGCCACCTCTGGTCTGGAGCTCCAAAATACCTGCAAAATACCCTCGACTCTGTGCAGAAACGGGCGGACCGTTTGATAGATTCTCCCATCTTAACAGATGGACTGCAATCTTAAGAGCACAGGCGTCGGGTGGGAATGCTATCCTTGTTCTACCGGTATTACAATGGAAGATGCTCCGAGGAACTAGCATCATTGATCCCTTCGGCACCGGTGCATAGTCGGGAAACACGCCAAACGCGTGCCCAACATTTGTACACGGTTGACATTTGTCACATGAGAACGGGTCGTTTCTTCGACTCGTTCTTATGTTCAACAGCTCGGCTGTGGAATGATTTGCCGGCCTCTGTGTTTCCTCCTTCCTACAACATAGGTATCTTCAAGACCAATGTTCATTCCATCCTCTCCTCAAAAAGACCCTCCACACAGCATCCCAGATGACATAGGCCCTGAGGGAAATTATTTTCCTCAAGGCCTCCTGTGTGGAGTTAATGTAAAAAAAAAAAAAACAAAGTCGATTTTTTTAAATATAATATATTTATTTAATCAAAGTATGTACCATTGCTATCCACGCACTTTCGCCACCTCATAGGTAGTTCATCGATCCCTTTCCCAAAAAAAATACATTCAGACGAGAATCAATAAAATCTTTGAAGGCGGTTTGGACTGCCCCATCGGAGTTGAATTTTTTCCCTTGCAAGAAGTTATCCAAATTTCGAAAAAAATTGGTAATCTGTTGGGGCAAGGTCCGGAGAGTACGGTGGATGTCTTAGACATTCCAATTGAAGCTCCTCTAATTTGGTAGCCTTCTGTTGTGCAGTGTGTGGTCTAGCGTTGTCATGAAGCAGCAGTGGCCTAGAGCGATTAACCAGCCTCGGTAGTTTAGCAGCTAGCTTTTCCATCATGCTTTGCAGTTGCTGACAATAAACATCTGCCGTAATCCTCTGGCCAGATTTAAGAAAGCTGTAGTGAACGACAAAAAAAGCACTGTGTTTTCTTTAGCGGCACCGTCGCCAAACGCCGTTTCTGCAGCACTGGTGCCACGGTGGAACTCGTACTCGTAAATAACGCGATTTTTCAAGTTTTCCATTTTGTAAACTAAGTGACGCAAAGAAAAAAAATAATTAAGAAAAAAACCAATGAATTATAATTTTCGAAACACAAATACATGAGTAAATAGCTGTATAAATTTGAATTTGAAATTCCTAACCAAAGAGAAGATATTTGAGATCAAAGTTGCCAGTACGGCAAAACGCTAATTTCATATGTGAGGACCTGATATTATATTATTAGGGTATATTTATTTAAAGAACCAAAGCGTTTTTTGAATTCTGAATATGTTTACAAACGTTTTTTTAAAGTTGAAACAGTTCCGAGTTTTCAGGATTCGTTCAGAAATATTCCGTTTATTTGGATTTTATTGTAAATCCTAACTAATTCTAAGATTATCTGACAAAATATGCTTGAGGCCTGAAGTAAGGTTTTCACATACACACGGTTGTTTATCAATAGCTTCTCATTAAAAAAAAAAAAAACGATTTAGGCCAATATTCTAAGACATTCCGTATATTTTATTAATCGTATTTTTGAAACCTCTGGCGATTTTTTTTAACTTTACATCCGAAAAATCGGACCATTTTGTATAAACTGGAAAGATGGGACATAATTTTATGGATACGAAAAAACAATAATTACATAGTCACATGAGTAGCAGAGCAGAATATCGAAGCATACCAAAAATATTACATCTCATAAATACTTTTTCCTTGATCCATCTTATTGATCATTAATCATTATAATGTTCAACGTCTGTATATTAAACATACTAAATCCAAATATTTTACAATAAAGCGGGGTTGTAAATCTATCTATCTATCTATATTCTATTCTATTCTATATAAATAAAAATGAATCGCAGAAATGTATGTACGCGCATAACTTCCGAACGACTGCACCAAATTGGATAATTCTTTTTTTGTTGTATTCGTTATTACCAGGACAAGGTTTGTATAAAACTACTGGTAAGCTCTGGCATTATAAAATTTGTATTAAAAAAATTGCAATAGGTGGCACGCGAGCTGTTTGAAAACTGAATCCACCGCGAAAGGGGGGTGTGGAGTGGGGAGAGGGAAGGTGGAATTGGCGGAGTGGGAACACGCGGGAGAGGAAGTGGAGGTGGAAGGAGAACGGGACGAATGGGAAAGGACACGCAGGGGAAACTATTTCTTTATTAAATGGCATAGCAACGCATGCCGGGAACCAGCTAGTAATAATTAAAATTAATTAAAGGGGAAGGTTTATCAACAATATGAAACATGTAGGTAAACAAGTATGAATAAGGTTCATATAAAATATATTTAGTTGGTCTGTTTTTGCAGTGAGATTATTTTGAACAGCCGAACATTCTTGTTTTTAAACATATAACTTGATCTTGGGCTTCTTGTTTGATATTATCGAAATATTGTGATTTAATTTATACTTAAATTAAAACTGTACTTTTAAATTATAATTATGATAAAATATTATAAAAAAATTATTTTGTTAACCACCATTACTATTACGCATCTGTGCGATGTTCACTTCATAACATATGTCAAAACTCAAACTAATGGATAAGTTTGCAGGCAATAAACAATAAATCACATTAATTTTAAGTGTTAAATTCAAAAATTCGCCGGAAATAAAAGTATTGCTGTATAAAAAAAAAATTAGTCTGGAATTTTACAAAATTAATTGAATATTATCGGAGATTGAACATTTTCGTGTAGTGACGTCACGAGCCCAAAAAACGGATTTATTTATTAAAAAAACACTGTAAATTTCTAAAAAAAATTAGTAACATTTTCTTAACGTTAGTAGAAAAATCTATCCAAACAAATTTTTCCAAGTCATTATGAAATGCAAGTGACCTATTATATTATATAGGGAACGTACCCATACTACGTGACCAACTTTTTGCGATTTTTAACCCCCCCCGCTGACCAAAAACCTATGGTCCTCGCCGCTCATTTGTACCAAGCGTGGTATTTTGAAGACCCCCCCCCCCCTAAACAGGTCACATAGTATGGGTACGTTCCCTAAAATACTAGCTGGTCCTGGCATGCGTTGCTATGCCATTTAATAAAGAAATTGTTTCTCCCTGAGTGTCCTTTTTCCATTTGTCCCGTTCCCCTTCCGCCTCCCCTTCTTTTCCGTCCTCTTCCCCTCTCGCGTTCCCACTCCTTCACCTCCACCTTCCTTTTTCCCACTCCTCTCCCCCCCCCCCCCGTCCCGCGAACCCCCCTCTCGAGTTCCGTCACCTCCACCTTCCCTCTCCTCACTCCACTCCCCTCCCCCGTCCGCGAACCCCCCTCCCGAGTTCCCCTCCCCCCTCCCAGGTCTCCCTCCCAGGTTCCCCTCCCCCTCCTTGCTTCCCCTCCCCCATATGTTCAGTTTTCAAACCTCGCGTGCCACCAAAAGCATTTTTTTAATACAAATTTCATAATGCCAGAGATCACCGGAAGTTTTATAAAAACCTAGTCCTGACACTAACGAACACACAAAAAAAAGAATTACCGAATTTGGTGCAGTCGTTCGAAAGTTATGCGCTTAGCAACACATTTAGCGTTTATTTTTTATATTAGAGATTCACTAAAATAAGGCTGTAAGAATGTTATTCTGTACATTTGAATATTCGCTTCTTATTTTCAACATATTCTTAATGCTACAATAAATCGGGGAAATGCTAAAACTATGTAAGGTTTTTATTGGCTTTTTCTCGCTTAGCGTCGTAACAAGTTAAATTGAAAAGCTTTTAAGTAGCATTAAAGCTTGTTTTTAATATATTTTTGATCGGAAATTCCAAAGAATCGACGTCCTTTGTTGAGTTTCTACAAACTAAAGTACCTGCTAGAAAGCTCTGGTACTACGATGCGAGACGCTAACATTAAAAGGTCTCGTGGCACCCAATTCCAACTCAATTTATAAAAAAAGCAATTGTCGATATTGCCGATTCGAGGGTTGAATGCCTTGATATTTAATATCGGCAAGATACAATAATAGCCGGGTCAGATTGAGCCAAGTTATATTGGACACATCTGTTGACCCAATATCAGAAACATACAACAAATTTTCAAACGTAGGTACAACAAACATCCTGATACGGGAAACACACAGTTTCGATATCGGCTGAACAATACTTCCTTACTTTGTTATTTCTCTTGGATTTTTATCCAATTGGTATTTTCTTTGGTTTTCTTGTGTTCTTGTGGATAGAAATACTTGCGGATGATTGCAAGGAAACAGTTTGTAGGTTGCGTAGGTGGCCCCAGGGGTCCAGAAGTGTAAATTCATTTAAAAAAATGATATTTTGATACAATATCAAATTAAACACTCTGATATTATCAATTTTTATATGCAGGTACCTCACGAATCTGTCAAATTACATTTAATATAGTAAATTATTTCATGCGAAAAGCGTGCAGTATGCAAAATCATCCTACGTTTGATTGTTTCATCTTTTTCAGTCGCATAATATTCATCATGCTCTCTCCCTCATGGCAATGACCCAAACTGTCTTCAGAATACGAAAGCATTTTCACTAGTCGATAAACTGCCATCTCGTTTATTGTATGACGCGTAAAGAAGACATGATATTGGGACATTTGATAAATTGACCCAGTACACAACTGCTAACCTTGTACAAATCACAAGTACGCCCCACGGTTGAATTTGGCAGCCATCTCTGATATGGAGCTCCAAAATGCCTGAAAAATACCCTCGACTCTGTGCAGAAACGGGCGGTCCGTTTGATAGATTCTCCCATCTTAATAGACGGATTGCAATCTTTAGAGCACAGGCGTCGGGTGGGAATGCTATCCTTGTTCTACCGGTATTACAATGGAAGATGCTCCGAGGAACTAGCATCAGTGATCCCTCCGGCACCGGTGCATAGTCGGAAAATACGCCAAACGCGTGCCCAACATTTGTACACGGTTGACATTTGTCACATGAGAACGGGTCGCTTCTTCGACTCGTTCTTGTGTTCAACAGCTCGGCTGTGGATTGATTTGCTGGCCTCTGTGTCACTTCCTTCCTACAACATGGGTCTCTTCAAGACCAATGTTCATTCCTTCCTCTCCTCAAAAAGACCCTCCACACAGCATCCCAGATGACATAGGCCCTGAGGGAAATTATTTTCCTCAGGGCCTCCTGTGTGGAGTTAATGTAAAAAAAATAAAAGTCAATCAAAGTGCAAGAAGCTTTCATTTAAGAAGTTAGATGTCATTGCTTGCCTCTGCCTGCTATCTCGCGGTGCATTTCAAATAAATTAAAATAATTCCAATTGTTTTGATTTGTATAATATTCCATAATATTATGTTTTACTGTCATTTTGTAATTTTGGAGGTCATTGACCAATTGACCTGTGGGAAAGACCGCCACTGGTTGAGGGGTATTTTTGCAAAACCGACTTATTCCATCTGAATCTTTTTTTGGGAAATCGCTCAAAATTCTTATCCCGTTGTATATTTTCATATTTTATTGTACGTATTTTCATATATATATTCTTTGGTTTTTTTGTGTTCGCTCTATAGATAGAAATTCTTGTGAGTGAATTGGAAGCAGTGAAACGTTTTTAGGTTGAGGGGTATTTTTGCAAAACTGACATTATTAGGACATGTTGTTCTTGTATTATTTTGTATTTATTATACTTATATAGTGCAATTGCATAGCGTGAATTGACTAGATGATCATTTGTGGAAAAGTGTGTGAAAGGGTTAAGTTTTTCTTGTGGGAAAGATTTAAGCCGGACATAAAATCTGAAGCCATATTATAAAATTTGATTTTGTTAAAATCAGCACTATTACTATAAGACAGGTACAGAGGGCACAATATGTATGGAGTTCTCTTCATAAGTTCTGTCAAAACGTTAAACCAAACGATAAGTTCGCAGAGTGTAAACAATAAATCTATTGAATTGTAAATGTCAAATTGAAGGTCTTTTGGGAAATCGCAAAAAATGATTAGATGTTAAATATGTGATTTTTTGTGTTTTTTTATGTGTATATTAAAAATTTGTGTGCAGTTCACACGCGGTAAAAGTGAAACCTTCAGAAAACTAAAGTAGACAAGAGTGGGGAAGCTACGAAACACCGCACAAAGAGAAGACCGATTAGTCTCTCATTCTCTCGCATACTTAATCCTATATATATATATATTTTTTTTTTTTTTTTTTTTATTAGGTTTGTCAACAGTGATTTACATCAAAGCTTTCACAGAAACAATTACACCGAACATGGTTGATGCTATCACTAATTAAAGACAAACACAGCATTGATAATATAATACTTACATATACATTACATTCATTCACACAAACACATAGTATACATTACAAAATAATAATTAACAAGTTTTACAAAGAACAAGTTTTTAGAACAATGAGTTTATAGGTTCATAAGTTTATAGAACAACGTAATAGGGAGCTTTAAAGCTTGTTAAGGTTTGATTTGAAGTTGGCCAATGTTGACATTGTCAAATTAATCGAATGTTTTTTATAAATGTGTTTGTCGCTTTTTCGTTTCATCGAGTTTCAAATCACAGTGGTGCTAAAGAAGTTTACACATCAAAATATAAACATATATTGAAAAGTAATAATATATTTACTTTTGGAATAAATCTGTTTTCTCAATTTGGGAGGCCGGTATGGGTACCGCCGCTCCGGGAACCATTTATTGTATAACCTGCCATAGGTCATCCCATGTTCGCTACGTTTGCTGACTTTGTAGGGGTGCCCGGTTTCATGGGGTGAGGTTTGTCTGGGTGGCAGATGCTTTTGCCCACCTATACCCTTTCTGTCCCAGCATATGCTCACCTTTTAAAGGAGAAATACGGTTTTCTTCTTTTTGTTCAGCGTGTATCAAAACGACTGTTTACTCCGAATTTCCCCCGGCAGGAAAACCAATATATTTTGAACACAATGTATCGCCTTCATATTATAAATGAAAACGGGGCCCTTTCCTTGTTACCAAAACTTAACACTGCAAATAATAATGAACGAATAAGAAAAGAAACTAACAATAGCACTTCGCAACATTTCGTAGAAAGAAATAAAAAAATATATATATTTCAGAAATATTTTTAATAAGGCTTCGCCACCCATCAGGCATATTCGTTTTTTTTACAGTTGTTCCACACAGGAGGCCCTGAGGAATATAATTTCCCGTGCGTGCGTGTGTATAATTACAAGACAAATGCTGCATCCAATTTGCCAATTAATCGTGCTCGTCATAATATGTTTTATTTATTTATTTATTTATTTACTGTATTTTAAATGCACATTTACAGTTACATAACCAATAATAAACATACATTTTATTTTATTAAGTAATAATAGCGTTTTTGAATTGATCAATATTTAGTTTAAAAATATCTATATCAGGGGGCAGGAAATTTAGTAAAATAATCATTTTTCCGAGCGGCATTACTAATGGTAAGTTAGTTCTGCATCTCGGAACAACAAAAGTTCTGTGTCTGCGTGCTCTTGTGAAGTTGTCGGGGACATAAAACTCAAATTTTTGTAATATATCGGGAATACAGATGTTACCGTTTAAAAGTTTATATGCTGTTATCAGCAAAGCAGTTTTCCTTCTTTCGGCGAGGCTATTAATACCCAGCATGCCGGACAAAAAGGCTGATGGATGTTCAATATGATTGGTCTAAATTCTAACATTGACATTTTCTCCGATTCACTGCCCAAATTTAAAAAGAGCGTCATGCATAGACATATGAATATTAATAGACCAGAACATAAAGGTGAGGGGAAGAAACCAACTACAGCGGGGCGCAGAGCGGGAAGATGAATTCGGTGATATGTGATTCGTCAATAACTTAATCTGAGAGTATATAGGCATCTCGCATTATAATATCACACCATTTAGTTCTTAAAAGTAAACTCTGCTCTTTAATGAATAGACCTTTTTACATGGGAGCGCGAATTGCTCGCCGCGAAATGAACAAATTTACAAATTCCAAATACAGAAAAGTAAAGTTCGCCTATTTTCATAGTCCAATATTTTGTTGACGTTTTTAGTTAAGACACTTTTACAAATGTTTCATAATTTACTTACCCCACAAAACAGCGACGAGCAAACGCCATGTGTCTCGAGTGATAGTGTGTGTTACAAAAACGACCATATTATGTGATCTGAATATGCTTATAATAAAGTAAAATAATGCTTTCCTATGGAATGTAATACGACAATTAGGTTTATTCTCTTTTTCACTTCTATTTTTACACGTTTTCAAAACACAAGCCACTATTTTTGCCGTGTTATTTCGTAAAATGCACCGATGAGTGCTCGGCGATGGCTAGCAGAAGAATGATGACATCACATTTTTTAGATTAACACGAAGCCATACTCGATCCCAGCCGGTTCCAATGGAACCGGTATGGGGAGGGGGAAATAATACGCTTTTATCGCTTAGGGCAGGTCTATTAATATTCATATGCCTATGGCGTCATGTCAATATTATAATTTGTTCAATGCACACACAAACACACCCTCCCTCTCTCTCTCACACACACACACACACACACACACCTTCCCACTACATAGGTACATACAGGATCGAGAGAGACCGGTTGAGGAAGATCTTTTATCCTCTCCAGCCAGAATTTCTCGACCCACCGCCTAGCACCGCAGTTGGAGGAATGGATTCATACGTCTGTCACTCCTAGACATTGACCCTAAGATTCCTACCCAGTCCTCATACCTATTTCTTTCCCAGAACTTCCACACTTTCCTTTCCTTAAAAAGCCTTCCACACAGCATCCCCTAAGATGACATAGGCCCTGAGGAAAATTATTTTCATCAGGGCTACCTGTGATAGAGCTAATGTAATTGTGATGTTCAATTAAACTTACTAATTCCTGTCGTTGGTGCATAAGTAGTGGAAATATTCCTGCGCAATGCATATAAAAGGTCAATGAACTTTAATTTTCAATATTGGAACTACTTATCGTATCAGATAAAAGCAATAAAACGGGTACTAAAATAATTTTATATATTTACTGATAATTCTATTAGAAATGCATGTTTGTTTTGCGTGATAAGCTAGAAAAGGGAATATACTTATTTAAAAACGCTTCAAAAATGCACACTATATGAATCTCTTCACATAGTGAGCTTTTTTTAATGACCGGTCAGCGGTTGAGTGGCCATCGCGTTTGGGTCCCACCCGGGCGGCGCGTGTTTCTAACATTGTTGGGTTATTCGTAACCTGGGAATGATAGTATTTCTTAAAAAAAAAAAAATAAAAAAAAAAAAAATAAATAAAAAAAAAAAAATAAAAAATAAAAAAAACTGTGCTTTTTTAGACCACAGGACTGAAGTAAAACTTATTTATCCCCATCTATATCCGTGGTCGTCAAACTGCGGCCCTCACAAATATCTGCGGTTTCCTTTTTAAATATTTTTTTTTTTCATGTACAATTATATTTTCCATTTTTTTTTCAAATATTTTCTGTACGTGTACCCTTATTATTTTAATTGATTGACATTTGATTTTAAAACGCCCAGCTGGTTTTTGAACACATCCTAAGTCGATCATAGTGTACCTAGTACCTACGTCATAGGTTCTCAACGTGGGCGATAAGTGTAGTCGTTATAGACTTTCAGGGGGGCAGTAGAATTCCCAGAGAAAATTGTAGGGCGTTGAGATGGCACAGTGAGGGCGTAGGCATGTAACAAAATATGGTCTAAAGAAGTACAAAAAAACCGCTAATCTCATATTAAAAACGCAAAGTAAACTTCAATATTGGTTAATTTTTGTTATTATATGTATTGTAATCTATATTATCTCGTGAGCGAAAATGCACACATTTCAGTAGTTCGGTGTGGATGAAAATTGAACTGAAAGATTCCATTAATAATTGACAATAAATCATGAATACCTACAAGAAGGTAGTAACCCGGTACTTAAATACAAAAGAATTGCCAACCAACCCCCCCCCCCCATCATGTGTGCGGTCCGCGGTGATACCTCACATTGTCCTATGTGGCCCTTGACCAGAAAAGTGTGCTCTCTCTTGCTCCTACAGTGTGATACAGACAATAGGCCAGCACTGTGTCTTAGATATACGAAACGTAACTGGCTATGAGAGAAAGAGAGATAGAAAATGTGTGGTCGCACCTCTCTCTCTTACCCCTACAGTAATATACGAAACTCTCTTTCTATCTTCACTAACTTATATCTCCCTCTCAACTACCGTTCGCCTCGCTTTTCGTAATGCTCTCGTCACGCATTCACCAGCTTACTCCCCAAGTCAAGCGTGCGTATAGAAGTTTTACTTCACAACAGCTCGGCTGTGGAATGATTTGCCGGCCTCTGTGTTTCCTCCTTCACATGGGTCTCTTCAAGACCAATGAACTCATTGAGACTCTAATGAGACCATTAAACTCTACAATAAAATACCACTCTCACTCAAAAACCTCAACAATATAACATTTAAATTTCAAATAAAAAGCTGGATACTAAATCTAGGGAGATCAGAAATAGAAAATATACTGAAATCAAATACAGACTAAAACCGAATCTAGTGAACTGAATTATAAAAAAACACTATCTTATTTACTTTATAATTATTAAAAAAAATATACTACATGATATATGTTATGTCAAATTCATATTATTCTTATAATTAAATTATAATATGTAAATGAAATCCTCAGCACGGGAGATCCCAGTGAGGATATGATTATTAAGAAATGAAGACAATAAATCATTATTATTATTATATTATTATTAATGTTCATTCCTTCCTCTCCTCAAAAAGACCCTCCACACAGCATCCCAGATGACATAGGCCCTGAGGGAAATTATTTTCCTCAGGGCCTCCTGTGTGGAGTTAATGTAAAAAAAAAAACTTCAAAAAATCTCGTCGTAAAATTTTCGACGACAAATATTTAATTACTTTGCGGAAAGGGCTTTATGTAGTTTTGTAACAAATGAACCGTAAAGGATGATTATAATGTTGTTGTTGAAACCAGAGCCGTGAGGTGTTAAAGGAATAAATTAATTAATTTAATTAAATAAATAACATCAAGACACGCATCGGAATTCGAAACAATTAAATATCAGGTTTCATGTTAACGTTTCGTGAAGGGGACAAACTTCTTGGCGGGGTTATATTTTATAGCATTGGATAATTTTGCAGTATGCATTCAGTTAGAATTTTGGTTCCATGCCAACTAAAGCTCTAAGCTTCTAAGCCGTCCAATCAAGTCAACTCTTTGAAAAGTCATTAAGAGGGTATAACCAGAGAAAACCAGAAAAATATCATTTTTAAATCAGATTTTAGACGTATGGACTCTTTTCCACAAAAAAATTATAAATTGATTTCGAAAGATTATTTTTATTTATCTAGGAAACGCATGTTTTAAATTTTGAGAAAAATTTTCGTTATTTGTTTTTGGGGTGTTAATTATTAATGAATTAACGTCTCGGACAGCGTTGGCTAAAGAAGGAGGTGGCGCAACACGGCATAATACCCCAAAAACAAGTAACGAAAATATTTTGGCCGTGAAAATCGTAAAACGTATCTTTGAGATTTTATTTTTATTTTTAGTATAATAAGGTTATACCATAGGTCGTTGGCAGAGTAGTGCTAAATCTCTCGCTAGGTGACGTCGAGACAAATTATGTCTATATTTTTGGTTTTAACTTGTCAAATATTAATTAATATTTTTAATTGATAAACTAACATTTAAGACAAGAGTTTTATGCATAGCACAAAGGGTAACAATTATTATAAGCAATAATTATCAGCCTACAACAAAATAATGTTGGTTGTTTTGCAGGTGGAAAAATGTAATAAGCAGTAATTGTTGAATGAAACACTAGTATATATTGAATTATTTGGTGGGTATTAGATAAGCCGCCATAGAGAGCACCTGATCGGCAATCAGAAGGACACGGGTTCAAGTCCCGTTGGCGGCATGTATCTTTTCTTGGAAGATTTTTTCAATGTAGATGAGTGTTTCAGGGACTCCAGATACTAATATCTACAGCCTGTATGTCGGACGAATATCTACAGCTCATATGTTAAACTAATATCTACGAAATTCAGAGTGTTGACTAATATCTACAGAGCGTAGGTTGAACTAATATCTACAGAGCGTAGGTTGGACTAATCAGCTAAATGTGTCCAATAGTCCGGTATTAGGGATTTTTACATACACACTTACATAAATTAAGTTTTTTAAACTGCATACGCAATATTACATTATTCCAATATGCTACACATAATTGCAAATCCAACCTCTGCCAGTGCTGTAGATATTCGTCAACACTTTGGTTCTCATAGATATTAGTTCGATTTTTCAGTTTTTGGAATTCCTGTAAATATTAGTAGACGCCTCCCTTCTACATCACGAGTGTGACTGAGGTGACAAGATACTTACTTGCTTACACTAAGTCGAATACGTAATATGAGTCTTGTCAACAAACTGCCGTCTTACGGCCTTTTTGCATCCTTGTGTACGTGGATTGCCGACTTTTTGAGTTTCACCTCTTTCTCGCAGCCGATAAATGACAGCATGTCAGATGACATGTAATTACATTACAGACGAATTGGCATAATCGTAGACTATAACCTCAAATGGGATAAACAAGTTATCAAAATCTGTAACCAGCTCCGTAGCTTAGTAGACGCCTCCGTTTCAGGCTGATAATTATTGCTTATAATAATATACACATAGGTGTGCTTATAAAACAGTGAAAGCAAAACCTCTTTTTCTATTAGTTTTAACCGTTTCAGCATAGCTTGATACGACCCTGCGTTCAGAAAAAACGGTGACCCCTCAGTTGATCCCCCGAAGTGATATTTACTCATCATCATTATAATCTTCTTCCCCTTATCCTTTTCGTGCTGATTGTTCGGCCTCTGTCCATGGTAGACCCATCCTTTCCTCACACAGTTTCTGGAGTTGCCTCGCCCAACTGTGTCTGGGGCGGCCCACTGGACGTCTACCCTCTGGAATCGCACTCAGTATCTTCCTCGGAATTCGGTCATCAGACATTCTTAGTACATGCCCAAGCCACCTCAGTTGCGATTTTTCTACGAAGAGTAGCAATGGTTCAATGTTTAGATCATCTCGGATCGTCGAGTTTCTTATATGATCCCATTTCGTAACCCTTGCCACTCCTCTCAAGTACCTCATTTCGGCAGCTTGGATTCTAGAGCGTGTTCGTTCATTTAGCATCCATGTCTGGTGGCCGTAAGTGAGCGTCGGGCGGTATACCGTTTTAAACACTGCCATCTTTGTCTTGATGCTGAGCTCGGCTTTTCTTATCACTGAGCTGTAGAGAGAACGCAATACACTGCTTGCCGCACTTATTCTTATTTACTATAAAGGTCTCTGTCCACTACACCGTTCCAAACTATGACCGTAACCGTAGCGGCGCATGCAAAAAAAAATTCTTTGTATCGATCAGTATGAAACGCTGCCCACTAGCCCGTCCCGTCACCGACCAACACCGTCGCATACCATGACCGAACTGACGGCGAATTCTCGATGACAATATTTTGCAGGTGCCGGTCCGCTCTGTGCTTGACACGCGACGGTGTTAGAACGGGGATCATACGCGTATGATCCCCGTTCTGACCCCGTTCTTACCGCCTTGCCACTCTTGTCAGTTCGTGATTTGTATTCAGTTCTATGAGACGTGCGTCAGCGGGTAGAAGCTAGCGGTAGCGGGTAGCGCCTATTGAACGGGGATGGTACGGACACTAACCCCGGTGTATACGGGTATCATACGGTCACTAAACCCGTTACGTACGGGTATCATACGGTGTTAGCACGTTCTAGTGGGCATAGTAAGGCGTAGCGTGTTTATTTCGTGACTGATGCGTTCATAGTACGGTCATGGTATGGAACGGTGTAGTGGACAGACTCCTTTAATTATAATTTTTTGTGCATTATTTACCAATTTCAAACGTAAAAGATATTCAGTTCGTCTTCAAAAATGGCCTTAATAATAAGTTGGTATGAATGTCACAGGAATTTATACACAGTGTCGATTTTTTGTACTTATGCGCTGGTACATACATAATAGAGAAGGAGGTTTTTCCTTGATGAATTTGAATGAAAATATGTTTTATTATTTTGTTATTAGGCGGTAAATCCTCTCTGCACATCCCTACGGAGTCACTTAGTTATATTTGTGTAATTATGTACAACGTATTTTCCCTAAAGCCACGCTCATCTCTATCTCTACAACATATTTAAAAGCGTTTTAGGAGGAAAAATGTACCTGGTGAAGGATTGAGAGCTTTCTCACATAGTTCGTTGATGTAGACTGAGAAATTACTTAAAATGTCTATATCTATATCATCAGTAAGTGGACGTGGCCGGCTCAGGAACATAAGCTTTCTTTTCGGTTTCATCATTTTGTGCTGTAATTAACAAAAAAAAAAATTGTTTAAAAATATATCATCAAGTTTGTTTGTTAAAAAAAAAAAAAAAAATATTATAAATGAAAGTCCTCCGCGTCGTCTGTCCTGTTCGCTATAAACTCAAAAACTACTGAACGGATTTTCATGCGGTTTTCACTAATAGATAGAGTGATTCGTGAGGAAGGTTTAGGTACATAATTTGTTGAGGATTTGTGTAAATTGGTTGCAACAGAACGATAATTGTTAGAAGTGTCGGAAAAAGTCAAGCCGCCTGGGAGTTTTCATCAGAGACACTGCCTAATCCCTTTAAGATACAACAATACAATGCATGGTGGGATATTCCTCATTTACAGATCTAAAAAATATATCTATCTTTTACGGATTCGCGATAAACTCAAAGATGACGGTGGTTATAAAGGCTGGATAACCATCCAGTAGATGGCGTTGTATTTAGTTAGCCACAGAAACGCGTGGCCAGGTCAGCTAGTTGTATATAAGTAAGCCGGGGGACAAATTGTCGGAGAAGAATTGTCATGGAACCGAAACTCACGATCGTGCGGTTTTGTTTTACAAAAACTTTCCCAGTCCTACAAGGAAGTGAAGGCGAACTCTTGAGAAATTTTAGTAATAGAAAACATGTCAGGGTTAAAAGATTTTTTTTTAATTAATTGTGTATTTTGTGTGTTTAGGTGGGACAATCGACCCCCCCGCAAGACTGCCGGCCATTGGTCCGCCCCCCAACTGGGGGGAAGGGCGCACTTTTCGCCCCCCAACACGCTTGTCTTCAACAACCTCAGGTATGTATTATTCATTAATGTCGGTTTACTGTGGACCATTCGTAATCAGTGATCAATTGCTATAACCGTCGTTCAGCAATGGACAAAAGCGAGATATATTTTTTACAACTAGTGATACTTAAGGCTTTCACCCTTCTATTAAGGTTGTCTAGGCCCACAGTAATCATTTGATTATTGTGTATAGGTACTTAATAAGTTTTTTTTTACATGAGCTCCACACAGAAAGCCCTGAGGAAAACAGCTTCCCTCAGGGCCTATGTCATCTTTGGGGATGCTGTGTGGAGGGTTTTTTAAGGAAAGGAAGGAGAGGAGAGTTCTGGGAAGTAAAAGGGTTTAAGGGGTGGATAGAAATCTGGGTTTCAGTGTGTCCTGGTCATCCGCCTCCAAGACCCAGACAAACCTCACCCCATGAACCCGGGCACCCATGTTAAATCACCAAAGGTAGCGAACCACTTGAGGTGACCTATGGCAGAGGTGCTGGTTATCCAATAAGGTTCCCGGGGCGGCGGTACCCATTCCCGCCTCCCAAATTGTATTGAATTAGGTGTACTGTTGTAGATTGTGCTAAGCGTAGGTAATGAAGTACTCAATTTGGGAGGAGGGTATGGGTACCGCCTTTTCGGGAATCATTTATTTGTTAACCAATACTTCCGCCATAGGACACTCTAAGTGGTTTGCTATGTTTGGTTACTTAGCAGGGGATGCCCGGGTTCATAGGGTGAGGTGTGTTCAAATCTTGGTGGCTGGCGGCTGCGTGGCGGGCCGGATCGGGACAGACCCTTCGACCTCTCTAGCATCGTCTCACACAGCAGCGGGAGGGATGGATTCATTCGTTTGTCGCTCCTGGACACTGACCCCAGATTCTTACCCATCCTTCATACCGTTTTCCTTCCCGTAACTTTCTCTCCTTCCTTTTCTTTAAAATACCCTCCACACACCTTCCCCAAATACGACTGAGGAAATTATTTTCCTGTGTGGGGTTAATGTAAAAATAAAATCATAATAAAAAGTATTTATCGGGAACTTCATAAAGCAAATACAATCTTTGGCTTCTGACCATGCGAAATCCTATTTTTAATTGGTAACCTTTAAGGCTTGACAAGGCATATTACAGCTTCTGGGTGTGGCTATAATTTGGTTGCCGCACTGTCTCGGTGAAAGAGAAATGGGTCTATATCTTGGTCTAATTTAGCCAAGTTCAGTCCAATATCGTGGTAAAATTACTCTCACTATAAGCAGTTTAAATGTCTCCATGTTAAAATTCGTTAGTATAACTTTTTTGAAATTTCCAAATCGGACGCCCAGAAATCCCGGACGCGTATTTCTAAAACATATTCCGATTCATTTTCAATATCAAAATTAAAATATTTAGAAATAAAATTATTAATTTCCAATATACACATTGGAAATATTATTTTATCTAGATTTTAGAACCATGTTTGTTTTTGCAAGCGTCCGCGTTGGCGCGAAAATTTTTCGATTATTCCCATATATTTTAAATACACTTTTATATTGCTTATTTTTTATCACTTTGTAAAGACTGAATGGGATTCTTCGGTTGAAATCAAATGCCGCATTGAGCAAGCTCGTGCAACCTTTATCCGCAGGCTATGCAGTGCACAAAAATAGAATTGAAAGCGTTCAAAATAGATTTTTAAGGAACCTCAATTTCCGCTCTTTTCGATCTCATGTTAGTAATGAAGACTCTGCAAAGTTCTTCAAAATACAAACGTTAACTTGTCGAAGAAACATAGCAGATTTGGTAATGTTATTTAAAATTACACATAACTTAATCGATTGTCCTGATCTTCTTCAACGCCTATCATTCCATGTTCCAAATCGCAACAGCAGGCAGTCACTTACCTTTAATCTCCCTATTTGCAAGACCAATTCCAGACAGAACTCATTTATCTACAGATCCACACACTCATTTAACTCAAATTATTACCACATTGACATTTTTAACTCAACTTTACGTGACATAAAACGAAAACTCAGCAAGCACCATGACTCAAACTAGAAAGTTCAATCCCTATATATATTCCCGTCCTTTGCCTCTTAATCCTATTCCTATGTTCCTCCTCACTCCCCCCCCCCCCTTTTTATATTTTGTAACTAAAAAATAAAACTTACATATCACACTTTATTATTATAATTATCATCAGTGGAAAGTTCATAATTGGCATAAATAACATCCTATTATTTTATTATTTTGTAATTTATGATTTGCTGTCAACTTTCTCCAAAATAAATAAAATAAAATAAAATAAAATAAAAAAAAATGTTCTGCAGTCATGATCTCAACCTTGGATTACGAATGCGAATGGTCAGATGCTACGTGTTTTCGATATTATTTTATGGAATGGAATCATGGACGCTTACTAAAGAACTAATTAGGCGATTTGAGGCATTCGAGATGTGGATCTACAGAAGAATATTTAAAATAAGCTGGATGGACAGGGTTACGAATGAAGATGGTATGGTTCGGATGGTTCCATGCCAACTCAGAATGAAACCAACTCAGAAACACCTCAGAAAGGTCATTAAAAGCTATGAAAAAATAATTTTAAGATAGCCGGTAACCCTAACCTAACTTAACCTATTTAACCAATTTTTTTATATTTTTTATCATCACTCTTAATGACCTTTCTGAGGTGCTTCTGAGTTGGTTTCATTCTGAGTTGTCCGGTCACCGGTTCGGATGCATAAAAAATAAAGTTGTTAAAACTATAAAAGTCCGAAAACTTCAATATCTTGGACAATATAGTTTATAAAATATAGGATTTGACATAAAGTAGGTACCTAGTGTTGAAAACTGTTGTTCACATTAGTTTATGGGATAGGAAGAAATACATGGTTGGCACATATGGCGTTTGAAGTTTGCTAAGTTCAAATTATTGTCAAATACATCCATATTGTTTTAGTATTTGTTACCAAGACTATGCAAACGTTGTATTGGAGAATGCAAGTCATAGTTGGAATGAGATGTACGTACATAAAATGTTAAATGTTTATCCAGTTGTTCGTGTAGGTACATGTCGATTAATTAATTGCAGGAGTCCACAAAAGTCGAATTTAGAGTTTAATAATTTTAATAAAAAGGTTAGGTCGTTTATTTTTCATCTGTTTTCTAAAGTTGGAATATTTAATATTCATTAACGACAGGAAATTTGTGTACTCTAAAGGGATGTTAAGTTTAAAATTTACGAAACGTAGAACGTAGTTTATACTTCTCTTAAGCCACGAGTTCCACAACACCCTGTATAACGACCCTTGTTACACAACCTTCAGGCTGCTTATTTTTACCGATTATTTTTAAGTAGTTACCCGAACCGAACCGAACCGAACCGGGTTCCTTCTTTTTATACCGATTTCATTATTTTGTGACGTCGACTAAATTATAATACGATATAAATTAAGCTCAACTTCGCTGGGGCAAAAAAGCTCTTATTTATTGAGACGTCAGCAATATATTATTTGATGGTGCCCTCTTATAATAAAGACATTAAAATTGTTTTTTTTTTTCCTTTCTTGAAATGGGAAAATAATATTTGAAGTAGATTTTTAATATAATACTTCATTTTGTAATGAAAATGATTTATTAATTTTTTTCAATACAATAAAATTGTTCATGTAACAAATGTTAAGATTAGGTATTTAATCATGATTTAGATAACAGGTTCTCAAAGTAGTGGGCGAAAACGCCCCCTTGAAGGAGTTTAGGCGCCGTCAGGGGGGCGGTAGAAGACCCAGAGAAAATGAAGGGGCGTTGAGATTGTCAGGGGGCGGTAAAAGACCCAGAGAAAACTAGGGGGCGTTAGGTGGCAGAGTGAGGGCGTGGGAAGATAAAAAAAATATGGTCTAAAAAGGACAATAAAACACACTTATCACGCACAAATAAAGGCAAAGTAAACTTTAATATTTTTGTTATTGTACCTAATTTTTGTTATTGAACCTAATTTTTGTTTTTGTAATAATTTTCATCACGTGAGCGAAATTTCAACATTACAGTTCACATTACACAATTCAATTACACATTACATTTTTTTTACATTTAAATTCACATTACAATTCACATATTTAAATAAAATTCAAATATTTCGGTAGTAAAGTCGGTAGTAAAGAAAGTAGATGAAAATTGAATTGAAAAAATCTTTAATAATAAAATCTTAAAAAAAGACAAACATTTCCGGGTTACGAATAACCCTACAATAATTGAAAATCTCCTACTACCACCACAATGTATGGAAAATGTTGTGATGGAGGACTTAGCCAGCCGAGGAATCGAACACAGAACGCCTGGGTGGGACTCAAACGCGATGCCCATTGAATCAATGTCAGATCTAAATTAAATAGGATGATATGAAATGTGATGGAGGACTTAGCCAGCCGAGGAATCGAACACAGAACGCCTGGGTGGGACTCAAACGCGATGCCCATTGAATCAATGTCAGATCTAAATTAAATAGGATGATATGAAATGTGATGGAGGACTTAGCCAGCCGAGGAATCGAACACAGAACGCCTGGGTGGGACTCAAACGCGATGCCCATTGAATCAATGTCAGATCTAAATTAAATAGGATGATATGAAATGTGATGGAGGACTTAGCCAGCCGAGGAATCGAACACAGAACGCCTGGGTGGGACTCAAACGCGATGCCCATTGAATCAATGTCAGATCTAAATTAAATAGGATGATATGAAATGTGATGGAGGACTTAGCCAGCCGAGGAATCGAACACAGAACGCCTGGGTGGGACTCAAACGCGATGCCCATTGAATCAATGTCAGATCTAAATTAAATAGGATGATATGAAATGTGATGGAGGACTTAGCCAGCCGAGGAATCGAACACAGAACGCCTGGGTGGGACTCAAACGCGATGCCCATTGAATCAATGTCAGATCTAAATTAAATAGGATGATATGAAATGTGATGGAGGACTTAGCCAGCCGAGGAATCGAACACAGAACGCCTGGGTGGGACTCAAACGCGATGCCCATTGAATCAATGTCAGATCTAAATTAAATAGGATGATATGAAATGTGATGGAGGACTTAGCCAGCCGAGGAATCGAACACAGAACGCCTGGGTGGGACTCAAACGCGATGCCCATTGAATCAATGTCAGATCTAAATTAAATAGGATGATATGAAATGTGATGGAGGACTTAGCCAGCCGAGGAATCGAACACAGAACGCCTGGGTGGGACTCAAACGCGATGCCCATTGAATCAATGTCAGATCTAAATTAAATAGGATGATATGAAATGTGATGGAGGACTTAGCCAGCCGAGGAATCGAACACAGAACGCCTGGGTGGGACTCAAACGCGATGCCCATTGAATCAATGTCAGATCTAAATTAAATAGGATGATATGAAATGTGATGGAGGACTTAGCCAGCCGAGGAATCGAACACAGAACGCCTGGGTGGGACTCAAACGCGATGCCCATTGAATCAATGTCAGATCTAAATTAAATAGGATGATATGAAATGTGATGGAGGACTTAGCCAGCCGAGGAATCGAACACAGAACGCCTGGGTGGGACTCAAACGCGATGCCCATTGAATCAATGTCAGATCTAAATTAAATAGGATGATATGAAATGTGATGGAGGACTTAGCCAGCCGAGGAATCGAACACAGAACGCCTGGGTGGGACTCAAACGCGATGCCCATTGAATCAATGTCAGATCTAAATTAAATAGGATGATATGAAATGTGATGGAGGACTTAGCCAGCCGAGGAATCGAACACAGAACGCCTGGGTGGGACTCAAACGCGATGCCCATTGAATCAATGTCAGATCTAAATTAAATAGGATGATATGAAATGTGATGGAGGACTTAGCCAGCCGAGGAATCGAACACAGAACGCCTGGGTGGGACTCAAACGCGATGCCCATTGAATCAATGTCAGATCTAAATTAAATAGGATGATATGAAATGTGATGGAGGACTTAGCCAGCCGAGGAATCGAACACAGAACGCCTGGGTGGGACTCAAACGCGATGCCCATTGAATCAATGTCAGATCTAAATTAAATAGGATGATATGAAATGTGATGGAGGACTTAGCCAGCCGAGGAATCGAACACAGAACGCCTGGGTGGGACTCAAACGCGATGCCCATTGAATCAATGTCAGATCTAAATTAAATAGGATGATATGAAATGTGATGGAGGACTTAGCCAGCCGAGGAATCGAACACAGAACGCCTGGGTGGGACTCAAACGCGATGCCCATTGAATCAATGTCAGATCTAAATTAAATAGGATGATATGAAATGTGATGGAGGACTTAGCCAGCCGAGGAATCGAACACAGAACGCCTGGGTGGGACTCAAACGCGATGCCCATTGAATCAATGTCAGATCTAAATTAAATAGGATGATATGAAATGTGATGGAGGACTTAGCCAGCCGAGGAATCGAACACAGAACGCCTGGGTGGGACTCAAACGCGATGCCCATTGAATCAATGTCAGATCTAAATTAAATAGGATGATATGAAATGTGATGGAGGACTTAGCCAGCCGAGGAATCGAACACAGAACGCCTGGGTGGGACTCAAACGCGATGCCCATTGAATCAATGTCAGATCTAAATTAAATAGGATGATATGAAATGTGATGGAGGACTTAGCCAGCCGAGGAATCGAACACAGAACGCCTGGGTGGGACTCAAACGCGATGCCCATTGAATCAATGTCAGATCTAAATTAAATAGGATGATATGAAATGTGATGGAGGACTTAGCCAGCCGAGGAATCGAACACAGAACGCCTGGGTGGGACTCAAACGCGATGCCCATTGAATCAATGTCAGATCTAAATTAAATAGGATGATATGAAATGTGATGGAGGACTTAGCCAGCCGAGGAATCGAACACAGAACGCCTGGGTGGGACTCAAACGCGATGCCCATTGAATCAATGTCAGATCTAAATTAAATAGGATGATATGAAATGTGATGGAGGACTTAGCCAGCCGAGGAATCGAACACAGAACGCCTGGGTGGGACTCAAACGCGATGCCCATTGAATCAATGTCAGATCTAAATTAAATAGGATGATATGAAATGTGATGGAGGACTTAGCCAGCCGAGGAATCGAACACAGAACGCCTGGGTGGGACTCAAACGCGATGCCCATTGAATCAATGTCAGATCTAAATTAAATAGGATGATATGAAATGTGATGGAGGACTTAGCCAGCCGAGGAATCGAACACAGAACGCCTGGGTGGGACTCAAACGCGATGCCCATTGAATCAATGTCAGATCTACATTAAATAGGATGATATGAAATTTTTGATTTTTTATATTACTAAATAATAAAATAAAATTTTCATATTTAAATTTGTAATAAATTAAAAATTTCATATCATCCTATGTGTATTATTATTATCTATTATTAAAAATTGACACTACATCATAAATACAAGAAGGAAGGAGGTAGCAACCCGGTACTAAAAATACAAAGGGGGGGGGGGGTATGAACCCCCTCCACCCCTTCTGTCCATCTTTCGTAAACATACTTCCCAGATATACAAAATTGTCCACTTGCTCCAAGTATTCATCATTCACAACTATTTGCACCGCGTTTCGGTTGTCGGCTCTCCTTTCAACATCATGGATAAGGAATCTTAATATATAAAACAAAGTCGGGTTAGTTACACCCTTTATAATACAAGAACGGCTGGACCGATTTTTATGATCTCTGATGTGTTAGATTTGTCTTCACCCCGAACAGCAGAATAGTTATTAAAATATCGGAAAAATTCACGGAAAAAAAGGTTATGAAGAAAATTGTTTTCTTCTTTCATTTTGTATGGAACGATTCTCAACTTTCGAAAGAACTCCAGGAATATTATGATAAGTATAATATTGAGTAGTGCGTGACTTTACAATATTTTACAATATTATCGTCAACTAATCTTTCTCCATATTTTTGGCAGTTACCTTTTTGAATGATTATAGTCTGTCAATTAAGAGTAGAAAATATTAAAAATTGAAGTACTAATTTTATAGGCTGGCAACACCAATTTAACTGTCAAATATTCTTTCAAATCGCAATGACACTGAATGTATAAAAGCAGTTGGAATTGCTCACATTTATTACTAGCTTAAGTACCCAGCGTTGCCCGGGTTTTAGATCTTGTCTCTAATTTTAGATCTGAATATATTTAACTCATTCCGACCTAAAAGTAGTGTAACTATTCACCAATAGTGATTCTTCCTTTTTACCTACTGTTAAATTCAAATTTATGTTATATTAAATGAAAGCAAATCACATTATAAAACACCATTTAATCAAATTTATAAGATACCCAACAGTGCTTCTTCGAATAAATTTTTTTTCTTTAAGAACAAAAAAAAAAGGTTTTTTAAATGTGACTTACAGTGTTTTATACATTCAGTGTCATTGCGATTTGAAAGAATATTTGACAGTTAAATTGGTGTTGCCAGCCTATAAAATTAGTACTTCAATTTTTAATATTTTCTACTCTTAATTGACAGACTATAATCATTCAAAAGGGTGACTGCCAAAATATGGAGAGGGATTGGTTGTCGATAATATTGTAAATTTTGTATGAAATCCACAAAAATGACAAAAAAACATCGGTCCCAATTGCCGAGTTGGTTAAGTTATCCCGGTAAGATGAAAAGATCATGGGTTCGAGTCCTAGTTGCGACCGTTACCTTTTTGGTTTTTAAGTGTCTTGATCTGTTTCATTTTTCGTTTAGATTTATTAGTGCCTCTAGTCTTCTTCATTAAGTCGCTGAAAATCTAACCAAAACCAAGTCCCCTCGGCACAGGAACTCCTAGTGAGAAATACTAAGAAATTAATCTACATCTCTTTCATATTTATGTTATAATATATGTAACATATACTTATGTATGTCTACTTTCACGACCTAAACAAAAATACGCTGCTAGACGGAATAATCGGATACCGTATAAAAAGTTCGTTAAAAACCTAATTATTTTTGTCTTGGAAAATTGCTGGCACAATAAAATATACGTGACTTCTTTATTATAAAGCTCATTAGATAAATAATATTACGGAGTAGAACCAAGAAGCCTTTGAACTTCAGGAAGCTGTAATCAGTATAATAATATACGAGGCTGAGAATTCCCCTCACAGACCGAATAACTCACAAACATAAAGTAATCAAATGAAAAAAATGACTTTATATAAAACAGCCAATAATAATCTTATCCTGACTAAGAAATTGTTTTTCCCTGCGTGTCCTTTCCATTTCGTCCCGTTCTCCTTCCGCATCCCCTTCCTCTCGTGTTCCAACTCCGCCTCCCCCACATTCACTCTCCCCTTCCCCCGTCCTGCGAACCCCCTCCCGATTTACCCTCTTCCCTTTCGCATTCCATACATTCAGTCCCGCTACATTCAGTTTTCAAACAGCTCGTGTGCCACCTGTTGCAATTTTTTTATACAAATTTCATAATACCATTGCTCACCGGTAGTTTTATAAAAACCTTGTCCTGACAATACGAACACAAAAAAAAGAATTATCCAATTTGGTGCAGTCGTTCGGAAGTTATGCGCGTACATAAATTTCGGCGATTCATTTTTATTTATATAGAAGATAGGAGATAGAAGATAGAAGATAGAAGATAGAAGATAGAAGATAGAAGATAGAAGATAGAAGATAGAAGATAGAAGATAGAAGATAGAAGATAGAAGATAGAAGATAGAAGATAGAAGATAGAAGATAGAAGATAGAAGATAGAAGATAGAAGATAGAAGATAGAAGATAGAAGATAGAAGATAGAAGATAGAAGATAGAAGATAGAAGATAGAAGATAGAAGATAGAAGATAGATAGATATTTTATTTAATTTATTGGGGGGCTAGAATTCCAACAGTCCATGCGCTTGATAGCTGCAAGACGAGTGGTTATCTAGCCCCCTACATAGTTAAGTAAATTGAAATACGTACGTATAAAAAGATATTTTATTTAATTTATCGGGGGGCTAGAATTTCAATAATCCATGCGCTTGATAGCTGCAAGACGAGTTGTTATCTAGCCTCCTAAGTTAAGTAAATTCTTATGTAAAATCCTTGTTAATTTGTACAGCGCTCTTGAGGCGATTTTTCGCAAAAACAGCGCTATATAAGTTGTCCAAATTTATTATTATTATGTGGTGAGACATCCAGAGAAGTATGAGATCTTTCATCTCATAATGTAGGGAAAGATTGCCGGAAGACGGGGCCCTGGAAGAAGGAGAACCTCATGGCTGAAAAATCTGAGACAGTGGTTTGTCCAGTCTACCGTAGAGTTGTTTGGGGCCGCAGTAAACAAAGTCCACATAGCCAACATGATAGCCAACGTCCATTGAACGGACAGGGCACAAGAAGAAGAAGAAAGACCGAACCGGTATGGATTTTGGAAATACGCATCACAGACGCCGGTGTGTGAGACTATCGTACGCTTATTCACACATATAAAATATATACACACATATATATGACATTCTCTTGCCATATATCGCAGCTCACTCAGTCTTGCTACAAACTTCTTGGTTCATCATCAGGACTTGTAAGCAGTTTGATAACCAAGAAGCTATGCTTGCGTTATTCGATGGCATACTGAGAAGCAAACTGGAGTACGCGAGCGATGTTTGGGCACCGTACCACCAGAAGTACATTGATATGTTAGAGCAAATCCAGAAGAAATTCCTCAGGTATGTTTATATGCGGAAGCATGGAACCTATCCAAGGTTCATGCACCATATTGACTTACTTGAGGAAACTGATTCTGTGAGTCTATAAACTAGACGGAAAGCAAGTCTTGCTATTTTGTCTTTCAAAATTTGGAACAATTTCATCGATAGCCCATTTCTCTTGGGATGCTATGATTTATATGTACCAGACCACTACAGCCGAAGTCGACATCATGACTTATTTAAAGTACCGAACGGCAGAACAGACGTCTTGGCAAAGCATAGCATGACGAGGGGAGTGGTGCTGTTAAATGAAATTGCAAACCATTTGGATGTAAGTGTCTGTTCTTTATATGCCTTAAAAATATTATTGAAGAGTCACTTGCCTAAATGCTGATAGGGTAACTAAATTGTGCTGTAATTGGAATTATTCTGTTGTACAATAATAATAAAAATGAAAATAAAAATAAATAAAATATTTAATACCCGAATTAACCAACTCTTCCTTTACATAATCTAGTGTCAAACTTCTTAATTGACTAATGAAACTGAACTTAAAATAAACTGCCTTTATTTTGGTAACCAAACTTCGCCTAAAGTAACTCTCGCCTAACCAAACTTAACCTGTAATTGCTCTAATTAACCCAACGTGTTCATCCCAAGCTGTACCCATACTCAGGTGGCTAATGAATACTGGTGCCATCAATGCTGGTCATATCGCCCGCCCTAATGTTCAATACATCATCGTTAATTAAATTATAATCGAGTTTCCCCGAGGACAGGAGTACCGGAGGATGGGGTACATTTAGGCTTTGGCAATTAATTCGGAATCTAATAATAGTTGATATAAAGGGGAAGTAATTAATATTAATGAAGCATAAACCCTTTGTTTTGGAACAGTAGTTGATGGAGCGAATCGTAAACAATGATGTTGTTCCACTTCGAAATTACGTCGGACAAAAAAATTTGTGTGAACATTAAATTAATTTCCCACTGTGGTGGAGAGTAGGGATGTCGAAAGTGAAAAAAAATATCGATATATCGGTCAAATTTTCAAGAGATTTTGCGTTTTTAAAATAATAGTGTATTTAGGTAATAATTACAAAAATTTCAAAAACTAAAAAGCTGTCTTCTAACTTATATGTAAACTGAGACGCATACAAAGTTTGTATGCTCTCAGTAATATTCTATTGGCGTATTAATCTGTCAAAAAGGACTTCGTGTTTGGAACAAGGTACAGTCAATAATCATAGACAATTGGGAACCAACACATAGGAGTGGCTTGGAAAAAAATGGCGAAAAATAGCATACATTTCTATGTATGTACCTACACACATGAGATAGTATAAGTGATCACTGATCACAAATACTAATGCAAAGTCAATAGATTTGTAAGCTATTAATAGTTAAAATTTCAACCGCCAGATGTCATGACATGACCCAAAACAGTTACTTTTTCCGTTCGTTCCTATATGTTTTTGGATTCTAGTGACTTTAAGTACAAGAATTTAGAATAAATATCGTTTTTGATACAATTTTCGATATTGGATATTTTGTATCGATAAATCGGATCAAAATATATCGGCTAAAAATATCGATATATCGATACTTTTTCAACAAGCCTAGTGGACAGTGATTTTTGGCTGGGCCTTTAACCAGCCGGGCGGCGCGGCGGCCGAGAATCTAAATTTCGTCGAAAGATGTTCTACGATCGTACAGGGCATGAGAAAGATTAATTATTCTCCGTACCAGCATTTTAAAATTATAATTTATTTTTATTTTATTTTTTTAGTAACTTTACATTTATTTGCATTTTTATATCAAACATGTTTGTTTTGTACATATATAAAGTAGAAAATATATTCATAGTCCTCCTCACTAGGAGATCCTGTCCTGAGGGGGACTATGCTTTGGATAAGTTTTCAGCGACTTCTATGGTTTAACTTCATTGTTCGGATAAGGTTTTCCAGAAACTTCTATGACGATGTTTTAAGTATACTAGTAAGTTCATTTTCCGATAGTTCCTTCAGCCAACATTTAATGTCCTTAATGTAGCTATTTTTTGTTTTAACTAGTTTGATATTAAGTGGGAGTTTGTTATATAACTTTACTGCTAAAAATTCAGAAATTCTTTGTCCAAATGAAGAGTTACACTTTGGTATATTAAATATGTCTGTTTGTTTGGCTCTGGTTTTATGAGCATGTGAGGTGTCTGCCTCTAAATCATTTTTGTGGTGATGTACTAGAATGTTTTTGGATAGATTTTCTGTATGCTTGAAACATCAAACTGTTTAAAAATTTCTGTTGTTGACGTCCTTATGGGGACCTTTAGAATGGTCTTTATGATGCAATTCTGAGTTACCTTAGACCCCCCCCCCCCGAACAGGTCACGTAGTATGGGTACGTTCCCTGAATTGTTTTATGTGATTAGATACTGCTGAACCCCATCCTATTACTCCATATTCTAATCGAGAGTGGCATAAAATAAACTCAATTTCGATTTTATTTCTTTCAAAATTTGGTTTAATTTATATGTACCTACATTCAAAATTGCTGAAAAGCGTGATGATAAAACTATTAAAATTATATACTTTTTGTAATTATTTTTTGATGATAAGTATTCATAATTTTTCAATAATGTCTAAGCAAAATAACAATGAAAAATAAACTTAAATATTTATTTTAGATTTCACGACCAAGTATTTTCGTTATTTGTTTTTGGGGTTCACATCTACCGGATCTGCCCTGATGATGGCCACTGCAACGCTGTTCGAAACGTTGGCTAAAGAAGGAGGTAGCGTAACACGGCATAATACCCCACAAACAAATAAGGAAAATTAAGTATATTAGTTTGTAAGACCGTAAATAAATAGACAAACTGAAGTATTTTCGTCACAAAACACGTGCGCGGATATTTTTTTTAATTTTTTTTTTATTTAAACTAAAATTAAAATTCTGAAACCTGCGTTTCCCTGATAATTTATTGATTTATTTTACTGCATGATTATATGATTTGAAATATGTGTTGTATAATACAAAATTTTGTTTGAAAATTTTAAAAATCTGCCAACGACCTTTGGTATAACCTTATTATACTAAAAATAAACACATTTTCTCAAAATTTAAAACACACCTTTACTAGATAAAAGAACAATCTTTCCAAATCAATTTATAATTTTTTGTGGAAGAATCAATACGTCTAAAATTTGATTTAAAAATGACATATTTCCAGTTTTCTCTGGTTTTACCCTCTTAAGAGTTGTTTATATTGTCTTCGACAATGTTTAAAAATTACAACGAGGTAAAAGCTTGAATAAGGTATCCCCATTAACGGATTACGAAATTTAATGTTGCTTTTTCGTTACTTGTTTTTGGGGTGTTATGCCGTGTTGCGCTACCTCCTTCTTTAGCCAACGTTTCGGACATCGTTGCAGTGTCCATCATCAGGGCAGATCCGGTAGATGTGTAGATGCAACGATGTCCAAAACGTTGGCTAAAGGAGGTAGCGCAACACGGCATAACACCCAAAAAACAAATAACGAAAATGCTTTTGGCCGTGAAAATCTTAAAACTTATCTTAATATTGCTTGTATATTTTGTCCACAGACCAGAAGACGGCGGGGTGTACCGGTGTAGAATGGACTTCCACAAAAAGCCAACTAGAAATACGAGAGTATTCCTCAAAGTTATCGGTAAGCAAAACTACACAATTTTATAGTATAACGTTTAAGTGGATGGAAGTAGAAGACGGAGATGTCCCAGTCTGACTTGATCATGTTAATCATAAACTTGAGTCCGGTGATGTTAACGGCCGTTGTTCCCAAGTTTTCG
This sequence comes from Limnephilus marmoratus, assembly GCA_917880885.1. Classification (NCBI taxonomy): domain Eukaryota; kingdom Metazoa; phylum Arthropoda; class Insecta; order Trichoptera; family Limnephilidae; genus Limnephilus; species Limnephilus marmoratus. The sequence continues at coordinate 3,877,913 of OU862934.1, forward strand.
ATCGATAAATCTGAGTGTCCGTTCAGCTAAGTGATTTGTTTAGTAACGCTCGGTTCGCCTGTTATATTTACGTGTGTTTAGTTCGATTGTTAATCGAGTGTTACTAAACAAATCACTTATCTGAAAGGACACTCAGATTGATCAATCGAAAAATTGAGAACAATGGCCGTTAACGTAACCCGACTAGTTTTTGATTAACATGATCGCACCATATCAACTCTCCGACTAACTTGCGAATCGGTCGCTACTAAATAAATCGCTTAGCTGATCGGTGACTCAGATTGATCGATCGAAAAGTTTGTAACAACGGCCGTTAACGTCACAGGACTGAAGTATATGATTAACATGATTAAGTCAGACTGGGATATCTCCGTCCTCTTCGTACTTCCATTAACTAATCAATTGTTGAGCCAAAATTTTGGCTCAATCATGGACACATGAATATATCTGGACCTGCCCTAAGTGATAAAAATGTATTAGTTCCCCCTCCCCATACCGGTTCCATGGAGCCGCCTGGGCTTACGAGAGCCTCGCTTGAATCTAAAAAATGTGACGTCATCATTCTTGTCCTGACCAGCGCCGAGCTCGCATCGTACATTATACGAACAAAAATGAGAGCTTGTGCTGAGCATTATACCCTAATATATGTAGATATAGTGAATGTGGGTGTTTCTCCAGTGAGCTCGTCGCTGGTTACAGGGGTAAGTAAATTATGAAACATTTGTAAAAGTGTCTCAACTAAATACGGCAACAAAATATTCCTCTGTGAAAAGTGGCGAACTTTACTTTGCCGCATTTGGACTTCGCAAATATGTTAATAACGTGTAATTCGCGCTCCCATGTAAAAAGGTCTATTCATTCAAAAGCAGATTTTGCTTTTAAGAACTAAGTGGTGATATTATAATGCGAGATGCCTATATACTGTCAGATTGATTTTTTAACGAATCACAGTCATCATTCCCCTCTTCGCCCCCCATAGTTTGGATTTACCCCTCATCTGTATCTTCTCGACTATTAAATTTGGATGTCTATGGGCTCAATGCTCCTCAAACGCGCAAATTCGCTCCCCAACGTAACTCTCCGACCAACAAACGAATCTAGCGTTACCAAACAAATCGCTTAGCTTATCAGAAACTCAGATTGACCGACCGAAAAATTGATAACCATTAATATTAAGTAAATGGTTGTTTATCGGTTGTGCAAAATTCCAAAGGTCCCGGCGTGCAGAAGTAAATTTTATTCGACCGTTTTGTCTTATTTCGCTATTTAATAAGAAAATAATATTAGGTATATTAAATGAAAGAACACACTTTGTAAAACACCACTTTTTATTATAATTGATATTTAAAAGCCAACCAGGTTTCGCTCGATCTCGAGCTTCATCAGGGCTATTATAACAACTAAAGTTAATTATCTACAGACATACATATATAAAAGACATTAACAGGATGAGTGAAAGAGCTAGCAATATTATAGGCAACACCCTATTGGTGCCAGAAAGTGAAGCAAATTGACAAGAGGGAGACAACAATAATTACAGGATGAGTAAGTAAAGGGGGGAGGGAGAGGGAAGGAGTTGTTTAAGAAGAGTTTAGCGGAATAAATTAAAAATGGGACTATCAGATAAATTGATTTGGTTATTAATAATATTTGATTTATTATTAACGGCTTTTTTTATTTCGAGGGCTTCTAGATTGTTTAACCTAATTCCGATTCCATTTTTATGTAATATTTTAGTCCCGGAGGTTTTATCGAATGAGTGGTTAGTTTCTAGTAGATGGTTTGCAAATTCTGAAAAAGCATTACTATTTAAACATCTTAGATGTTCTTTAATTCTTATGTTTACATTTCGGGCCGTTTTTCCAATGTAAAATGCAGAGCAATCATTACAACTTAGTTTATATACGCCAGAGTGGCTAAATTTATCATCAATATCTTTAGTGTTAATTAAATATTTACCTAAGTTGTTATTGGTGTAAAAGGCGGGTTTTATTTCCGGAGGGAATTTTTTTACGCTTAACGAAGAAAAGTGATTAGTATTTATATTATTATTAGGATTATTAAAAAGAAATTTATTTGATGCTACTTGTTTCAACTTTTTATTAAGAATATTATCTACTAGTTTTGTCTCATACCCGTTATTTATAGCAATTTGTTTAATTATGGATAATTCCTTATTAAAGTTATTATTATTTAATGGTACTGTAATCAATCGATGTATCATGGAGTGGAAGGCAGAATGTTTGTGGGATATGGGGTGGTTGGATGAATTATGAATGGTAGTATCAGTATAGGTAGGTTTACGGTATATATCGAAATCAATTTTATTATTAGTGATACTTAAAGTTAGGTCGAGAAAATTCAAGGTTGAGTTAATACCTATTTCTAAAGTAAATTGAATTTGTTTGTGAAAGGAATTTATTATTTTAAGAAAAGAGTTTAATTGCCTGTCGGTACCTGTCCAAATGCACAGAACATCATCAACGTAACGTCGCCACAATAAAATATTTTTTAAGAGAGGTGATTTAGAAGCAAAAATATTATTTTCTAAATTATCCATAAAAATGTCGGCGATAAGAGGACTCGTAGGAGCCCCAATGGCCAAGCCATCCTTTTGTTGATAAATAATATTATTATATTGAAAATAATTTTGGTTCAAACAAACATTAAAAAGACGCGACATGTCATTAGCTAGATCTTTAGTTAAGTGTGAATTATTAAGTAAATTGGATATTAGGGTTTTACTTTCAGTGATGGGAACATTAGGAAATAAATTGACTACATCGAATGATATTAATTTGCAGTTAGCGGGAAGAACCAAAAGTAAAGTACTGTTTACGAATAACTTTTCTTCGTTAAGCGTAAAAAAATTCCCTCCGGAAATAAAACCCGCCTTTTACACCAATAACAACTTAGGTAAATATTTAATTAACACTAAAGATATTGATGATAAATTTAGCCACTCTGGCGTATATAAACTAAGTTGTAATGATTGCTCTGCATTTTACATTGGAAAAACGGCCCGAAATGTAAACATAAGAATTAAAGAACATCTAAGATGTTTAAATAGTAATGCTTTTTCAGAATTTGCAAACCATCTACTAGAAACTAACCACTCATTCGATAAAACCTCCGGGACTAAAATATTACATAAAAATGGAATCGGAATTAGGTTAAACAATCTAGAAGCCCTCGAAATAAAAAAAGCCGTTAATAATAAATCAAATATTATTAATAACCAAATCAATTTATCTGATAGTCCCATTTTTAATTTATTCCGCTAAACTCTTCTTAAACAACTCCTTCCCTCTCCCTCCCCCCCTTTACTTACTCATCCTGTAATTATTGTTGTCTCCCTCTTGTCAATTTGCTTCACTTTCTGGCACCAATAGGGTGTTGCCTATAATATTGCTAGCTCTTTCACTCATCCTGTTAATGTCTTTTATATATGTATGTCTGTAGATAATTAACTTTAGTTGTTATAATAGCCCTGATGAAGCTCGAGATCGAGCGAAACCTGGGGTCCTAGCACACTGAAATCGTTATCTTTACAATATCGAATCGACATGGCATAACAACCGACGATTTTGTACCGAACCGATATTCATAAGCAATGTAAGGTAATCAAAAAGAAATTGTTATACGCTGGCAACACTTGAGGTACTTTCTATGTAGCTGTCACAATGTCTATGGAATCGGAGTTTTAGACCGGGAGCCGGTACACAAACCTTACGAGTACACGGATGAAACTACTTTGAAGTGATAATGGACATTTAGTAATAATAATAATAATAATAATAGGATAATTTATAAAGCGCCGTTTTTGTGAAAAATCACCTCAAGGGCGCTGTAAGCCTTAAAAAAGCTGGTGCGCCGCGCCTCTTGGCAGATTCCGCGCAGTCATGGAACTAGAGAAATTCTTCAATGGGATGGTTTAGAATCTAGAATACAGTTATTCGTTGGTTTCATTCGTGTACTCGATGACGTAAAATTTACTAATTTCTATCCCAATTTAACACCGGCTGCCTGCGAACGTGCCAGGCTGCCGGTTGGCAGACCTGCTAATTTTCTCATCTACTAATCGACCTTTATCATATGAAACCATTCCCGTTCGTGCACCCGATGACGTAATTTTTTCGAATAAAAACGAGTGTGTTTTAGACCACACGACTGAAGTAAAACTTCACTAACTTATGCCGGGTACCCGTTATATATAATGTTATATAGGATGGAACCATTACAGTTAAGTTGATCCCAAGGTTACAGTGTCCTTGCAACGCGTGCCGGGTACCCATCCCCATCCCAATCCCCATCCCCATTCCCATTCCCATCCCCCCAAAGGCCCAACCGTTCGCCCACCGTTCGCATCGATTACCGTTCGCATAAAATGTATATAATATCCTTTTTCGTAACGCATTCACCAGCCTACCCCCCATGTCAAGCGTGCATAAAGAAGTTTTACTTCAAAAATCGCTCACTATTTCCATGACTGCGTGGAACCTTCCAAGATGTGCACCGGCAGACTAGCTTGTTTAAGGCTTACTAAATGTACATTATCACTACAAAGTAGTTTCATCTGTGTACTCGATGACGTGTGTTTGTGTAGCCAGGCTCCCGGTCTATAACACCTGTCAAAAACATCTTAGTCCATTAATGTAATAATATGACAACTAACTAATAATCTTTTCTTTTGAACATTTAAAGATCCATTTACACCGAGATTTTTGCTGAGATATCATAATAATATTAAATACACACACTTTAATGTACGTAGGAAGTCCGCATGTATTTTTTGACAATAAAAAGGAGTTAATTGGACAATGAGATCATTAGCCATAATACGAGATATATTCGTAAGTACGAAACTGTCAAACGAAAACGTCTGTATTCCGATTTAATTCAATCCTGCAATCTTCGATAATCTGCCTCCGTTCATTAATAAACCAGTAATTATGCAGAAAGAATGTCATTATTAATAAAGTTGCGTAGGTATATCACCAGTCAAACAAACGACAGGGTGATTTACAATCTCGTATCGATAACGTCGATAACGAACCGATTGCCCTAGCACCATAAATATACAAACCACCCACCCTAGCACGCTTGCGCCATCGATAGGCAGACCGACGTCGAAGGGAAATAAATAAGGAATCGACATACGATCTCACACGATGGCAACACTGGCGATCTTTTAATGAATTTTCGTTTCTTAATTTGAAATGTGCTGCGTAAAAATGAAAAATACCAATAAATTGACAATTTCGAATTGAAATTCGAACTCAAATAAATATTGGCGTTTCGCATGTAGATACTTTTTGAGACTAAACGACATTTTAACAAATTTCGTTTCTCGAATTTGAAAGCAATTAATTGATCGCCTCATGAAATAACTGAGTCTATGGGTCTCGTATACGATTTCTTTAAATTCTGAGAGTTTTTTTAGTTCACCTCTACTCATTAATTAGCCAGTTATTTTGCGTAACAAACGACATTATTTAAAAAAAATCTGTACATTGACAGCTTATCTGTCACTCCGGAAGCCACGGTAAAAACGGCGTCTTTTGTCAACCGACTGTCGGAATCGTATATTCACTGTGCTCGCAAATATCGCTAACTGACCATAGACGACGGATTTATTACATTTCGTATTAATATTGGGGTTTTATCAACCAAGAATGCATACGATTTGGCAGGCTTTTGTCAATCGTCGGTCGGAATATCCCTTAACAATTGTTGAGCGTGCTAGCACATATTGATAACTGACCATAAATGACGGATTTTACCGATATCGTATTGATATAGGGTTATATCGATCGACCATGCTAGGACCCCTGGTTGGCTTTTAAATATCAATTATAATAAAAAGTGGTGTTTTACAAAGTGTGTTCTTTCATTTAATATATAATGTCACACCACAAAGTGTTTGCTTCCTTCGATAAAAATATTAGGTATATTTGCGGCACGTTGAATGAATGCCATTTTAACATTTACTCAATCGTTCACAGGTCATATAGAATGCTTGGTTTTGTTCTTCGCATAAGTAAAGTGTTCAATAACCCGCGTACAGTAATAATGTCATATTTTGCATTAGTCAGAAGTAAACCGGAATATGCTTCGCCAATTTGGAATTTCATTGCGACTTTCAGGCCAAATTTGTTTCAATATCATTCTTCAGCATTATAACGATGTTTTGTTTGTTTCAGTTCCTCCAATACGAATTGAAATAATGGACGACATGAATCAACCAGTGATAGAGAAAACTAGAGCTTACGAAGATTGGGACTTAGTTCGTCTCACCTGTCTACCATATGGAGGTAAGTTCGTTTTCTAGTTTTAGCGCTTTCATAATTTAATCTATTCAAAAAATGGTTTTAATAAAGTCAACACTACGCAAAATTATCGATTTGCGTAGTGTTGACTTTATTTAAACACTAAGAACGAGTTGAGGCGGCTACTCCTTTAGGACAATGGGACGGAAATCACTCAAAATTATATTATAATATTTTTTGACAACTAATATTTGGGAGGCGGGTGAGGTTACCGCCACGCCTGGAACCATTTATTGGATTACACGTACCTCTGCCACAGGTCACCCCACGTGGTTAGCTACATTTGATGACTTAGCGGAGGTGCGGTCGGTGACTTTTTGTATTTGGGATACTGAAGTATGTACCTACCTAATATCAAATATAAATACCTTTTTTTATATGAATACCGCACAAGATTCCCAACTGCTCCCGTCTGGAGCCAGTGAGTCTATTGCATCCACAATTGGGGTATGTTGTGAGGCTGAAGGTAGTGGGAAGGGAAGGAGATGGGGAAGAGGTAGGTAATGAAGCACCTGGCTATTCAGATCTTGTCACCGAACACGGCTAAAGCCATTTCAAGCAACGTTTCAATTCTGAATGGTGGTCTTACACCAGGGCGATACTAACAGCATCTTCCAGTCTGGAAGGTGCCGCAAATATACTATATATTGTTTTAAATGAATTAATCGCGAATAAAACAAATTAATCAAATTAAAATTTATTTTCCACGCCGGGATTCGATCCCGCGACCTTCGGATTGTGAGTCAAAAGCCTTCAGATGTCACCCCAAGTGGTTTTTTTTTACGTGAACCCCACGCAGGAGGCCTTGAGAAAAATAATTTCCCTCAGGGCCTATGTCATCTTTGGGTATGCTGTGTGGAGGGTTTTTTTAAGGAAAGGAAGAGAGGAGAGGAGAGATCTGGGAAGGAAAGGGGTTTAAATGGTGGGTAGGAATCTGGGGTTCAGTGTATCCTGGTCATCCGCCTCCAAGACCTAGACAAACCTCACCCCGTGAACCCGGGCACCCCTGCTACGTTTGATGACTTAGCAGTTGAATTGTCCGGGATCATGGGGTGAGGTTTGTCTAGATCTTAGCAGCGGATGATTTTGACCACCAACACTGCGTGGTGAGCCGGATCTGGACAGATGGTTGAAGGAGTCATTTTGACCTCTCCAACGGGACTCTCTCGGAATATCCCCTTGCGCTGCAGACCGTCACTCCTGGACTCACTGACCACCAGATTCCTACCCACCCTTGGTTCCTCTTTTCTTCGCAGAACTTCCTCTCCTTCTTTTCCTAATAAAACCCTACATACAACATCCCCAGAGATGACATAGTCCTTTAGGGAAATTATTTTCCTCAAGGCTTTCCGTGTAGAGCTAATCTAAAAAAGTACCTACTTTTTCTAATATTCTGCTAGATTATATTAATTTGTGTAATAAAATAAAGTGTGTGTATTTTTTTTTTACTTTTAAATTTTTAGATTTTAAAAAATCAGAATGCATTTCACACGCTTTCTTTTCTTTTGCCTATTTATTTTAAAGTGGTTTGAAGATTGAATATTGATTAACAAAAAAAAAGTATATTTTCTTGGATTTCGTAGGATTCAAACCTCCGTTCGCTGGAGTTCTCTGGTCGCTGAGTTTTGCGACGCGCTATTCCGCTGCACTACTGGAGGCTCGCGCGGAGTTGTGAATTTACCGCATTATATTAGAACCGAGAACCCGTCATATAATAAATTTTAAATCACTAACGGGGATAAAGAAGTTTCACTTCAAAAATTATGTGTACATTTCTAATAACACAATTTGAAAGCGTATTTAATCGCCTTTTAAAAACACTTTTTACTTTCCGGATAAGTTTAGAAATATTCCATTTATTTGTATTTTATTGCAAAGCGGAAATACTTTGACCTTTTGAGAGAATACCAGAAGCCTGAGTGGTAAAAAACCCACTTTTCTCGAACAAACCGAAAAACAACGAAGCACACAAAACACGTCAAAGAGCTTAGATCCAAAAAAACTACATTTAACTGCGTCAGTAAAAAAACTATTGCATAATTTGCTGACCAATTTGTCACTTGTAACATTAACACAAAGACATCGCGAACAGCTACTTTCAAGTCATAACCTTTTATTACCAGCAGCCATTTGACACTTTGCTAACACAGCAAGGCGAATTAACTTTATAATTAACAGTTAACAATTAGCCAGTAAAGTTAACTAACCAAATAAGTTAAGGAGTTAAGTTAATTGTGCCGAGAACACAGAGGAACCCATTACTCGCAATTACGTAATTCATTTGATTATTCAACTGCTGTGGAGGACGCGGTCAAGCTTTTGAATAATATTATAATTGCACAGAAATAGTATTTTTTATTTGTTTTAAAATTGGGCATTGATATTATACTATTATCTATTATCTATCTCTCTATCTATCTATCTCTATCTATCTATCTATCTTCTATCTATATAATCTATCTATCTATCTATCTATATAAATAAAAATGAATCGCCGAAATGTATGTACGCGCATAACTTCCGAACGACTGCACCAAATTGGATAATTCTTTTTTTGTTGTGTTCGTTATAGTCAGGACAAGGTTTGTATAAAACTATTAGCAAGCTCTGGCATTATGAAATTTGTATATAAAATTGCAATCGGTGGCACGCGAGCTGTTTGAAAACTGAATGTACCGAGAATAATGAATAGAATGCGGGAGGGGAGAACTCGGGAGGGGGGGGTTCGCGGGAGGGGGGTCGCGGGACGGGGGAAGCGGGCGAGGGGAGTGGGAAGAGGGAAGGCGGTGTGGGAACGCGAGAAGGGAAAGGGGACGCGGGAGAGGAAGGGGAGGCGGAAGGGGAACGGGACGAATGGGAAAGGACACGCGGGGAGAAACAATTCCTTTATTAAATGGCATAGCAACGCATGCCGGGTGCCAGCTAATTTATCTTATATCTTCTATCTTCTATATAAATAAAAATGAATCGCTGAAATGTATGTACGCGCATAACTTCCGAACGACTGCACCAAATTGGAGAATTCTTTTTTTGTTGTGTTCGTTATGGTCAGGACAAGGTTTGTATAAAACTTTTCGTGAGCTCTGGCATTACGAAATTTGTATAAAAAATTGCAATAGGTGGCACATGAGCTGTTTGAAAACTGAATGTACCGGGACTGAATGAATGGAATGCGGGAGGGAGGTACTCGGAAGAAGGGTTCGCGGGATGGGTGAAGCAGGCGAGGGGAGTGGGGAGAGGGAAGGCGGTGCGGGAACACGAGAGGGGGAAGGGGACGCGAGAGAGGAAAGGGAGGCGGAAGTGGGACGGGATGAATGGGAAGGACACGCAGGGAGAAACAATTTCCTTAATAAATGGCATAGCAACGCATGCCGGGAACCAGCTAGTGAAATATAATAAATAATTATATTATTAGGAAAAATTATTATATTATTTACATTTAAACGTTCATTTGTGTAAAATTTAACACACGCTTACTAGTACGAAGGATGATACGTGACGACATTTGTCGTTAATGAGTGATTGCGCGAAAGAGTTTTTACAGCGAATTTATTTTGTGTTCCTTTAGGTCAGCGTTTTTCAATCTTTTTCATGGCACGACCCCCTTATTATGTAAAAAATATTTCGCGACCCCCTACCCTTCGCCTGCAATTTACCTTTGACGACTATGGTTCCTGGGGGGGGGCGGGGGGGTGGCTAGAGAAATTGAATGAAATGAAAAAAGAGTGCCCAGTATACACCAACAGCAGGGTGGCTAGAGAATTTCAGGTTGTGAATTTTTCAGGGCAATTTTGCCTGTATAATCATGTTTTGGCATTCTATTTGATTCTGCCAGGAGATCCGTAATCCTGTGAATTCCGTTGCCCACAAAATTCTATAAATTTTTTTCTAATATTTTTCAAAATTCCTGACAATTTCCAATTTCTCTGACAGACCGCTAAATTTTCGGACATGTCAGGGAAATTACTGTCAAACTAATTTGCCAAACGTCTCCAAGGAATAGTAGGTAGAGCTATCGCCCATTCGTACAACGTACAGGCCGGGCCGATGCCGACTCAAGATTGAGGCGAGCGAGGCCGCGCCAATGTGGTTAAAGTGTTAAAGAGCGAGACACAATGAGCGTTGCGGGGTTGTCGAAGGGTACAGGGGTACAGGGCGACGCGGGCTATGACGGACGTCGGACGGCGGGAATAACGTGACCCTGTCAATTGGCGATTCGGTGTCATATGCGCGCGTTTGTTTTGTGTTGAACTCACGTATTTGAATTTATTTAAGTGACTTGATAAAAAATGAATAAAAAATGGATAAATTTATAAAAAGATCAACACAACCGTCAACTTCTAGTTGTAGTGAGAGTACTGAAACGAAACCAAAGAAAAAACGCCTGTATGACGACAACTATTTAAAATTCGGATTTACTAATATTTTACTTTGGACCCCCTGCGACCCCCTTGTAGAGGCTTCGCGACCCCCCAGGGGGTCGCGACCCACAGGTTGAAAAACACTGCTTTAGGTCATAGTTTATCAACTCAAATTACATTCATTCTTTATAATCTCAAATTACATTCATGCCAAGAAAACAATCAAAGTCAAGGCTTATCATGCCACTGTCCTACCATAGCACACTCCAAAAGTATCAAATATCTTGGTATTGAAATTGATGATAATCTCCGATGGAACGTACACATTGAAGTAATCACAAAAAAACTCACCAGGTACATTTACTTCTTTAGAGCCATCCGTAACATCCTCAACATAAACGACATTAAGAAAGTGTACTACGCTTTATGTCAATCACAAATAGAGTACGGGATAACTGGATGGGGGTCTGCTTTGAGCACTCACACAGAGCGACTCAAAATAGCCCAAAAAGGAGTACTGAAGACAATACTGAAAGTTCCGCTTAGAACTCCGACGGAAGAAATATTTAATAACTTTCAAGTCTTCAATGTACAGAAACTTTATTCAAAAAATATTTTATTTAAACTGAAAAAAAACATATATGTATACTCCACTGCCCAACATAAATACTCAACCAGGTCAGTAAGCAATAATATCCTGGTTACTCCCAGTTTGAACACATCTTTTGGACAAAGAAATAATAAATTCCATGCTATAAAATTATACAATGCTCTACCAGATCAAATCAAAAATATAAAGGAAATGAATATATTTAAAACAAAAGTAAAAATATGGCTGAGAGATCAAAGTGATAATAAAATTACAAACATCATGAAGACGATATAAAGACAATCCATAACCAAATACAAATATTTTAAAAAAACTACAGGCCACCTCAGAACAGGAAATCCTAGTGAGGAGGTCTGTGAAAAAAAAAAAAAGAATCTATACTTATTATTTATTATATACATCATACATACATGTACAAACCTTGTTATTGAAATTAATAAAAAAAAAAAAAAAAAAAAACGTGTGCGATAACGCCCGTTGGCGGCGTTTCAGACCTTCAAGGGGGCGGTAGAAGACCAAGAGAAAATTGGGGGGCGTTTCAGACTTTCAGGGGGGCGGTAGGAAACCCAGGTAAACCTATCCCACCCCATCCTATCTTGCCCCATCCCATCCCATTAGGGGCCATGCATCCACAAAAATATTTTCCCCTCCGTCATGGTATCCCGTTACGCCCCCTTCGTCGTGGTATCCCATTACACCGCGCCCCTTTCGTTGTGGTCAATTGCTGTTTCTGATTCACGAGTTAGGGGGCGCTAGAAATTAAAAATATTCTCAAAGTGGGCGGTGGGCAAAAAAGGTTGAGAATCTATGCCTTGGCATCAAATTGTTTGGGAGATTGAGATGTAGTTCACTTTGTTGATAAAATTATTTTACTAAGAATAATAACTTTTGCAATGAGAATTCAATGAAAAAAAAAGCTGAACAAAGCTTGAGTTCGCAGCTATCGCCACCCGCTGGCCAGTAGTGAGAATAACGGCTCCCACGCGAACTCTTTCTGACAATTATGAAATCAGCTGTTGATAGGCCGCCATCTTGAGCGAGTATCGAGCAAAGTTGACCCCCTTTCACCTTTTTTCGTAGATTGTCCACAATCTGCTAGTTAGCTAGTAAAATCGTTCAGCGTTAGTGCGTTGGACGTCAATTTGGAGTAATTGGAGGTAAAAAAAGTGGAAACAATTTTTTCGCTTAATGTCTCATCTAAATGTAGCTTTCTGGTGTCCAGACTAGTACTGTATTAAAATATAACTAGCCGTTGGAAACAATAGTCATATTGTTTCAACGTCCAACGCTGTTGAAAATAGTTAGCGCCAACAGTTGAAATATAATACCTACATGCGAACATTATTCAACGCAGTCAACGATTCAACTGCCTAATAAATAGAAAGGGTTAAGAGTTTGCACAACATTACTCGATATTTCAAACGGTCTTTTGGTAATGTACGTACCTACTGCACGTTTTTTTTTTATTTTCCCATCCAATACGGCCGATACGCAGCGCCAGGGAACAAGCAAATTTATTAACGACAAGCAAAAAATAACCTATTGATAATTATCAACGCCGGTCGCCTAAACAGCTATGTTTTGTACCTATTGTTTTCAACGGTATTGGCCCGTTAAATCAAAAGGGTCAAGAGATCACACTTCGTGAACGATATTATACCTAATTTAAAATGATCTTTTGTTAATGACGTTCCTACTGCACGTTTTTTTTTTATTTTCCCATCCAATACGGCCGATCCGTAGCGCCAAGCAACAAGCGAATTTATCGGTGACAAGCAAAATATATCTTCAACGTCTTTAATATTTCAACAGGGTAATATTTTCAACGCCTAAACCAACGCGCAACGTCTTCCAACAGTTTCAACTTTCAACGTTATTATAGGATTATTATTACGTGAGTGGGGCGTGGGGCATAGTGATAAGTGATAATAATAATACATCAATGATTCGGGGAACCACCCGTTAAAAGGGATTCCTTAATACGATTTTGATATATTTTTTGTTAGTATCGTGTCGATCTCCTAATTTATAGTTGCGTCAACGTCGACGTTATTTTCAACAGATATTTTCAACAGTTGAAAATCGCCAACGATAACAACGTTGGCGTTGGATGGAATTATCGTCAACGCCCAGTACTAGTCCAGACCCGTCCCTTTAAAAGCCCATCTAAAAAGGCTCCATGTTTAGTGCAACATATCTTCTCTGATTCTTTCACCGTTTCACGAATGCTTAACTCTGGTAATACGACTAAATTAGGGACACATTTGGGAACCATAATGACGCAATAATGACCGTGAAATGGGGTGGCGCCAGGGTAAGCAGATGATTGAACGATTGTAATGACTTGAGTACTTAATTCGTTGTACCCAAATATACAATACACAAGGTTTTTTCCTAGTTTTCATTCACTCGGTTTATCTTTGACCTTTCTATTTTCTACTAGCGAGTTGCTATGCCACTAAATAAAACGTCCTTTCCAGAACTTCCTCTCCTTCCTTTCCTTAAAAACCCGTTTCACAGCATCCCTTAAGATGGCATAGGCCCTAAGGGAAATTATTTTCCTCAGGGCCTGCTGTGTGGAGCTAACGCCACTGAAGCTAATACCACTTCCACCATTTGCGTAGCGGGTCGAATCCGAAGAGGTCCGTTTGGAGAGACCTTTTTTCTTGCACCGGGAAGAATGGATTCAAACGTCCGTCACTCACGGACACACTATCCAGATTCTTACCCAGCCATCATGCCTTTCCTTTCTTTACTCAAAAAGACCCTCCCCACAGCATCTTCACATCGTCATCATCACCCTCTTCTTCGGACGTCCCGACTTCTTCTGTCATTTGATTTCGCGTCATCCTCCGTGCAGAATTCCGAAAGATTACATAGACCCCGAGGAAAATTGTTTTCTTTCAGGGACTTTTGTGTGGGGTTAATATAAAAAAAATTGCGCACGTAACGGACAACCAAAATTAGTATATTTGCTTATATTGTTGTTGGCGAAGGACTGATTTTGCATGTTAATCAAGCTTCCTATTTTATGTCAGTACACGCGCAGTGTATACTCGTATACGTGTAATAACTATTTTAATGTTTGTTTATTGTGTGCCGGTAGTTTCATATTAAAAAATATTATTTGTTTTGCGTAATAAAAATATTATGGGTACAAGCGCCAGTGCCTGTAGGCGTGATTGCACGTCCGGTACACGTGTCGCAATTAGCTTCCCCTGGAAATATTTCATATTCCAAACAAACAGTTTTTCTCGCAGTTGTAATAACAACCATTACATATTTTAGTAATCAAATCTAAAATTTAAAAGTCAGTGCGCAAAGGTAAACAGATATGAAAACACATTTTGTCGGGAATTCCATAAGGTCCTAACTTGGGTCTACGGTTATTTTGTAGAAACGGGAAATCCGTTTGATGTACTATCTTAACAAACGAATTGCAATCTTTAGAGTACAGGTGTCAAGGTGTGAATACTGACCCTATTCTACCGGTATTTCGACGGAAGGTGCTCCAAATAACAACCGTCATTGATCCCTTCACAGCGCACTGGTGCATGATCGGGAAACACGCCAAATGCGCACCCAATATTTTTATGTTCACGGTTGATATTTGTTACAATAGAACGGATCGTTTTCTCAACTTATTCTTGAGTTAGACGGATCGGTTTCCCCTGGAAATATTTAATTTTCCAAACCTACAGTGTTCCTTACAGATATATCTGTAATAACAATCGTTAAATATTTTTGCTATCGAATCTAAAAGTTAAAAGCCCATGAGCTTCAGTAAATAGATATGATAATCTTTTATAATGAAATTTGTTAAGAATTCCACAAGGTCTTAGTCTTAGTCTTCAGTTATCGACTCTGTGAAGAAAAAGGAAATCCGTCTGATTGTTAGCCGTATCGTAACAAATGGATTGCAATCTTTAGAGCACAGGTGTCACGTGTGAATGCTGACATTGTTCTACCAGTATTTCAATGGTGTTTGCTCCAAAGAACTAGCGTCATTGATCCCTTCATAGAGCAACGGTGAATTATCGGGAAACACGCCAAACGTGTGACCAATATTTTTTATTCACGGTTGATATTATTTATCATTGTCACACGAGAATGGTTCATTCCTTAACTAGTTTTTGAGTTCAATAATATTGGCTGTAGAATTTTTATTAGCGGAAGTTTCTGCTTGTGCAATGGTGGATGACTTAGGCAGCAGAGGAATCGGACCCGGAGAACATCCCCCAATATACCCCGTTTGGGGATGCCACAGTTCCACTATTTCCGGAAAATTTGAAGCGGTTGGAACTTTTGTGCAGTGTTTACTTAAAAAAAAAACAAACAAAATTGGCGTGAATTATTATTATCTAAAGCAATTGTTTAAAATATGCCTTATTGCCCTCTGCAGAGTAAAAACTCAAAGTCTTGGTTCGGAACTTGAATAAAACCTACTGTCATTTTTGTTAATTACTTACTATATGATCAAGCAGTCTCAGTCGGTGATGAAGAGTGTTATTGTGAGCTAATTATAAACACGCTGACAGTTGGTTTGTCGACCAACTACATCCTCTTCAAGCAGCTACATGATTTCATCAGCCACCTGACAGGTTTCTTGTTCCTTGCAGCAGGTTGGCTGTATCTATTTGCATTACTGATGAGAATGTGACGAGGCGGTGACTAATGAGTATTGGTTACGCTAAATTGGCTGCATAATTATTGTAAACAGTGTTCTGTACCATTCATCATTATCATAATAATATAAGACCTTATTAGCAGAGACGGCTCTAGGGGTTCAGAAGTGGAAAGTCATTTAAAAAAAATTGTGCTACTAATATTTTTAGAAAAATGAAATAATTTAACTTTGTATAAACCACTTATTTGATGCGCAAATCCGACCGGTTTCGGAACAAACGTTCCTTCGTCAGGGAAAGCTTATACTAATTTGACAGTTTCGAACAATGTTTTATTATGGTAGGGGTGGAGCTGTTGCTAGATAATAATGTAGATTGGGTAGGTAGATATTAGTGTAGAGTGGGTGGGTAGGGGAACAAATCCATGATTGGGCTATATGACAATATTTTTTGTTTGTTAATAATAGATTCATTATTTTTAAGGGATTTTTTAATTTCCAAGGCTTCTAAGTTATCTAAACGTTTTCCTTTATTATTAATATGAAGAATATTTATCCCTGTATTTTTTTTCAAAACTATGGTTATTTTCAATGATATGGTTAGCAAACTCAGAAAAATTATTATTATTAAGACATCTTAAATGTTCTTTGATTCTGATTTCAAAATTATTTCAAATTACTATAAATAACGGATATGAACCAAAATTAATTGATAACATCCTAAATAAAAAACTTATCAAAATTTCAAAAAATAAATATCTATACAATTCTAATAATATTAATGATAAAGAATGGCGTAAAATTTTGTATATTAATAATTTTTCAGTTCAATGTTGCAAAAATCTTCCTTCTAATATTAAACCAGCGTTTTATACAAGAAATAATATCGGTAATTTTTTTGAGAAATACTAAAGATAAAGACCATAAATTGACTAATTCCGGAATATATAAACTCAAATGCAATGATTGTCCCTCATTTTATATTGGAAAAACCACTCGTAATTTTGAAATCAGAATCAAAGAACATTTAAGATGTCTTAATAATAATAATTTTTCTGAGTTTGCTAACCATATCATTGAAAATAACCATAGTTTTGAAAAAAATACAGGGATAAATATTCTTCATATTAATAATAAAGGAAAACGTTTAGATAACTTAGAAGCCTTGGAAATTAAAAAATCCCTTAAAAATAATGAATCTATTATTAACAAACAAAAAATATTGTCATATAGCCCAATCATGGATTTGTTCCCCTACCCACCCACTCTACACTAATATCTACCTACCCAATCTACATTATTATCTAGCAACAGCTCCACCCCTACCATAATAAAACATTGTTCGAAACTGTCAAATTAGTATAAGCTTTTCCTGACGAAGGAACGTTTGTTCCGAAACCGGTCGGATTTGCGCATCAAATAAGTGGTTTATACAAAGTTAAATTATTTCATTTTTCTATAATGGATAACCACAAAGTAATAGCTACATTCAAAAAAAAAAAAAAAAAAAAATACTAATATTTTTATTTCATATTGTAATACGCGCTGATTTTAACAAAGTTTATTTGTAGGTACCTCACTACAAATATAAAGAAAAAAATAAGTGTCAAGCCTAGAAAAACAGCTCTAAATGTCAAAATCTCCTACTTAAAACCAAAGACGTTATATAACGTAGACGCGGGGTAGAAATCCCAAAGTGGGAAACCAAAAGCAGGACAATTGCACTGGTCTCGATTTCAAGTACTTTAGTACTAAACTGTCACTCGTCGAGTAGGGTCGTGTCTTACCAGTAGGAAAATTGCATTTAAAAAGCGCCAAAATGCCCTCCTGTGTGATGAGAAAATGTTTTCATTACACCACAAATAGTAAAAGTAAAGAAATAACATTTTCATTTATATCTACACACAAATTACTTATTATTATCGATTATTGTAAACAATACAATTAATTTTTACGTTCCCCGTGCGACAATTTTGTGCGTCATTAGAGAAAAAACACACATTCTTTGATTGTCTTATGGTATGGCCACACTGATGCCATACCATAAGAACTTCCAACTTCAAATTTTCGGACGATTGTGTAGAAGGGCAGTTCGTGCCAAGTTCGAGTTGAAATTTGGCTTCGGTGTGGAAGTAGCATATCTTTTTAATACATGAATAACTTTTGAATTAAGAAATTACTGAAAACCGCTGAAAACAAAAGAGTGTTGCTTACTTACCACATTATTTTGCGAGTATGTGAAACTATGGCAAGTCTATTTATACATATAACGTCATTGCTTAAAAACCCCTTTTTGATTAGGGAACGTACCCATACTAAGTTACCCACTTTTTGCAATTTTTAACCCCCCCCCCCGGTGTCCATGTGTAGTATATTCCAAGACCCCCCCTCCCCCTACAGTTTTCACGTAGTAAATCATAAATATGGTTTTGAATCATGTCTTGCTAACAAAAAGTTTAAAAAAATATATTTGGCTTATCTTTGTCTTTATTATTGCTGCGTGACGGCAAGAGTGCATGTATACCTACCTATAATTACAAGTGGAAAAAATATTAAAAAGTCAGTGGAAAAAATAGAAAAAGATTTCTAGATTGACTACGTGATAAAAACCTGCCCCCCCCCTCCCCCATTGTGGCCAAGCGTGGTATTTTGAAGATCCCCCCCCCTAAACGGGTCACGTAGTATGGGTACGTCCCTTATGGTTGTGTTGTATAATGTGTCAAATTAAAATCTTTAGAAAATTGTTGGAAAACATTTTGAACATTGAAACATTTTGAAAACATTCATGAACTTCACAATATAAAATAAACACGATTTTACGCAAAACAAGCTAGTGTTCAGCGGGAATTTCGACCTTAACGCCATCTGCATAAGGAGTGTTATTGTTAGTGGCCAGATTCCGAGTGTTACGTGGAGCATCGCCTTTTTTAATGTTATTTTGATATATAGTACTAGCCAATTTAAGAGGCGGATAAGTGTACCGCCGCCCCGGGAACCATTTATTGGATAACCAACACCCCTGCCATAGGTCACCCCTAGTGGTTCGTAAGGTTTGGTGCCCGGGTTCAAGGGGTGAGGTTTGTCTAGGTCTTGGCGGACAGCCTAGACCTCTCCGGCTGGTCTCTCTCGACCCATTGCCTTGTACCTTAGTTGGAGGAATGGATTCATACGTCCGTCACTCCTAGGCACATTGACACCCAGATTCCTACCCACTCCTCATACCCTTTTCTTTCCCGGAACTCCTCTCCTTCCTTTCCCTAAAAATACCTTCCACACAGCATCCCCAAAGATGACATAGGTCCTCAGAGAAATTATTTTCCTCAGGGCCTGTTGTGTGGAACTTTTTTTTTTTAATTTTCTTTATTCATTGCATAAATATTATGGTTACATTAATTAGTGGATTTTTTGACCACCATTCTAGGCTGATGCCCGTGTTATGGTGAACGTAATAAAAAAAACGTCAAACTTTAATACCGGCCTGACGTTGATACCGAAATCGTCGCAATGAGCGAGTTTAAGGTCATAAAAGTGGTATGTCCCCCCCACACCTTTCTCTGTCGCACATACGTTTTTACGCATCTTTCTATTTCGCTTACGCTCATTATAAAGTTAGTAACTGCGCGACGATGGGGAAACTTTAAAAGGATAATAGCAATGGAAAATCAAGGTCCAATAGTTAATAAAAGATTTTCATCATCAAGTTCAGGCCGGAATTAAAGTTTGACGTGTACTATCCCCGAATGTGGTTCTTCCACCCCTTTCACGATACCAACTTGTCTGAAAACATTAAAAATATTCTTCGACATATTATCATGGCTGCAATTATTTTTAAGTTGGTACACAAAATAAAGTGTTTCACAAAAGATGTCCCAATTAAAAGATTTTGATTAGTGAAGGCGGCAATCAACGGAGGCTTAATTAAGTAACATTAAAAGGACCTTGTCTCTTTTAATGAACTAATTAAAGAGCTTTCGTGTATCACTTCAGATTAATGAACTTGTTGAGACTGCAATGCAACGCAGCAAAAATGCGCTTCAGTGTGCGCTGCGACTGAATATATTAACCGAAAGAAGCGTTTTCGATGTGCCCACCGTAGGGTCAAATTTCCCTTACTTCAGTTGATATTGACGAATTTTTATAAAAAGTAAACATTTTCTGTTGAAAAGGTTATCAATTTCATACTGTAGTATCGGGTAAAAGGTTGGCAATGAAATATAAATAAAGTAATAAAGTTGGGTACCTACTTGAGGAAGTAGCTAAGCAGAGCTAGTTAAGAATAGGTAGTTAACATAGA
Source organism: Limnephilus marmoratus (assembly GCA_917880885.1). Lineage (NCBI taxonomy): Eukaryota > Metazoa > Arthropoda > Insecta > Trichoptera > Limnephilidae > Limnephilus > Limnephilus marmoratus. The sequence goes on from OU862934.1 coordinate 3,898,131, forward strand.
CATCCAAATGGATAGACAAGCAGTTACAGATGAGGGGTAAAACCAAACTATGGAGAGCAAGAGGGGAAAGATGACTGTCATTCGTTGAACAATCAATCTGACAGTATATAGGCATCTCGCATTACAATATCACCATTTAGTTCTTAAAAGCAAAATCTGCTTTGAATGAATAGACCTTTTTACATGGGAGCGCGAATTGCTTGCCACGTTCAAAACTTATTTGCTAAGGCCAAATGCTCGCCCCAAAAAGACTCGCGCCAATACACATATCAATATTTTCTTGCCGTGTTTAGTTAAAACACTTTTACAAATGTTTCATAATTTACTTACCCCTGTAACCAGCGACGAGCACATTGGAGTACCGCCCACATTCGCTATGTGCATATTGATATGTAGATATATTGTATAGCACAAGCTGCCGTTATTTCGTTAAATGTATGGATGTCAGCTTCTCGCTGTTCACGGCAAGAATGATGACGTCACACATTTTAGATTCAAGCGAGGCTATATCCCCTCCCCATGGAGCGAGCCGGTTCCAAGGAGGAGCTACAGCCGGCGCCATGTGGAGGGGGAAATAATACGTTTTTATCACTTAGGGCAGGTCCAGATATATTCATATGTCCGTGGTAGTTAAGCTTTTTTCAAAATTAGAACTACATAGATTTTGATTGTTAAAACATAAGCAAGTTAATTGTTGTGGTTGTCTGCTGGAAAATAATTTTGGCGTACGTTAGATAAGACGTGCCTTGTAATTTTTCTTTGTATTTTACGTGTCATTTTTTTTTTTTTTTTTTTTTTTTTAAATTTATTGAGTTAGTTTATACTACATGAATATAAACTAATAAGCACATTGTAACATTTGATAAATTTAAATATTTTTACAGTAAGCATAACATTTTTTTTTTAATATATTCATTCTTTCTTCATTCTTCATACTTTCAGGCATTTCATCATACATCTTTAGTCCTCTGTACATTAGGCAGTTCTGTGATTTTGATTTCTTCATTTGTGGCAATCGAACTCTGTTTGTATTTCTTGTTTCGTAATTATGAATGTCTCTATTAAAAACAATTTCATCCTTAAAGTATTTTGGCATTTGGTTTTTCATAATTTTATGCACAAAAATTAACACATTAAATAGTAGTCTCTTTTTTATTGGAATCCAATTTAGCTCCTCTCTCATTTGATTAATCCTTGCGTATTTGCCTTTCCCCAGTATACATCTCATAGCTTTGTTTTGTATAACTTCTAGTTTGTTCAAACTTCTTTCATTGGCCAAATATAACATCGTAGATCAGTAGTCCAAATGTGGAGCAACGATAGTTTTAATAAACTTTAATAAACTTATCCCCTGTTTTTACTCTAGAATTTATCCGATCTTACGTTAGCCTGCATTTTTTTACATTAGCTCCACACAGGTGGCCCTAAGGAAAATAATTCCCCTCAGGGCCTATGTCATCTTTGGGGATGCTGTGTGGAGAGTATTTTTAGTGAAAGGAAGGAGAAAAAGTTCTGAGAAGGAAAAGGGTATTAGGGGTGGGTAAGAATCTAGGGGGTCGGTGTGTCGGTGTGACTGTCTGTACAGAATATAAATAAATACATTTTAACGCAACATCACGTTCATTTTTTGTCAATTGCTTTGTACATTTAGATTTGTAGGTATTAGTGATAGACGAACCGGTGGATGCAATCTGTTAAACATAAGCTTTTTTAAGTAAGTAATAAGATCAAGCATTATTTATTTATTTATTGTTGTTATACGCCCGTAGGGGCTTTTACATAGATTAGAAAATAATATTTAAGATATCTAGGATTACACATACATAGAATTTATACCAAAAGTTATAAAAGTGAAAAAACTTTTAAGAATATACAAGTAGTTTTTAAAGAAAAAAAAAAAAAAAAAAAAAAACCACTTGTATAATCTTGTGGAAACCCGTGAAATATTTTAAACAATGTAATATTTAACAATAACATAGAACGAAATATAATATAAACATTACAATAACAAATCAAATCGTTAAATATATTATACCCATGTTACAATAATTTGTAGGATTCAACAAAGTGTTGGTTTAAATTGCATTTTAGAATGTAAAGGGAATCAGCAAATACATCTACAATACCACCAAACTTGTTGCCTAAATAATGCATCCTATTGGTAAGTGAGTGTGATTGATAGTTAGTTGTGTATGTGTTGCAAAAGAATGTTATATTTTGTCTAGTATTCCTTGTCGGTACAAGAAGTTTAATAGTAGAAACGATGGCAGGGCTGTCAATTAGGTTGTTCATAATTCTGTACAATAAAATTAGGTCTGAAATGATTCTTCTGTCAGACAGCGTAATTAAATTTAGTCGATTTATTAAACTTAAATAATTAATGTTTTCTATTGGAATTTTGAGTTTGAAATTTAAGTACCTAAGAAATTTGTGTTGAACTCGTTCTATTTTGTTAGAGTGTACTTTATAGAAAGGGGACCAAATAGGTGAATTATATTCAACTTGACATCTAACTAATGAAATGTAGAGTGTTTTCATGCAATCCAAGGACTTAAAATCAGTTAGGGTTCTACAAAGGAATCCAAGAATCTTTAAAGCCTTATTAGTTATATTATCTATATGTGGTGTGAATGTTAAGTTTGAATCGAATATAACTCCCAAGTCGCGAATTTGTAATACTGGTGTTAATTTAACATTATTAAAATTATATTCATATAAAATATGAGAATGAGTTCTGGAAAATCGTATTACTTGACATTTCTCAGTATTCAAAAATAACATATTTTGTTCGCACCATTTAAAAAATTCATCTAAATTAGCTTGTAAAATTAGGCAATCATATATATTTCGTATTTTTTTAAACAATTTTAGATCATCTGCAAAAAGTAAGACTTGTACATCTTTAAATATGTTTACAATGTCATTAATGAATATTAAGAAGAATATTGGGCCGAGGTGGGACCCTTGCGGGACACCACTTGTGGCCTCGAATACATAGGATTCTATAAAATTAATCCTCACACTAAGCACTCTATTACTGAGGTAACTGATAATCCATGTCAATAAACTTCCTTTGATGCCTAACAGTCGGAGTTTGGATATAAGAATGTGATGTCGAACCTTATCAAATGCTTTACTGAAATCAGTGTATATAGAATCTACTTGTTGTTTCAGACTAAGGGATTCGGATATGTAATTATTATAGATAGTTAAATTACTTAAGGTAGATCGACCTCTGATAAAGCCATGTTGGTTAGGAACAATAATATTGTTGATAGGTTTTACAATGGTATCTAATACTAATGACTCGAAAAGTTTGGGTAAAGCAGACATAATACAAATAGGTCTATAGTTTGATATATCGCTTTTGTCTCCTTTTTTATGAATAGGCGTTAAATAACTCTTTTTCCACAGAGCCGGAAAACAGCCAGATGCTAAGGATTTGTTAAATAGATTGTAGAAATATATTGTAGAAATATATTATACTAGCGAGTTCCAGGCATGCGTTGCGTTGCAATGCCATTTAATAAAGAATTTGTTTCTCCCTGCTTGTCCTTTCCCATTCGTCCCGTCCCCCTTCTACCTCCCCTTTTCACCCTGCATCCCCTCTCCTCGGACCCCCTCCCGCGTTCCCCTCCCCCATCCCCCTTCACGCTTTCTCCTAACCCCTCCCGCGTTCTATACATTCAGTTTTCAAACAGCTCGAATGCCACCTATTGTATTTTTTTATACAAATTTCATGATGCCAGAGCTCAATATTATATATAGAAACCATAGCGGGCATGCGAACATCAAATCCCCAAAGTTTCATCGCAATCGGATGAATGGTTTAGTTACCGCATACGGGACAAATAAAGAAACATTAATTTTTACATATGACTAACGGACCCGGTCACGCGTTGCTGTGGAACGAAACACAACGCCATCTACTGGATGGCTACCCAACCTTTTAAATCACTCCGCCATCTGTTGATTTGCTTACAAATCAAATCCACACCGCCCACTTGCCAGCCCGCTCGTCCACCACATACAGACATTCTCCTTTATCTCTATCTCTTCTCTACATATTATAAATTTAAGTCCCCCGCGTCGTCTGTCTGTCTGTCTGTTCGCGATAAGCTCGAAAACTACTGAACGGATTTTCATGCGGTTTTCACCAATAGATAGAGTGTTTCGTGAGGAAGGTTCAAGTATGTAATTTGTCAAGGATTTGTGTAAATTGGTTGAAACATAACGATAATTGTTAGACGTGTCAAAAGTCAAGCCGCCTGGTAGCTTTCATCGAAAACGCTGCTTAATCCTTTTGGGATATAACAAAACAATGCATGGTGGGATATTACTCTTTTATAGATCTATAAAAAAGTCCGCGAAGGCATATTTTATCTATCTTGTACGGATAGCTTACTATACCCATTCTATCTTTTAAAAAAATGGTCACGTACAATGCGATAATTGAAAAGTCATTTAGACGGATACAGTATCAATCCTTATTAACTTAAATACGTTAGTTACCCCAAGCATTTCATGCACATTATTATAATCTTTCACACCATCTCTACGTATTATAAATTAATGTCCTCCGCGGCATCTGTCTGTCTCTTCGCGATAAACTCAAAGACGGCGGTGGTAATAAAGGTTGGATAACCATCCAGTAGATGACGTTGTGTTTTTTTGGCTACAGCAACGCGTGGCCGGGTCAGCTAGTATATTATATATTTTAACCAATTTACACAAAACCTTGACAAATTATATACCTAAACCTTCTTCCTGAATCACTCCATTCAGCAGTTTTTTAGTTTATCGCGAACAGACAGACAGACGCGGCGGAGGACTTTAATTTATAATTCATATGTAGAGATTTGCCCCCGAGAAGGATTTTTGAAATATCCGGTGGATATACAATTAGGCTTTTTATAATTGTTATGGTAATTTCTTATCAGTTGGTAGTATTTATTGCGCTATGGTTAAAATCGCCATGACAGCAGAATTACGAATCACTGCATAACCCTGCAGATATACAGCTTACAAGTTCATTGCATTGATTTAAAATCCCATTACGCCCTTCGGGATCATTTCATTTTTAAATTATTCACTTTTTGCACACTAAAAATGCCTTTGAAGTTATAAATAAGTCCGCCAGAGGCGCCTGGTTCGCAAATTCACTAAGATTGTATAACTGCATAGGATGCTCGATTTTTTTTTTTTTTTTAAAGTGAAAACTTCTTTAGCACCATTGTAATTTTTTTTATTTATTTTTTATTTACTTATCTGTATAAAATATTTTACATTAGGTTTTTCGATGCCTGTCTCTCTAGGATATACCTGTGTCGAGACGGGCGTTTTTGAAACTCGTTTGAATCGAAAAAAACGACACTAAAAAGAGACTATACTAGACTAGAGAGAATTTTAGTTCTTGCTATCCCTTACCGATACTATGTCTCCTTCTTTGCAATCCCTTCGTCTGTCCCTCCCACGTTTCTCACTTCTCCAATTTATTTTTTTTATATTAGCTCCACACGGGAGGCCCCGAGGAAAATAATTCCCCTCAGGGCCTATGGCATCTTTGGAAATGTTGTGTGGAAGGTCTTGTTAGGAAAGGAAGGAGAGGAAGTTCAGGAAAGGAAAAGCGAATTAGGGGTGGGTGGGAATCTGGGTGTCAGTGTGTCCAGGAGTGACAGACGTATGAATCCATTCTCTCACTGCGGTGCAAGGCGATGGACCGAAATAGTCTCGCTGGAGAGTGTAAGTTGCCCTAAAACAGTTTGTCCCGATCCGGCCCGCCACGCAGCAGAAGGGTAAAACCTAGACAAACCGCACCCAATAAATCCGGGCAGCCATGCTAAGTCTCCAAACGTAGCGAATCACTTGGGGTGATCTAGTGCAGGGATTGGTTATCCAATAAATGGTTCCCGGGGCGGCGGTACCCATACCCTCCTCCCAAATTATAAAGTTATTTTTTAACAATCGGCATTATGTTGCACACGATGTTACATATCCTCATATTGTCATCACTATCTTATTAATATATTCTGCCACACTATCGTCTCAATGATCTTGTTTCACTGTGATTAATATTAATTCCAAAAACAATAACTCTTCACGCTGCTTGAAGACGGTACGTGAGGTGTTTTCGAAACGTTTCTTTTATTATCATTTTTAAATTCCGATGGGGTTTATTACGCTGCATGCCAGCGACGTATTAAGCACTGATTTATGTACTGAATAACATTAAGAAAGGGATGCTTTAATTATGTGGCTACTCGCAAGTCGGCAACTGAATACGAAATTAAGTAAAGTAAGATATTACATATATAAAGGGCGTACGTCATGCCATTTATTTCTCGGACATCCCCGACTTTTACCGACGATCACCTTAAAGTCATTTTTATTCTCCTGACTCTCCTTTCTCCGTTTGTTATAATAATACACACACTAGAAGACAGACGTAAAATAAACGACTTAACATTTTTATTCAAAATACTTAACTCTAAATTTGACTGTTGCGAACTCCTGCAACTCATAACTTACGAATACCGACAGTAACTACACGACAAAATACACTATTCTACTGTAGCATTCATAAGCGGAACTACATTGCCCACTCTCCGATACAACGATTTCACACTATGGGAAATCAGTACTTAGGTGATATTGACATATTTAACATAAACTTGGCGAATTTTGTTGATTTTACAAAAAACTTATTCCAAAACTATTCCTAAACATATCTGTATTTTTGTAAACCCATGAAATTGCTGTATTTTTATGACTTGTTTGCTTTTTTATTTATTTTATTTTTATTGTTTCTGTATCTGTTTAAAAATCATCTGTCATAAACTAACTGTACAACCAAACATGTAAAAGCCCTTTAAGCGTTAAATAAATATATATATTTTTTTTAATTTATCAATGTCCACACTTTTTGGGAGGCGGATGTGGGTACCGCCGCCCCGGGAACCATTTATTAAGTAACCAACACCTCTGTCATAGGTCATCCCAAGTGGTTCGCTACGTTTGGTGACTACCAGGGGTGCCCGAGTTCATGGGATGAAGTTTTTCCAGATCTTGGCGGCCTTTGTGTCTGCCCACCAGCTGCGTGGCGGGCCGGGTCGCGAGAGACTGGTTAAGGAGGTCTTTTGATCTCTCCAGTCAGAATCTCTCGACCCATCGCCTTGCACTACAGTTGAAGGGATGCATTCATATGTCCGTAACTCCTGGACACATTACCCCCTGATTCCTACCCCATTCCTCATACTTTTTCCTTCCCAGAATTTCCATTCCTTCCATTCTTTAAAAAGACCCTCCACACAGCATACTCTAAGATGACCGAGGTGCTAAGGGAAATTATTTTCCTCAGTGCCTCTTGTGTGGAACTAATGTAAAAATAACCTTCTGTCGGGATCGCTCGCTATACAGGGTGTTAAGGGACGTACTTGACTTACTTTAACCAGTGATTCCTGATATTATTTGGAGTAAAAAATTGAAATGAAATTTTGGTCTCCGGTGACTTTTTGGATGACTTTTTTTATCAAAAATTTTTTTTTTCAAAATCAAACTAAAAAAAATTTTCTTTTGCATATTGTCACTAGTCACTCAGACGAGTAACCAACCAACCCCTTAAGAGGGCATTACCAGAGAAAACCAGAAATGTGTCATTTTCAAATCAGATTTTAGACGTATTGACTCTTTTCCACAAAAAATTATAAATGGATTTCGAAAGATTGTTCTTTTATCTAGCATTCGCATGTAATAAATGTTTAGAATTTTTTTTTAATTTTTAGGTTAATAAGATTATTCCATAGGTCGTTGGCAGATTTGTTAAATTTAAAAAAAAGATTTTGTATTATACCACACTCATTTCAAATAATATAATCATGCAGTAAAATATATCAATACATTATCTAGCAAACGCATGTTTTAGAATTTTAATTTTAGTTTCAATAAAATCATTAAAAAATATGTACGTACATGTGTTTCTTGACGAAAATTGGTCCATTTGTGTATTTATTTGTGCACTTACAAACTAATATATTTCAGATTTTTTTAACATTCGTATTAAATTTAGACATTATTGAAAAATGATAAATACTTATAATCAAAAAATAATTACAAAAAGTACATTATTTTAATAGTTTTATCATCACGCCTTTTAGCATTTTTGGATGAAGGTATAAATTAAAGCTAATTTGGATTGAAATAAATTCGATATTGAGTTATAATTTAAAAAAGCTGGTACGGAGAATAATAAATCTTTCTCATTGTAACCGCCCTGCACGATCGTAAGAACAACTTTCGACGAAATGTGGATTTTCGTCCGCTGACTGGTTAAACGCTCTTAACCCCGCCTCCAACTGTCAAACACCTACCATTTTTTTATATTTTTGTAGAAAAAATAAATAAAAAAACACCAAAAATGTCACCGGAGACCAAAAATTTATCCACATTTTTTACTCCAAAAAATGTCAGGAATCACTGTCTAAAGTAAGTCAAGTACATCCCTTAACACCCTGTATATGCCCATTATGAATACAAATTAAAATAATACTTAATCCATGAAACTACGCAAGATTTCGTTAACCCCTCAGGGTAATTTGTTTGTTTTTCGGAACAACTCATATAGGATTCATATAAATCATGCTGTCTCTCTTATTGCGATGGTTAGAAATATGAATATGAAGTTTCCGACAAAATTTAAAAAAAAAGTTGCTTTGTGAATGGTTTATTAATTATTTTTACATAAAACGAAATAAAAGTAAGTTGACGATAATGTTTATAAAATATTTTTGTCTAAAAGTCTAAAAAATATGTGTGTTTTTTTTCGTCACCAGTAATTTTAATGAGAAAAAACACGTAAATTGAGCCATTTTTAAATCTTTTTTATGTTTGCATTAAAAATTTATATATTTAATTTTTTTTTATTTATAATTATAAAACTTGAAAGCGTATTGCATCACCTTTCAAAAACATTTTTTAGTTTTCGTGTGCGTTCTAAAATATTCCATTTTATGGATTTTATTGCAAAGCGGAAATATTTAGACCTTCTTACAAAATAGGCCCGAGGCCTGAAGGATGAAGGCTCTGCAACCGGGCCCGAAAAGAAGAAGATGGAGAGATACGAAATTACGAATGTTAGAGGAGGGCGCTAACATTTACAGCGACAAAATCGATGTGAAAATTGCGAAATTTTTTAATAAAACACGACTCGTTTAAAATAGAGCGAAAATCTCGCGGGCATTATCTTAAACAGTATTTAAAGAAACACTGCGAATTTTTTCATTATAACTTGTAAAATAACTGAAACAAATTTTTGGAGCATACTTTGCGATTTTTTTCTATCGAGGGATTTTTATATAATTTGCGTTTCGGCGCGGGCAAAGTCTAGATATTATCTTCAAGAATAACATATATTTTTTTAAGAGCTTTAAAACTTACCGTGTTTAGGGGAAATATGTAATAAATCGGTACAAATCCGGGTTGCGGGCCCTTAATAGATACCCCTGACAAATTTTCACGGTGAAAAATCTATAATAGATAACGCTTAAATAATAATTGAATATTTTTTTGTTCTTCTGCATAATTCCAAGGTGGTGCGACTACCTTCAAACGTAAATATTAAACGTAAAAAATACTTCAAAACAATCATCGTTTAATATTATTTATTCATAAAATTTATTCATAAAATTTTTATCCTTCGCCATCCAAGAATCTTAAATTCAATTTAAACTCTAATCAACAATATTAAATGGTTGGGCGTGGGGCGATGAAATTTTAAATTTAACAATTAACATCGAAGGCAATAACGAGGAGTCATAATAAAAGAGGTACGAGCACTTACCCGCCTTCTTCAAATTGAAACTTTTACACCGTGCATCGCTGTAAGGGGTTTAATTATTGGGTTTAAACAAAGCAGAAATCAATTATTATCGTTATTAATAATGTATGGAAATATATGTACGGTGTTTTTAACACATCGTATAAAGACTGTACAATTTTAGATTCGATTTGGTACTAAAAATAAATCTACAACTCTATTTTTGAAGTGAAATTTAGCCTCATTGTGATTTTAAATTCGGATGAAACAGAAGTGCATCACTAAAATTTATTATTTGACGGTCCTCGGTTCTAATATAATGCGGTAAATTCACGTCGATAGCGCAGCGGTATAAAGCGCCTGACTCTCAGACTCTCAGCGCTCAGAGAGACATCCAGCGAACGAGGTTCGGATCCTACCAAATCCAAAAAAAATAAACATTTTTTATTTTTGTAAAATCAGTATCCAATCTTCAAACCACTTTAAAATAAACAGGCAAAAGAAAGCGACATCTAACGACTTTCTGGTTTCACTTCTACCGCGTGTAAATTGCACACTATGTTTTTTTTTTTTTTAATTCAGCAACATTGCATATTTTGTCCTGCGCTTGCGCAATAGTGATATTTTTTCTACGCGCGCCGAATGCTCTGCCCAGTGTTTGGTGACGGATATTTTTGTCGTAATCTCTACCTTGGGTTTTTTTTCATAAAATGGTAAATTTACTATTATATTCGTATAATTCAAAATATTTGCAACGTATCTGTGTTATTTTTTGTCATTCTTAGCCGAGTAATTATGCAACTAGTAGTTATTAATCCGCTCCGCACGTTTTTGCTGCTAGGCCCTGCGGGCTGCTTTATTTCGGCTTTCGCTCAGTTGACACGTCCCGGTTATTTATTTATTTATTTTTTTACACGAGCTCCACACAGGAGGCCCTGAGAAAAATAATTTCCCTCAGGGCCTACGTATTCTTTGAGGATGCTGTGTGGAGAGTTTTTTTAAGGAAAAGAAGGAGAGGAGAGTTCTGGGAAGGAGAATGGTTTAAGGGGTGGGTAGGAATTTGGGGTTCATCCGCCTCCAAGATCTAGACAAACCTCACCCCATGAACCCGAGCACCCCTGCTAAATCACCAAACGTAGCGAACCATTTGGGGTGACCTATGGCAGACGTGTTGGTTTTCCAATAAAGGTTTCCCTGGCAACGGTACCCATTCCCGCCTCCCAAATTGACGAGAGTTCTGGGTTCGTGTCCCATTTGCGACCATTGTCTTTTTCTGTGTCTTGTTCTCTGCATATTTTCTTTTTTATGCATTTTATCTTCTCTCAGTTATTATTGTAAATACTTGCATTGTATTATCACTGTTACTTTTATGTTATTTCTCTTATCCAGGTTTCCTCAACCGGGCGCAGATCTTATTTTTCTTTCTATTTACTAACACCTTTATCTGTATTTATTTTTCTCTATAGAATTATACTACAGGCTGCCAGATTTATTATTCTTTTGTATTATGTTAATGTAAGTACTTGCATACTGCTTTCTAACCCCGTATGCATGGACATTGGAGGGTCTAGAGGCGCTCAAATAAATGTAGCTTCGTTCAATAAAATAGATTCTTGACGTGTGCGGTGAAGGAGGAAACCATATGTTTCCTTATAACGCCGTTGGGAAAGTGATAGGGTCCCCTCCAATATCTTGTTCTCTTTCATATGTTCGTTTAGATTATTATTGTTATCTTCTTCTTCAGTGATATATTACATTCATAGGAATAACCTTCAAAAGTTATGAAAAGAGAGATTTTCTTATAAAAAAGGTAAATTTTTTTATTGGAAAAATCTTACCATTCTCCTTCAACAAAATTATCAAAATAAAATTACATTTTTTGTACAACCTTCATAATTCAATATGTATTTTCTTCCCTTAAAGGTCTGGAAGCCGTTCATATTTAATCATCCCTCGCGACAGGAGACAGAAACCGCCCTTTTGCAATTCTCTAATAATTCCATAATTCCACGAAAGCGGTGGTCTTCTGTCCTCCTTCCCCCGTATAATCTAAAAAGGCAACATTTGAGTCAAACAGAATTCTGAACAAACTCTGAAGATTTCGGCCTTTGAACGTAATTATTTTCGTTTGCCTTTGAGACGGCTTAATACCCCATCTTAAATCATGATTTTTTTTCTCCGAGTACCCGTAGAAAGATATTTTAGATTTTATTTCTTATTTCTATTAATTTTTATTTATATACCTACTTACAGCTAGGGAGCTGGTGGCAATAATTTTTATATGATTTCGTCGTCTGACAGACGTTGATAATATTAGACTAGGTACTTAGTAAAATAATAATTTTGACAATTTCTGCCATTCATTAGACCATAGACATAGACCATACTAAAGGTCCCCATAAGGACGCCAACAACAGAAATTTTTAAACAGCAAGCATACAGAAAATCTATGCCAACAAAAACATTCTAGTACATCACCTCAAAAATGATTCAGAGGCAGACACCTCACATGCTCATAAAACCAGAGCCAAACACACAGACATGCTTAATAATCTTAATATACCAAAGTGTAACTCTTCATTTGGACAAAGATGTTCTGAATTTTTAGCAGTAAAGTTATATAACAAACTCCCACTTAGTATCAAACAAATTAAAACAAAACATAGCTACATTAAGGACATTAAATGTTGGCTGAAGGAATTATCAGAAAACGAACTTACTAGTATATTTAAAACATCGTCATAGAAGTTTCTGGAAAACCTTAACCGAACAATGAAGTTAAACCATAGAAGTTGCTGAAAACTTATCCAAAGCATAGTCTCCCTCAGCACAGGACCACCTAGTGAGGAAGACTACGAATATATTTTCTATTTTATATATGTATATACCTAACATGTATGATATAAAAATGTAATAAAAATAAATGTATAGTTCCTAAATAAAAATAAAAATAAATTATTGCTGCAATATCAAATGCGAGCTTGCGAAAAATGTTAAAAAATACGTGTCATAATCAATATTATCGCGTTTCCCGATAGTCCTTTTTTATAATGCACCAGATTTTATGTCCGGGTTAAATCTTCCGCACAGGAATACTAAACCCTTTCACACGCTTTTCCACAAATGATCAACTAGTCAAATCACACTGCAATTGCACTATATAAGTACAGATAATAAATACAAAATAATACAAGAGCAACATGTCAACCTACTAGAGACCAAATGGGAAAATAATTCATCGACTCCAGATATTTTCATATCAGAGGGTTCGGCTCGGTGGAACTCCTAATTGGAACTATAAATCCTACTGATCCCTCAATATAAATAATAAAAACAAACTTTTGTAATTCTAAAATTTCTTTTGTAAAATGACTGATTTTTTAATTTTTGTATATAAATTCTTTGACATATCTAAAATGCCTAAATTTTGAATGAGAGAGCTAGGTATAAATTGTATTATTATAATCATTTTATTATTGTTTATTATTACTAAGTATAAAATGAAATCGTTAAGTACGCTGTCTATACGCTTATATTAGATCTTTTAAACGACGAAGGCTTAGTATATAATTTTTCAAGGTTTTGTGTAAATTGGTTGAAATAATTAAAGGAGAATGTTTGTGTGTGGTGGACGAGCGGGCCACATTCACACTCAAATCCACAGCGGGCGGTGTGGATTTGATTTTTATGCAAATTAACATATGGCGATGCGAGTTAAAAGGTTGGGTAACCATCCGATAGATGGCGTTGTGTTTCGTTATATCCCAAGGAACACTATTAATTCAACTAACATACTCGACTTTTTTTTAGTTTGTTTTGGTTTCTTTGTTCTCTTTTTCTTTTTAGTCTCACAATGCTAATTTGCTTCGCTCAGAAGGCTGAACTGAACTGCATCTATCTATTTTGTTATGTTTCTTTTTCCCCTTCTGGGGGTGCGCTAGACCTCTTCCTTGCATCAACAGGAGTCGTTGGACGATGGCACGGTGCCCTCTAAAATTAATTGCGCCACCCCCAGCAACATGTGCAGGCTTTAGGTTTGGGGGGCAACCTCGGCTCTCCTTCGCCTTGCCTCCGGCTACTCGACGCTGAATTCCTTAGGGTCGTCGGGTATTTCCCCCCAATCTCCCATTTACTTTTCTTTGGGGCATCACCGAGGAACCGGCTAAGGGGCGCGGAAGCTGAGTGTGGTTCACGACTAGACCGAACGCCATGCGCATTCTTGCTGGGACTGCCAATCGATTGGAGAGGACTCCCAACCGTTTGCCATGCCCTTATTACTTATCTACTGTGTCTTCCTCCCAAACAGGTGCTTGTAGGATACGCTGGATACAATCACCCAGCGCTTGCCACCTCGTGGACTTTCACCAACCTGTCCCATTGTCTTGTCTATAATTTGTCATACTAACACATATTGTATCTGTATTTCCCGCTAAGCACTTGCATACTGCTTGCTAACAACGTATGCAGGGACATTGGAGGTTTAGTTTCGTTTTCAAATGTAGAGTCGTTTTTACCAAAAAAATTAGAGTCCTTGCAAGAGCCTTGAAGGGGTAACCATCTGTTACCTATACCAGGGCGGGTAAGTGGTGGGTCCTCCAATGTTTCGTTATCCACGGCAACGTGTGTCCGTGTCAGCTAATAAATAAATTTGTCTCTGCGTTTAATTAAACATTCGTCCCGTTCCCATTCCGCCTCCCCTTCCGCCTCCCTTCCACCTTCCCCGCTTTCCCTCTTCCCTCTCCCACTTCCACGTCCAGCGAACCCCCTCCCTCGTTTCCCTCCCCACTCCCGCGTACCATAATACATTTAGTCCCTCTACAGTCAGTTTTCAAACATCCCGCGTTCCACCTTTTGCATTTTTTTAATACAAATGTCATAATGCCAGAGTTCACTAGTATATATAGAAAGGTTCGCGTGTGTGCGCATAACCACTCACCAAAGATTCATTGCAATCGGATGAATAGTACAGAAAATAATTTTATAACGTCAGATCTCACCACTATACAGGGTGTCCGGGGGTAAAGTACATTAACTTCGAGAGGTGATTCTACATGATGGTAGGAGTAAAAAAGATTAACAACTTTTTTCGAAATTCCAAAATTTTTTTCCCACATAAAAAGATTTACCTACTAAAAATCCTTAGTGAGAGGTACGATCTTACTTGCCGGGAGCTTGCCGGGCACTATCGTGGCAACATTGTATGGTGGTGATTGGTCCGTATCGTAACAGCCGAAAATAAAAAAGCTGGCCGCGCACGCCGGTCTAATTTTATCTTTTTACCACAAAACTAACCCTAAAAGTTGAAATTTCGAAAAAAGATATTTATTTATTTTATTTATTTATTTATTTAACGCCCAATGGGCTTTTACATTTTGGTAGTACAAATGATTCATGACAGATTATTTAACATATACAGAATAATAAAAATAAAATTTAATAAAAAAGCACACAAGTCATAAAAATACAAAAATACAGGGTTTTCAGAAAAACAGATAGGTTTAGGAATAGTTTTGGAATAATAAGTTTTTTAAAAGATCAACAAATTTCGCCAAGTTTATGTCAAATATGTCAATATCACTTAAGTACTGATTTCCCATAGTGTGAAATCGTTGTATTGGAGAGTGGGCAATGTAGTTCCGCTTATGAATGCTACAGTAGAATAGTGTATTTTGTCGTGTAGTTACTGTCGGTATTCGTAAGTTTATGAGTTGCAGTAGTTCGCAACAGTCAAATTTAGAGTTAAGTATTTTGAATAAAAATGTTAAGTCGTTTATTTTACGTCTGTCTTCTAGTGTGTGTATTTTTAAAACATTTAATAATAAGTTATATTTCAAGTCTTCTAGTGGGATATTTAATTTAAAATTTATAAAACGCAGAAATTTTTTTTGTATTCGCTCAATGTTATTAATGTGAATTTTGTAAGATGGCGACCAAACTACCGAGTTATATTCCATTAGACTTCTAACTAGAGATACATATAATAATTTAATGACTTGTATGGAATTAAAGTTTTTGGTTGTTCTTAGTACGAAGCCTAGTGTTTTCATACCTTTGTTTACAATTTGGTGGATATGATTAGCGAAACTTAGTTTTTCATCCAAAATAATTCCAAGATCTCTCATTTCCGTGACTCTTTCTAAAGCTGTGTTATTGATGGAATATTCGAATAAAACAGGATTTTTATTTCTGAAGAAAGTCAAAGTTTTGCACTTTTTTACATTTAAGAATAAATTATTTTGAACGCACCAATCTTTAAACATACTAATATTTGACTGAAGTATATGGCAATGATTTACATCAGTTATTTTCTTGTATAGCTTGATGTCATCAGCAAAGAGCAATACCTCGACATCGTTGAAGCAATTGGTTATATCATTGATGAAAATGAGGAACAAAACCGGGCCAAGGTGACTACCTTGTGGTAGGCCACTAGTAGCCCAGAAATCTTTCGACATCCATGATTTTATTTTCACGAACAGTTTACGATTTAATAAATAGCTAGTAAACCATTTTAGCATGTTATCCCTTATTCCTAGAGCAAATAGTTTTTGGATTAGTAGTTTATGGGATACTTTGTCAAATGCCTTCGAAAAGTCTGTATATATGCAGTCGACTTGTTTATTTTCTGCAAAAGATTGTATTATGAAATTTTGAAATATTGTTAAATTAGTTGCGGTAGATCTACCTTTGATAAAACCGTGCTGTTTTTGGTCAATTAATTTTATTAATTTGGGATAGATTTCATCAAGGACCAGTGATTCAAAAAGCTTAGGTAGTACTGACTGTATACAAATGGGGCGATAATTGGCTATATTAGTGTCGTCTCCTTTTTTGTAGATAGGTGTAATGAAGCTAGATTTCCAGCGGTCTGGAAAGTGTCCAAGGGTCAAGAGACGGTTGAATAATAATGTGAGTGGTTTAGATAATGTATTAGAGCATTTTTTGAGGAATATTGGTGGAATGTTGTCTGGGCCAGTGGATTTGTCAGTGTCTAAGGAAAGTAATTTCTGTTCGCAGTGTTTTTGTGTGATATGGCAATGCGTTAAGTGTGTAGTCTTGCTAAATTTGTAATCAGGTATTTTGTCATCTGGGGTTTCTTCATCATAAACATTTTTGAAGAAATCCGAAACAAGGTTTACAATGTCCTGTGTATTGTTTACACTGGTTCCGTGGTTGCATTATTGGCGGGTATTCTGTGTTTTCATTGTTTATTTTTTTAAGAAATTTCCAAAGATTTTTGGATTTAAAGGCAGTCTCCTCGATAGAGGTTATATACTTTTTGTAACATTTTTTGGAAAGATCTTTACATTTTTTCCTGGTTTCGCTAAAGATTATATAATCACTTATGGATTTGCTGTGTTTGAATTTTTTGTGTTGACTCTTTTTTTGCTGAAGAGAGGCAGTAAGCTCTGGTGAGAACCAAACCGGGTAGGTATAGTTTCTCGGTGTATAAAAAGGTACATAGGATTCAATAGTATTAGAAAAGTTTAAATAAAGTTGGTCTATAGATTCATCAATGTTTTCATCGGATAAAAAAGACCAGTCTGTATTTGAGAGATCGCTGTTAATGGAGTCGAAGTCGGCTCGTTTAAAGTTTAGGACTCTTTGTACAGGTATTCTTTCATTATCGCATTTAATATTTAATTTAATGTATAGGGGAGGGTGGTGATTATCTATTGGTAGGAGTGGGTCATTTGAGAGTTCTACAGATATTTTAGGATAGTTTGATAAAGCTAAGTCTAATAAGCGATTGTTATTATTATATATAAAATTATGTTGGTGAAAGTTTAGAAAGTTTACCATGTCCAAAACTTCACGTGCACGATCGTTTTCACTTTCGTTTGTGATGAGACCACAGTTGTTTGCTTTCCATGTTAGGTTTGGTAAGTTATAATCTCCAACGATAACAACTTTCGAGTGAGAATATTTTGAGGAAATTGTTTCGATGTCTTCACAGTGGTTTCTGTATGTTTGAGGGTCAGAAAGTGGTGGTAGATAGGCCGTTCCAAATATAATTTTCTCGAGAGGAGTCGTTACTTGTACAAAGAGATGTTCAATGTTTTTGTGTTTCGTTGTTAATTTTCTTGATGACAACTTCTGTTTTATCGCAATTAAAACTCCTCCACCTCTTGACTTGGAACTTGATCTCACGTTTCTGTCGCAACGAAATATTTTGTAATTAGTAAGACCGAGTTCAGTCGACTTGATATCGGAGTTTAGCCAGGTTTCGGTAAGTATAATGATGTCATGATGATGAGAAGGTAGAGCTGCTCGTAGGTCATCGAGTTTGGATCGCAGTCCGCGGACGTTTTGGTAATAAATTTTTAAAGTTCTGGTTCGATTGTTAGGAGGAATTGCTTGGATATTTTTGTAATTGGCTAGTTTTTTGGCAGATTTGGTACAATTCTGGGAGTGGAGTTTATGTATTTTATGGTGACATCTTCACCATTTTCTTTTCGTATTTCCAGTTGAACCCTCAGATCTTTTAGAAATTTTTGTTGAGCCGGGGTTGAGTCGGGGTAGATTCTGACATTGTTCCTAAGAAGACCTCGTTTGCTGAGAATATTTCTCGTTTGTATTGAGTTTTCCAGTTCGATTTTTATTGGTCTAGGCTTGCTATTTGATAATTTTCCAATTCTATAAAATTTTGAAATATTTTCATTTTCTGATTTGTCGATTTCACTGATTATACTGGTGACAGCTGCCTGGTCATCCAAGATTCTGCTGACTTCTGTCGTTTTAATACTTTCAGGCACATTGCAAATAATAATATTTTTGGAGCGCACTTGTTGCTCATTCATTTCCGAAATCGCCTCGCAAATACCGAAGTTATTTTGAGAAGAATTTGCTCTTATATCCTTGTATGCACGCAGTTCACCTTCTAAGCTAGCAGTTTTGGATGCTACAGCTGAAGACATGCTACTTATGGCGTTTAAAATTTCACATGCAATTGGAGAAATTTTAGAAATTTGATCCTTATTAAATTTGTTGGCTGGATCAAAAAGTACCTTATTTAGGGCATTGACTGCTACTTCTGCTTTGGAGATGAAATTTTGCACATCCATTGTGAAACGTTGAAGTATTTGGAACTAATCACTGCTTGACAATGTTTGGTTATGTTGATTTGTTTTTGCTTCTGTTAACACAGTTCACAGACACTTGCAATGAAAAGCACTATTTTATTAGAAAATAATTGCTGCTTTTTAATATTTTATGATGTTTGTGTGCAATAATTCACACAAAATAATTTAAAAGTTTAATTTTGACGGGAGTAGATCGAAATATGTTTACACTGTCAAAAGAGTATTGTTAAGAGTATTTATCTCTTTTACTTATACTATCATGCAGAATCACCTCCCGAAGTTAATGCACTTTACCCCCGGACACCCTGTATATAGAAACTATTTCGGGCGTGCGCACAATAACTCACTTAAGTTTCACCGCATTCGGATGAATGTTTTAGGGACCGCATAAGGGACAAACAAAGGAACATACATTTTTAGGTATACATTTAGATTGATGTCTCCTCTTTGTGCGGTCCTTTGTTGCCTCCCCATTTTTGTCTACTTTAGTTTTCTGATGCTTTCACTTCTACCGCGTGTGAACTGCACAATTTTTTCCCTCAGGGCCTCCTGTGAGGAGCTATTGTAAAAAAAATCTTACTAATACGCCATTGTTATTTTCCTCGTCTATTTTCTTCCCTCCCATTATTTGTTTGAGCGAAAAAATTCGCAAACTCAAAAAATATCATTTGGAAGGATAAATATTATTTCAGGCGAATTTTTGCGAGGGAGAGAAATCTCGAAAACACTTCTCAAAACACCTGATCTCTTATTTTTTTCTTATATTTTTTCTCTCTCCCCTCCCAACACCCGAATAACTTTCGTTTAATTCTAAGATGATATAAGTGTTGAGATTTATTGTAAGGTTTAATTACGATTATAATTAACACGGTTATTTATACACAGCCTTCGGTAACTCGTAGTACAAGCGGAAATCAGCTGAACCTACATCACACAGAGAACCCAAAAAAAATGTTCTATCTTTTTTTTGGCAACTGGTTTAAGGACCCGCAATCCGGTTTTGTACCGATTTATTACATATTTCCCTTAAACACGGTAAGTTTTAAAGCTCTTAAAAAAATATATGTTATTCTTGAAGATAATATCAAACGCGAATTACATAAAATTCCCTCGATAGAAAAAAATCGCAAAGTATGCTCCAAAAATTATTATTAACACGTTTGTTTCAGTTATTTTACAAGTAATATGTATGAAAAAATTCATAGTGTTTCTTTAAATGCTGTTTAAGATAATGTCCGCGAGATTTTTGCTCTATTTTAAACGAGTCATGTTTTATTAAACATTTTCACAATTTTCGCATCGATTTTGTCGCTGTAAATGTTAGCGCTCTCCTCTAACATTCGTAATTTCGTATCTCTCCATCTTGTTCTTTTCTAAATGGTATTAGAAAGACAAAACACGAAGTTTTTTATTAAAATCTAAAAGAAAAGCCCAAAATATTTAAATTATACACTTAAGACACAAAGTTTCCGGCATCGTTTTAAAAAAAAAAATTGTGAACCTTTGGGAATTTTTTATTAATTATTTTTACACGAAACGACAAAAAGGTGAGTTGATGATAACGTTTATAATACACTAGACTGTTCCCGGCATGCGTTGCAATGCCATATTAAAAAAAATTGTTTCTCCCTGCATGTCCTTTCCCGTGCGTCCCCATTCCCCTTCCGTATTCCCTTCCTCTCCCGCGTTCCCCTTCCACCTTCCCCGCCTATCCTCTCTCCTCTCCCGCTCCCCCGTCCCGCCAACCCCCCTTCCGCGTTCCATATATTCAGTTTTCAAAAAGCTCGCGTGCTACCTATTACAATTTTTGTATTAAAATTTTCATTTTTCATATATTACAAATATTCATTTTCGTATATTATAAGAATAATCAATCTAATTTGGTATCAAACATAGGTACCTATTTAAAATATCTATAATTTTAAAAATCCATAGACAATTCTTTTGTTACAATTTTTTTTTTATTCTTTAAAGACGTCTTTTTTGATATACTTCTATGGACAACTTTGAATAGAGATGTGAAGCTTGATTTAATATGGATCTTCTACTTTTTGCTTTAGGGTTGTCACTAGAACAATAACGGGTTGTAACTAACCACCTACATAGTGAAAAACCTAGATGGCGGTTCAAAGGTGTTAGGAGTGTTCTTAGACCTAGCAAAAGCTTTCGACACCATCTCACACAAATTACTCCAACAAAAACTCAAAAACATTGGCATAACAGGTCCACCACTAAAATGGTTCATCAGCTACATTGAAAATATACAACAAATTGTAAAAATCAATAATCAAGAAAGTGACAAAGTAGGCAACAGGTATGGAGTACCCCAAGGCAGCGTCTTCGGTCCCATACTGTTTCTCATCTACATTAACAGTCTAACTGAGATAAGCCTAGGGAACATAGAGTACAAAGTTATCAGTTATGCAGATGACACTGTAATTTTATTCAAAGCCCAATCATGGGAAAACGTCTTCAAAAACACGGAAGCAGGGATGACTGAAGTAAATAAATGGCAAATAAATAATCTACTGACACTAAATATTTCTAAAACAAAATACTTAACTTTCAGTAAAACATTAACTGGTCAGCCAGATAGTCGCCCACAACTACATCTTCACCCCTGCACAGTTACCTCATTAACTAACTCACGCTGTGTTTGTGACAAAATTGATTATGCGCAAAATATTAAATATCTCGGTTTAACTGTTGACAATAACTTAAAATGGGATCTCCAAATTAACCTAATTACAAAAAAAATACGGAAACTCTCTTACATCTTCAAAACAATTCGAAACACTATGTCACTACCTCAGCTAAAAAATATATATTATGCACTCTGTCAAAGTATTCTAATGTATGGTATTTCAGTATGGGGAGCAGCAGCAGAGACTCACCTCAAATCACTTAAAATTAATCATAAAACAATAATCAGAAAGCCTTATCAACATCCGACAGAACAGATAATGACCAACAATAACCTATTAGACATAAATAAACTATTCATAAAGAAGATCATCTACAAAAACTGCATAAAAATATCACCACACTTCATAACTCACTCGCAATACACAAGAGCAAACACACACAATCAATTACAAGTACCATATATCAAATCAAATTTTGCAAAAAAACATGAATCTTACTTGGCACCATATATATTCAATAAGTTTGTAGCCCAAACAAAGACCTACGTCGCATCTAATAATTTGAATTGGGTTTTCAAAAGATTTTTAAACTGGTTGAATGTCAAGGAAAGAAGAGAGATAAGTAATATTCTTAATATCTAATATTATATATTTTCTACTCTGTTTTTAAATTCTGATTTTCCTCTTATTTTATTATTATTATTTTTACTATAATATGTATGTTTCTTTTTTTTTTTTTACCACTTATTTGTTTTTATGTAATTAGAAATTGTTAGTTACCAGCCTCAGAACAGACTTTGTCTAGTGAGGAGGGTAAGGAAAAAAAAATCATGTTGTACATAACTAATAATAAATAAACGCCCGGGTTGCCGGCACTGAATTGAAAACGATGTCTGTAGGAATACACGCGTTAGCTTGAAAACAATTGTACTAGACTGCTATTGTTATATTGTCGTGTAAACACGCTTAGGGTTTGAAGTGGTTTTAAAGTATTTTAGTTTATAATATTTTAATGGAAAATATTTTAATAGGACGTGGTCCTCGCTAGGAATTGCATTAGGGAAGTGTAATTAGAACCTTAAGCAATGAATTAGTATGCCCTAGCTGGTTGCATATGGTTCTATTAGCACGTTTAGATATGTTCTAAAATGATAAGTTTGCGTCCTATTTATTGATTTTTCTTTAAAATATTTTCAATTAAAATACTTTACACAAGATACAAACTCAAATAATACAATTTAGAGCTTATTTTTTCACCGGTAAAATATTTCCAAAAATAATTTCATGGAAAAAATTAAGCCTTTAAGCGATTTTTCCCTAAATTGGCCCTTATGAGCTGGTTTCAATGGCCTTGTAATCAATACAGCCCTTCTTCCTATGGCCTCTAATAACCCAACCTTTCTCTCCCCCTCTTCCCCCCACACTCCCCGAACATCATTTCCTTTTATTCTTTTTTAATTTCCCAACAAAACAATTTTCAAAGTGGGCGCGTTTATAAATGGATGGGAGTTAATGACGAAAGAAATTTAGTAGACTTGTTCTTTTCTTGACTTGTGAATTTTCAAACCTTATTAATTTTTATTTATGACTAGCTGGGATAATACCCGGCTATATCAGGGAGTTGATATGAGAATGAACTAACGGTTGAATCCACAATGGATCTTGCTTTGTATGCCCCTACCAATGGGTAGTCCCACCCGAAAAAGGCTTCGAATGATCTGTCACAATCACTATTGTATGTTGCACATCACTAGTGATGAACTACTTCTATAATTTTGTTATTAGTTTTTGGGGTATTATGCCGTGTTGCGCTACCTCCTTCTTTGGCCAACGCTGTCCGAAACGTTGGCTAAAGAAGGAGGTAGCGCAACACGGTATAATACCCCAAAAACTAATAACAAAATAATTTTTGGCCGTGAAAATCTAAAATCGTATCTACGAGTACTTCTATAATGTTTGTCATCTGTGGTCTATTGGGAATTAATGTCAATCATGTCAATGGTGTAAACACATCTTCAATAAAAAGTCTTTTATAAAATAACAGTGTTTCCCATATTAAATATATAACTTAACATGATCCACAATGTTCCTGAATATTTTACAACATTCGAGAGTGTTCTGGAATGTTCCACAACGATCTGGGATGCTCCGGGATGTTTCCGAAAGTTGCAGGCTATTCCCGAATATTCCACAACATTCCAGAATGTTTAGTGGAATACTCTAGAATGTTCAGGACTATTCTAGAGGACGAAACCTTCCAGCCCTTGTATCTTCAAAAGCACGCCCTTCAGGTAAAAACGTGAACCGTCTTCATGGATGGGCACGCACGTTTTTGTACACTTTTTTTTATAACATACCTCTACATCTCTGCATATTATAAAATGAAGTCCTCCACCGCGTCTGTCTCTCTGTCTGTTCGCAATAAACTCAAAAACTACTGAACGGATTTTCATACGGTTTTCACCAATGGATAGAGTGATTCGTGAGGAAGGTTTAGGTATATAATTTGTCAAGGTTTTGTGTAAATTAGTTGAAATATAAAAGAGAATGTCTGTATGCGCTGGATAGCGGGCTGGCAAGCGGGTGGTGTGATTCGATTTGTAAATTAACAGATGGCGGTAGTTATAAAGTTTAGGTAACCATCCAGTAAATGGTGTTGTGTTTCGTTAGCCACAGCAACGCGTAGCCGGTTCAGCTAGTATGGATTAGAAAATTAATTTAATTTATATATTTTTTTTGTTATGATATATACCTACATAATTAAGTTTGGGTATTTTAAACTTCCTTACATTTAATAATAACAATCAAAACAACGAATAACACAATTGCAGTTTCCTCGGCCCGTTTGCGCTTTCGAACTAATTGTGATTTGCGTCTGATTGCAATTTGAATAAAAGAATTTGAATTGGCCGAGAATCAGAGTTTAACAGCGACAGTTAAAATGTGAAAATTCAAATTGTGTTGGTCGTCGATTTGATAGTCAACCGTTTATTGGATAACCGACATCTCTGTTATAAGTCACCCCAAGTGGTTCACTACGTTTTGTGACTTAGTAAGGGTGCCCGGGTGCATGGGATGAGATTTGTCCGTGTGTTGGCGGTGGATGCCTCTGCCCACTTACTGCGTGGTGGGCCAGAACGGAAGAGATTATTGAGAGAGACCAGCAGGACTCTCTCGGAACATCGCCTTGAACCGCAGCGGAAGCTTCATACGTCCGTCACTCCACACACCTTAGATTCCTAACCAACCCTCATATCTGCTTTCCTTTCCATATCTTCCCCTGATTCCTTTTCTAAAAAGACCCTCCACACAGCATCCCCAAAGGTGTCATAGGCCCTGAGGGGAATTATTTTCCTCAGGATCTCCCGTGTGGAGCTAATGTAAAAAAATCGCTTATCTGAAGCATTATTCAAGAACTCACTCAGTTCACTGGAATTTGAGTTCATTCAAAGCAAATTTAAGTTCATTAAACATGAAAATTTTCACTTGAATAATTTACTCAGGATGAACTAAAGCACATCATCACAGACAACCTAAATTAGTATGTTTCTTATTTAAAAATGTTTTTGTTCCAGGTGACCCCCCATCTACAGTATCCTGGTGGAGCGGGGGAGCCCTGCTGTCCACCACTAGTCACCTGGAATTAAGGGCTGAGAGACAGCGACTGGGCGAGGAGTTGACCTGCCAGGCCTCCAACAATAACATGACCCTACCGCTGAGTGTTACCGTCAAACTGGACCTCTTACGTGAGTCTTCTTATTTTTTTAACCTTCGATATGCCAACATGCAAATTTTGTTAGGATTAGGGGTCACCGAGATACCCCACGAAAAGCATCATGGTTCTTCCTCTGGACCTCTTGCTAAGTAATTTTTTTAAACCTTAATATGCCAATATGCAAACTCTGTTACCATGAGGGGTCACTGAGATACCCCACGTAATGTATCATGGTCCTTCCACTGAACCTCTTGCTAAGTTTTTTTTAAATTTCGATATGCTGAGGGAGCGGGAGACAGAAATGAAAGTCGTCATGTCGAAGTAGTGAGTCAGTCGTTTATTGGGCTACGTAGCAGATGGTCGGTGAGCGGTAACTTGATGTAATGCGGAGTGCCGTAGATGATGCTGCAGGCGTACGGAGGTGGAGATGGTGTGGTGAAGGTCAGCGAGTTGCTCGACACCATGGCGGTGGAGATGACCTATCTTCCAGGCCGTTGCTCGACGCTTTGAATCGCGGAGATGAACGGTGTGTGGCTCGGTGAGCTGAGCCACCAGCAGGTAGTCCTGGCGAGGCGGAGCGTGTTTCCATGGCAGCGAAGCACGGTGAGGCTTCGGGGTGCCATGAAGTGGTGAGCTGATCCCTTGGACTGAAGGTGCGTCAAACCTTATAAGTCGCGGGATGGAGCTGTTCTCAGGAGCTGAAGACACGATGGGCCTTGTAGCTGAGACGTGGTGATGGACCTCGAGGAAGCTGCCCTGGAGCGTAGCGATACCATGCAGGAGCACTTATTACATGTTGACCGACGATTAATGTGAGACTGAACTGCAGCGGGCGAGCGATCGGCTGCTTATATAGCCGCGGTAGAGTAACTACCTCGCGGTAGGTAATACGAGCCACTTCGGCAGTTGACGAGAATATTCGACGCCGTACAGATATTGTACGGTGCCGTCTCGAGACCTTTCTAGGCGGGGGCGATATTATTATCGTCGGGCTGGCACGGGAGGCGAGAAAGTACATCGCGGCCAGTATAGGTACGAAGGTACCTAGGCAAGTAGGTTTGCCGATGGGCGCGAATATTAGGAGATGTTTCTCGTATGTTCTTTTGATGGCGAAGATAATAATGATGTGTCGCCACAATGCCAATATTCAAATTTTATTACTATGAGGTGTCACTGAGACACCCAACGAATTTTAACATGACCCTACCACGGAACGTTACCCTCAAACTGGACCTTTTACTTGAGTCTTTTAATATTTTTTAACCTTCGACATGCCAATATTCAAACTTTCACCATGAGGGTTCACTGAAATACCCCACGAAATTTATCATGGTCCTACCAATGAATTTTACCGTCAATCTGGACCTCCTACGTAAGTAATTTTATTTTTTTAACCTTCGATATGCCAATGTTCAAATTTTGTTACGATGAAGGGTCACTGAGATACCCCAAGAATTTTATCATGGGTCTACCGCTGAGCGATACTTTCCAACTGGACCTCTTGCTAAGAAAATTTTGTTACTATGTGAAGTCACTGAGATAATCCACGACTTTTATCACGGCCCTACCGCTGAGCGATACTGTCAAACTGACCTCTTGCTAAGTTTTTTTTAACCTTTAATATGCCAATATGCAAATTTTGTTACTATGAGGGGTCACTGAGATACCCCATAAAATTCATCATGTCAGAATGGAGCTCTTACATCCAGTGGCGGCTCGTGACTTTTGGGTGTGCTAGGGTGCTAATATTAAAAAAAATGGCATCATGGATGTTGTCGTT
Source organism: Limnephilus marmoratus (assembly GCA_917880885.1). Lineage (NCBI taxonomy): Eukaryota > Metazoa > Arthropoda > Insecta > Trichoptera > Limnephilidae > Limnephilus > Limnephilus marmoratus. The sequence goes on from OU862934.1 coordinate 3,925,165, forward strand.
AGCGAAAAAATTTTTTTTATTTTTTTTCAAAAATTGGTGTTTTGTATGAAGATTTTTCAGGAAATCGGTGCGCCGCACCGCCAAACTGAAACTTTCTGAAATTTTTCATACAAAAAAGTGAATTTCAAAAAAAAAAAAAAATTTTTTTAGGCTACAACAACATCAATAATGCCATTTTTTTAAATATCAGCACTCTAGCACACCCAAAAGTCACGAGCCGCCACTGCTTACATCATCACCTTTGTTTAACCTTCGACATGCCACCAAACGATATCACCAAAGAAAACGTAAAAAAAAATTCCCTCTTCAATAATCGCAAATTCGTATTCATCACTTATTTACTCAAAATTATCAACATGTTTTTCGACATTGTTTCTCCGTCAGGATAAAATGAAAATGTCAATTAATATTATATTATACCTACCGTGTCGAAAGGCAAACATCAAATTAACAGCACGCTTTTTAGGGGGGAGTCTGGTCCAGCCGATTTTTTTTTCAATGCGTCTGTTTTCAAAAATAAAATTTATGTTAATTCATGAAACTTTTGTAACTTATTTATTTTGTACATTTGAACAATAAAAAACACTACTGAAGGCGGCAGCAGGCGGGAGGGTCCGACCAAATCAGCTGGAATCCTTGAAAATCATTTGATGCATGATATTCGAATAATTGTAGAATGCGCATGAACTATAATTTGCAAAAAAGTTGTAAATTTCAAAACTGACGGTTAATTGAAAATTTACGAAAAAATGGTCTTAATAAATTCTGCAATAACTTTATCCTATAATATGTCGAGGTTCCTGCTTAGCGCACACCGCTCCTAACTAAAAGTTCGAATTTGATGCTATAACTTTGGGAGTGTATTCTCCAAATGTACAGGAAGATTTTTTAGGCAATAAAAAAGTCGATATTTTGGATCGGCTTGACCAGACTCCCCCCTTAAAGAAGAAAAAAAACGCCTGCAGCCTTAGTGAATAGCGGAAACCCTACAAATGATCGTGGTCGAGGGTCGTAAGGCTCTTGACTCGCAATCCGAAGGTCGCGGGATCGAATCCCAGCGTGGGCAAATAAATTTGATTTGATTAATTTGTGTTATTTCACAATTAATTCATTAACAATAATAGTTATATTTGCGGCACGTTTCAGAGGAAAATACTGTAAGAATCGCCCTGGTGTAAGACCATAATTTGGAATTGAAACGTTGCTTGAAATGGCTGTAGCCGTGTTTGGTGACCAGATGTGAATAGCCAAGATCTTCCTCACCTTCCTCTTTCCCCATCTCCTTCCACTACCTTCAGCCTCACAACATACCCTAATTGGGGATGCCATAGACTCACTGGCTCCAGACAGAAGTAGCTGGGATTCTTGCGAGGTATTCATGTTTATAAAAAATAAAAAAATGAAAAGCCTCAGCGCTGAAAATATCACACCCCTCTTATTGAAACCCTAGTAATTGGTTGATTTTTTAGAATTTCATGTTCTTAGAACTGAAAAAAGTTTTCCAATGAATTTTTCAACAAACTTCTAAAGAAACTTTTCTAGCAATTGCCCGCCAGTGGTATTCTTTGAATTCTAGTTAAAAATCCAATCGCTTTATATTTCACTATCGCCAAGGGAAAATCGAGATACCGGCATTGTTGTATTTTCGGCTTTTGTGATAAAAACCACTCGGAAATCGAATAAATCACTTTCTTTTTTCGTCCTGGTGAATTTCCAAATGATTGTCGAGATTAGATGGACCAGAAATGGACGTATCCGTGAACTTAATCGTTCTTCGTCGTAAGAAAAAAGGTATTTGGGATCGGAGGCAAAACCAATTTGCCGTACTAATATTTGTAAAGGGTCGGTACAGCAGATTCCGTTTGTACCCTTTATATCAGAGTTTCTTAAACTTATTGTCTCACCGCCCTTTGAAAAATGTGTTTTTCGCCAGCGCATCACGAAAATGATAACACTATTATCTCCAGTCTCAATATAGCTCAGAAATCCTCACCTTTTTTTCCTGTAGGTGTTATTCCTTCCGTGAGTAGAAAGTGGATCACAGCACTTGACGAGGTTTTTCACCGACATTTTCACGCAACTGGACACGTACAACAATGTTCCTGCGATGCTCGCTCTGGTCAGAAGATCCCCTTCTACCACTCAGTGTTGCCTAACCTCACAAAACTAAAACCCACCGCCCGTTATGGACGTTATGGTCACAGTACACTTACTTTCTGAACATGCTAAGTAGATGCGTTCAATGGCACTCTCACACTATAAGCAATTTATATGTATCCATACTAAAATTTAGAGGTTTGATTTTTTTAATGAGGGCGGTAAATTTGCAAATCGGAAGCTCAGAAATCACGGATACGCTTACTTCAATTGTGGATAAAAGACTGCATCCGTCTGCTATATGAACGTGAACAAATACGCCTACAGTAGGTAATGTGTTAATTAAATATAAAAGTTAACCAGAATGACCTCTTAAAACCTTTAAGGTTTGTGTTTTGAAGATATCATTAAACATGTTTTTAGCAGCAACGTACCAAGTGTCTTGCTATGCTGAGCCAATACGTCTGCTCTGCCATATGGTATGTATAGCTGATCGTGGTGCCGCTTTTGGCAGTAGTTGTTTGGTACAATGTTATTCGTCGACAATGTTTTTAATAGATTTACCATCTTATTGCCTTCGCCACCCTCTCTCCGCCCTCAAACATTCATGATAATTGAATAGTCGCTGATGCTTACGAAAATTCGCTATTACATCTAACATTATCGAATACTACATATTTTTATCCAGTCTTTAATCGCCTTTTTGCCCTTTGGCGCTTCCTAATTGACCTTTTATGGCCCCCTCTTGTTCCTGAGGAATCCACCGCCCCCTATGGATCCCCACAGCGCCCCGGGCGGTGAGTTTCCCCACTTTGTGAATCACTGCTGTAAACGATTGAAATCCCGACATTTTGTTCCAGTTAATATGGTTTCCGGCTTTCGTAAATAATTCAAAGCGACCAAATTTGAACAGGCAAATCGTAATTTGAAATGTCCCGGAAATTTGTCCAATGACGTTTACTGTTGTAGCCGGTCCCGAGTCCAGAGGTACAAGATATTTAAAAATAGTTGCCTACTTTCGAATTGATATATAATGATTTCAAATTATATTGATATATATCATAAGTCTTAGTCGTAAGTCACTAGCTATAAGTCTTAGATTAAGCCACTAGTTACAAGACTTAGACATAAGTCACTAGTTATAATTACAAATCTTAGTTACACCAATTTTATTATATACTAGCTGGTTCCCGGCATGCGTTGCTATGCCGTTAGATGAAGAAATTGATTCACCCTACTTGTCATTTTTCGTCCCTTTCCCCTTCCGCCTACCCTTCTCTCCCGTGTCCCCTTCGCCTCTCGCGTTCCCACTCCGCCTCCTCCACCTTCCCTCTCCCCACTCCACTCCCCTCCTTCCCCTGTACGGGGAACCCCTCACCCGAGTTCCTCCCCTCCCTCCCCCCTCCCCCGTTCCCCCTCCCCCTTCCCCCCCCCCCTCCCGCATTCCATACATTCGGTCCCGGTACATTCAGTTATTAAACAGCTTGCGTGCCACCTATTTCAATTTTTTTATTCAAATTTCATAATGCCAGAGCTCACCAATAGTTTTATACGAACCTTGTCCTGACAATAACGAACACAAAAAAAAATAATTATCCAAGTTGGTGAAGTCCTTCGGAAGTTATGCGAGTACATACATTTCGGCGATTCATTTTTATTTATAAAGAAGATTTACTTGTACTGTACAGCGCCCTTGAAGTGATTTCTCATAAAAACGGCGCTTTTTTTTTTTTTTTTTTAAATTAACACCACACAGGAGGCCCTGAGGAAAATAATTTCCCTCAGGGCCTATGTCATCTTTGTAGATGCTGTGTGGAGGGTCTTTTTGAGGAAAGGAAGGAGTGAACATGGGTCTTGAAGAGACCCATGTTGTAGGAGGGAGGAAACACAGAGGCCGGCAAATCGTTCCACAGCCGAGCCGTTGAACTCAAGAACGAGTCATAGAAACGACCCGTTCTCATGTGAGTAATGTCAACCGTGTACAAATGTTGGGCGCGTGTTTGGCGTGTTTCCCGACTATGCACCGGTGCCGAGGGGATCAATGATGCTAGTTCCTTGGAGCATCTTCCATTGTAATACCGGTAGAACAAGGACAGCCTGACCACCTGACGCCTATGCTCTAAAGATTGCAGTCCGTCTGTTAAGATGGGAGAATCTATCAAACGGACCGCCCGTTTCTGCACAGAGTCAAGGGTTTTTTTTAGGTATTTTGGATCTCCAGACCAGAGGTGGCTGCCAAATTCAACCGTGGGGCGCACTTGCGATTTGTACAGGGTTAGCAGTTGGGTACTATTAAAGTATCTGCGGGCCCTGTACAGTACGCCCAGTTTCTGAGAGGCTAACTTAACTCTGGTTTCGATGGAGCCCCCGTACCTGAGCTGGTCACTTAGAGTTACACCAAGCATATCAATGGAGGTCCTGTTCGGAAGGTTGCTTCCGTTGAAGGAGACTAGATTTTCATTTCGATCCCTTTTAGACGTTATCAAACATGATTGGGTCTTTGAAACATTAAATTCGACGAAGTTATTCTTACCCCAAGAGAAAATACTCTCTATAAAATATCTAATATTATTATTATTACAAGCACCGTTTACATTTGTAATGTATATGTAATATTAATTTCACAGTCATGGTTGTAAAAGCAATAAAGCAATTAAATATTAGTAGTAAAAAGCTAATTAAAATACTAACATAGTATACAAAAGTAAAATTATAATATATTAAAGCAAATAAAGAAAATAATAAACTCATTGGTTCATGAAACAGAAAAATAAAGTAAATCTTTCTTCGATGTATTTCCCACCAGAAAGTTCGAATTTGTTTTTAAGAAAATATATGATAGATTTTCAGTATAGGCAACCAAAAATATATTTTTTAAATAATTTCGTCATCTTTCTTATGTTTTCATTAAAAAAAATAATGTACAAGTAAAGTGAATGAGAGAATTATTTATCAAAGAGTTCTGGTCCAGTCATTTGTAACATCTCATATTTCAATTTTTAGGTCTAAAGTCATGGTCTTTGAAAGAGAGAGTGCGAAAACAGTTTGCAATATGGTTGTGAATGATGAATACTTTGAGAAGCAGGTGGATGAATTTGTGTATCTGGGAAGTATGTTTACGAGAGATGGGTAGGCTGATAGAGATATCGAAAGAAGGGTAAATGCAGGTAACTCCATTAATGAAGGACTCCATGGCGTTTGCGCTAATAAAATAACTGTCAAAAGAAGCGAAGCTAGCAGTCCACAATGGAGTCCTGTACCTACCTATCCTGATGTATGGCAGTGAGGCATGGAACTGGCAGAGGAAGTATGAAAGTAAACTGAATGCCGTTTAAATGAGATCCCTGAGGCGGATGTGTGATAAAACCAGGTATGATCGTGGATATCCGTAAAGAATGTAAGGCTGATGTAAGCATAATGAGTAAGATTAAGAAAGGGATTTGGACAGAAAATAATGTGAGAAGAATATATGACGCAAATGTGAATGGAAGAAGAAGTCGGGAACGCCCGAGAAAGACATGGCACGATCAAGTGAATCAAGATGCTACTTGAGTCGGGCCATGTCAAAAGTCAGAATAATAGAACAGTATGTTTGAGACGATGTATGAAAGTGAGTGAGGCAAAGAGTATGTGCCAAGACCGAGTTGTATGGTGGTCCGTCCTTTCTGCCTACCCCTGCGGGGAAACGGCGTAATGGTTATATTTCAAATTTCAGTATAGAGAATTCCAGTCCAATTTTTAATTTTTTTAATAACCTTCCAACTTAAATAACTGCATTTTTATTTTTAGAGTTTGTCTTGATAGTTGAAATAATTGTCAAAGTTTTAATTTTTCAAGATCACCCGAAAACCACCTTATGTATGGTGAATCGTGTGACGTCATCACTCCTGAAAAATTGCTATAGGATCAGGCAATCAGCTGATCTACTGCCGCCATTTTGAATTCCGTTGTTTGAAGTATTCTCCCTAGAAATAGCGTTACTTTTTTTGTGCGGCACTTTTTGAATATTTTCAATATTAGAGATAAACTAATAAGAGAAACTTTATTAATGAAACATTATTTAGGCCTTAATAATGTTTCAATAAACACAACAACTAAATCTCCATTAAAACAGTATGTAAATAAACGAATAAATTAATACGATGGCTTATATATTCAGAATCAGCGTTTATTGGTCTATATGAACATATTTTTTTAAAGCCAGAATATTTTTCACTGGAGTTCCTTATTAACAATATTATCTTAAATTTTAATTTTAATGGTTATTTGAAAAATCCTAAGATATAAGATGCCAGTAATACTGTAAAAGGTCAAAACATCAAACAGAATGACTCTATTTGAAATAAACCCATCACGCAGCAGAATCCGAAAAACTCCCTCATTTAAAAAGAAACTGAAAAAGGTTCCGACCTTTGTAAAAAGGTTCTGCTGCGTCTTCAAAAGATAAAAATAGATCTGTAGTTGTTTTTTTTTATTTGGGTGCTTTTTATCGACCCTCATCAGCAGATGCCCTTGAGCAAAATCGGTCAAAACAGAGGAAAAGATTTATTCCTTGCCGTAGATGGGATCGAAGATAACGGGCGATCTCGATAAGGAGCCGATTTATCGGTAGTTGCTTCATTTTTTCCCGCCGAGGGCCGATCTTGAAACGAGGCGGCTCTTAGCACCAATTAAACGTTTCTGAAGAATAAATTAGCCGTATTTTTGGCGTTTGGGGGTAATCTTGGAAAATCAACGTGTTTGTAATTAATTCAGCACTTTAGTTTGTTTGTTGGTGGTTGGGCCATCTACACAATGCACCTACATTTGTGTACTGCACACCTACATTTATGTACTACACATCTACATTTATGTTCATGTACACAATTACATTGATGAACAGCTGTACATGGGAGATAATATTGTTGCATATTCCTAATAACCATATTCCTACCCCGCGTTGTGTGTACCAGTCACTAATTGATTCTTGCCCAATAAATAAACATCTTCAGCCGCCGCTACCCGAATTTCTACCGATTTCTTCCATTCTCCCTTAAACATTTGAAGTTTTTAAGCTATTAAAAAAATATATGTTATTTTTTAAGATAATATCTATACATATACCCGCCGAAATGCAAATTATATAAAATTCCCTCGATTGAAAAAAATGCTCCGAAATGCGCAAAGTATGCTCCGAAAATTGTTATATTCACGTTTGTTTCAGTTATTTTTTAAGTTATATGTATGAAAAAATTCAGAGTGTTTTTTTAAATACTATTTTCGATATTCCGAGATTTTTGCTCTATTTTAAACGAGTCGTGTTTTATTAAACATGTTCACAATTTTTCAGCCTACACAAATTCAAATGTGGGGGACCTAGGTTCCCATTAATATATGCTTCATAAAAATAGAAATGAGCACTTTTTATGGAATTTATAAATTTAAAATTAATGAAAGTCGTATAATAAATCCAAGAAAACTAGTTTATTACATTTTTTTTACAAACATGTAACATTTATAGGAATTTCGAGCGGAGTCATCTCATTTTTCGATCGAGCAGGACCTCTAGGGCTAGGCAAATGCACAATAACTCGTGACAGCGATGGCGGTGTTTTTTCTAATTTGTACCTGTTTATGCCATAAAATGCATTAGAGCTACTATCACTACGTTTTGCATTATCCAGGCTATCATTTTCCGAGTCACCAATGCATAAAAATGTTATCATGATATTTTTCTTACGTAACTACACTCTTTGGGGACCTAAATATCCGTACCTCGTCAACCAAAAACCAAAAAAACCAAACGTAGCGAACCACTTGAGGTGACCTATGGCAGAGGTTTTGGTTATCCTCCGACAAAATATCCTACGACAATATATCCCAAGAACAAAATGAATCTACACTATGCTGAATTAATTTTTTGTTAGGTTATATTAGGTTACCTTAGGTTAGGTTACGTTAGGTTATGTTTTAGTAAATATTTGTGGGGGATGGTTTGTCCGTAGGATATTTTGTCCGCGGTATTTTGTCGTGGGATGAAAACGCGCGGACCCCCAGATCCGCCTCCCATATTGAAAATTTATTTATTAGTTCCAAATAATTTGCAATCAATCAAATACGACTATACCTACCTAGTTCTGATTACTGCCTCTATAGTCTACCCAAAATCCAACTTCTAAGTAAATTGATAAACTTAGTGTTCGTTTACCTGCGGTAGATGTCACTTTACCTGCTGAGCTTGTCATTCAACTAAACTTTGTTATAATGCTTTCTTTTAATATCGCCTTCTAACGACTTAGAAAGCCTTTAATCCAACTAAAGCTTCGTGATGAAAAAATAATCAATCAATTTTGTTTGCCCGAGATTACTGAAAAAGAACTTTTCAGATTAACGAAATGAAAAACTTAGTATTCTTTTGGAGTGTTTGTTCCATTAAACTGATTACAGGAAAATGCCCCGGAGTTACACGGGTATCATTTGAATTAATGAACAAGCTTTTGGTTCTGTTGTAGTCGCAAATATATTGCGAATCAATTGGGACTGTAATCAGTAATAAAGATTTTTTTTTTTTAAATGGCGTTTTGGTCTCTCATCTGTGGTTCGCCAAAAAAAAATTTTTTTTTTAATGCGATTTTAATCCTTAAGTATAAAGAAACTGTATGAAGGACAAGGCCATAATCGCTTTCGCCAACGTCTTTCTTGACGTAACACTTTATTAGATTAATCTAGCTTCTCGGAATGCTTTCAAATAATGATTTTTCTAAAACATAAGTGCGTCACTTTTAGCAGTTGTTGCCAATGGCGAAAATAACGATATTTATAACGGAGGGATAGGGAAGGTAGAGGAGGCGGAGTGGGAAACCCCTAATACTATGCGAGCGAAGCCGGGGGCAAAAGCTAGTATTTGTATATATATAGTACATAATTGCGTCAACACTTATATTATATTTTATAATTAACATTTTTAGTAATAACTTAAAGAAATATCGATATAAAGTAACGCGTACGACCGATTATTAATATGAGAGTTTGGAATGTATCGAGAGCATCCCCTATCCTTTTCCTATATTCCTCTTCTTCTCCCCTTCCTTCAACCCAAAATTAATTTTAAAATATTAAAACTTCATTTCCAATGTACTTTAGCATAAGAAACTTCTGTGGCTTGACTTCAGCTCACTTGTATTTCTATTATTATCACTGTATATTATGTAAAAGCTGTTTTTCATGAGCTCCACACAGGAGGCCCTGAGGAACATAATTTCCCTCAGAGCCTATGTCATCTTTGAGGATGCTGTGTGGAGGGTTTTTTTAAGGAAAGGATGGAGAGGGGAGTTCTGGTAAGGAAAAGGGTTTAAGGGGTGGGTAGGAATCTGGGATTCAGAATATCCTGGTCATCCGCCTCCAAGACCTAGACAAACCTCACTCCATGAACCCGGGCACCCCTGCTAAATCACCAAACGTAGCGAGCCACTTGGGGTGACCTATGGCAGAGGTGTTGGTTATCCAATAAAGGTTCCCGGGGCGGCGGTACCCATTCCCGCAAATTGAAAAATAAATAAATAAATTCAATTGATTTACCCGCATTTTTGTTCCCAGTTATACGTTACTTTATGACAACAAAATTGGAGTGTTCCGCAATTTGATTAAATCCAGTCTTTTGAGCGCCTCATAAAATATCACACATTTTAATACTGAAATATCGATCATCTAGTTGAAATAATGAGGATAGCAATATTCAAATGCTCACCACAAAGCAAGTATTACTTTACACGTGTATGTGTTTTACATGTTATATATGCTATAAAATAACACCGGAAGGCATAACGGTTTGGTACGTTAGTACGACATTTTTGAAGTTTTTTGCATTATAATTGATCTGGAGGTGTTTATGAGGAATCTGAGTATTGTACCAGTTGTTTTGTAATGTCAAGTTATTATATACTAGCTGACCGGGCCACGCGTTGCTGTGGCTAACGCCATCTACTGGATGGTTACCCAACCTTTAGTTTTTTTTGATAAATTAACTCGCACCGCCATCTGTTAATTTGCATACAAATAAAATCCACAGCGCCCGCTTGCCAGCCCACTCACAGACATTCTCCTTTAATTATATATTTCAATGAATTTATATAAAACCTTGACAAATTATATACTTAAACCTTCCTCATGAATCACTCTATCTATTGGTGAAAACCGTATGAAAATCCGTTTGGTAGCTTTTGAGTTTATCGCGAACAGACAGACAGATGCGGCGGAGGACTTAAATTTATAATATGTTAATATAATATTCGCTCCAAGGAAGGAACGGTCGTTTTGAAACTGGTTAGTGTATGTAAATCCTACTTATATATAATATTATAAAGGCGAAAGTTTGTATGGATGTATGTTTGTTACTCTATCACGCGAAAACTACTGAATGGATTTTAATGAAACTATACAATAATATAGCTCATACATCAGAATAGGCTATAGGCTATAACTTAGAGCTCTGACATAATGAAATTTATATACAAAAATTGCAATAGGTGGCACGCGAGCTGTTTGAAAAATGAATGTAACGAGTATGGTGGCAGGGCGGAGGGGAGTGGGGGGAGGGGGGATGGCGGAGGGTGGTGGGAGAGGGTGAGCGGTGAGGGGGGTTTGGGGGGGGGGTGGGGGGAGAGGGGTAAGAGGGGGCGGGGTAGAGGAGGGGGGGGGGATAGGAGTGGGGATAGGGAAGGTGGAGGAGGCGCTGTGGGTACCCCCCTAATACTATGCGAGCGAAGCCGGGGGCAAAAGCTAGTAAAACATATAAAAAGTTATAACAAAGAAATATTGTTTCATTCATTTATAAAAATATTTCGCTTTCAATGAGAGGCATGCCCCTATCTACTTCCGATTTACGTAATTCTTTCTTATTGCTTCCGGTAAAATACTTGTACCGTAAATTATTAGAATCAAAGATTGCCATCTGATACTTAAAGATAAACCGGAAATTAAAAAGTGTATTGATTTCGTTATCGCACGCTCCATTTAAATGAATGGCGTTACACCCGACCCATAAACCTTATTAAATCCAACTAAAGCCTTCCTGTTTTTTTACCTCACGCTGTGCCTCCCGGGGGCGTAAATACAAAAATAACACACGCAATTGTACAGCGCACTTGGTACTTAGTATACCTTTATGCTAGGTGCTATCCGGCTTTACCCGAGATTCACCGCTTTTTTTTCTTATCAAACAATAATTTTGATATTTGAAAGGTTCTATTTTTTAGTGTTTTATGAATATTTTAACGCTCAATAGATCGTGTTTAAAATAATAACGATTGTTTTATCTTTGGGGATGCTGTGTGTAGGGTATTTTTGTGTAAATGAAGGAATGAATCTGGGTCTTAAAGAGACCCTTGTTATAGAAGGGATGAAATACAGAGGCCGGCAAATTGTTCCCCGAGCCATTGGACTTGTATTAGTTGGTCGAGCTATTGAACTCGTAGATACGACAAGTGACAAATTTCAATCGTGTACAAATGTAGGACGCGCGTCTGGTGTGTTTTTCGACTTTCGAGTAACTCCGGTGCCGAAGGAATTAACGACGCTAGTTTCTGATTTGAAACACTGGTAGAACAAGAACAGCAATCGCACTTGACGCCTGTGCTCTAAATATGGCAATCCATTGGTTAAGATAGTCAAATCTGTCGAATGGACCGCCCGTTTCTGCAGAGTCGATGGCCTTTTCAGGTATTTTGTGGCTCCGTGGTAGAGGTGGTCGCGTTTGCGCACTTGCGATTTGTACAGAGTTAGCAGTTGTGTACTATCTACGGTATATGCGGACCCTGTATAGTATTTGTAACCCATATTGTATCTTGTATTTCCCGCTAAGCACTTGCATACTGCTTGCTAACAACGTATGCAGGTCTAAATTAGTTCTAAACTAAATGTATCTTCGTTCTTTCAAAAAAATTTTAGTCCTTGCGAGAGCCTTGAAGGAGCAACCATCTGTTGCTTATACCAGGGCGGGTGTGTGGTGGATAACCTCCAATGTGCAATGTATGACCAGCTTCTGAGAGGGTAACTTGATTCTGGCTTGGAATGAATCGAGCCTTCATGCCCGAAATGAACTTTCCCAGAAATAACTTACAGATAATTCTTATAAAAGGTTAAACCGAATATAATCAAACGAAATCCTGGCGCTGTTATTCATTAAAATCAGCCAAAAACTGTGGCTTAACATCATTTAATATTTTCTCATTTTCATTTCACCGTGCTGTGAACGCCTCCCACGGGGCGTGTAAATATAATGAATCACACACACATATGAATAAACACCACATACAATCATTCAAATTTTGTGGCAAGCAAGGTTTTCGTATTTTCAGCGTAATTCGCGGAAAGTCTAGGTAATAATTTCACATTTACGCAAACTGCTGGCGGATTGACGTAATATTCTCCGAAGGCTTCGCACAAGGCGCAAGTCACAAGGGACATAGACAATTTATTCTTCTCTGTATTTCCGCCCCTTTCTCTGAACTGAAGTAATCAAAGACTAATGAATCGGGTTGTCGCCTCTTTCCCCCTCCAGCCCCCAAGGATTTAACCATTGAATAAAGTTAAGTCTAGATTTGCCCTAAATTCTCTTCAAATTGAACTGCTTTTTCATTAGGAAAATTTCCCCTCTACAGACTGCAGACATTTTTTTTATTCTGCGTATTCTTTTTGCTTCAAAGAATTCAAAATCTACTTTTTAACAGATGGCGCTTGCTTAAGAGGGTATATATAACCAGAGAAAACTATTGAAAGGAAATATGTCATTTTTAAATCAAATTTTATACTATTGACTTCGAAAGATTGTTCTTTTATCTAGTAAACGCATGTTTTAAATTTTGAGAAAAAATGTTTATTTTTAGTAGGTATAATAAGGTTATGCCATAGGTCGTTGGCAAATTCGTTAAATTTTCAAACGAAAAATCTTATTTTACAAGACATATTTCATACCATGAAATCATACATTATTGTAAATCAATACGTCATCTAGTAAACGCATGTTTCAAAATTTTAATTTTAGATAAAATCATTAAAAAAAATATCCGAACACTTATTTATGACGAAAAATTCTCTATTTTGTCCATCTATTTACGATCTTAATATTTAAGATTTTTTTTACATTCTTATTTTGCTTAGACATTATTGAAAAATGATTAATACTTATGATCAAAAAATAATTGCAAAAAGTACATACAATAATAATTTTAATAGTTTTATCATCACGCCTTTCAGCATTTTTGTATATAGGTATAAATTAAAGCAAATTTGGAATGAAATAAAATCGATATTGAGTTATAATTTTAAAAAGCTGGTACGGAGAATAATTAATCTTTCTCATTGGAACCGCCCTGTACGATCGTAAAAACATCGTGGATTTTCGGCCGCTGGCTGGTTAAAGGCCCTTAATTATTTATATTAAGAAAAACATTTTTGGAAAGTTATGCTTTAAAATATTACGATGAATTAATTGTTTGTGCCTGTTTCGATCACTAAGTTGAGGGCGATTCCGCTATAGACGATTCTCGACATTAATTTTTAAATCGCAGTATTTGTTACTTTTTTGATATCAGTGCAAAGAAAGAAGGTCAATATTTGATAATAAAAAAAATATTTTATTTTACTTCATATTGAAATTTTTGGCGCGCTTGGAAACATTATCATTCGAAGAATCGGTATTTAAACTGCAAAATCACATCGTGCAACACTGGCGCGAAACAGCTGTTACCGACAGTTTGAAGTTATATTTTACTGCTAAACGTGTAGTGACAATATTAATTTAATCTTATATGCCGAAAGATGTAAGTACTTGTTGTTATTTTTTAAGCATCATTGGCTACAAGAAGTCACTCTTAGATTGTTGCACCCGCGATACAAAAGATATAAAAGTTTGTGTTTCAGAAATAAAGTGCCAACGTTTTGAAACTTTGTAAAAGAAAGAAGAAATCAGAGGCAAACTTAAATAAAACGTTTATAAGAGTATAATGATAGCTGAATTGAAATAAACGTTGACTCAAATTGGTTGCACCCGCGATGTGATGTTAGAATCGCGGGTGCAACTCTTTGACAACTACCTTTGTTGTGTGATTTATCATATATTTTATTGTTTTGTCATGCCTTTAATAATAATATAAGCTGTGTATTACTGGTGAGTTATATGTAATAGGTGAGTTTATATTATATTCCGCTTTTTTATAGAAATTCTATGATTTGGCATTTGGCATTTCAGTACCTCTGAGAAATTTTCTTTATATTAAAAAAATAGTTTAAAAAAATGGTCACGTTGGATGATAAATGGGAAGGGCTGAAAAATAAATCAGGCATTTCACTTCAAATCACTTTCAATTTGATGACGGCGATAGCATTTCCGTGGCGCGAACCTCACTTTCTCGTCTCAAATGCACATTGGTTTTGAAATCTCCGAAAACCAGCACTGAAACAGAAAGTGATTGGGATGATAACAATTTGGAACCGCTTATAAATTAAAAAATATAAAAAGGAATTCTACCAAATAAGAAAAAAAAATTTTTTTTTTGAAAGGATTGATGGATGTAATATGTTCAATGAATTTTCGGCGAATTTTGACATAACCGAAAATAATTAATTAACATAAATGACCAAGAAGTGACTGATTAGTAATAAGCATTGTTGGATTTCTTATTTCGTTCATCTATCTCTGACCTCCGTAGTCCAGTGGCTAAGACTCTTGACTCACATTCCGGAGGTCGCGGGTTCGAACCCGGCATGCGCAAATAAATTTTATTTGATTAATTTGTGTTATTTCACAATTAATTCATTTAAAATAATATATAGTATATTTGCGGCATGTTCCAGAGTGGAAGATACTATTAGTATCGCCCTGGTGTAAGACCACCATTCAGAATTGAAACGTTGCTTGAAAATGGCTTTAGCCGTGTTTAGTGACCAGATCTGAATAGCCAGGTACTTCCCAACCTTCCTCTTCCCCACCTCTTTCCCCTCCCCATTACCTTCAGCCTCACAACATACCCCAATTGGGGATGCCATAGTCTCACTGGCTCCAGACGGGAGCAGTTGAGATTCTTGTGCGGTATTCACTGTAAAAAAAAAAAAAAAAAAAGGGTTTATATACACTTAAACTAGACGAGTTGCACCCGCGATAATTTGATGTTGCACCCGCGATTGCTTGAAAAACTAATAATTCATTGCTTGTTTTTGTTTTCTATATATTTGTTTATTTATTTAGTTGATTAGTTTAACGCCTTACGAAATATCAAGGAATAATATAATAAATGTATCACAATTAACAGACTTTTGTGTTATTGTCTTATGATCTTGAAAGGGTGGGCCAAATTGGTTGCACCCGCGATCGCACTTTGAACCTCCCTCCTGACTATTTAAATATTTCAATAAAATTCTTATAAACTAATAAAAAGTAAACATGTTAAAATGTAGCTTTTCCAATAATAATTTTATTAAAAATGTATTTTGTTTTATTATTAAGTCAAAATGTTGCACCCGCGATAATGGAATCACCCTTTAGTAATTTACTCTGAAGTTTGCTTTTGGATAGACGGTGTTGGCAGTAATTAAAATTAGGTATTTTTGATTGATTGCATATTATTTTGATCTAATAAATATAATTTCAATTTGGGGGGCGGGTATGGTTACCGCCGCCCCGGGAACCATTTCTTGGATAACCATCTTTTCTTCACCTCAAAAGGTTTGCTTACGTTTGGTGTCTTAACAGGGGTGCCTGGGTTTATTGGTCGAGGTTTGTCCGGATCTAGGCCGCGGATGCGTCTGCCTACTTCTGCGTACGTCTGCCTACTGCTGCTGGGTGGCCGGAGAAACCGTTTGAGGGAAGCCTTTTTACCTCTCCAGCAGGTCTTTCTCGATCCTCTCTCCTAGTGGGAGAGATGGATTCATACGAAGACACTCAGCCCAGATTCCTACTTACTACCCCGCACACCCTTATCCTTCCCAGATCTTTCTCTCCTCCCTTTCCTAAAATGGACAAATTTAAGTTTCTGCGTTCGAGTCCCAGATTCCACCGTTATCTTTTTATTTTTCAGTGTCTTGTTCTCTCACATATTTTCGTTTAGATTATTAGTGTTATTTCTTCTTCAATGATATGTTACATTGATGAAAATAACCTTCAAAAGTCGTGAAAAGAGAGTTGTTCTTATAAAAATTAAATGGATTAAAATTGTTTTAATTTGTTATTGCAACGGAATTTCACCACCAATTGAATTGTCAGTATCAAAAATAGAAATAATAATAACAGGCATTATTTAAACTTAACAACTAATGTTCTGCTTAAAAATACCTTCTTTTTAAAATTCGAGTGTAATATTAATTACTAGCTTTTGCCCCCGGCTTCGACGCGGCAATCTCCCCCCCCCCCCCCCCCCCTACTCCTCACCCCACCATCATCCCCTCACCCATCCCCCTCCATACCCGTTACATTTATTTTCAAACAGCTCGCGTGCCACCTATTAAAACATAACTATCAAACACGCGCAGTAAATTTTAACTATCAAAGAGATCTCCATAGTAACCTAAACAAAAAACAAAATGACAGTGCACGTCAAACAATTATTTTGCAACGCTCTGCCTTTTGTCTCGACAATAAACGTATATAAATAATTTCATAACGCCAGAGCTTACCAATATACGAGTATATAGCCTATAATACTCGCATATAATGTAGCTTTTTATTAGTGAAAGAATTTTTTAAATCCATTCAGTAGTTTTTGCGTGAAAGAGTGACAAACATTCATACAAACTTTCGCCTTTATAATATTAAAAATAGGAAGGATTTTCATTGAGAAATTCAAACGATTCTCTTTTTCTGTAATTGTTTCTACTTATAAAGAGAACAACCAAACGTAAAGCTAACAAGGTTTTCCTATTTAAATAAGGCTAATTTAAAGTCAACCCTCGTTTTGCCCGAAGTAGACTTGTTGTTTAATAGGATCAAAAGTTAAGCCTTCCAATTATAATAATAAACCGGTACCAGGTAACATTCGCCTTTTGTCACTCAACAATTATGTCACTTAAATTTTGTCACCCTGTTCATAACTTTAATATGCCTGTAAACTAATGTGACATTTCTCTGTTTAATGGAGTAAACTTATATCGTGTAACTTATAAATTGGTTTAGTCTATCCATATTATAATCATGATAATAATTCGATAATTTATAGAGCGTCGTTTTTATGAAAATTGCTTACAGTACAATTTTTTTTGGCACCTCTGCCATAGGTCACCCCAAGTGTTTTGCTACGTTTGGTGAATTAGCAGGGGTGCCCGGCTTCATGGGGTGAAGTTTGTAAAGGTCTTGGCGGGCGATGCGTCTGCCTACGAGCGCGTGGCAGGTCGGATCGGGAGAGACTGGTTGATGAGGTCTTCTGACCTCACTTCTGTACACAACGAACCCAGATTCCTACCCATCCCTCATACCTATTTATTTCCCTTCTTTAAAAAACCTCCACACAGCAACCCCTTAGATAGGCCTTGAGGGAAATAATTTTCCTCAGGGCCTCCTGTGTGGAGCTTATGTTAAAAAACAGGAGGTCCTTAGGAAAAACAATCCTTCAGGACCTATGTCATCTTTGAGAATGCTGTGTGAAGGATCGTTTTAGAAAGAAATGAAATAATGTTCTAGGAAGGAAAAGGGTATGGTGGGTAGGAATCTGGGGTCAATGTGTTCAAGAGTGACGGACGTATGAATCCATCCCTTCCACTGCAGTGCAAGGAAATGGATCTAGATCTAGAGACTCCGGCTGCAGAGGTTTAGGTGAGGTCTTCCTCAACCAGTCTCTCCCGATCCGGCCCGCCTCGTAGTAGGTGGGCAAACGCAACCAAATCTCACGCCATGAACCTGGACACCCCTGCTAAGTCTCCAAACATAGCGAATCACTTGGGGTGAACTATCGCAGGAGTGTTGGTTATGCAATAAAATGCCCATATCCGCCACCCACATTAAATATATATATTTTTTAAATCGGCTTTTCGAAAATTGTTTCTGCTTTTTTTAGATGATATTAAAAAAATAATCCGTGGGTAGTTAATTAGGTAGGTATTATGATTATAATATCTACGTCACTTTAAATCATTTTATCTTACCGCCTTGAGCAAAAAAATTACGAATGACGGAAATTTTTAATTTGGGAAAGCCTAGAAATAATTTGTAAAAGACGCTCGTCGTTTGAACTTTGGAACCGTAAAGATTGTTTTTTTAATCTTCTAATTTTTAATTTT
Organism: Limnephilus marmoratus; assembly: GCA_917880885.1. Taxonomy (NCBI): domain Eukaryota; kingdom Metazoa; phylum Arthropoda; class Insecta; order Trichoptera; family Limnephilidae; genus Limnephilus; species Limnephilus marmoratus. The sequence goes on from OU862934.1 coordinate 3,943,504, forward strand.
TACGGTTTAGTAGATACTGAATTGTCTTACTAATATTATAAAGGCGAAAGTTTGTATGGATATATGTGTGTTTGTTACTCTTTCACGCAAAAAAACTACTGAATGGATTTTAATGAAACTTTAAAATAAAACTTTACAATAATATAGCTCATACCTCAAAATAACATATATATACGAGCTCTCTAATATTGCAATAGGTGGCACGCGAGCTGTTTGAAAACTGAATGTACCGGGAATGAATATATGGAATGCGGGAGGGAGGAGGGGAACCCAGGATGGGGGAGGCAAACACGGGAGGGGGGATGAAACCTGGGAGGGGGGTTCGTGGGACGGTGGAAGGGGGGAGTGGAGCGGGGAGAGGGATGGTGGAGGAATCGGAGTGCGAGCGCGGCAGGGGAAGGGGACGCGGGAGAGGAAGGGGGGGCCGGAAGGGCAACGGGACAAATGGGAAAGGTCATGCAAGGAGAAACAATTTCAATGGCGTTGCAATGCACACCAGAAACCAGCTAGTTCAATATAAATAAAAAAAATCAATTTCCTTTAACGCGGTTTTGAAGTATGTAGATTCAAACAAAAATATCCGTAGAATTAAAAGACCAAAGAAATTAAATCCCTCAGGCCTCGAACATATTTTGTCAGAAGACCAAAATATTTCCGCTTTGCATTTGCATTTATCTCCATCGGATAAAAAAATCATAAAATCCTTCGTCGCGTGAAGATGCAGTTAAATTTATGGGAAATAAAAAAAATATTAACCGAACTAAGAAAAAACGTAAAAACTACGAAGAGATATTTGAAGGCATTTTTTAAAACGCCTTCAAATGAATCATGCACGATCAGGCGTGAATATTAGGTGACAACATTGAAACTGCAGAATTGAATAATTTGTAGAGCGCCGTTTTTGTGAATTTATTATGAATTCTTAGGCTCTTGTCTAATTTTAGTATTCCAAATAGATTCAGAAAACATACTTATGAGGCTGGTCGATCACCATAACATGGGCACGTGCCTAGCATGGTGGTCGAAAAATCCACAAATTATTTAACCACCAAATAGATTCAGAAAACATACTTATGAGGCTGGTCGATCACCATAACATGGGCACGTGCCTAGCATGGTGGTCGAAAAATCCACAAATTATTTAACCACCAAATAGATTCAGAAAACATACTTATGAGGCTGGTCGATCACCATAACATGGGCACGTGCCTAGCATGGTGGTCGAAAAATCCACAAATTATTTAACCACCAAATAGATTCAGAAAACATACTTATGAGGCTGGTCGATCACCATAACATGGGCACGTGCCTAGCATGGTGGTCGAAAAATCCACAAATTATTTAACCACCAAATAGATTCAGAAAACATACTTATGAGGCTGGTCGATCACCATAACATGGGCATGTGCCTAGCATGGTGGTCGAAAAATCCACAAATTATTTAACCACCAAATAGATTCAGAAAACATACTTATGAGGCTGGTCGATCACCATAACATGGGCACGTGCCTAGCATGGTGGTCGAAAAATCCACAAATTATTTAACCACCAAATAGATTCAGAAAACATACTTATGAGGCTGGTCGATCACCATAACATGGGCATGTGCCTAGCATGGTGGTCGAAAAATCCACCACCAACCACTAACCACCAAATCAATGAATAAAGAAAAACTAAAAAAAAATTACCTTCAGATAAAGACACTTTAATTAGAAAGTTTATGCATGGAGAAGATAAGAAAGACTGGACGTTGCACGATTTTACATTCGCTACCCCCATCACTGTTAGTTTTACATTAATGAGAAGATTAGTGGTTGATATTTATTTTGAATGACAGGAAATTTAAGGACTCTTTATGGCTGGAGAATTTTAATGAAATGACCTTTATAAAAGCTTATAACCATTGGAGCGCTTTTTGCCATAATATGGCACTATTTAAATTACCTCCGATTGCTTTGCTGCTAATTTTGGCAAATTTTCCCTTATTTGTTAGTAATTTTTTCATTTAAGCGACTATATAAAATAATTTTATAAGTATAAAAAATATAATGTTTATGTAAGATAAAGATATTGTGTTTCTTAGTCCTCCTCACTTGGGGTTCCTGTGCCGAGGAGGACTAAAATTGTTTAATTATGGTTCTATTGTCTTCTTTTTTTTTCTTCGTTTTAAGTGTTTTCATTAGAGTGTTTTCGTTGACATCTTTCAGCCATGTTTTTATTCTTGATTTGTACTCGTAATTTTTTTTTTATTGAGTAGAAGTTTATGATTTTATAAATTTTTTTTTATAGATCCTTCGAATCTTGACAAAGTATAAAATGAAGTTGCTCCCGCTGTCTGTGCGTTTAGATATTTTAAACTACGCCACCGATTTTCATGCGGTTTTCACCAATAGATAGAGTGATTTATGAAGAAGTTTTTTAGGTATATAATTTGTCAAGGTTTATGTGTAAATTGGTTGAAATACATAATATATCTGGCCAAGCGGCCGCGGGCAGCGGGCAGCGTGTGTGGATTTGATTGAACAGATGGCGTTGGTTATAAAGGTTTCGTTAGTCACAGCAACGTGTGGCCGGGTCTGCTAGTTATGTATAATTGTGAAACAAAGTGTTTTCTACATGCGAAAGCCTTTATGACGGGAAGGTTTTGTATAAATTGGTTGAAATATATAAATAAAGCGAGCGGGCTAGTCACAGCAACGTGTGGCCGGGTCTGCTAGTATGTGATAATTGACAAAAGATAAGTGAATTCATTGACCATATGGAACTATAATCAGTTTGTATGTCTCCATATTAAAATTCGGAGGCACGATTTTTGAAGTAAAACTTCTTTACGCACGCTTGACTTGCGGAGTAAGCTGGCGAATGCGTGACGAGAGCGTTACGAAAAGCGAGGCTAACGGTAGTTGAGAGGGAGATATAAGTTAGTGAAGATAGAAAGAGAGAGAGTTACGTTTCGTATATTACTGTAGGGGTAAGAGAGAGAGGTGCGACCACACATTTTCTTTCTCTCTTTCTCTCATAGCCAGTTACGTTTAGTATATCTAAGACACAGTGCTCGCCTATTGTCTGTATCACACTGTAGGAGAAAGAGAGAGCAATGCGCGCGCACATTTTCTTTCTCTCTTCCTATCATATAGATGGAGCTAAAGAAGTTTTACTTCAGTCGTGTGGTCTAAAGCACATTCGTTTTTTTAATGCGGGCGAAAAATATTCAAAATGATCACCAAAAATTACCCATTCCCGCCTCAATCTGGGAGGCGGGAAAGGGTACCGCCGCCCCGGGAACCGTTATTGGATAACCAACACCTCTGCCATAGGTCACCCCAAGTGGTTCGCTACGTTTGATGATTTAGCAGGGGTGCCCGGGTTCATGGAGTGAGGTTTGTCTAGGTCTTGGAGGCGGATGACCTGGATACACTGAACCCCAGATTCCTACCCACCCCTTAAACCCTTTTCCTTCCCAGAACTCTCCTCTCCTTCCTTTCCCTAAAAAAACCCCTCCACACAGCATCCCCAAGGATGACATAGGTCCTGAGGGAAAATATTTTCCTCAGGGCCTCCTGTGTGGAGCTAAAGTAAAAAAAAAAAAATCTCGAAGAAAAAAAGTTTCAAATTGCGCTGTCGCTCCAACGGATAAATAAGAATTTTTAACGTTTTTACACAATTAGTTATTTACAATGTTGCCGGCAGTGAAGGTAATCGTTAAAGATTTTTGACTTTCTGAATACGACTGTCTGAAAAGGCGAGTTTTAGGTTTAGCTCTAAATTCCGCTGAAATAGCGTAGAAATAAAATACTAAGATGTTTAAGTTTGAGTTTGCTGAAAACTCTAAATGAAAGTGAAAATATATCCATCAATTCAACTCACGTTTTGACTAATATTGATCGTAAACCCTTTTATAACCTTGACTTTTCTACCACCCTGTACGTCTTTGTGAACGCAATGAAAGGAACCCACGAATCACCGGGAGGCCAGAAAGAGGCGGAACTGTATATAATAATTGCCTTTTGAATTGAGGTAAAATAATTATTTCCATTTCAAACGTTTTTGGAATTGCGAAATCAAAATCGACTCTCAATTTCGAATTGATTGGGAGTGAAACAAAAAGCGATGTTGGTATTTGGTTTGATTTGCGAAACTTTCAGAGTTTGGTATTGCCGATAATGTCTTATTGATGTAAATTGTAAACAAATGTTTTAATTAAATTAACATGTCGAATTCTCGAAACAATGGCAATTAATTAAACAAAATATTGAACGGTTTTGTGTTTGATTTTGCTTCAAAACCGCTAGATGTTGAATTAATTCATTTCTAGCAGTTAAAAACCCGCTCCGCAGGTATTTGCTGATGGTGTTTTGAGTGTTGTTGAATGGTTAAAAAAGTAGCCGGTTCCACTGTAATCCAGTGATAGCTAGTCACCGGGACAAAGTAACCGCGACAAGCAATGAAGTAATATGTAATACGTAGCCGTGTTGTACTATTATTCATAACTGCCAGTTACATTACCGTATTACCGTTCATCTCTCTATATCCGGAGAGATAGACAAATTTACTAATCTGTAGTACTTACACCTGCCAGGGGGTGCTATTCACGCAAACTGTTAACGTAAGTGGCGCCATCTTTTGGCATTGCTTTAATACGGTTCTATTGCAAAATTACATGTTTTTACAAACAAGCGTGGCATCAGAGTTGCTTCAACTGTGCAGGCGTAAGCCTTTTAGTAATGTCCGATTTTAGTATGTGTATATATCGGTTTCTGTCAGTCAATTAAAAAAATAATTATGTAGGGGGTTTGACATAAGATAATAGAAACGAAGAGAGATATGGCGTGTTTGCGTGACGACTATCGCCGAGCTACACGTCCGGCACTCCTGGGCATCCTTACCCCCAGATTCCTGGTCACTCATCATACTCGTACCTCGTTCCTTCCCAGAACTTCCTATCCTTCCCTTCCTTAAATGGACCTCCACACATCGTGCCCCAAGATGACATAGGCCCTGTAGAAATTATTTTCCTTAGAGCCTCCTGTATGGAGCTAATGGAAAAAAACATAGTGTGCAAATAGATTACTTTATTTCTTAAAACTTCGCAAATACGCTTTATGGCGTCATTTTTAATTAAATGAAAATAAATTATTTTGTATAAAAAACCACTATATCTATCTATCTTCTATCTTCTATATGAATAAAAATGAATCGCTGAAATTTATGTACGCGCATAACTTCCGAACGACTGCACCAAATGGGATAATTCTTTTTTTTTGTGTTCGTTATTGTTAGAACAAGGTTTTTATAAAACTACCGGTGAGCAATGGTAATATGAAATTTGTATGAAAAAATTGCAACAGGTGGCACGCGAGCTGTTTGAAAACTGAATGTACCGGGACTGAATGTATGGAATGCGAAAGGGAAGAGGGTAAATCGGGAGGGGGTTCGCAGGACGGGGGAAGGGGAGAGGGAATGTGGAGGAGGCGGAGTTGGAACACGAGAGGAAGGAGATGCGGAAGGAGAACGGGACGAAATGGAAAGGACACGCAGGGAAAAGCAATTTCTTAGTCAGGATACGATTATTATTGGCTGTTTTATACAAAGTCATTTTTTTCATTTGATTATTTTATGTTTATGAGTTATTCGGTCTGTGAGGGGAATTCTCAGCCTCGTATATTATTATACTGATTAGAGCTTCCTGAAGTTCAAAGGCTTCTTGGTTCTACTCCGTAATATTATTTATCTAATGAGCTTTATAATAAAGAAGTCACGAATATTTTAATGTGCCGGCAATTTTCCAAGACAAAAATAATTAGGTTTTTAACGAACTTTTTATAAGGTATCCGATTATTCCGTCAAGCAGCGTATTTTTGTTTAGGTCGTAAAAATAGACATACATACGAGTATATTACATAAATATGAAAGAGATGTAGATTAGTTTCTTAGTATTTCTCACTAGGAGTTCCTGTGCCGAGGGGGCATGGTTTTGGTTAGATTTTCAGCGACTTAATGAAGAAGACTAGATGCACTAATAAATCTAAACGAAACATGAGAACAAGACACTGAAAAAAAAAAAAAAATGGATAAGGCGTTCGACTCGGTAGACAAGAGGTTCTACGTTCGAGTCCCAGTTGCGACCGTTATCTTTTTATTTTTCCAGTTTTTCTTCTCTTTCATATTTTCGTTTGGATTATCAGTGTTATTTTCTACTTCAATGATATATTTATTTTCATTTTTAACTTATATACAATATTAGCGACAACCAATTGAAAATTTTAAATAGAAAAAGATACAATCTTTTCTGGGAATCGAACTCAAGATCTTATCCTTCTCAGGGCTCTATTCTAACCACGGTTAACCAATGTTAGTAGTCTTCCTAAATCATAGGTTCTCAACTTTATTTTGCCTACTGCCCACTTTGAGAATATTTTTTTCTGTAACCCCCGTTTAAGGGGGTGGGGGAGCTGTCCTTCATGGAATCAATAATTCGATTAAAAATATATAAAATTATTTTTATACCTTTTTGTTTAACAAGTAAAAAATCAATTCTTTTGTATTTTAAGTACCGAGTTGCTACCTCCTTCCTTTTTGTATTCGTGATGTAGTGTCAATTTTTAATAATAATAATAATACCCACAAAATTTCATATCATCCAATTTAATGTAGATCTGAATGTAATGGGTTCATGGGATGAGGTGTGTTTAGGTCCGATGACCAGGACACACTGAACCCCAGATTCCTACCCACCCCTTAAACCCTTTTCCTTCCCAGAACTCTCCCCTCCTTCCTTTCCCTAAAAAACCCTCCACACAGCATCCCCAAAGATGACATAGCCCCTCAGAGAAATTATTTTCCTCAGGGCCTCCTGTGTGGAGCTCATGTAAAAAAAGAATGGAATCTTTCATTTCATTTTTCATTCACTTCCCGAACTACCGAAATACGTGAATTTTCACACACGTAATAAAAATGATTACAATACATGCAATAACAAAAATTAACCTGTATTAAAGTTTACTTTCCTTTATTTGTATGTGATAAGAGTGTTTTTTTTTTAATTTTTTGACCATCTTTTTTCCCTACCCACGCCCTCACTGTGCCATCACCCCCTAGTTTTCTCTGCGTCTTTTACCGCCCCTCTTGACAGTCTCAACGCCCCCTAATTTTCTCTGGGTCATCTACCGCCCTCCTGACGGCGCCTAAACGCCTTCAAGGGGGCGTTATCGCCCACTTTGAGAATCTGTGATCTAAATCATGATTACATACCTGATCTTAACATTTGTTACATAAAAAAACAATTTTTTTAAATTGAAAAAAAATATAATAAATCATTTTCATTACAAAATGAATATTTATTATATTAAGAATCTACCTCAAATATAATTTTCCCATTTCAAGAAAGGAAAAAAAAAAACAATTTTAATGTCTTTATTATAAGAGGGTACCATCAAATAATATATTGCTGACGTTTCAATAAATAAGAGCTTTTTTGCCCCAGCGAAGTTGAGCTTAATTTATATCATATTATAATTTAGTCGACGTCACAAAATAATGAAATCGGTATAAAAAGAAGGAGCCCGGTTCGGTTCGGGTAACTACTTAAAAATAATCGGTAAAAATAAGCAGCCTGAAGGTTGTGTAACAAGGGTCGTTATACAGGGTGCCGCGGAACTCGTGGCTTAAAAGGGCCCGCAACCCGGATTTCTACCAATTTATTACATATTTCCCATAAACACGGTAAGTTTTAAAGCTATTAAAAAAATATATGTTATTCTTGAAGATAATATCTAGACTTTGCCCGCGCCGAAACGCAAATTATATAAAATTCCCTCGATAGAAAAAAATCGCAAAGTATGCTCCAAAAATTATTATTAACATGTTTGTTTCAGTTATTTTACAAGTTATATGTATGAAAAAATTCACAGTGTTTCATTAAATGCTGTTTAAGATAATGCCCGCAAGATTTTTGCTCTATTTTAAACGAGTCGTGTTTTATTAAACATTTTTTCGCAATTTTCGCATCGATTTTGTCGCTGTAAATGTTAGCGCTCTCCTCCAACATTCGTAATTTTGTATCTCTCCATCTTCTTCTTTTCGAACCCGGTTGAGAGGAATGTGAACGCTAGAAATATTTCGATTCTCACGCCTTCAAAATTTAAAATCGAGCGTGTTATTTGCACGAGGCAAGTAAGCGCCAAATTGTTTTTTATTTATTTTGTGCATAATTTTATAATAATGAAAAAAGTTAGAATAAATAATTTCCCTCTGGGCCTATATCATCTTTGTAGATGCTGTGTGGAGGGAAAATATATACAAACGTCAAAATAGTCTGAGCCATAAAGGGGTATTTTTAAAAATTGTTTCTTATATTATTACTTCATAGTTAAGTCAGGAAAAAACATTTTTTTAATAGTTTACGCTTATATTTTTTGTTACGTAAATAATAATTTTATTTTAATTCCAATACATGGTTTCCCTCCACACAGAATCCCAGATGACATAGGCCCTGAGGGAAATTATTTTCCTCAGGGCCTCCTGTATAGAGTTAATGTAAAAAAAATACATACAAAAGGTAGTAAAATTTTCAATATATCCGTAGTATATTTTTTTGATGTTCATAATGTAAACCGGTTCGTGTAAAGATTAATCTAAATAGTATCTATATAGGATTTCACGAATAGCTCTTAACGTTCGCGCGGTCCGTTTCAGCCCATTCATACAAAACTTAATTTTGGATTTGAGATTAAAATACCCAACCAAACTGAAAAATTATTTTTGTAATCAAAAGGAATATCAAATATCTAGTACGTATATGAGATCCTTTAGATTTTAGAGGCAAATTGGGCAATTATTTGTGAGTAAATTCAAAGTTTTGAAAAAAATAGTTTTAATATAGGTATATTTATTATTTATTATATAGAAAAATGATGAAATATAAAATAAAAAAATTAAATAAAAATTAAAAAAAAAAAAAAAAATTAAAAAATTAAATAAAACAAATCATTATTATGGGTGTAAATTAAATTACAAATTACCTATTTACGTTGGAACAATTTTTTTCGTTCATGTATTAAAATTTTTACGACGATTTGTAAATTTGTACATTTTTAACGACGTTTATTTTTATGTACTGTTCCATCGAACTTTTTGCAGATGACACACTTTTATATCTTTATCTTCTTCATTACATAATATAAAATGAAGTCGCTCCCGATGTATGTGCGCTTAGATCTTGTAAACTACGCAACGGATTATCTTGCTGTTTTCACCAATAGATAGAATGATTAAAGAGGAACGTTTATATGTATAAAACATGCATATTATAGTAGAGAAAAGTCGAGAAATTCAAAGATTCAATTCAGGCAGCGAATTTGATATGAATGCAAATTAACAGATTGCTTTGGTTATAAAGGTTGGATAAGCCACAGCAACGTGTGGCCGGGTCTGCTAGTAGCAAATATTACTCGTATTAAAGATGCATTATCAAAAATTCAAAGTGAACTTCGTGAATTATCTAAATGGTTTAACATAAATAAACTGAAATTAAATGTATCTAAAAGTAAGTTTGTGGTATTACAACGTATTATAAAAAGTATTTTATCACCTTTCAAAAACAGTTTTTGTTTTCAGATATATTCAAAAATATTCCATTTATTTTGATTTTTTTCTCGAAGCCTGAAATACTTTTTTAAATATAAAAATAGTTTCATGTTGCAATGATAAGTTTCCGTTTACCGTGCAAATCATTAAATGAGTCGGATCATGTGCCAGGGGCAACTGCATGATTACGGAGAGTATGTCGGGTGCATTACATCTTGGGCTGATTTTATATAGTAATCTCTTATCCGACACTGATTATCATACTGCCAGTGAACTGGGAGCGAATTCCTGACTCTGCTCCTGACAGGCAAGCGACTTTTCAACCCGTACAAAATATCCCCGACAAAATATCTTACGGACAAAACATCCCCCAACAAAGTATCTACTAAAACCTAACCTAACAAAAAAATTGACAAAAATAATACGTAAAGTCAATAAATGATTGTTCAAACATAATAAAATGTAAAATAAGGTTAGGTTAGGTTATCTTCATCAAAATATTCCCGACGAAATATCTACTGAAACCTAACCTAACAAAAAAGGGACAAAATAATAGGTACGGACATCCTGTAAAGACAATAAATTATTTGGCGGGTATAAGATAAGCCGCCATAGCTCAATTGGGAGAGCAGCTGACCGGCAATCAGAAGGGCACGGGTTCATGTCCCGTTGGCGTCATGTATCTTTTCTCGGAGGTTTTTCAATGTAGATGAGTGTTTCAGGCTGATAATTATTGCTTATAATAATTGTTACAATAAATTGTTGTTCAAACATACGAGTAGTAAAGTGGGACAAAATAATACAGACATCCTGCAAAGACAAAAGATTGTCCAAAAATTGTTTAAATCTCACTAATATTATAAACGCGAAAGTTTATATGGATGAATGTGTGTTTGTTACTCTTTCACGCAAAAACTACTGAATAGATTTTAATAGAACCTTACAATAACATAGCTCATACATCAGAATAACATATTGTCTATAATTTATAAAGCTAGCTAGGAAGGGAACGCGGGAGGGGAACGGGGACGCACGGGAAAGGTGATTCAGGGAGAAACAATGTATTTCTTTGAATTGCATTGGCATTGCAACGCATGCCGGGAACCAGCTAGTATAAAATAAGGTAATGTTAGGTTAAGTTTCATAAGAGTAAGTTTTAAGTTTTTTAAGAGTATTGTATACTTGGGCTGCAATGTAAACGATAGATGAGATCCTTCAGTTGAAATCAAATGCCGCATTGAGCAAGCTCGTGCAAAAAGTAATTCTGTATATATGATCTCAACCTTGGATTACGAATGCGAATGGTCAGATGCTACGTGTTTTCGATATTATTTTATGGAATGAAAGCATGGACGCTTACTGAAGAACTAATTAGGTGACTTGAGGCATTAGAGATGTGGATCTACAGAAGAATACTTAAAATAAGCTGGACGGACAGGGTTACGAATGAAGATGTTATGGTTCGGATGAATAAAGAAAAAGAAGTTATTAAAACTATAAAAATCCGAAAACTTCAGTATCGTGGACATGTGATGAGACATCCAAAGAAGTATGAGATCTTGCATCTCATAATGCAGGGAAATATTGCTAAACAGGGCCCTGGGAGAAGGAGAACCTCATGGTTGAAAAACCTAAGACAGTGGTTTGGCCAGCCTACCGTAGAGCTGTTCCGGGCGGCAGTATACAAAGTCCGCATAGCCAATATGATAGCCAACGTCCGTAGAACGGACAGGGTACAAGAAGAACAAGACGATATTTTGTTGGGGATGTTTTGTCCGTAGGATATTTTGTCGCGGGATGAAAACGCACAGTATCGCTCCTGACTGCCTTCTTGTCGGATAAAGCCGGGTGAGATTCACTCGAAGGCTGTGTTTAGGCTGTCACACGTCTTTAGCCTGACGGGACCTGAGAATGACATTGAGGAATGGATGTAAATTGGAGGCTGCTGTTTTCAAAAGGCTTCTGGGTATAACAAAAAAATGATTTGCGTGCAAATATGGGTTCTGTACGATATATTCAGCAAAATGTATATTACATATAATAAGTGAAAATTTTGTAATATATTTCTTTATACGGCTTTCGTTTATATTTAGTCCACACTGTTGAGGAAAATAATTTCTCTTATGGCCTGTAGCATCTTTGAAGATGCTGTGTGGAGGCTATTTTTTTAAAGAGAGGAAGGAGTGATCAGGGGTCACGAAGAGATCAATTATTATTATTATTATTATTTATTTATTTATGACTATGGCATCTCCGATTGTGGTATATTGTGAGGCTGAAGGTAGTGTGGAGGGGAAGGAAATGTGTAAGGGTACGGTGGGGAAATACCTGGCTGTTACGATCTAGTCACCATACACGACTAAAGCCATTTCAAGCAACGTTTAAATTCTGAATGGTGGTCTTAGACCGAGAGTATCTTCCACTCTGGAATGGGGCGCACATATACTGAATATTATTTTAAACACACAAATTAATCGAATAAAATTTATTAGCGCACACCGGGTTTTGAATCCGCGACCTTCGGATTGCTAGTCGAGAGCCTTACCCCTCGACTACAGAGGGCGTCAAATAGTTTTACCATTTAAGAGTTGTTCAAAATTTAAAACACCTTTTTCAGTAAGGATCATAGTATTAAAGAATGCTAATAAATTTTATATTTTGTGGTTAGGTTTAGTTAGGTTAAGTTACGTTATGTTAGTTTTTTTTCATTAGCTCCACACAGGAGGCACTGGGGAAAATAATTTACCTCAGGTCCTATGTCATCTTAGTGGATGCTGTGTGTAGGAAGCTTTGGGAAGGAAAAAAAAGTATGAGGGTTGGTAGGAATCTGGGGGTCACTGTTTCCGGGAGTGACGAACGTATCCATCCCTCCAAATGCGGTGCAAGGCGATTGGTCAAGAGAATACGACTGGAAACTTCAAAAGATCTCCCTCAACCTGTCTCTCCTGATCCGCCTCCCCCCCCCCCCTAACAGCAGGTTGGCAAACCCATCCGCCACCAAGACCTGGAAAACTCACCCCATGAACCCGGACACCCCTTCTAAATCATCGGAACCACTTGGGGTGACTTATGAGATCAATAATATATATATTTTTTTTATTTATTTATTTTGTTTTACATGCACATTTACAGTTATACATAACCAATAATAAACATACATTTTATTTTATTAAGTAATAATAGCGTTTTTGAATTGATGAATATTTAGTTTAAAAATATCTATATCAGGGGGTAGGAAATTTAGTAAAATAATCATTTTTCCGAGCGGCATTCCTAATGGTAAGTTAGTTCTGCATCTCGGAACAACAAAAGTTCTGTGTCTGCGCGCTCTTGTGAAGTTGTCGGGGACATAAAACTCAATTTTTTGTAATATATCGGGAATACAGATGTTACCGTTTAAAAAGTTTATATCAGAGCAGTTTAGTCAGCAGAGCAGTTTTCCTTTTTTCGGCGAGGCTCTTAATACCCAGCATGCCGGACAAAAAGGGTGATGGATATAACTAGGGATATGGGTTCAATGGTACCCGGGGCGGCAGTACCCATACCCGCCTTCCAAATTTGACTTTTTTTATGTGTAATAATTCCAATAGGTGTATTATACGTAATTTCGGCCATGTCCTACAGTAATTCCGTATGTGTATAATTCTGGCAGTGATGTTGGAAGGTAAAATTCACGCCCGTGTAATTTGGTCAAGTAAACAGTATAATCGGCGGCTAACCGGATGTCTGCAATCGGAACGATCGAATCCTGGCAACACTATCATTTCACAATTATATAGAATAACAAGAGTGTATTTCAATAATCCGCATACCTACCGCTTCAACTAACTTTAAATACATTCAGATACATCAACAACAACACCTGACCCGTGCTCGCCAAGTTTGGTAACTTAGCAGGGGTGCCTGGGTTCATAGGGTGAGATTTATCTAGGTATTGGTGCGAATGCGTTCGTCTACTAGGTAGACGATAGAGATCTCCCTCAAATCAGACTGGTTGTGGGAGACCTTTTGAACTATCCAACAGAACCCTCTTGGAATATCGTCTTGTTTTTTTTTTACATGTATACCGCACAAGAGCCCCAACTGCTCCCATCTGGAGCCAGCGGGACTATGGCATCCCCGATTGGGGTATGTTGTGAGGCTGAAGGTACTGGGGAGGGGAAGGAGATAGGGTAGAGGTAGGTGGGGAAGAACCTGGCTATTCAGATCTGGTCACCAAACACGGCTAAAGCCATTTCAAGCAACGTTTTCATTCTGAATGGTGGTTTTACACCAGGGCGATACTGAGAGTATCTTCCACTTCAGTTTGGAAAGCATATGCATTTGATATACAAGTTAATGTGAATTGTAACACCGACGGATGATCCATTGACGAATTAAACTTTCTTAGATTTGTCAAAGCATCACTCACGGACTTCCTTAAAGTCATTCTCGCTGAATATTAGTCATTAACAATCTAAGCAAATAAAATACCGGTAATTCCTGCAATTCACTACAGTCGGTGTTGCTAGTCGTTTCAATGAGCAAGATGTTGTTATTATGCATTCATTTTAAGAAAGGGGATCCCCCGATTTCGTCACAGTAATGAAAAATTCCGTGCTCATTTCAATCGGTCCGGTAATTCCTGTAATTCAGTTTAGACGGTGTTGCTCTAGTCGCTTCATTGAGCAAGATGTCTTTTTTATACATTCATTTTAAGAAAAGGGGATCCCCGATTTCGTAACAGAATAAGTAATGAAAAATTCCGCGCTCATTTCAATCGGTCCAAATCTTTGGTTAGACAAAAATATGAAGTGAGATGGTTCAAATTTTTACATGATATCAATATTATTTATTGTGAAATTTTGCCATCCCTAGAATCAGGTACACTGAATTGAAATAGGTTTAAGTAGGTTAAATATGAGCCAAGTTTCAAACATATGCGAATAAAATATCTGTAAATTCGTATACGTTTTACGATGGCTTTATTTTTTAAACCCAATAATCTTAATATATAAAACAAAGTCGGTTTAGTTACACCATTTATAACTCGAGAACGGCTGGACCGATTTTTATGGTCTTTGATTTATTGGATTTGACTCCGCCTCGAATAGCAGAATAGCTATTAAAACATTGGAAAAATTCACGAAAAAAAAATTACGAAGAAAATTCTTTTCCTCTTACATTTTGTATGGAACAAATTCTCATCTTTTGAAAGAGCTGCAGAAATATTGTGATCAGTATAATATTGAGTAGCGATTTAATTCCAAAAATTCAAAAACGTCAAATGTCCATGCGCTGATTGTTTTGTTTTGTTCTTAAACATATAATACTGTCCCTATTTCTTACACACTAAATGTCAACAGTCAAAAATGAGCCAAACGGTGTATGAATGTCTGCACCCCTCCAAATTAAAAATACAATAATTATAATAAATCTCCCTCACACATATAAAGAAAATGAAACGCAATTTATACGTGGAAAAGTAAGAAAATCAGAAAAATTATAAATCCGTACACAACGCCATCTGATACTGACAAAAACGAAACATGGACAGTTGCGCATCGATAATTGCTTCATTGTGTAATTTTTAACTTAATAAAAAACTCAATTTAATTCAGCTAATAAGTTAACACAACAGTTATTGATTTTGAGGCGGTACGAAGTTCTTCGGGTCAGCATATATAGAACGGAAAACCAGTAATTTCAAAATGTCTGCAACTCTACCAACAGACATTCTCTTAATTCTCAAATATTTTCTAATTTACATAACTATCTCATACAGTAATTTATAAACTTAGAATTGGGGGAATTTCGTGTTTCCTACTGTTTAAATTAACTTCAGAATTTCCCTCCCAACTTTCAGTTCCTAACCGCTTCTGAACGAAACTAAATAATTACTAACCCGTCAAGCACACATCTAAACTTTTCACTGGCAAGTTAGTTAGCGTTGCATACAAAAATTGAACCCCTTGAAAGAGGATATTAATTGTCTATTTTGTACATTTTGTAATTCACATCAATTTTTTAAGTGAAAACTTCCTTACCACCGTTTTGATTTAAAACTCGATGAAACGAAAAAGCGACACCAAAAAGATATAAACATCTATAGGATTTAGCCTGCGGGAGAATGAGATAGTGATGAATGAGGAATAATCGGTCTCCTCTTTGTGCGGTGCTTCGTGCTTCTCCATTCTTGTGTACCAACTGTAGTTTTCTGAAGGTTTCACTTTTGCAGTGTGTGAACTGCACACTTGTATTTTTTTTACACTAAACTCCACACAGGAGGCCTTGAGGAAAATTATTTCCTTCATGACCCATGTCATCTTTCAAGATATTGTTTGTAGAGTCTTTTTTGAGGAGTGGAAGGAGTTAACATTGGTCTTGAAAAAGCTCATATTGTAGGAGGGAGGAAACACAGAGGCCGGCCAATAAGTTCACACCCGTGCTGTTGATTTCAAGAACGAGTCATAAAAGCGACCCGTTCTCATGTGACAAAGTCAACTGAGTCCAAATTTTGGGCGCGTTTGGCGTGTTTACCGACAATGCACTGATGTCGAAGGGATCAATGACGCTAGTTCCTCGGAACATCTTCCTTTGTAATACCGATAGAACGGGGACAGCATACCTACCTGGCTCTATTTGAGAGGAGAGAGGATTGAGAAGAATTCGCTTATTAAGATAAGGCAATCCATAAAACGGACCGCCCGTTTCTGCACAGGTTCAAGTTTTTTTTCAGGTATTCTTGGGCTCCAGACCAGAGATAGCTGCCAAATTCAACAATAGGGTGCACTTGCGATTTGTACAGGGTTAGCAGTTGTAAGCGCCCTGTACAGTACGCCCAGATTCTGAGAGGTTAACTTAACTCTGTCTTCGATGGTAGGTACAGATGATTATTTTCGTTCGGACTTCAGCGACATTTGGATTATAGCGACGTTCTGGTTATAGCGACGTTCGGATTACAACGACGTTCGGATTACAGCTCAGTTCAGATACAATGACGTTTGGATTATAGCGACATTCGGATTACAGCGACGCGACGTCTGGATTACAGCTAAGTTCGGGTTGCAGCTGAATTTGGATTACAGCGACGTTTGAATTACAGCGACATTCGGATACAGCTACGCGACATTTGGATTACATCTAAGTTCGGATTGCAGCGAAGATAGGTACGGATTATCGGGCTCTCCTGTACAACGTGAAAATATACATTTTGTAATATTCTTCATTGGATATCCTTATTAAATTGCATTTCGGTACCGATTAGCATTCTGACGGTTGGGGTGTATTTTTGACGCGTCGCTAGACCGCCAATTTAGTTCCAACTTTACATTTTGAATTTGGAACGTCGTCAATCAAGATGGCGGCTCGTTATATCCAAGATGGCTGACACTTTTCCCGCCCCCGCGCACTTAACATGGCGGAATTAGCGCTCGTAAAGCGCCAATTTATTCCAACGGTTAAATGTGCGCCGGCTTACTTTCTCTACCCTGTTGTTGTGTTCAAGAGAAGGCATTATGTTAATATAGAATGGACGCGTTGAAAAGTTCAAAAAGGCGGTCCTACAATTTGGGAAGCGGTATGGGTACCACTGCCCCGGGGACCATTTATTGGATAATCAACACCCCTGCCGTAGGTCACCCAAAGTGGTTCGCTACGTTTGATGACTTAGCAGGGATGCTAGGGTTCATGGGGTGATTTTTGTGTAGGTCTTGACGGCGGGTGCGTTTGCCGACCGGATCGGAAGAGACTGGTTGATGGAGGCCTTTTGACTTCTCCAGCAGGACTCTCTTGACCCATCACTTTGCATCCCCCGCCTGAATCCTATCCACCCCTCATTCTGTTTTACTTCCCATAACTTCCTCTCCTTCCTTTCTATAAAAATACTCTCCACACAGCATCCCCTAAGACGACATAGACCCTGAGAAATATTATTTTCCTCAGGGCCTCTAGTGTGGAGCTTTCTTAAATGATTACCTCACAAGAGTCTTAGCTGCTCCCGTCTGGAGCCATTGACAATTGAGACTATGGCATCCCCAATCGGGGTATGTTGGGAGGCTGATGGTAGCGGGGAGGGGAAGGAGATGGCTGAGGAAGGTGGGGAAGTACCTGGCTTTTCAGATCTTGTCACCAAACACATCTTAAGCCATTTCAAGCAACGTTTTAATTCTGAATGGTGGTCTTATCTTCAGTACGATACTGAGAATATCTTCCACTCTGGAAGGTGCTGCAAATACATATTACTATATATTATTTTCAATGAATTAATTGCGAAATAACACAAATTTATCAAATCAAATTTATTGGCCGCGCCGGGATTCGATCCCGCCACCTTCGGATTGCGGGTCAAGAGCCTTACCGCTAGACCACGCCGGTCTAGAACTAATGTAAAAAAATACATATTGTGTGCAGTTCACTTGCATACAGAGGAGACCGATTAGTCTATCTCATTCTCTCGCAGGCAAAATCTTATACATATTTATATGTGTTTGTCTCTTTTTAGTGCCGCTTTATCGTTTCATCATGTTTCAAATCACAAAGGTGCTAAAGAAGTTTTCACTTCAAAATTTGTGAAGGGCCTAAGGGTACGAATTGCAAATTATTTACGAAGAAATCTTTGTCATGCCCACATCTGGCTGTGAGACTGACAATAACCAGACTTCACATTCCAACTGCGGTCGCCTTGAGATCCGCTCACCGACTACGCTAGGACTGTTACCGCCACCATATATTCGGGTAGTTTAATTAATTTTGCGGCTCTTTTGACTTAAACAGTTCGTGTCTACAATCTCCATACTACAAACCGTTCGTCGTGTACCCGCAGGCGTATGCAGATGCTTATAAAAGTTTATGTCTGTCACCAGACATGTTTCACATCAAGCTAGTTAGACTGTACCAAAGTATAGAGAATGGTGAAACTATGCAGGCGCGTTTTTTAAACCAAAATTCGAACGATCGACCGGTCGATTTCAAATTCAGAAATTCGGTTTCTCGCTGCTTTTTACTTAAGCTCCACACAGGAGACCCTGAGGAAAGTAATTCGTCTCATGGCCGATCTCATCTTTGAGGATGCTGTGTGGAGGGTGTTTTTTAGGAAAGGAGAAACGGGAAGGCATGTGAAGGAAAAAGGTACGAGGGGTCGGTAGGAATCTGGAGGTACGAAACCATCTGCAGTGAAAGGCAGTGTTCCGAGTGAATCCTGCTGGATAGGCCGAAAAGTTTCTCTCAACCAGTCTCCCGTTCCGGCCTGCTATACAGTCAAGACCCGGACAAATCACACCCCGTGAACCCGGGCAGTCTTGCTAAGTCATCAAACGTAGCGAATCACTTGGGGTGACTTCTTAGTGTAAGAGAGACAGAGTTCGCAATGTTCATTTGCTGTCTCGATCTAATAGGTAGTTAAAACGTCAATAAACCACATTTGTTTCTTTTCAAAGCCAATCAGTTATCTTTATCTACTATACATCAAGTGCATTATCAGGAAGAGTGTGTGTGGCGGACCCCAGGCGGACGGCGTTGTTTTGATTTTTGAACACAAAATTTCGAAACCGATGAAATTTTTCAGTCTTGACCTTTAAAACAAGAGAAAGGTTATTTGTTTTCCCACTCCGCCTCCTCCACCTTCCCTCTCCCCACTCCACTCCCCCCCCCCCTTCCCCCGTATCCTCCTCACGAGTTCCCCTCCCCCTTCCCCCCTCCCGCGTTCCATGCATTCAGTTTTCAAACAGCTCGCGTGCCACCTATTGCATTTTTTATACAAATTTCATAATGCCAGAGCTCACCAGTAGTTTTATACAAACCTTGTCCTGACAATAACGAACACAGAAAAAAAAATCTTATTTGGTGCAGTCGTCCGGAAGTTATGCGCGTACATGCATTTCGGCGATTTTGTTTTATTTCTTTAAGTTTTTTATTGTATTATTGCTGTCCACAAGTACACATACATAAGCGTCTACAGATACATTGATTTGTGTCCACGTACACATTGGGTGGTCGGTGGTCGTACCAATGACCAAAGACTCCAGATACTAATATCTACAGCCTGTATGTCGGACGAATATCTACAGCTCATATGTTGAACTAATATCTACAAACTTCAGAGTGTCGACTAATATCTACAGAGCGTAGGTTGAACTAATATCTACAGAGCGTAGGTTGGACTAATCAGCTAAATGTGTCCAATAGTCCGATATTAGGGATTTTTACATACATACTTACATAAATTAAGTTTTTTAAACTGCATACGCAATATTACATTATTCCAATACGCTACATATAATTGCAAATCCAACCTCTGCCAGTGCTGTAGATATTCGTCAACACTTTGATTCTCATAGATATTAGTCAACAGTTTGTGCTGTAGATATTCGTCAACACTTTGGTTCTCATAGATATTAGTTCGATTTTTTCAGTTTTTGGAATTCCTGTAGATATTAGTAGACGCCTCCTGACCAAATATGCCCTTTTTAAATCTGTAACTCGGCACTTGTGTAGAAAAATAAGTTATTAATTGTATCTTAACTATTTCCTGTTAATAAAAAACAAATCTATATTGTATTTTTTTTAATAACAAAATATATTTTACAAATCTGACTGAATATAATTGTTACGTTCAGTGAACCCTATATCATAAAGTTATACGAGATGTAAATGAATAATTAAAAATCAATAACGTTTGTTTTTTCTCATAATATTTTTCCCAAATTTGTTTTTGATGAAATTATTTGTATTTTCTGAAGAAACTTTAATCTTAAGTATTTTCCCCCTTATTTTCAGCGTAATAATATTTCTTTAACCCCTCAGGCTAATTTGATCGCTTTTCGGATCAACTCCCTTAAGTCTTGTAGAAATCATTGTGTCTCCCTTACTATCATGGTGAGAAATATGATCTTATCAATTTGGGAGGCGGGTAAAGGTACCGCCGCCCTGGGAACCATTTATTGGATCCGCCCGCCATGTCCAGGTCTTGGCGGTGGATGCGTCTGCCCACCTGCTGCGTGGCGGGCCGGATAGAGAGAAACTGGTTAAGATAGGCCTTTTGACGTTTCCAGTTCTCTCGACCCATCGCCTTGCCCCGCAGTTGGAGGGATGGACTCATACATCCGTCATTCCCGGACACACTGACCCCCGATTCCTACCCATCCCTCGTTCCTTTTTTCCTTCCCTTCCTTAAAAAGACCCTCCACACAGCATCCTCTAAGATGACACAGGCCCTGAGGGAAATTATTTTCCTCAGGGTCTCCTGTGTGGAACTAATGCAAAAAAAAGTTGTTAGAAAGAGAAAACTTCACGCTTTATGCCCCTTAGTGTACCGTTCTCACCGGGACAGGAGTGCTCCTGGCTGGGGTGGTACAATCTTAACGTATTTCCTATATTCGAGACGATTTGACACACTAAGAATACATACGTTTATGGTTTCCTCTTGAGGGCCCGCAACCCGAATTTCTACCAATTTCTTACATATTTCCCTTAAACACGGTAAGTTTTAAAGTTCTTAAAAAAATATATGTTATTCTTGAAGATAATATCTAGACATTGCCCGCGCCGAAACGCAAATTATGTAAAATTCCCTCAAAAGAAAAAAATCGCAAATTATGCTCCAAAAATTATTATTAACACGTTTGTTTCAGTTATTTTACAAGTTGTATGTATGAAAAAATTCACAGTGTTTCTTTAAATTCTGTTATAATGCCCGCGAGATTTTTGCTCTATTTTAAACGCGTCGTGTTTTATTAAACATTTTCGCAATTTTCGCATCGATTTTGTCTCTGTAAATGTTAGCGCTCTCCTCTAACATTCGTAATTTCGTATCTCTCCATCTTCTTCTTTTCGAGCCCGGTTGCAGAGCCTTAAGAGGCAAACACAGTATCACATGACGAATGCAAGTTACGAATAAATTTGTCCTAACTGAACAGAAACTTCGGCCGAAATCAATTGAAAAACATTGTCCGAAAGTAGCCGCAACCGAAACTTCGGCCGGTTACTAGAAATTAGTTATGTTTTTTGAATTATTTTTCCAATCCCATTGTCAGGTCATCCAATTGCGGTAATTTTAATGCGTTTCTTTTATATTTTCCAGTTAAGGTTTTATGACTAGAGGCAAACAATTGTAAGGCAAGCAGTACAATTCAAACTCCTTAAAGAAAACCTAAGTGCATTTTAATAACCTTCTTACCAATGATGAAATAACATCGAGGAACGTGTACGTGCATAAAGTCGAAAAAATGTTTTCAAAACAGCCGAAATGAATAAATTTTTTGTTTTTCTATCAGTCACCGAAAACAAAAAAGTTATTTGGCTACGACAAAAATTTATATGCAATGTTTTTTTTATTTATTTTATCCGATGTTTTGAAAACATCCAACCGCAGGAGACACGCCTTTAGAAAAAAAGAATTTTTTCTTCGAGAACTAAATGCAGTCTAGAAAGTTGTTTGTATTTTTATTTTTTAAGTTTTTTGTTATTTTATGAGCGACATCTATTGACCTTTTCTGCAAATCTGGGATGATTATTTAATTTATTTTTGTACCCTAATTAGTAAAACCTCAATTTGTAAAAATATTGCAATCATACATAAAGATAGCAGCCAATACAAAGATGCGCTAAGAAAATAATGGCAGTGTTGGTAGTTTTTAGTCGCAGCGTAGCACAGTTAGATACACACCCAATTTGGGAGGTGGGTATGGGTACTGCCGCCCCGGGAACCATTTATTGGATAACCAAGACCTCTGCCACAGGTCACCCCAAGTGGTTCACTACGTTTGGTGATTTAGCAGGGGTGTCCGGGTTCATTGGGTGAAGTTTGTCCGGGTCTTTGCGGCAGATGCGTCTGCTTACCTGGGGTTGCAGACATACGTTCACCGTGTATCTCATTTTCGACTATTGACATCTAGTGTATAAGAAAGAGGGGCAGCATTATATGTTTAAGAACAAAAGCAAAACAATCAGTGCATTGACATTTGACGGTTTTGAAATTTTGGAATTCACTCACTACTCAGTATTATAATTATCACAATATTGCTGCATCTCTTTTAAAAAATGAGAATTCTTCATGAGGAATATATGAAATTTTTGTCATAATTTTTTTTTTTGTGAACTTTTCCGATGTGTTAATAGTTATTATGCTATTCAAATATCCTAAAAGCCGGTCCAGCCGTTCTTGAGTTATAAATGGTGAACTTAAGCTTTTGTTTTATATGTTAAGACATTTATTAATAACGAAAAAAATAAAAACAATATTTTATTAGAAAAATGTAATAATAAAAATGTAAAAAATAGAAAAATAATTCATAGAAATGCACAAAATAATTTGCAAGGCAGATAGAAATATTACACCTTTAAATTTATATGACGAGAATGCCAACATTCTTATAAATACTAACCAGGAATTATTAGATTCCTGGTCAAATAAAATTATTCACGCAAAACACTTCAATTATCTCAACCAAACGTATGTTGACAAACTTTCGTCAAACAAATGGTTGAGTATTGGAGAGTTGAGCGCAGAAATAGAAGGATTTATGCTTGCAATTCAAGATAGAGTCGTTAATACTAAAAATTATAGAAAGCATATAATCAAAGATATAAATCAAATTGATGATTTATGTAGAAAATGTTTGGCTTTTCCCGAAACTATAGAACATATTATATCGGGATGTTCTATATTAGCGCCTTCCGAGTATACATTTAGGCACAATCAGGTTTTAAAAATAATTCACCAAAGTTTGGTAATTAAACATAACTTGATTGATTGCCGTAATGTAGTACCTTATTATGAATATGAACCAAATTCATTTATAGAAAATGAATTTTATAAAATATATTATGATAAAACTATACTAACAGACAGAACAATTAGTCATAATAGACCTGATATAGTTTTACATGACAAAATTAAAAAAATAACTTATATCATTGATGTAGCTATTCCAAATTCCTGTAATATTCAAAAAACTGTTTCTGAAAAAATTAGAAAATACACAGATTTAGGAAATGAGATTAAAAGAATTTGGCATTCTCGGACTATAAAAATATTACCATTTGTTATTTCGGCCACTGGCATAATACCTAGGAATCTGATTCAAAATTTAAGCATATTAGATTTGTCAAAGAATTTGTATATAAAAATGCAAAAAGCAGTAATTTTAAATACATGTAGGATTACAAAAGATTTTTTAAATATTTATATTGAGGGATCAGTAGGATTTATAGGTTCAATTAGAAATGCCACAGAGCCGAACCCTCTGATATGAAAATATCTGGAGTCGGTGAATTATATTCCCATTTGGTCTCTAGTAGGTTGACATGTTGTTCTTGTATTGTTTTGTATTTATAATACTTATATAGTGCAATTGCATAACGTGGATTCACTAGATGATCATTTGGGGAAGTGTATGAAAGGGTTTAGTTTTTCCTTCTTTTTTTTTTTTTTTTTTTTTTTTGGGGGAAAATTTAACCCGGACATTTAAATCTGGTGCGTAAAAAAATTTTCAATTTTTTTTTTTTTTCAATTTGCGATCCAAAACATTGGTTTCAAAAAATTGTACATTTTGCTACTTTTGTGGTTATTTTTTAGATTTGAGTTTAATGCTGTTGTTTTCGTCACGTTAAGTCACTATGATAGTAAGGGAGAGACAACAATTTCTATGAGAACTAAATGAGTTGTTCCGAAAAGCGAAGAAATTAGCATTTTGGGAGGCGGGAATGGGTACCGAGGCCCCGGGAACCTTTATTGGATAACCAACTCCTCTGCCATAGGTTACCCCAAGTGGTTCACTACGTTTGGTGATTTAGCAGGGGTGCCCGGGTTCATGGGGTGAAGTTTGTCTAGGTCTTGGAGGCGGATGACCAAGACACACTGAACCCCAGATTCCTACCCACCCCTTAAACCATTTTCCTTCCCAGAACTCTCCTCTCCTTCCTTTCCTTAAGAAACCCTCTACACAGCATCCTCAAAGATGACATAGGCCCTGAGGGAAATTATTTTCCTCAGGGCCTCCTGTGTGGAGCTAATGTAAAAAAAAGTGGGATTAAATAGAAAAAAATATTTCATCATTGCGTAAAATCCTCTACAATTCAATAATAAAACCCTTTTTACAACGGCATTTTTATGGCAATATTTCTTAGACATTCAAAGGATTTTTACAACTCTCTTCAATTGTTGGGCTCTCCTTGCCTTCCCTATTGTCCATTATTTAACTTTGCTCGTAAAAATCATAACTGCAGTACTAACTGTGATGTTTTATACTCCGTCGCGAGTGTTCCGCTCTGGGAATAGTAAAACTGACGTCATTTTCACGTCTCTGCTGTGAAATGCTGGCGTTTATTGTTAGTTATTAGTTCTGTTATGGCAAAGAAAGTGACTCGTAAAAGCGTTCGTGAGAGCGCGCCTTATTGCTGTTGATACTCGTGTTCCATGTTCCGCGGTTGTAAAGAGTTTTAAAGCGGGTGGTTAGGAGTCATTGTAAAAGAGACGATTGTCTCTTAAGGCTCTGCAACCGGGCCCGAAAAGAAGAAGATGGAGAGATACGAAATTACGAACGTCAGAGGAGAGCGCTAACATTTACAGCGACAAAATCGATGCGAAAATTGCGAAAATGTTTAATAAAACACGACTCGTTTAAAATAGAGCAAAAATCTCGCGGGTATTATCTTTAACAGCATTTAAGAAACACTGTGAATTTTTTCATACATATAACTTGTAAAATAACTGAAACAAACGTGTTTATAATAATTTTTGGAGCATACTTTGAGATTTTTTTCTATCGAGGGAATTTTATATAATTTGCGTTTCGGCGCGGGTAATGTCTAGATATTATCTTCAAAAATAACATATATTTTTAAGAGCTTTAAAACTTACCATGTTTAAGGGAAATATGTAAGAAATCGGGAGAAATTCGGGTTGCGGGGCCTTAACCATTTTCGAAACCTATGCTGATGAAGTTCTCAATTCTTGTTGTGCATCTTATTTATTCCTAAACCTCCTCCATTTCTAGTCCTCCATTGATATGCTTGGTGTAACTCTAGGTGACCAGCTCCGATATGGGGGCTCCATCGAAGCCTCTCAAAAACTGGGCGTACTGTACAGGGCCCGCAGTTACTGCAGAGGGTACACAACTGCTAACCCTGTAAAAATCACAAGTACGACCCACAGTTGAATTTGGCAGCCACCTCTGATCTGGAGCTTCAAAATACTGAGCTGAAAAATACCCTCGATACTGTGCTGAAACGGGCGGTCCGTTTGATAGATTCTCCTATCTTAGCAGAAGGATTGCAATATTTAGAGCACAGGCGTCGTCGGGTGGGAATGCTATCCTTGTTCTACCGGTATTTCAATGGAAGATACTCCGAGGAATTAGCGTCATTGATCCCTTCTGCGCCGGTGCATAGTTGGGAAACACGCCAAACGCGTGCCCAACACTGTTGACATTCGTCTATCATAATATATATTTTTTAAATGACCTTCCATTTCTGGACCCCTAGAGCCGCCTCTGCATGTGACCGAATATAGCATAGACAACGGGAAATAATGACAGAATTGATCATAGACTAATATTACGATATATTACAGTAGTTAGGGGGAATCAATTCCATAAAATACAGCAACATACTAATTATTATGTTAATATCAAAGGGAAGCTTTAGTCATAGACATCCAAATGGATAGACCAGAAGATACAGGTGAGGGGTAAAACCAAACTATGGGGGGGCGAAGAGGGGAAGAAGACTGTGATTAGTTGAAAAATCAATCTGACAGTATATAGGCATCTCGCATTATAATATCACCATTTAGTTCTTAAAAGCAAAATCTGCTTTGAATGAATAGACCTTTTTACATGGGAGCGCGAATTGCTTGCCACGATAATAAAATATTTGCGTAGGCCAAATGTACACCCCAAAAAGATTCGCCCGTTTTCACATAGCAATATTTTGTTGCCGTGTTTAGTTAAGACACTTTTACAAATGTTTCATAATTTACTTACCCCTGTAACCAGCGACGAGCACACTAAGGAACCGCCCACATTCGCTATGTGCACGTTGATATGTAGGTATGTTGTATAGCACAAGCTACTGTTTTGGCGTGTTATTTTTTCGTTAAATGTATAGATGTTAGCTTCGCGCTGCCCACGGCAAGAATGATGACGTCACACATTTTAGATTCAAGCGATTCTCAATCCCCTCCACATGGGGCGAACTGGCGCCAAGGAGGAGCTCCAGCCGGTTCCATGGCGAGGGGGAAATAATACGTTTTTATCACTTAGGGCAGGTCCAGATATATTCATTTGTCCGTGGCTTTAGTCTTGATCTAAGATAGAAAATACACACCGTTCTTATGATTTGTCAGATCTAACCAAGATTTAGTTTGTGTTGTCGTTTCATTGAAAGTAATTAACCCCCTTTGTCTCTACCTCAAACCTAACTCAGCCTCTTTCGGCTTTCTGGTATTTCAGCCAACAAATTTAATTAATTATCATACACACCTTTAATTAATTATTGTAACAATTCGCAAAGTAGTTTTTTCCCATACTCGTATCTACATAGTTTTTGAACAGGGGACGAAAAAAATTACAGACGATGTATATCTTAAAAATATGTCTATAAAACCTATTTTTTTATATGAATGCCTCACAAGAGTCCCAACTGCTCCCGTCAGAAGCCAGTGAGACTATGGCATCCCCAATTGGGGTATGTTGTGAGGCTGGAGGTAGTGGGGAAGGGAAGGAGATAGGGAAGGGGAGTACCTAGCTATTCAGATCTGGTCACCAAACATGGCTAATGCCATTTCAAGCAACGTTCAATTCTGAATGGTGGTCTTACACCAGGGCGATACTGAGAGTATCTTCCACTCTGAAACGTGCCGCAAATATACTACATATTATTTTAAATGAATAAATTATTGTAAAATAACACAAATTAATCAAATAAAATTTACTTGCCACGTCGGGATTCGCGGCCTTCGGTGTGCGAGTCAAGAGCCTTACCGCTGGACTACGCCGGCCGTCAAACTAGGTACTGGTACTAACTGAGTGGTCCTAGGCGTCGGGTATGCATCCATGTGTCGGTCACCACGGGCTTAATACTTTTACTCATATTTCCAAAACAGCTAGAGCGAGATTTCAAATATATATCATTATATAATATAATATTTTACAAAAAATGTTTACGAAATTAATCATAAAAATTAATCAACTATAAATATCTTTATCTTTACTAAGTATAAAGTGAAGTAGCTTTCGCTGTCTGTGCGCTTAGATCTTTTAAACTACGCAACGGATTTTCATGCGGTTTTCATCAATAGAGTGATATTCATGAGGAAGGTTTTTAGGTATATAATTTGGCAAAGTTTTGTATGTATTGGTTGAAATACATAATATATTTGGCCAAGCGGCAGCGGCCTGATAAATGGTATGGATTTGCTTTAACAGATGACGTTGGTTATAAAGGTTTCGTTAGGCACAGCAACGTGTTCCCAGGTTTGCTAGTATATTTATATATCAAAATTACCTCTATGATAATAATAACTGCTGGTTATTGAATTTGGGAGGCGGGAATGGGTATCGCCGCCCCGGGAGCCTTTATTGGATAACTAACACCTCTGCCATAGGTCACCCCAAGTGGTTCGCTACGTTTGGTGAGTTAGCAGGGGTGCCTGGGTTCGTGGGGTGAGAATTGTCTAGGTCTTGGAGGCGGATAACCAGAACGCACTGAACCCCGATTCCTTCTTCTTCTTTGTGTGCCGTATCAGGTCACCCGACGTTGGCGATCACTCTTGAAAATGTCTCTCTGTCTTGCGCTGCCCGGAATAGCTCCTCCACACTTCTAATGCCGGTCCACTCTCGTATATTTCGCAGCCAAGACATTTGTCTCCTACCAGGCCCTCGGCGACCCTCTATCTTGCCTTTCAATATTAAATGGAGCAAGTGATACTTCTCCCCTCGAAGTATGTCATTACTCCCCGATTCCTACCCACCCCTTAAACCCTTTTCCTTCCCAGAACTCTCCTCTCCTTACTTTCCTTAAAAAACCCTCCACACAGCATCCCCAAAAATGACTTAGGCCCCGAAGGAAATTATTTTCCTTAGGGCCTCCTTTGTGGAGCTCATGTTAAGAAAATAAAAAAAATGTAAGTAGAGGTTTTCACATTAATTGTGAGTTAATGGTTATTATTTTAAAAATCCTTTGTGCCCCGCCCCATCTACTCCGTAAATATGATAAATAAACAAAAATTAAATAGAATAATAATTATGGACTTAAATTAATATTAAAAGTAAGTATTGTGCAGTTGTAGGTGTTATAAGTTGAACGCGATGTTAACGCCACTTGACATGGGTAAGAATGGAGCGAAATGTCCACTCTATGCGAGCTACGCCTGTGAGATCTCGATTTGGTATGTTTTCGGGAATCAAAATAGCAAAGGTAATCCCATATGGGTACTTACGGTAAGTTGACGATCTTGGCTGGATTGGGATCCCTCGTGGTAAATTGATGAACCACAGGCAGTTACTAGATGAACTTATTACGATTTAAACTTGGTGACGGCGGTATTTTCAGGTTTTTGAGATTGCCACGTTAAATGCGATAAAAATTTGACAAAAGCGTTAAAATGTGAACCGTAAAAAACACTTTTCGACTCCTTGGCAATGGCTGTTAGCGGGCAGTTATCGGCCAGTGTAAGCACCCAATATGCGAATTCGACCAATAAGTTTGAATTCTGACCTTGCCGTGTGAAACGGAACAAACCTATCGAGATCCAATACAGCATTACGAAACAGTTGGATCTACGTAATTATCTATTTGGAATTAATTACCTTTTAATGTTTGTCTCATCACTATAATAATATCAATAATTGGATAATTTGTAGAGCGCCGTTTTTGTGAAAAATCACCCCAAGGGCGCTGTACAATTTATTACACTTTGAATGGCCCATATCTATGTGATAATCAAAAGTACACACATTCGAATGTATACATAATAAATCTAGGTTTACATGAGATTAATCCCGGTAGGAATGTGTTTAGTGTGTCTGGGTTTGCTTGGCAGAATAAATACATAATCTTTGATTCGACTCCGATAAACCACCAACTGCCAGCTGGGTGTAGTGGAACGGGATCGGAAACCTCTGAAACCAAACCACTATGCTCAGATTGAAGAAATAAATTATTTTCATTTTGGTACCTAAATACAGGGTTTTCTAAATTTTAAAATCAAAATTCGAAAAAAACCTTTATTGTACATACATATATATCAGTTACAGAAAACCATTGATTTCTGATGAATTTGTTCTGCTTTCCGCCAATGGTAGAGCCAAAATTTAACCGGTTAGGTTGAATATGCATGATGCGTGCAATCGTGAATCTTAATTCGAAAAAACCTTTATTGTACGTATATATGTTGTTAGCACATCTGTCTGAGGTGCCTACATTCTGCCGACGGTCTAGCTCAGAATTATTCGGTCAGAAGAGCGATAGAGGCTATCATCACCAGGGTTGTAGGATCTCTTAGGCGCAAGTGTGGTATTCCTGAAATAAACTCAATCCTATGGGCCGGTGAGGGCAATGAAACAATCAGCTGCAGTAAACATGATGTGTATTGGAAAGAATCCGTTTAGAATACAACAGTGGTACATTACACAGTCAATTTTAGAACACAGATAGAATTAATAACCTATCTATTTCAGGGGTCAAAGGGCCTAACAAATCTCTCTGCCTCGAGTCTCCCTGGGGACGGTCATAATTACGCGTAAATTGGAAGGGACACACGCAAAAAGGGGATATTAGTGGTTCGGGTACTCACATCCGCTGGCTGGTGCCTGGAGAACCGCAAGGTGAGCGGTGTTCTGGCGGGGCTGGTGCTCCCACAGGCCTCTACAGGCGATCGCCATTTCGTTTCCGTTGGAATATTCCAGAACAAAGTCGGAACGATCCGCGGCAGAGCGTGCGCTCACCAGAGTAGCTACCATAGAATGGCAGTTGCTCGCCGTTGTCGACCGCCGCTAGCGTGCGGGGTGCGGGAGCGGGTGGAGAACGCTTGCATTCACAGTGGTGTAGCGAGATTTTTGTAGGGGCGTATTCCGTGCATCGTAACAATGTATATCATTTACATAATTCCATTGATTCCTGATGAGTTTGTTCGGCTTTCCGCCAACGCAAAGCCAAGATTTAACTAGTAAGGTTGAATCTGCATGATGCGTGCAATCTAAATTCTTAGATCTAAATTCTTAAATCAAAATTCCAAAAAAAACAATTACAATTTTTTTTTACCTATGTACGAGTACAATACATCATTTACAGAATAGCTTTGGTTCCTGATGAGTTTTCGTTTCTGCTTTCCGTCAGTGAGTTTGAATTTGAATTATTTCATAATTCTGTATATAATGTGTCTTTTGCTTAATTTTTTGGCAAATGTCGTAGTCTTTCAAGTTTACTAAAGAATTTCCCGTATACCATTGGTTCCTAATTATAAAGTTGTTCTGCTTTCCGCCAATGGCATAGCCTAGATTTAACCACTAAGTTGGAATCTGCATGATGCGGATTCAATGTTCATTCGAAAAGTAAAATTAATATATTACACGGTAAGTTTACAGTACAGAGAAAGAGAAGAAAGAAAGAAAATATTAGGTATAATAAAGCACTTACATAATATTTAGTTCAAATACTTCTATTTTCCATGACATTATATTTGCTTACATTCAATTATTGCTCCACACTTCAACTACTGCTCAAGTATACTTTTCCTATGTAACGAAAGAGAATAAAATAAGTTACAAATTCTCCAAAACAGGGCTATGAGAATAATTCTTCGACGAAACATATTTTCAAAAATAATTAAAATGTTAAAGGAACTAAATTGGTTGACCGTAAAACAGATGCTGACCTTGAACACGATGGTATTTATCCACAAAATATTGAACAACACGTTACCAAAATACTTCTCAAATAAAATTGTATACAATAAAGACATTCACAGATATAACACAAGGACGTGCAAGGAAATTAGGCTACAAAAAAAGGACAAAGCGAATACGCAGAACAGTCTACTGTACAAGGGAATGAAGTTGTATAACACACTACCAGAAACTTTAAAGTCCACACCAATTGGAAAGTTCAAGATGTATTGTAGGAGCTACATAAAACTTGAAAAAATATAGTGAATATGAAATATTTTAATCAATTAGAAATTTGTAAACTTCAATGTACAAATTACTAAAATAAAAATTATTGTTATTATTATTACAGCTTCCATTCCTTTAATATTTTTCAACCACCCTGTAGAATCTGTACATACAGCGACTCGTACAAAATGTAAATTGGGGAATTTATCAAAGGAATTATTTAATTGGCGGAGATTACGTCATTAATTAAAATAATGAAAGTCGAGCATTAAGAATTTATCCCGCTGGCGATGGTGGCGCCGAACAAGGCCTGTTACAATTAAATAAGGGATGGAAACATTCACTCTAAGGGATAAGGGCGCTTACGCCGCTTACCAACAATTCCAAACATTCCGTCTTATTAAATGGTGGACACTGTGGAGCTTACGGAATTCTCGAGAGTGAGCTTTTCGAAACCTAATCATAAACTTTAAGCTTTTTCAGAACAAGCCCCAAAGCCTCGTATCATATTTTATCGATCTACGAGGGTTGTTCAAGAATTAAAAGACCTTTCCTCGTTTTCGGAGAAGTGGACATTACTTCTCAAAATATTAGCGTGTAACTCAGACTTTCCCCTAAAAAACGAGATGTGATCCGGCTTGGTGGCTGCTTCAGTGCGATGTGCGCTCAATTATTCGCTTTGACTAAGATGAGGATGAGACATCCAGAGAAGTACGAGATCTTGCATCTCATAATGCAGGGAAAGATTGCCGGAAGACGGGGCCCTGGAAGAAGGAGAACATCATGGCTGAAAAACCTAAGACAGTGTTTTAGCCATTCTACTGTAGAGCTGTTCCGGGTTGCAGTAAACAAAGTCCGCATAGCCAACATGATAGACAACGTGATAGACAACGTCCGTTGAACGAACAGGGCACGACACGAAGAAGAGGGAGGTCCGCCCTGTTGAAGTTCGTAAGCTCGCAATTTTGATCCCAGATGTCAGTAAGTCTACCACACAAACGATTTTGAGGGAAAAATGGGTTGTGCAAATTGCGTGCTCGTTGGGTTCCTACAATGTTGATCAAAATCGTGTGGAAAGCGTTCGGGTCTCTTCGAACCGCTTTTCCAACCAAGATGAGGCTTTTTTGAGTTGAAATGGATTCACCGCCTAACCACGGAATCAAAAAGGCAATCAATGACATGATTTCTATATTTTTCTTCACCTGAAGCAACATTTGGCCTGAAAACCTTCGGAGACCGACCAGGACGCGGAAGGAGAGGCAGCGGAGTTCTTTTCTTTTGGCAGCGGAGTTCTACGATAAGGGAATCAAGGATCTTGTGTCACGACTCACCAAGTGCATCGATCATAATGAGGACTATGTCGAAAAGTAGTGGGGAAATGTACCTAAAATGTCATGACATTTTTTTGTAAATATAAATTTTTCCTGATTTCTTAAATTAGAACGATCTTTAATTCTTGGACAACCCTCGTATTAAGATTGTATTTTCGAGATTCCTTCGAAGGGTGGGAAGTAAGTACTTATTGGGGTATGTCCGAACAACTTTTATAAAAATACCATAACAAAATTGGCCCAATTGAAAAACATTTATTATGCATGTAATTAAACAGTTTATAATTATCTTTAAATTTTGTTTTTCCATTTTTTTGTCGATACATAAATAAATATTTCATAAAATAATACATTTTCCCACTTGAAAAAGGCCATTGTAAGATTCTGTTAGATTTTTCATTCCCAGCACCATTGACACTAATATCATGAAAATAAGCTTAATTTTAATGCGGGAACCTATACCTAGCATTATAGCAATACTGTTGTAGGTATATATTTTTTTCACAACTTTTTTTAAAATTTTTCAACTTGGAAAAAAAAACTTCTATCATTCATTACATACCATTTTTAAAATTATCTTTTTTTTTATTTCCATACTTTTTTCTAATTGTATTTTTACTTTTTTGTAAACTATTTCATATTTCTTTTGTATTCCATTTTAAATACTTATCTTTTTTACATTCCATCTTTTCGTATTCGATTTTTTCACAATCCGTGTTTCCTTTACACACCTTTAAACATTTCGTATTTTTGTGTATACCTTCTTTACATTCTTTATTTTATCTATACAATTTTTAAAGTTACAATTTGTTTTTTTTTTTTAAAAAGCACATTTTTTTACATTACCATTTTTTCACATTACATGTTTTTTTACATACCATTTTTTACGTTCCATTTTTTTGTATTCAATTTTTTTATGTTATCATTTTTAACATTCCCGTTTTTTTAGGGTTGTTATTTATAGATAAAGATACATACATGCACTAACCTGTTTACTTCTGACGTGCACGCGACCATAAACTCAAAATATATCAGTTATTCTTTAATTAAAAATAAAGTACCTAAAGAATTATTAAACTTTTAAAAGTCCCCTACCGAACGTTTTGATCATATTTTTTTTTCATTCAGAAAACAAAGGTCGTCAAAACTATTAGAAGCGATTTTCAGGCTCGTTCTTCTTTTGAATTCGAATTTGAATTTGGAACACGTTCCTGAATAGGTAGTGGGTAGCTCCCGCCCTTTATGTCTTTGACGCGTGTCTCACCGGAAAGGGAAGTGTAAAACTTCTGCATTTAAAAAATGGCGTATGCGCTTTTGTAAAGCGGCTAAAAAGGGCGCTTTTAAAAATTTAATTAAATGCGTTGACGCATCATCCAATTTAGGCTGCATTTTTATACGAAAATTCTTAAATCACAAAATATTAAATATATTGTGAAAATTGAAATTCATATTTGTGTGATTCAAAAGCATTTTGATGGACCTAATTTTAAATTAAATAGGAAAAAACAATATACTGTGAAACACAAATTCAGCGTGTATAATATTAAAGACCCGACATTTCGAATTTCTTCCATAAATGTATTATAACATATATTTTCATTGAACACTAATATTTTTTGAAGATAATATATATGTATTTTTGCCCTCGAGGTGATTTTTCACTAAAACGGCGCTATACAAATTATCCAATATTATTATTATTTGCTGAGGAAACGGTAATTATACGAAATTCCCTCGATGGAAAAAATCACAAAGATCTCCAAAAAATCGCAAAGAAAAATATTAAAAACACATTTGGTTCTGTTATTTAACATTTTATCTGTATGTAGGTGTAAAAAAATCACAGTGTTTCTTTAAATGCTACTTTGGGGCCATCCATAAATTAAGTACGTCAAACGAATTTCATGATTTTTTAACCCTCCCTCCCTCCCCCTGTCGACCATCGTCACATTTGTGAGACCTCCTCCCCCCTAGTGTGACATCACATATTTTGCAATTTTACATCAAAAAAATATAAAACCGCAGTTATTGTTTTTTACATGTGACGTCACAGAGGTGATGACCCCTCCATACCCCTTGTCACACTTCTCTATTTCCCTCCCCTCCCCTCGGGGCAGATCCAGGCAGATGTGCAATTGTTAGTGGTGAAATGTGTGCTTATTTACTTGGAAGCGATACCGTGTTGCCAGCTCCCCCACACTACGAGCTGGTATTACAGTTTACTTCAAAATGGTTGTAGATTTCAATTGCCTCCGTTATCAGGCGTGCTACAATAAGAACTGGTTCCAAAAAACTGTTCCTCGAATCTACTGTCATTCAGTGATCGCTAGTCACCGGTACAAAGTAACCGAAATAGGCAATGGCGTTGGAACCGGTTCCAAAATAGCCTGTTCCTCGAATCCACTGTCATTTAGTGATCGCCTGTCACCGGTACAAAATAACCGAGGCAGGAGTGAGAACTTCGACTATTTTTTTTCCATGTTATTGGTAGCTACCTATTTCATTCAGTTTCATATTTCACCCATTTGCGACCAATATCTTTCTTTTTCTCTTTCATATTTTCGTTTAGATTATTAGTGTTATCTTCTTCTTCAATGTTATTTCAATATTATTGTGTTCGACCCTCAAATCATCAAAAATAGTTAAATATTTGGGAATAATCATAGACAACCAACTACGTTGGGAAGCTCACATCGGTGACACAGTAAAAAAACTTCGTAAACTCTGCCATATATTCTGCTCCCTTAGGTTTATCTTAGATTTACAGACTCTAAGAAGCGTATACTTTGCCCTTTTCCAATCCATAGCAATATACGGTATAGTGGGATGGGGTGGTTGTGCTGAATCCATTATTAGACCAATTATTTTAGTTCAAAAACTAATTCTGAGAATTATATTTAAATGTCAACCTACCCATCCGTCAAATGAACTCTTTGCAAAAATCAGGGTCTTAGATATTCGACAGCTATTTACTAAAACAAGCATTTGTTATATACGAAAAAATAATCTATTAATTGCTCCACAACATCAAGCACACACCCGCTTTTCATCAAACCTGGGTTGCGTGGTCCCAAAAACTAACACCTCATTCGCTCAACGACAATTCTGGTTCATCGCTCCTAAAATATATAATGCTCTGAGTACTGACATAAAGTCAAGTAATTCTAATTCTCTTTTTATAACACGTGTACAACATTGGATTTTTGAAAGGGGACGAACGCACTTTAAAGAATTCATGAGTTCTAACACTACATTTTAATTATTAATTTTTGCATTTCAAAATTTGAATTTGAATTTTCATTTTTACTTTTCTTTAAAATATGGTCTTTTTTTTCTCTTTAGTTTTAAGTATTTCTTAATATTTTTTGAAATGTTAAAATATTAAATGTACGACTACCACAACACGGGCTTAGCCTAGTGTGGTAGCCAAAAAAAAACCAAATATCTGTTACTAATAAAAAATATATGAAATAAAAAAAAATAAAAAAAATAAAATAAATAAATAAATAAATAAATAATGTATTTAAAATAAAGCTTTTCAAAATGGCTAATAGTTGCTCCTATTTGGATAAAAGCAGCAAGTGCCATCTGCCACTTTGCCCGGTATGTAATGTTCAACGCTGAATGCGGCGTCGCGTCGCCCGTTCAAAGCGTCGCGCGTCGTGTCGCTTTTGTCCCTCAAAACCTAAAACAAAACGGCTTTGTTCTTCAATTATATTGTCCCATTGGGAAAACGCACGAAATAATAGTTTTAATTACATTGTGTTTGGTAGAACTTTGAGCGTGCTTGCTTTTGTCAATTTGACGGAGCAGCGAGTCAGGGGGCTTTTGGTAATTTTACGAAATCATTGAAAGGGTAAATTAACGAACAACTTTTTAAATTGAAAACTTCTTTAGCACCGTTGTGATTTGAAGCTCGATGAAACGGAAACGAGCGACACTAAAAAGAGACATATATATCTATGGGGTTTAGACTGCGAGAGAATGAGTGATCCGACAATTGGTCCGGCGACAATTGACCCCCCGACAGTTGGCCTACCGGCATTTGATCAGTTGACAGTTGATCCCTTTGACAGTTGACCCTCGAAAGATTATTTCTTTAAATAAGTATGTACGGCCGAATAATAAAATGCGACATACTTATATGTGCAGTCGGCTTAGCAAAAAAACCGCTAAAGGTTTCTATTTACATATAATATACCTTTTTTTATCCGAATAGAACACAAGAGTTCCAACTGCTCCCAACCGTCTGGAGCCAGTGAGACTATGTCATCCCCAATTTTGGTATGTTGTGATGCTGAAGGTAGAAGCTTTACCGTGTTCGGTGACTAGATTTGAATCGCCAGGTACATTTTCCTCATCTCCTTATCCTCCTCCAGCCTCGCAAAAAATCAAAATTGGGTACTCGGTTCCAATATAATACGATAAATCCACAGCTTCACGCAAGTCTCATTTGGTGTAATGGTATAAAGCGCCTGACTAATCTATGTAGACATTTAGCCGACCAAGGTTCGAATCCTACAAAATCCAAAAAAAAAAAATATTTTTGTAAAATCAATATCCAATTTTCAAACCACTCCACAATGAAAGTTAACTATGAAATTGTTCAATCTTTATTACAATACGGTATTATAGGCTGGGGAGGAGCATATGATAGTTATTTTAAATCCACTAAAAATAGTTCAATGATTTATAGTTAAGGTAATTTGAAAGAACCATTTACATTTTCTACTGAAGAAATCTTTTTAATATTCAATGTACCTGCAATAGACAAAAACGTTAAAATTCAATTCAACACTACAAACTTTCAAAGAAATGCAGCAAAATAACTTACAATTCAATATATCAGCAAGATTTCAGAATAATATTAAAATCCCAAAATTTAACACCAAGCACATTCAAAATACATATCTCTATCTAGGTTTTTTTTACATGAGCTCCATACAGGAGACCCTGAGTAAAATAATTTCCCTCAGGGCCTAAGTCATCTTTGCGGATGCTTTTTAATGAAAAGAAGTGGAGGGTTTTTTAATTAAAGGAAGAAAAGGAGAGTTCTGGGAAGGAAAATGGTTTAAGGGGTGGGTAGGATTCTGGGGTTCAGTGTGTCTCGGTCATCCGCCTCCAAACCTCACCCCATGAACCTCACCCCATGAACCTCACCCCACGAACCTCACCCCACGAACCTCACCCCATGAACCTCACCCCATGAACCCTTATATAACTTTTTTCAACAACCTACCGTTAAATCCAAAAATTACCGAAAATAATAAACAGGTATAAACCCGTTTCCGCGGGACAACTACAGTATGAAAATTTCAATAGTTCAATTTGAATACTATAAATGGCAGAACTTTTCTGGTTTCTTCGAAGTTTTTAAACCATAATTTCATTATCGTTATTTGTTTTTGGGGTGTTATGCCGTGTTGCGCTACCTCCTTCTTTAGCCAACGTTTCGGACATCGTTGCAGTGTCTACATCTACCGGATCTGCCCTGATGATGGACACTGCAACGATGTCCGAAACGTTGGCTAAAGAAGGACGTAGCGCAACACGGCATAACACCCCAAAAACAAATAAATAAAATGCTTTTGGCCGTGAACATCTTAAAACTTACATGATTTCATTAAATTAACACATCAGCACTGATTAATACTCTGTAATTAGTAATGCGAACGAATTAGGCGGCGTGCATAATTGTTTTGTAAAACAGAATAGAATCATTGTTGAACAGAATAGAACGAAATCTTGTTTTTGTAAAAATGTTTTACCCAGAAAACGCGTTGCTCTCCCGTAAAGCGATCCATCGTGACTACATTTCCAAGAAGCGAAGAGCCGCGCATAGGTGGCCCCGCTCTCCTTCCCCGTTCGGAATTCCCGCTAGCACGACAACAAAATTGCAAATGTTTATGGCCTCTCTATATCTAATTATGTAGAGTACATTCCATTATCGACTTACTGGTAGTCAAATACCCAATTCTGGTTTTCCACGTAAGTTGTTGATATCACTAGACAACCACCCAATGATAATAATTGTGTTTCTGTCACCTCTAACATATTATATAGTTACTTAATTTACAATGACAGCAACGCGGATTGGAATCTTCAGATTGGTAAATTAGCATATTCAATAATATCTACCTACGTCAAATCCAAGAGGGTTCTAGACATCAATAGTAGGCTTTGATAGTTGAAGGTTTGGTTTACAAGACACAGCCAAGGCTTATTGTGTTTGTGAGATATAATATAAGGGTATTCTAATCGCGGTTAAATTCGTAACACCCTCTAGGAATTACGCGTTTAACAGACTGACGAACCCGCGTCACACTTGTACAAAGGGTGTTGTATTGTATTGTTTGCGGTGGGACAATGATAATTCAGTTTATGGGGTGGTGTCAAAATGGGATCATTAGAATGAATATGAATGATTGGAGGAAGTGGCGCACCACTCTAGGCGTTATGACGTCAGTGCAATATTCTACGGAAGGAACATTCTAGATCAGTGGTTCTTAACCTGGGTTCAATACTCCATATACTAATATCTACAGCCTGTATGTCGGACGAATATCTACAGCTCTACATCAGTGAGGACTAATATCTACAGAGCTAAGGTCGGACGAATATCTATGACGGTCCCAGTGGTGACTAATATCTATGGAGCGTAGGTTGGACTAATATCTACAGAGGGCAGCTGAGCAAGAGGTTGTACGGAAAATCATAAATTACTTCAATTACGTAAATTACTAATTACGTAAAGGCTTAAACGTTTAAAGTAGTACATGATTTTTTGCATAATATTACGTATTTTGCTGTTTACGAGGAAAATAATTTATTGAACAAACTTCAAAAATTTCGAAATACACGGCACCACAACCTAACCTAACCTAACTGACATAGAAATGGCCATGGTAACAGACTAAATAATTAAGAAGCACTCGAAATAAAGAAAGCTGATAAAACAAAAACCCAAATCCTTAATAATCAGCTAAATGTGTCCAACAGTCCGATATTAGGGATTTTAACATACATACTTACATAAATTAAGTTTTTTAAACTGCATACGCAATATTACGTTATTCCAATATGCTATACATAATTGCAAATTCAACCTCTGCCGGTGCTGTAGATATTCCTCCGCACTTTGGTTCTCATAGATATTAGTCAGCAGTTTGAGCTGTAGATATTCGTCCTCACTTTGTTTCTCATATATATTAGTCCGATTTGTTCAGTTTTTGGAATTCCTGTAGATATTAGTAGACGCCTCCGGTTCAATCCCAGGGGTTCGGTTAGTTAGTCTCTCGGGTTCGGCAGAGGTCAAGACACACCCCGACTCATTTGATTTGCAGTAAATATTCATTATTATGTTTTTATTTTTGTGTGAAAATCATGTTTTAATGGTTTTATTCATTTTGTGCACCTATGTATAAATATTTACCTATGTTTTGAATTAGAAAAAAATATTTTTTATTTTTTCAATTAAGAAGGGTTCGGTGAATGCGCGTATGAAATTAGTGGGGTCAGTACCTCCAACAAGGTTAAGAACCACTGTTCTAGGTCAATCAAATTTCAATTTGGGAGGCGGGTATGGGTGCCGCCGCCCCGGGAACCATTTATTAGACAACCAACACTTCTGCCTTAGTTCACCCCAAGTGGTTCGGTATGTTTGGTGACTTAGTAGGGGTGCCCGGTTTCATGGGATGAGATTTGTCTACCCATCGTTTACGTTTACCCACGTAATGCGTGGCAGGCAGGATCGGGATAGACTGGTTAAGGGAGATCTTTTGAATTCTCCAACACGAACCTCGCCTCGGGAGGGATGGATTTATACGACCATCATTCCTGGAGATACTGACACCCAGATTACTACCCATACCTCATTCCTTTTTCGTTCCCAGAACTAATCTCACTCTTGTCTTCAAAAGACAAGCGGAAACCGGAAAATTGGGACCTCCCCCCCCTCCTCCCCCTAGTTCACCACCTAGACGTCAGGACTTTTATTTAGTACTAGCTGGTCCCGGCATGCGTTGCTATGCCATTTAATAAAGAAATTATTTCTCCCTGAGTGTCCTTTCCCATTCGTCCCGTTCCCCTTCCGCCTCCCCTTCTCCTGCGTCCTCTTCCCCTCTCGCATTCCCAATCCGTCACCTCCACCTTCCCTCTCCCCACTTCCCCCCCTTCCCCCGTCCCGCGAACCCCCCTTTCGAGTTCCCCTTCCCCTCCCCCTCACACGTCCCCTTCC
Organism: Limnephilus marmoratus; assembly: GCA_917880885.1. NCBI lineage: Eukaryota > Metazoa > Arthropoda > Insecta > Trichoptera > Limnephilidae > Limnephilus > Limnephilus marmoratus. The sequence continues at coordinate 3,984,747 of OU862934.1, forward strand.
CCTCCCGCGTTCCCTTTCCACCTTCCCCGCCTTCCCTCTTCCCTTTCCCGCTCCCTCATCCCGCCAACCCTCCTCCCGCGTTCCATATATTCAATCGCAGTAGGTAAATTCAGTTTTTAAACAGCCCGCGTGCCACCTTTTACAATTTTTATTCAAATTTCCATCTTTCATAAATATTAAATTTGGTACCTAACATAGGTACCTACCTATTGAAAATATCTAAAATTCTTAAATAAATTTATCAACTTAAAGATTTTCAAAAATAGAATCCTGATTTAACAATTATTGTTTTGCAAAATATCATTCTCAAACTGTCAAACGTGCGGGTTTTCTGAAAGTATCCAATTTTCTGCGCAATTTTCTTAATTTTTCTCTCCGTGAGAACCATCCTCGTACTTCAAGGAATATTCTAAAAAAAGAATTAGCGAAATCGGTTCAGCTGCTCTCGAGATTTGAGCTTAGCAACACATTTAGAGATTCATTTTTATATTATAGATGTTCACAACCTAAGCACCCTGAACAAGTTTCTGAAGGAATCGCTTAGGTTCCTGCTCACTCACTCTACACCTCCTTCCTTGACTGGACTAACAGAAAAATAGAGAAAGATAATGGTCGCAACTGGGACAATTATCAATTATCCTTTTCTTCAATGATATATTAGGTTGATAGGAATAACCTTCAAAAGTTATAAAAAGAGAGTTTTTCTTATAAATAACTAGCTGGTACCTGGCATGCGTTGCTATGCCATTTAATAAAGAAATTGTTTCTCCCTGAGTGTCCTTTCCCATTCGTCCCTTTCCCCTTCCGCCTCCCCTTCTTCTCCTGCGTCCTCTTCCTCTCTCGCGTTCTTACTTCGTCACCTCCGCCTTCCCTCTCCCCACTCCACTCCCCCCCCCCTTCACACGTCCCGCGAATCCCCTTCCGGAGTTCTACTCCCCTCTCCCAGGTCCCCCTCCCCCCTCCCAGGTTCCCCTCCCTCTCCCTCCCTCCCGCTTTCCATACATTCAGTTTTCAAACCTCGCGTGCCATCAATAGCAATTTTTTAATACAAATTTCATAATGCCAGAGCTCACCTGAAGTTTTATACAAACCTTGTCCTGACAATAACAAACACACAAAAAAAGAATTATCCAATTTGGTGCAGTCGTTCGAAAGTTATGTGCTTAGCAACACATTCAGCGATTCATTTTTATATTAGAGATAATTGAAGTTACTACTGACTTACAAATTAAAAAATGCTTTTTAATTTATTTTAAATGCATAGATTTCGTTTTTACGTAGATTAGTTATATTGGAACTATAGGTTTTCAAAATTTATCGTTTTTGAACGACTTCAAAAAGGAGGAGGTTCTCAATTCGACGGTATTTTTTTTGGTGACCCGACAATTCGTCCTGCGACAATTCATCCGGCGACAGTTCATCCTGCGACAGTTCATCCGGCCGACAGTTCATCCTGCCGACAGTTCATCCTGCCGACAGTTCATCCCGCCGACAATTCATCCGGCGACAATTCATCCTGCCTGATCATTTAGAAGATTTTTATTAAGTAAGTATGCAAAGAGGATATACGGCCGTACAACTAAAATCGATATACTTATATCTGAAGGCATCTTGAGTGGAAATCCACTGTAAAAATATTTTACTAACAATAATTTCGACTCTCCGAAGAAGCATGCGTGAATATCAAAATACGACATACTTATACGTGCAGTCGGCTTAGCAAAGAACGGGTAAAGATTCCTACTTGCAACTAATATAACTTTTTATCTGAAATTAACCCCATCTTTTTAGGGTGAATTGACTGATTTAAAAAAAAAAAACACAAGAGTCCCAACCGTCTCGAGCCAGTGGGTGCCAATGGCATCCCCAATTTTGGTATGGTGTGATGCTGAAGGTAGTGGTGAGGGGAAGGAGATGTGGAAAACGTATCTTCCTGGCTATTCAGATCTAGTCACCAAACACGGCTAGGTTAGGTTTGGTTAGGTTAGGTTAGGTCAGGTCAGGTTAGGTTAGGTTTGGTTAGGTTAGGTTGTACGGCCGTATATCCTCTTTGCATACTTACTTGAAGAAAAAATCTTCTAAATGATCAGGCAGGATGAATTGTCGCCGGACGAATTGTCGGCAGGATGAACTGTCGGCAGGATGAACTGTCGGCAGGATGAACTGTCGGCAGGATGAACTGTCGCAGGATGAACTGTCGCCGGATGAATTGTCGCAGGATGAACTGTCATGGAACCTTTTTTTATGTTTGTTACCTCAGAACTTTCTAATGGGTGAACCGATATTGATGATTCTTTTTTTTATTTGAAAGCTGGTGCTTCCCGTGTGGTCCCATTTCAATTTGGTCCAGTTTTGACAACGGCATACATGAGAAAACCTTGTAAGTCTTAAATTTGCATTAAGTATGTGCGCGACAAATGGACGAATAACTCAATATCACGCCAACCGATTTTGATGATTCGTTTTTTATTGGAAAGGATGTACTTCAAGGGTAGTTTGATAGGTTCTGATTTTGGGATCCATGACAAAGTAACGGAACTCTTCAATTCTTAGGAGCAAATTAACGATACTCGGCCGAATCTTTTATAGGCTATCCGGTGAGTCACCTACGTCATTATGGTCAAGTAATGTCTGTCTTATATGAGCAGCACGTTTAGTAGGTCTACTCATATTCAGACAAATTAGTGTACTTCAGATTCACTAAAAATCAAAAAATAAACAAAAATTTTAACCAAACAAAAAAACGACTTCAAAAAATGCACTAAAAAGTAAAAAAATAACTTCGTATTCTTCTACAACTTTATAATCAACTTACCTTTTCTACTCATCAATATGTAGGTACGATTGTTATTTTTGAAGTCGGTGTCAACCAAGGTACCCGCGGCCCGGCGTGTTCACTTGACAGCTCCTCTCCCGCCGACACCGACTCCAAAAATAACAATCGTACGTACATCAGGGCCGTATTTACACTTTTCATCAGTATAGGCCACTTCATTTGTGCCGCCCCTTTCCTCCTTCTTAGAAGTTGCCACTTGCCACCTACCATGATCACTCACTTGTAGGCTTTTATTAGGTGTGGCACAATTTTAAAAATAAATATTCAAATATACGTTAAGTAGGTATTCAAAAATGAAATAAAGAATGAATTATTCGTAAAATAAAAGCGTAACATGAAATAAAAATCACAATTTTTTACGGGATTTTTTATTTGACTAAATCATTAGCTTCATAGTTGCTTCTATGCATAGAAGATCCGAAGAGTAAAGTTCTTCTTGCAATAATGAAGACCTTTGGTATTTCTTCAACCGCTTTAAACAGGAAAAACCCCTTTCTCCAGAAAAATTTGTGGTCGGAGTGCAAAATGCGACGCGGAGAGCTATATCCAAGTTTGGGTAAACGTTGTACAGAGATAGTTTCCTCAAAAACTTTCCTTAAAAAGATTAAGTAATTTTGTAGATTCGAGTTTCTCTGCCGTTTAAGGGAACGTACCCATACTACGTGACCAATTTTTGAAATTTTTAACCCCCCCCCCCCCCCAGTGACCAAAAACCTAAGGCCGCCGCCGCTCATTTGTACCAAGCGTAGTATTTTGAAGACCTTCCCCCCCCCGAGGTCACGTAGTATGGGTACGTTCCCTTATTAGAGAAAACGTAACCTTGAAGGGGACCCATTCCTAAACTAAATCGTCTTGTAAATCATTGCACAAGAGACTGAGCTTTTTCTGAGACTCATTGTGTTGAAAGTTCACCCATTTATTAAAAAAAAAAAAATTTTTCTTTAAAGTATTATGTTTTCATATTATGCCTTATGCCTTCGCATATGCCTCTCTCTAATTCAGATCTCATCCAGGAAGTTGATTCAATACCCTCACTTTATGTTTCGTCTATAAAGTTTTTCTCTTTGGGTCATCTTACTTTGAATGTCGCCCTCACATTGCTAAATTGCGCTCATTTCAATTGCACTCTCTTCGAAATAATCAAAGTTTGCTTGCTCTGGTATAATAAACTCGAGAAGAGATCCAAAAAAATCAAATACCGTCAGTAAATCACCAGATGAGCTCTGAATCTGAGCACTCATTTTATTAAGTCCGAAATAGCATTCCAAAATATGATTAGTAACCAAAGGTAAAAACTGTAAAAACTGCCCAAGCATTTTTTGTGAAATATTCGCACCATAATCGCACGACGCAATCCGCGGTGCCGTATGGGATCACTGGATCTCTAAAGGTTCCATTAAGGTGGGAAAAAGGCGTAGAAGCTTCAAAAAATTATATTTTTTCATAAATCGATGGTAGAACTATTCAAAAATATTTTCTGAAACTTTCAAACCAAAATTCCACGCCATTTAAATGAATGTTAATGTTAACTTTAATCGAATGTTTTATGGATTAATTTCGTTCGCCACCTTTGGGATACCGGGTGCCGAATGGCCCCCAACAGGTTAATGCGTTTGAGTGAGTGTCCCTCGGTCGAACTACCACCATTTTACTTCCACTTTTATTTTCAAACGCATTTTTCTCGAAATTACCTCTTTAGAATTTCTGTAACCTCTAGCTCTAGCTCCTACAGTTTTTTATCAATCTTTATCAACTCAGCACATAGTTTCTTAATATAAATGCGCTATATTTGAACACTAAATCCTAAACAATATCTGTTTTTATGGCAAAAAAAACGTTTAAAAGAATGTTAAAAAATCAATAGTATTAATTATTGGTAAATTTTCACATTTCTCAAAAAAATATTCATTTTCGATTTTTTTGTAAGAAGTGAGGTTCAAATAGAAGAAGCACTTATAAAAAACTTGTCCAGCCAGATGGCGACTTACAATGCGCGGCAGTTGATATCTCCGTTATTTTTTGAGGAAAATTTTTGAAAATTTTAGAATAAACTCTTGAATACACATATTATGTAAAATGACCGAAAGGTATAAATAAAAAATATATATTCCTTATGTATTTAAAAAAATAACGAAAATCACTAAAAATACGAGGTCCAACACCTATTTCTCCCCACGCTCGTGCAATAAAGATAGCCCAGTGCCAAACCCTTTTTTGTGAAATATTTGCACCACAATCACCGGTCCCGAATTGAACTGTTGGGCATTGAACGACACAAATCCGCGGTCCCGTATGTCTGGAGGGGCGTCTAAAGGTAAATAGATTGAAAACTCTTTCTATCCACAGTGACTTTTGTTGTCGTTTATAATCGTACACAAAATTAACGGCTTACCAAAGCGAGTGAGCGCCGCCCCCTGAACTCTGCCGCCCCTAGGCCGCGGCCTATAGGGCCTATTGACAAATCCAGGACTGACGTACATATTGTTGAGTAGAAAAGGTAAGTTGATTATAAAGTTGTAGTGTTTTTTGAAGTGGTTTTTTTGTTTTGTTAAAATTTTTGTTTATTACGCAGATTAGTTATATTAGAACTATAGGTTTTCAAAATTTATCGTTTTTGTAATAATTAAATTGAATTGATTTAATTCCTTAAAATGGGGTTCTAACGTTTAGTTAGAACCCCATTTTAAAGCCTCTCCCGTTATATAATGGTATTAACAATTCGACATTGTGAGATTACACGTGTATTCCAAAGGTTTAATGCGATGTTATTCCTAAGAATTAAGGGATTGACTGAATTTCGTGAAATTCGTCAACCATTTCTCTGCTTTTGAATAGATAGCCTCCCACCGCAGACCACTGTTAGGAGAAACCTGAATTAACGGGAACCCTTTGTCGTATAAGCAAGGCTTCTGGGTAATATGATATAAGCTATTTTCGAGAATTTCGAGATGTTTTCCATATCTATATAAATTTAATAGCCCTCACTATTCATCATTAATTTCGACTTTGACGCGAGCTAACCAATGTAATAATTATAATAATTAGATGATTGAAGAAGAAGATGACAATAATAATCTAATAAAAAATATGAAAGAGAACAATACACAAAAAAATAGAAAAAGATGGTCGCAGCTGGAACTCGAACTCATACCTCACGTCCAACCGGGCCAATTTCGCTATTGCCACCTTCTGTCAAATCGTCATATTTGTCAATCTCATATTTAAAATTTTAGAATTAACAATATTATATTCAACTAATTCTTTTAATAATAAAAATAATTATATAGCGCCGTTTTTGTGAAAAATCACCTCAAAGGGCGCTTTTTCCATATTTTATTTCCACATTCATTGATTGGAATTAAAAAATCAATATTTAGATGATTTATACAGGGTGTCCGGGGGTAAAGTGCATTAACTTCGGGAGGTGATTCTACATTATGGTAGGAGTAAAAAAGATAAATAACTTTTTCTGAAATTCCAACTTTTTTTCCCATACAAAAAGAGATACCTAGTAAAAATCCTTAGTGTAAGGTAGCACTTACCCGAGTTAGCTTGCCGGGCGCATTTGTTGCAACGTTGCTTTGTGTGATTTGGCCTGTATCCATGGAAACCGTTTGTAAACATAACAAGACCGAAAATTTGACGTTTATACAGATCGTATGTTTTAAACCAAATGTAAAAAGATAACTGCACTTAAATAACAATTGAAGACACGCTTTTAACGATTAAATTGTTATAAACTAATTGAACACTTAACTAATGTCATCGCTTTTAACTAGTTTAACAAATTTTCACCTTCACCTTTAGTTACAAGCTGAAGGTAAAGTAATATTATTATCAATTCGTCCGTTATGGCGTATTTCATTAATGAATGTCTGCCCGTTCTTTGTTGGTAATGTAAGGCATTTACCTAATAATTCAATAACAAAATTACGCGCTATTGGCACAATAATTCAATGATAAAATTACGCACAAATAAACACCATTTTTAAAGCTAGGCAGGTTAGGCACGTCTAAAACTCAGTAAACAAAAGTAAGTCTGGAAAAAACACGCACTGAATGAAGTTGTTCCTTTAAGTCAGTCTTAATAAATACACACTATATAAAGACACATAAAATCAACAAGTTTTGACTAACAGCAATAAAGTTTTTAAAGTGAAACGCTACTACGCGAATAAAATTGTTACATTCGAATTCAACACTGACACTGAGCGCTTGGAGCGGGAATTCGGCATTCGGCAACAGTGTAAAATAATAAAGGCGACGCACACGCCGGTCTAATTTTATCTTTTTACCAGAAATCTACCCCTAAAAGTTGGAATTTCGAAAAAAGTTATTTATCTTTTTTACTTGTACTATCATGTAAGATCACCTCCCGAAGTTAATGCACTTTACCCCCGGACACCCTGTATAGCGCCGTTTTTTGTGAAAAGTAACCTCAAGGGCGTTGTATAAATTTATGACATATTTCTACATTCTTACTTCTAACTACAGACTAGATAATTTATTATTATAACAACTTATGGCTTGGGAGGCGGGTACAGGTACCGCCGCCCCGGGAACCGCTAATTAGATAACTAACACCTCTGTCACAGGTCACCCCAAGTGGTTCGCTACGTTTGGTGACTTAGCTTGGGTTCCCGGGTTCATGGGGTGAGGTTTTTCCAGGTCTTGGCGGCGCGGATGAGTCTGCCAACCAACTGCGTGGCAGGCCGGATCGAGAGATACTGGTTGAGGGAGACCCTTTGATCTCTCCAGAAGAACTCTCTCGGAACATCGCATTGCACCGCGGTGGGAAAGTTTGATTCATACGTCCGTTACTCCTGGACACTCTGACCCCCAAATTCTTATCCACTTCTCATACTTTTCTCCTTTCCAGAACTTCCTCTGCTTCCTTTTCTAAAAAGACCCTCCACACAACGTCCTCAAATATAGGCCCTGAGGGGAATTATTTTCCTTAAGACCTCCTGTGTAGAGTTGTGGTAAAATTAAAACCTTCAGAAAACTAAAGTAGACAAAGCACCGCACGAAGAGGAGACCTATTATTTTATTTTATTTATTATGGAGTCAAGTAAGGGTCCTGTACCCGTAAGATTTATCAAAAATATAAAAATTATGAAAATTATTTAAAAAAAAAGATATAAAAACATAATATAAAGTATAATAATCTGCTTACTAAATTTCAAACACGAAGTAGTCAGAGTCACAAATCTATTCTCACTCCACAACAACAATAATAATAACAACATGCTCATACATTGTACAAATTGTACATACCTACAACTCAAGAGTGAATACAATAGTAAGTCGAATGACAAGTATGCAACTGGAAAGGATTCACAGTCAAAAGTCAAGTTATGGTCAAAAAATTATTTAATGTTGGCTATGACATACTTTTTTTAAGGAACTTAAATTACATGAGAATATGTCTATATTATTAAAATTCTTATCAAATACATTGCGTGCTCTGATCAGGGTGGCCACAGGACCTGGAAAACCTGGAATTATCAGGGAATTTTACCGAACCTGGAATTATCAGGGAAATTTGGTTTCTGTTATCTGTGGGGAAATGTCTCCCAAATATGTAATTTCAAATCTTTCAAAACTTCACCGTCTATCAATATGTCTTTATTTGTTAGCGTTACTCGTTTTCCAATGTTCATAAATTTAGTTTTCTTTACATTCAATTTTAGTTTATTTTTCTTCAGCCATATTGATATATTATGTAGGTCTTCATTTAAATGATTCATTATGAGTTCATAATCTTCTCCTACTATATATATCAATGCGTCGTCTGCAAATAATCTTATTTTACAATGTTTCAATACTTTTACCATATCATTAATGTACATTGTAAAAAGAATAGGTCCGAGAACAGACCCTTGTAGTACTCCCAATGTAATCTTCATTGGTTCGGAGATTGTCTCACCCACTTTTGTGGTTTGATATCTATTAGTTAAATACTTGAACCATTTCAATGCCATTCCTTTTATTCCATTTTTAGATAGTTTTTTAATGATTTTATCTCTATCTATCGTTTCAAAATTCTCTATCTATCGTTTGAAAAAAGTCTTCAGGCAAAATATCATAAATTTGTAACAAGTGTATTTTGTTTTTAATAGATTATTGTGACGCAAAGAAATAATAAATGCTATAGATGACGGAATTCCCTTTATTATTTATCAATTTATTATCTAACGAACGATATCCCCTTATATCAAATTAAACATATCAGGGAAAAATGTAGAAACTGCCCTGGAAAACCTAGAATTATCAGGGAATTTTGAAATCCGTTTTTTGTGGCCACCCTGTCTGATACTATCTAATTCTCTCGCAGGCTAAATCCTATAGATGTACGTGTTTATCTCTTTTTTTGTGTCGCTATTTTTCGTTTCATCGAGTTTCAAACCACAAAGGTGCTAAATAAGTTTTCACTAAAGTGTACTTACCCAGAATAACTTGCTTCTGGTGTTAAATCTATTATCTATTACATAGTATAAAGTAAAGTCGCTCCCGCTGTCTATACGCTTAGATCTTTTAAACTACGCAATGGATTTTCATGCGGTTTTCACCAATACATAGAATGATTCATGAGGAAGGTTTAGGTATATAATTTGTCATATATATAATATACAAAGGAAGCGGGCTCGCAAGCGGGCAGCGGTCTGGCACGCGAGCCGTGTGGATTTGATATGTATGCAAATTAACAGATGGCGTTGGTTATAAATGTTGGGTAATGGCGTTGTCAGTAGATGGCGTTGTGTTTCGTTAGCCACAGCAACGTGTGGCCGGGTCTGCTATTCAGTAATTATTCGCGAAATGAACTGCGCCTACCAATTAATGACTACTGTATTGTAAATGAGGAAGTATGCATGTGCAGAGTCAGTATTGTATTGTATTCCTTTGATAGTCCCGCATGGCGCGCTGTGCATTAGTGAGGTTTTAGGTAGTTAGGTTAGGTTAGGCCGACGCAAATATCAATTTAACGTCTAAGTGGTCAGTCTCGGATATACTCGGCTGACGGTCATTAATATTGTGTTCTCTTGGAAAGCAGGCTGCGCCAGTGTGGAAATTTAACTGCAGCACGTGAAATTATTTAATACTAGCTGACCCGGAAAATTTCGTACTGACTCACAATCAATAACTGTTGTTTTAACTTACTAGCTGAATTAAATTCAGTTTTTTTTATTACACAAGGAAGCAATTACCAATGCGCAACTGTCCGTGTTTTGTTTTTGTCAGTATCAGAGATAATTTACTTACTTTTTCACTTACTTATGGGAATTGCGTTTCATTTTCTTTATACGTGTGAGGGAGATTTATTATAATTATTGTATTTTTCCTTCGGAGGGGTACCTACAGACATACGTTTTCCGTTTGTCTCATTTTCAACTATTGACATTTAGTATGTAAGAAAAAGGGGCAGCATTTTATGTTTAAGAACAATCAGCGCATTGACATTTGAAGTTTTTGAATTTTTGGAATTCACTCACTATTCAATATTATACTTATCACAATATTGCTGCAGCTCTTTCAAAAGATGAGAATTCGTTCCGTACAAAATGTATGAGAAGAATTTTCTTTATAATATTTTTTTCGTGAATTTTTCCGATGTTTTAATAGCTATTCTGCTATTCTGGGTGGAGACAAATCCAACAAATCAAATATCATAAAAATCGGTCCAGCCGTTCTTGAGTTATAAATGGTGTAACTAACCCAACTTTATTTTATATATTAATAGATAAGATATGTTTTTGTTTAATAATATGGTGAACTGGAACCCACACATTATAATATATATGTACAAGCTGTTGAAAGAATACAAAAATTAAAAACTAGTTCTTATGTTTTCTAAACCTTGAAATGGGTATTCCAGCAATTATGTTGAACTACAACTATATTTTAAATTATGTGAATATGCTCAAATTGTCAGACCGAAGAATTTTCACTAACTTGGTATTTCTATATACAATTCTAAATGATTTAGTTGATAGTCCGGTATTGCTTGAATTGATAAGCTTCCGGATTCCACTACGTAAATATGTGCGCCATCTGTCATTCAACAACATAAATAATTTCGTTCTGTTTGAAATGCGAACGACAGTTTAATTTGTTCATACAAAAATACTAAAATCGCGATTAAAAAATGGGAGGGTGGGGGTAGGAAGGCGAAAATTTGAGGTTATAGGTATTTTTTGAAGCCAAATAAAAAAAATACACACAAAAAAAAGTTTTGTCTCAAAAATAGAAAAATAATTCTGGATAGGGACACCCTAATCACCTATCGGTATAAAATATATTTTTCGACCTATTCTCATACCTACCAAATATACATTAAAAAATTCATAAAAATCGGTCGTTTTGGAGGAATGCGACCGCAAACACCATGACATGAGATTTTTATATGTTCAGTTTCTCAGTTTCAGTGCCGGCAACCCGGGCGTTTATTTAGTTTCATGGTTATTTACATTGTTTTCTTTTCTTTTACCCGCCTTACTAGACAAAGTCTGTTCCGAGGCGAGTAAATCACATATTATGTTTGTTCCAAAAGAAATGTGTGTATTTAAACAAATATATATATGTATGTAAAAAGATAAAAAAAAAGATAAATTATATGTTGGTATATTAAATATTTACATACATACTTTGTTTTTTAGATAAAAGTAAATTAAAATTTTGTGACAGTTGAATATAGCGGTTACATAATAGAAGTACATTTATAGATTATGAAGAAAAACCCATGTAATAATAATTAACCCGATATTTAAGTGATATTACGAATTGGTAGATATATTATCTAATATTTTCTGTAAACATCCTTTCTGCGATTTCTACCATTTCGGAGATTAAAATAAACAATAAGTAATGCACAAGGCGCAGAAATCACATAAAATAATGTACCATTTCGTAGAACCGAGTTACCCCAATCCCATCCAATCCTGTCCAATTCAGACAATGGTAGCAGGAATCGTTTAATTAAAACAATACAACGGGCTTTCGTATTGTTATATCTACCTACCTAGTAACTATATCTGAGAGCAGTGATCTGAAACCTTTTTGGAGCTGCGACCCCGAAATCAAAAAAATGTTTTATTACCCTCCCGGAGCCAACTGGGGCCGAAGGTAGACCCCAAAATTACTATCCTTCTTATTATTATTATTTTTTTTTATTCACAAAAAAATACATAAATTACAATAAATTTTATACAACAATTAATTACATAATTATGTATTTGATTTACCCCCATAAAGTAGGGCTTGTGTGTATGGGGGGTGTTATTATATTGGTTTAATTTTTTTATTTTTTTATTCAGTTTAAATTTTCGGTATAATTTTTAAGCTTTTTTTAAATTTTTTTATGTTACTGTCCATGTTTCTGATTTTTTCAGGTAGTGAATTAAAAAAATTAACTCCGAGATATTTATGATTTAACTGTCCTATTGTTTTTTTTACATTTTGGAGTAGGAAGTATTGACGTTTGTCTAAGATTTCTGTTATTTTTAAAGGGTGCAACTTTATTTTGAATAATATTATCTATATAAATTTGTAATGTTGCATGATAAAAGTATAATGCACTTAATTTTCTGACCTTAAATTGTTTGAATAACAGTTCTGATGAATGTGAGTAGGATTTTTTTTTAAAATTGTTTTCTTAATTAGTTTTTGTGGTATGTAAATTGTTTGTGTTTGATTTGTATATGTACCGCCCCATCCTATAATGCCTAACTTAATTACTGTCTACTTAAATACATGAAATATATTTTCAGTATTTTAGGTATTTCTGCGCAAAGGATTAATACATAATGTGCCGTTTAAAAAAAAAAGTGAAAAAATCGTTGATCGCAGGAAAAAATATTTTGTCGAAAATATAGGTAATAAATATTCCCTGCGCATATAGACAGACAATATTAGCGAAATTCAATCGAAAATCTGGAAACAGAAAAATCCGAAAAAGATATTGGCACCTCTTGGTCTCGAACCCAGGACCTTCGGCATCCCGGGCCACTGCGCCAAAGAGTCGATATTCGATTCGGTAATTTTTAACTGTATCATACTTCGTCTAAGAACCATAAACTTTATCCATGGATAAAAAAATATTCAGATCCTATTTAAAGAGCATTTAGTTCAGGTTTGAATCTTGCAATCATACAGAAAGATACCAGCCAATAAAATGTGCATTAAGAAAATGTTGGTGGTTCTTAGTCGAAGTTGATATAGTTAAATATGACCGAATCGGATATCGACACCTTGACGCAGTAGTTAGCACATTTGCCTGGAAAGCGAAAGGTCCTGAGTTCGAGTCCCTGAGGTGCAAATATCTTTTTCCGATTTTTCTGTTTTCAGATTTTCGATTGAGTTTCGCTAATATTGTCTTCATTTAATTAATTAAGTTAATCATTATTCTGTTTCCAATTATTTAATACTTTAGCGAAACAATTATATAAAATTCTATCACAATTTAGTTGACTCTTCGACCAAGTATATCTAGACAGGGCGTGTAGGTCTTAAAAATGACACCGGAACCAAAAATATTGGTTTACGAGAACATTTATCAAAAAGAAAGTCCTTTATCTCGCAGTCAAAAGATCGCAAGAAGCATTGGTTCGTACCTTTAGTTGGTCTGCGTGGAGCCAATTTGTTTTCCAGCAAGTTCGCGGTAACGGAATTACTAGCTTTGCGAAGATCATTTTTAAAACACACATTTCAGGCAGTTATAAATATTTTAGGTATGGGTTATCGCGGACTTTATTATTAACAATTTAATCAGTTATATGAATATCTAAAAAAATATGTACATAACATATGAATTCTAGGCAGCGTATCGAGAAAAGTAACATTTGATAAAAATGTTTAATTTCTTCCTACTAAAATAACTACGTCACGCAAGAGATGCAACGGAATTCGATGAATTCGATGGGTAGTCGTATTATGAAATTTCTCTAAGGTGGTGTCACTTTGGGATTGGAATTGGGTATGGGAGGGCTAATCTATTATAGTTAATATATCGATGAGTTGACTTATTTGGCGACCCCATTTTCACGATTCCCGACCCCAAAGGTTGCGGACCTCTGCTGCAGAGGATAGAGTGTCAGCCACCATCACAGCAGCAGCAAGATTAATTGGCATTATCAATTTAATAATTAGTTTCGGCGTGCGGCCCGCTTTCTTCTTCGGAGTAAGCACTTAATGGAGAGCCCCCATGTCAAGCATTGTTTGGATTACATTAAGTAATACTTGAGCCCCCGTGTAGTAGGAGAATAATGTCTTTGAGTTAGAGAGGGAGGTCGTTAAAGTTACTTGTAGCGGTTAATTAGTTGAATGCAGTGGGGAATTAAAGTTTTAACAGGCTGGAAATATGTAGGAATTATGTTGGGTGGTCATAGAACAGTAAATCACGAAACACCCAAATTATTAGATAAATAATTTAACCCTCAAGTCAACAACTCATACAGGTCTCATGGAAATCGTTGTGTCTCCCTTACTATCATGGTTAATAGAAACATTATCTGAACGGTGTTAGAAAGAGAAAATACCACGCTTTATATTAAAATCATAATGTTAACCGCAAAATAGTTAAAATGCACACCTTTATGAATCCAAAAATTCCGACCGAAATTTGATAAAAAATTATGAAACTTTGAGAATTTTTTTAATAATTATTTTTACATGAAACAACAAAAAAGTGAGGCGATGATAACGTTTATAATGTATTTATCTAGTAAATTATATACTTATGGGGTACGTTTTAAGATTTTCACGACCAAAAGTATTTTCGTTATTTGTTTTTGAGTTGTTATGCCGTGTTGCGCTACCTCCTTCTTTAGCCAACGTTTCTGACAGCGTTGCAGTGTCCATCATCAGGGCAAATCCGGTAGATGTGTGACGCATCAACGCACTCAAGACACTGCAACGCTGTCCGAAACGTTGGCTAAAGAAGGAGGTAGCGCAACACGGCATAACACCCCAAAAACAAATAACGAAAATATGTACTTATGGATTGTTTTTCGTTATCAGTAATTTTAATTAGAAAAACCGTAACGTGAGTCATTTTTAAACTTTTTTATGGTTGCATGCAAAATTTTAATATTTTAAGTTGTGTTTATTTCTAGTTATAAAATTTAAAAGCGTATTTCCAAAACAAATTTTAGTTTTCGGATACATTCAGAAATATTCCGTTTATTTGAATTTTATTGAAAAACGGAAATATTTTGACCCTCTGACAAAATACGGTCGAGGACTGAGAGGTTAATATCGGACAGCTTAACCCCTCAGGCATCGGGATTATTTTGTCGGAAGTTTAAAATATTTCCGCCTTGCAGTAAAATCAAAATAAAATTAATATTTCTGAACGCATTCGAAAACTAAAAACTGTTTTCGAAAAATAATGAAATACGCTTTCAAATTTTGTTATCAGAAATAACCATGTAATTTTTTAAAATGTAAAGTTTTACAAATGTGGAAATAAAACAATAACTTAAGGGATAATATTATTAACATCGTACACAGTGTCCCCTCTCACTGTTCCCGTATGTTATGTTTTGTCCCTTTCTATGTATAATCCTGTATAAGCTCACACAATGTTTATTTTTGATCAGTTTAATTTTATACCCTGAAGATGCTTATGTTAGCGAAACTGGTCGGTATTGAAAAAATTAAATTATTAAATAGTGGTCACAAACAAAGTTTGTTTTATTTCCATTAATATGTCAAACCACAAATTAATTTTTCGAAGAAAGCTTCTTTGGAAAGGTTTTCACTTTGTGATGGCATTATTTACTTTAATAAAAAGACAAATAACTTTGTTTACATCACTTTTATTTATATACAATCAATATGCATTTGATCCTGAAGATGTGAACATCGTTCACGAAACATGTTGATTGTATATAATTTTTTTTTATTTTTATTTTTATTTTTATTTTTTTTTTTATTTATTTTTTTATTATTATTTTTTAGCATATAAAATATAATGTACATTTAGATGATGTATTAATTTGCTTACATGTTCATATTCAAATATGTTAATACCACTCTTCCATGGAAGCGTTAGCTTGTGTCTGGAAGAGTAGTGTACATTTTTTAATGCTATATTTAAGTTCTTAAATTACAATGTGAATGTAAAAAACAATAAGTTGTAAGTTCGGTGATATGTGATTATAAGTATTTATCTACTATCAAAACAATTTTACTGTTTGGATAATGTGTCCAGAATTATTGTAATTAGTTGCTAAAAACTATACAAAATTTAACTTATTTGAAGAATGGAGTATCACTTGGAAACTGAGTTATAAGTAGATTAGATTAGTCGGAAACTGTTTTTTTTTTTTTTTTGAGATTATCTTTAAAATATTTTTTTACAGTGTTTATTAATTGGATTTTATCATTTATTTTTCTAATTTCATCCGGTAATCGGTTGAAAATAAGTCTTCCTTGATAAGTATAATAATTTTGTGCAAAGGAAGTGTTTAATTTTGGGCATGAAAAAATATATTTATGTCTAGTACGGTTTTCAGTTATAAATTGATATTTTTCTTTTTCTTTTATAATTTGAATCAATGCATTTCTATTGTATATAGATCTTTGAAAGATGGTACTTGGAATTCCTTAAATAATTGATCCGTTGGGTAGTCAGAAGGTTTTTTTAATATGATTTTAATTATTAGCCTCTGCACAACTTCAATTGGGGAAAGATTAGTTTTGTATGCGGATCCCCAGCTAATGATAGCATATTGTAAAGTTGATTGAACCAAAGCGTAATATATTAGATATAAGTTTTTTACAGATAAAAAATTTCTGATTCTTAAAAATATATAAATCAATTTTCTAATTTTTTTTACAACTTGACAAATTTGTTCCTTCCATTTCAAATTTTTATCGATAATGACTCCTAAATATTTGATTGTGTTTGTTGTTTTTAATATTGTGCAGTTTTGGATACAATAATTTTTACTATGTGTTTTGGAATTATCATGGATGATGATATCAATGTTTTTAGGGGTATCATTTTTGTGTATTGCAAATGGAATTACAAATGTTTTATCACCATTTAGTGATAGTAAATTTACGTCGAAGAAATTCTTTAAAATATTTATGTCTTCGGTGGCTTTAAATGTTACTTTTTCCCAAGTTTTATCGCTAATTATTAGTACCGTATCATCGGCGTATGAAGTAATTTGGCCATGTAGTGGTTGAAAAAAAATGTCATTAACATATATGGTGAAAAGGATTGGTCCGATTACTGTACCTTGAGGGATTCCAAAGTCTGACATTTCTTTATCGCTATTAATCTGATTTATTTTTACGACTTGCGGTCGATTTTTTAGGTAGTTCGAAATCCATTTAATTGCATTGTCTTTTATACCTATATTGTTTAGTTTTTTTAGTAGAATCTCATGGGATATACTATCAAAAGCTTTTCTGAGATCAATAAATATACCGGCACATTTTTCACCTTTATCCAATGATTCATTGATGTATGAGGTTACATTAGCAATAGCATCTTGTGTGCTGAGTGACTTTATAAAACCAAATTGGTTTTTTTGAAGAATTTTATTACTTTCTAGGAAACCGACCAATTGGTTTTTCACAATTTTTTCAAAAATCTTTCCAATGTTTGAGATTAGACAAATTGGGCGATAGTTAGTTACTTGTTGAGGATCTCCAGATTTATAAATAGGTGAAATAATTGTATTTTTATAGTTTGTCGGAAATATTCCCTCTGTTAAACTTAAGTTTATCAAATGAGTAATTGGTTTTACCAAATGAATTTTCATGGATTTTAGAAAATGTACTGTAATAAGGTCAAATCCGGGAGACGAACCTCCTTTCATGCCTTCTATTATTTTTAAAACTTCACTTTCTGAGGTTGTTTCAAATTTTGATAAATTATTTTGATTTTGTACATTTTCAATCGTTTGTTTTTTCGGGTTAAAAGATTTATTGATATTTTTCGCAAGATTTTTTCCTACATTAGCAAAAAAAGAATTAAAGATGTTTGCGCATTGTTTAGGTTGAATATTAGCATCTATTATTTTATTTTCATGTTCAATGTATTTTATTTTTTGTGTTTTTTTAGTGTTATCCATGGCTAAGTTGACTGTTTTCCATATTTGTTTATTGTTATTGTCTGTAGAAAGTATTTTATTTTTGAAATAGTCTTCTTTATTTTTTTTTATACAGTTTGTTAATTTATTTTTAAATTTTTTGTAAAAAGTGTATGCTTTTTCATTTAGAGGATTTTTCAATGCTGTTTTATAAAGTTTTTCTTTGTTTCTAATTGATATTATAAGTCCTTGTGTTATCCAAGGCTTTAAAATTCTTAGTTTAGATTTAATGCGGACTGTAGTTTCAGTAGTTGAATTTTTTATGTGTTGAGACAATATATTTTCAAAGTTTTTTGAGCAAGTCTCGGTATCATAACTATTTAACACGTTGTTCCATTGTTCATTTCTTAGTTTTTTGGATAAAATAGTCATATTTGTGTAGGAATTTGTCTTTGTTAGATTAAATTTTTTATGTTTAATTTTGTTATCATAGAGAAGAATGCATGCATGGTGGTCAGTTATATTCGTTTTCCAAACAATTGATTTGATTTTGTCGATATCTTTAATATTTATGTTAGTCCATATATGGTCTAAACAAGATGGAGTGTGATTTTTTATCTCTCTCGTATTTTTATTAATGCAC
The DNA here is from genome assembly GCA_917880885.1 of Limnephilus marmoratus. Lineage (NCBI taxonomy): Eukaryota > Metazoa > Arthropoda > Insecta > Trichoptera > Limnephilidae > Limnephilus > Limnephilus marmoratus. The sequence continues at coordinate 4,003,270 of OU862934.1, forward strand.
GATATGAAGTTAAATTCAGTCATACAATTAATATATTCATTTTTGAAATTATTTTCTACGTTTTCATTAATGTTTAAATTGAAGTCTCCTGCAATAAAGCAAAGTTTATTACTAAATTTTAACAGTATGTGTTTAAATTCATTTATAAATGACGAGATATTCGAACCGTGTGTTCTGTAAACAGCTATTATGTGGTAGTTTGTTTTGTCGAGTTTTAATTGTATTTCAATACAGTTTACTAGATGTATAGGATGTTCAGTTATTTTGACAATACTAAATTTATCGTGAATGAATATGACGAGACCACTATTTTTATTGATGTTTATTTTGGTTGTAACATAATTATATTCTGGTAAATGATAGGTGGGTGATTCGTCATTAGTAAAAGTTTCTGATAATATTATGATGTCAGGTTTTTTATTTAGATTGTTTAATTTTAGAATTAATTCATCCCAATTTCGTTCCATACTTCGTATATTACTATGAAAAATGAAAATATTATTGAGATTCTTTGAGATTATGTCATTACATGAATCGGTGTATACACACTCATATTCTTGTATTTTAAAATTATTTTCTAATTCATTAGCTATGAAGTCATCCATTTAGTAAAAATATTAATGTGATATTGATTTCTTTTAAATATATAGAGTATTTTCAAAGTAGAGTGTGACATAGAGTTAGTAATACAAATACGGATTTTATAATGTGTAGAGATTGTTGAAGAATGTTCCGGTTTTTTATTGATCATATATTGATTGATCACATTTTTATCATTACTAGCATAATCATTTACAATATTTAAATGCATATCTCGTATAATAATATTATCTATATTTCTAAAATTCAATAAAACGTTTTTTGATTCTACTATAAATTGTTGTACTGTAGACTTATGTGTAGGATAAATAGCAATATAATGCGATAATTTATTTACGTCTTTAAATTTTATATTTAAAATATTAACATCATAATCATTAATTACTTCATTAATATTGAGAACATTATACTGGTTGGAAATAGATATTCCAATATCAGAGTTTTTGTTTATTCTTATTATTGTTACCTGGTACCCTGGAATGGAGTAATTAGTTTCGCCAGTAGAGTAGGTCTTTGTAAACCCAATCAAGCCCGGGAAAAAAAATATTTCTTTTAAAGATATTATTAATTTTTCAAAAAAAATTTTTACGCTTTTAATATTTTTATGAAATTGAGTAAATCTTTTTTCAGTGCAAATAAAATAGAAATCTCTTCTAGAGTGATATAAGTTTTCTTCAATACATATTTTTTTATCTAATGCGTTACATAAAAAATCATTCATTGTTAATTTATAGATAAGATTTTGAGGAAATGAAAATTTACAATATTTATTCGTAGTCAATGCGTTCTTTGGCAATTCGAAGCATTTTTTGCCGGTAAAGGCATTTTATGCTATCGACTCTATGATCGGTGGAATAGTTCATATCAAACCTTTTGTTTTGGACACAGCAGTTGTTGCAGATTGGAGTTTGTTCTTTGTTTTCACATTTGGATAGTATATGTTCCTTAGTGCAATGAGGGCAAATGGGAGGCTGCGTCCTGGCGAGACATCTTTGAGCTGTGTGGCCGAACTTGAGGCAATGGTAACATTGTGTGAGCGGGCTGCAGTCGCTGACGTACACTCTTTGGAATTTGATGTTTAATTTTTTTTTATCAATTAGTTTTTTCCTTAATTGTCCAGTTGTTTCGATAATGTAGTTAGTGGTGTCGTTTTCTTTTCCTTCATTGTACTTATTTTTTAATTCCTTGATAAGCTTAATGTCTTTTTTGTCTTCTAGGGTTAATCCTTCATTTTGTTGTACAATCCCGTCTATAATTTCTTCTTCAGTCAATTGGCATTGCAGGCTTTTCAACATTAAGCACGGTTTCCTTTTTTTTATTTCTTCGGCCGATACTTCTTTTCCAATTACTTTATTTATCTCTTCGGTTAATTTTTCTGCATCTTCTTTTTTTTGGCAAGAAATCACTAATTTTTGTTCTCCGATCTTTTTTACTCCATTTACTCCAACTTTTATTTTTGTTAAATTAATATTTTTTTGAATTTTTATTTTTATGTCCTCGGCCTTCAAGGTGTTTTTTGAGGTAATTAAAATGGCGTATTTCTGTTCTGCATTATATGAAGTTTCTGCGAAGTTTTTATTGTTACTTAGTGCACTAGCGTATGATTTTTTGTTATTTTGATGGATTTCTTCGAGTTTCTGTGTGTAGTGATGATTATTTTTAATATTAATTTCTTGTAATTCTATGATCTTCTTTTGTAGACTAATTAGTTCGTGATGAATTTTTTCTTCCAGTGATACAATATTTTGTTCCAGTGTTAATTTTATTTTTGAGTCTTTCACTGAAGTGATCTTATTAACTAAGTCTTTAATATTTTTAAAAATTTCTTCGGTTTCCATATTAAATTAATGGAATCGCCCAGGTGGGCGAGTTATTAATGTAAGTAATTATATTTATTGTTTTACTTCTTACAAAATAACGCGACTGTACTCGTTCGGTGCTGAGCGAGAAATAAAAATGATGTAAACAAAGTTATTTGTTTTTTCATTAAAATAAAAAAAATATATATTTATAATTGTTGATTTGGAGAATATTGGCAGATTATCATGGCACCGCCCGGGCGTAGTGTCACCCCCCTCCCCCTATTAAAGTTTTCTTGAGAAATTCAACAAGCTAATTTCGACTTCATAAAATTGGTCCATCCTGGGGGGGGATGGGGACACAGAATTCGGGGCACTCCACGGGGAGCCATAGAGTTACGAAAATATAAATAACAGACCGTGTTCATGTGTATGCAATATCTTGGTGACGACCTCCGTAGTCCAGTGGCTAAGACTCTTGACTCACATTCCGGAGGTCGCGGGTTCGAACCCGGCATGCGCAAATAAATTTTATTTGATTAATTTGTGTTATTTCACAATTAACTCATTTAAAATAATATATAGTATATTTGCGGCATGTTCCAGAGTGGAAGATACTATCAGTATCGCCCTGGTGTAAGACCACCATTCAGAATTGAAACGTTGCTTGAAAATGGCTTTAGCCGTGTTTAGTGACCAGATCTGAATAGCCAGGTACTTCCCAACCTTCCTCTTCCCCACCTCCTTCCCCTCCCCACTACCTTCAACCTCACAACATACCCCAATTGGGGATGCCATAGTCTCACTGGCTCCAGACGGGAGCAGTTGAGATTCTTGTGCGGTATTCACTGTAAAAAAAAAAAAAAAAAGTGTATGCAATATCTTGGTCTAGTGGCACCCCCTTTCGGGTGGCACCCGGGGCGGTCCGCCCCCCTCGCTACGTCACTGCATTCTACGTTACCTACTTCGTGTCAACTCTTATATTTTATGTAACCTATGTTTTGTTTCTTATATTTTATGTTACTTGTATTTTGTCAACTCTATATTTTCGTTGTAATTTAAAAAAAAACCTGTACTGCATTATATGTATGATTAACTTTCATGTGCCTAGTAGAACGGTTCGTCAGAAGGTGCCTTACCATTGTAACAATTCGGGTACCAATGCAGAAATAAACTCAGTAATGAACCGACTGCACATTCCAGGAAATAAATATTACATGAACACCAACGGTACTGAATGTCTATCAACCTATAAAAACATTGTTATTAAATCTTTATGTCTATCTTGATGGCTTTGTAATGTTTATAAATTTTCAATATGTACCTATCGAAATTTATATGATTGTGCTTCCTATATTTTACTCTGTTTGTTGTTCTAAATAAGTAAAAAATTTTATACTTGGAACTTATTTTGTTTGTTATATCTCTTTAATTCTTTGATTATATCAAATGTGTTGTTGTTATTTATTGTTGGGGTGTTATGCCGTGTTGCGCTACCTCCTCCTTTAGCCAACGTTTCGGACAGCGTTACAGTGTCCATCATCAGGGCAGATGTGACATGACATGACATTTGCCCTGATGATGGACACTGTAACGCTGTCCGAAACGTTGGCTAAAGGAGGAGGTAGTGCAACACGGCGTAACACCCCAAAAACAAATAACAAAAATACTTTCATATCATTTCAAATGTATTTTTAATTTTATCATATTTAAAAGCCCTAATTGGGTGTGTACAAATAAAAAAAATATGTGAAAGCCCTTTGGGCGATTAGATTATCAAATAAATAAATTTCGTTAGTAAAATTGTACTATTTAATAGAGATTCCAACAGATGGCACTGATTGCTACTTTGTGATTTGTTTGTACGGAAAGGCACGGCCTATTTCTTGCAATAATTTTTTTTTTTTTTTTTTATCTATAATATAAAAATGAATCGCTGAATGTGTTGCTAAGCGCATAACTTCCGAACGACTGCACCAAATTGGATAATTTTTTTTTTGTGTTCCTTATTGTCATGACAAGGTTTTTATATAACTACTGGTGAGCTCTGGCATTATGAAATTTGTATTAAAAATTGCAATTTGTGGTAAGCGAGCTGTTTGCAAACTGAATGTATGGAATGCGGGAGGGAGGAGGGGAACTTGGGAGGGTGGTTTGCGGGAGGGGGGAAAGGGGGAGTGAAGTGGGCAGAGGGAAGGTGGAGGAGGCAGAGTGGGAAAGCAAGAGGGGAAGGGGACGCGGGAGAGGAAGGGGAGGCAGAAGGGGAACGGGACGAATTGGAAAGGACACGCAGGGAGAAACAATTTCTTTATTAAAAATGGCATAACAATGCATGCCGGGAAACAGCTAGTTATTAATATTTTTAGGTCAGTAAGGTATGGTAGGTAGTGCTTATGTATCTATGGGCGGACATTATTAACTTTATTCTTTACTATTGTTCCAGTGAAACCCCTCTGGGTGAAGATACAAGGACGAGAGAGACCCTTCTCCCACAATAAGTCCACGGAGGTGATCTGCCAGACGGTGGGCGCCAGACCTAAGCCCTCCGTGTCCTGGTGGAAGGGGACAGTCTCGAGGTTGAAGAGCACCAGGGAATCGGTAATTATTATGAAACAAACCTATTTCAAATACTTGATTATGCTGGAAAATCAAATCCACCAGTCATCATAGAATTATTGTACCTTGTGGTCCCTGTGCAAACAAAAAAATGTAATAGTGGTCGCCGGTCAAAAAAAAGGTTGGGAACCACTGTTATAGACGTATTGTACATCAGAGAAACCACCAATAACAGGACTCCGTAGTATTCATTATAGTTCTTTTTTTTATGAATACCTCACAAGAGTCCCAGCTGCTCCCGTCTGGAGACAGTAAGTCTATTATATCCCCAATTGGGGTATGTTGTGAGGCTGAAGGCTATTCAAATCTGGTCACCAAATACGGCTAAAGCCATTTCAAGCTAAGTTTCAATTCTGAATGGTGATCTTACACCAGGGCGATACTAAGAGTGTCTTCCACTCTGGAACGTGCCGCAAATCTTAATATATTAAACAAAGTCGGGTTAGTTACACCATTTATACCGATTTATATGATCTTTGATTTGTTGGATTTGTCTTCGCCCCGAGTAGCAGAATAGCTATTAAAACATCAGAAAAATTGACAAAAAAAAAAAATTATGAAGAAAATTCTTTTCCTTATACATTTTTTACGAGACGAATTCTCATCTTTTGAAAGAGCTGCAACAATATTGTAATAAGTATAATATTGAATAGTGAGTGAATTCCAAAAATTCAAAAACATCAAATGTCGATGCGCTGATTGTTTTGCTTTTGTTCTTACATACAATGTTGCCCCTCTTTCTTACACACCAAATGTCAACAGTCGAAAATGAGACAAAAGGTGAACGTATGTCTGCACCCTTCCAAAGAAAAAAATACAATTATTATAATAATCTCCCTCACATGTACAAAGAAAATGAAACGCCATTCCCATAAGTAAGTGGAAAAGTAAGAAAATAACAACAGCAAAAAAATCTGTGCAAAACGCCATCTCTGATTCTGACAAAAACAAAACTTGCAAAATTGCTTCATTGTGTTAATTTTTAACTTAAAAAAATTTAATTTAATTCAGCTAATTATTTAACAGTTATTGATTGTGAGGCGGTACGAAGTTCGCCGGGTCAGATAGTATACTATATATTATTTTAAATTAATTAAATGTGAAATAACACAAATTAATCAAATAAAATTGCCTTACCACTAGACCACGCCAGCCATCAAAGGCCGTTCTTGGCTCTAACCAGTGACAGATTTATACTTTTAATAAGGAAGTTGCCCCCTATCATAATCACTCTCGCCTATTGACAAATTCAAGACTGGCTGTAACGCTGTTTGTTGGTTGGTTTGCAGGTGTCGGTGGATGGTAACGTGACCACCAGTATCCTGAGTTTTACCCCCACAATGGAAGACGCCGGGAAGTATCTGTGCTGCAGATCAGTTGTGACCGCCTTGCCAGATTCTGTCGTGGAAGATGGCTGGAAACTTAACATATACCGTAAGTATACATTCGTGATCATAATGCTTGCATGGCAAAGTAGAACATTTAAGAAAAATAACAAACACACTACAAATCTAACCTTACTGAACTGCGCTTGGCCCCCTGGCACGGTCGATCGTAAGGATTTTTTTTTTTAAAGAAAGACAAAGATTCCCGGGTTACAAATAACCCGACAATATTTGAAAATCTCCTACTACCATCACGGTATGCCGAAAGTGTTGCTTGAGTCGTGATGGAGGGATTAGCCAGCCGAGGAATCGAACACGGAACGCCTGGATGGGACCCAAACTCGATGCCCACTAAACCACTGACCGGTCATTATCACCGATTGTATCAGTAATTTCTTATTGTTCCCTAGGACCACTGCAGATCGATAACGTACAAACAGTTGATGTCGAATATATTAAGGACGAAAAAATTTGAAGAATTCATAAAAATTTTTAAGTTAATTTTCTCGTTTTGTGAAAGTCTATTTAAGTTCTGTGATTATTTCAGTTTTGTGAAGCAAGTGGCCTATAATAATATGATAACAGAACTTGCATAGAACTTACACAGAATGTGAAAATTAACTTCAAATTCAATTATCGTCCAAGAATTAAAGACCGTTCTAGTTTAAATAATCAGGGAAAAATTTATATTTACAAAAAAAATTATTTGATATTTTAGGTAGACATCCCCATTATTTTTCGACTTAGTCCCCGTTACGATCAATGCACTTGGTGAGCCATGGCACTGGGTCTTGATTCCCTTATCGTAGATCTCCGCTGTCAAAAATCTATCTTAGCTATCACCTCCCACTCCGCCTCCTAGCCGGTCTCCAATAGTTTTCCGGTCAAACGTTGGTTCAGGTGAATAAAAATATGCAATTCATGTCATTTATTGCCTTTTTGATTCCGGGATTAAGTGGTGAACCCATATTTCAACCCAAAAAGGCTTCACCTTGATCGGAAATAACGGTTTGAAGAGATCCGAGCACTTTCCATACGATTTTGCTCTTGAGCATTTTGGGAAACCCAACGAGCACGCACTTTGCATAAGTCATTTTCCCCTCAAAATTGTGTGGTAGACTTACTGACTTCCGGGATCAAAATTGCGAGCCTACGAACTTCAACAGGACGGACTCCCTCTTGGTTGAGAAAGTGAATAATTGAGCGCACCTCGCGGCGGCGACAAATATCGCACTGAAGCAGCTACCAAGCCGGATCACCGCTCGTTTTTTAGGGGAAAGTCTGAGCTAGTGCCGCCATATTTTGAGAAGAATTTTTTTCGGTAGAAGAAGGGTAGCATTCCCACCCAACGAATGTAGCATTCCCCCCCTGTACTCTAAAGTATTGTAATCTGTTTGTTATGATAGGAAGGAGAATCTATCAAACAGACCATTTCTTGTTTTCTTCTTTTTTCAACGGTGATACCCTACGTTGGTCTTAATTTCCTTATATGTTTCAGATATTCCCATAGTGAAACTGGACCTGGGAAAGAACCTGAAAGCAAGCAGTATACACGAAGGAACTGATGTCTACTTCGAGTGCAATATCCGTTCAAACCCTTGGATCGTCAAAATACATTGGTACCAGAACGTAAGTGGTCTTCCTATATACCTTCTATCAGTCGATAACACTGATTTATATATTTGTGATTTTTACCGAAAGGCATGGCTTTTTTCGACACTAACACAAACGAGTCTTCCCTTGCATACATATTACACAGTCTCATGTACATTTTGTGAGGAATACGGTCAACATTTCAATATTACTAGAAAAAGACTAGAAGACTTAAAGTATATGTTTTTATTAAATATTCTGAAAATACACTCATTAGAAGACAGACGTAAAACAAACGACTTAACCTTTTCATTCAAAATACTAAACTCTAAATTCAATTGTTGCGAACTCCTGCAACTCATAAATTACATATACCCACATTAACAACACAGCAAAATACACTTTTCTACTGCAGCATTCGTGAGCGTAAAACTACATTGCCCACTCTCCGATACAACAATTTCACACTATGGGAAATCAGTACTTAGGTGATGTTGATATATTTAATATCAACTTAGTGAGTTTTGTAGATCGTGTAAAAAATACATTCCACTATTCGTTAACACATCTGTATTTTTGCATTTTTTTATCTAATTTTATTTTTATTATTTCTTTATTTGTTTTAAATTTATCGGTCATGAATTAATTGTACTACCAAATATGTAAAACGCCCTCTGGGTGTTAACCCATTGGCCACAAACCCCGGCAGCCTGCCGGGTGTGCAACTCAGGTACTTAACCACAAACCTCGGCACGCTGACGGGCTAGAGTAGGTCCGCCAAAAAATGGAAAACGAGCTCAACAATGACATTTTTTAATAAAATTTTAATTGCCCAACATTCTGTAGGTAATTAATAATTAATTTAGTAGAATTTGGAATAGAATGTTTCTTATGTTTTTTCCCTGATATTTGTGTTCCAAGTTTTGTATGCTGCCAGCCGCCATTTAATTTCTTCAAAATTACGAGTAGTTCTAGGCTTTTGGTAGTGACCCTGAACGTCCCGCTTTGAGGACTATCATACCAAATTATTTTAATAGTTATTAGTATACATGTATGTAAAATTTTACGCACCAGATTTAAATGTCCGGGTTAAATTTTCCCCCAAAAAAAAAAAAAAAGAAGGAAAAACTAAACCCTTTCATACACTTCCCCAAATGATCATCTAGTGAATCCACGCTATGCAATTGCACTATATAAGTATTATAAATACAAAACAATACAAGAACAACATGTCAACCTACTAGAGACCAAATGGGAATATAATTCACCGACTCCAGATATTTTCATATCAGAGGGTTCGGCTCTGTGGCATTTCTAATTGAACCTATAAATCCTACTGATCCCTCAATATAAATATTTAAAAAATCTTTTGTAATCCTACATGTATTTAAAATTACTGCTTTTTGCATTTTTATATACAAATTCTTTGACAAATCTATTATTGTTAAAAATTATTAATTATTATTAATTATTATTATTTTTAAAAATTATTATTGTTCGATTTATGACTATTATGTTTTTTTGTAACATTTTGAATAAAAGAGAAGGAAAAACATTTTCTTGATCTTCTATCCACATGATTTTTTCCAAGTCGTTATGAAATCCATGCATGTGACCTATTCTGTGGCCAATGGGTTAAATAAATAAAAATTACGAATGCGTTATTTTGCATACTTAGTTCCTGCTTTTGACACATTTATAGTAAGGCTGTCGATAGGGAACACACGGCGCGGCGGTGCGGTTCGACTTCAATCCGTTTATTCATTTTTTTAAGTGAGTATGGACATTATGATAGGCTTCTGCCTTCCATAGTAATTTTCTTGCCACATTTCAGCTAACCATTGGTGTTGAGTAGTTCCTTGTTTGACCGACAGAGGCAAGAGCAGCGAACCAAAGTCAGTGGCGCTAATATTCATATATTGCGCGAACACTTTATTACAATATGCGCCAAATTTAAATGCCGACCTGTAGTTGATAAGATCCATTCTCACGCAGGGACAGTCACTTTACTGACTTTACAATGACCGTAAGCGAAAGAGAAAGATGCGTAAAACATATGTATGATAGAGAAAGACATGGGTGGGGAGGCAGGCCGCTTTTCGGTCTTTAAACTCCTCATTTCAACGAGTTCTGTATGGCTAAAAATTTCTGTATGTTAGGTCGGTAAAGTTTGGCATGTGCAATAACATAGTACCGTCGCCCCGGGAACCATTTATTGGATATCCAACACCTCTGCCTTAGGTCACTCCAAGTGGTTCGCTACGTTTAGTGACTTAGCAGGGGTGCCCGGATTCATGGGGTGAGGTATGTCCGGTGTGTCTTGGCAGCGGATGCGTCTGCCCACCACCAGCATGGTAGGCCAGATCGGGAGAGATGGTTGAGGGAGTCCCTTTGACTTCTGCAGCTGTACTCTCTCGAAACATTGCCTCCACCGCAGTGCGTGGGATGGATTCATAGTGGTTCGCTATGTTTGGTGACTTAGCAGGGGTTCCCGAGTTCATGGGATGAGGTGTGTCCGGGTCTTGGCGGCGGATGCGTCTGCCCACCAGCTGCATGGTAGGCCAGATCGTAAGAGAATGGTTGAAGGAGTCCCTTTGACTTCTCCAGCAGTACTCTCTCGTATCATCGCCTTACACCGCAGTGGAAGGGGTGAATTCATACGTACATTACTCCTGGACACCATCCCCCCCTAATATCCTTTTTCTTTCCAGAACTTCCTTTTCCTCTCCTTGCTTTCCTAAAAAACCCTCCACACAGCATCCCAAAGATGACATAGGCCCTGAGGGGAATTATCTCCTCAGGGCCTCCTGTGTGGAGCTATTTTATCAATTTGGTGTCATAAATATTTCGTTTTATTGCCCATTTTAACAAAATTTTAATCAATGACCCCTTATTTCAGGATGAAGTGTTGGTGTCCAACGCCCACGAAGGAATCATCATCACCAACCAGAGTCTGGTGTTGCAGAGAATCAAGAAGAGCCGCGGAGGAGTGTACCAGTGCAAGGCCACCAACGAGGAAGGGGAGGGAAAGAGCAACAAGATATTCCTTGACATCAAATGTAACTATTCATTTCCACTAATCATTCAGTTCTTGAAGGAGTTCCATGATTCGTGTCGTGTCAGAGACTTGCCTTAATATTAAGCCGAAGAATACATGTTTTGTTACTGGATTGAATTTAATGACTCTTCGGAAGATAGCTACCTACCTCGTCAGCATTTCTGATACTTGGAGAATGGACAACATGTCTATTATGCAGAGCGTATTTGTTGAATCCATGCAAGAAGTGATTTGGCAATTTCCTCAACATTTCAACAACAGTGTTTTTTTTTTTTTTTACAGTGAATACCGCACAAGAATCTCAACTGCTCCCGTCTGGAGCCAGTGAGACTATGGCATCCCTGATTGGGGTATGTTGTGAGGCTGAAAGTAGTGGGGAGGGGAAGGAGGTGGGTAAGAGGAAGGTTGGGAAGTACCTGGCTATTCAGATCTGGTCACCAAACACGCCTAAGCCATTTTCAAGCAACTTTTCAATTCTGAATGGTGGTCTTACACCAGGGTGATATTGATAGTATCTTCCACTCTGGAACATGCCGCAAATATACTATATATTATTTTAAATGAATTAATTGTGAAATAACACAAATTAATCAAATAAAATTTATTTGCGCATGCCGGGTTCGAACCCGCGACCTCCGGATTGTGAGTCAAGAGTCTTACCCACTGGATTACGGAGGTCGTATTTTAAATTTTGCAGTATGGTGCTTGTATCTGTTCTATTCTTGGAGGAAATGTCATCACCTCATCATCATCTACTTCTTCCCCTTATCCTATTCGGGTCGGGGAAGCACTGCATCGACAAGGCTCCTCCACATGTCCCTGTCTTGTGCTGCTTGTCCCATCCTCTCCTCACACAGTTTCTGAAGTTGCCTCGCCCAAGTATGGCTGGGGCGGCCCACTGGACGTCTACCCTCTGGAATCGCACTCAGTATTTTCCTCGGAATTCGGTCATCAGACATTCTTAGTACTGCCCAAGCCACTTCAGTTGCGATTTTTTTATAAAGAGTAGCAGTGGTTCGATGTTTAGATTGTCTCGGATCGTCGAGTTTCTTATATGATCCCATTTCGTAACCACTGCCACTCCTCAGTTCCTTTGGAGGAAATGTAATGTACATAATTGTAATGTCTTTATTTTATTCCCTCCAGAGAATGTAGTAATATGGTACGAACTGGGACCTGCATTCTCCAATTCTTAGGTACAATCTGTCATAGGTCACCGCAAGTGGTTTACTACGTTAGTGACTCAGCAGGGGTGCCCAGGTTCATGGGGTGAGGTTTGTTTGATGCGTCTGCCCACCAGCTGCATGGCAAGCCAGATCGGGAGAGAATGGTTGAGGGAGTCCCTTTGAATTCTCCAGCTCTCTCGGAACATCACCTTGCACCGCAGTGGGAGGGATGGATTCGTACCTGGAGTGCCTGGACACACTGACCCCCACTATATTCCTACCCATCCCTAAACACCCCTTTCTTTCCCAGAAGTTGTTCTCCTTCCTTTCTTAAAAAAGACCCTCCACACAGCATCCCCAAAGATGATATAGGCCTTGAAGAGAATTATTTTCCTCAAGGATTCTTGTGTGGAGGAGCTATTGTAAAAAAAACATGTGAATACCTCATAGAGTTAGTCCCAGCTGCTCCCGTCTGGAGCCAATGAGACTAAAGGGCGCCTTCCATTGCGAGCGGAAAGGAGTAGAGCGGAGCGGACTGGGAGCTGAGCGAAATAGTTTTGACCTTCCATCAAAAAAGAGTCACTTAGAAGATAGGTGTTTGCCTTCCACTGCCTGTGCGAGAAATGAGCGGGGCGAGCGGAGCGAGGTCAATGAAAAATGAGAAATAGTTTTGCCCTTCCATTGAAAACGAGTCAGTATCGCTTTGTTTCGAAGTGAACGGGTGATTTTTGTGATGTCAAGTACTGATTCTAGTGAATATGATTCTGACAGCATGTATGCAATGAAAAAAAATGTTACGTATGAATTAAATGTACATTTATAAAAAGAATCTCATCTCAAAAATGTAAAAACTTTAAAAAAATAATTTACTTTCTTATTTCCGCCAATATCATCTCAATAATGGTTTTCTAGGACGAATCCTTTATGTTGACAATCTTTGTTAGTCGTATCCTATAAAACGAAATTGGCAAACGGCTTCAATAAACACTCCATCTCGACAAAAACGCAGCGAGGCAACTGAATTGGCTCCAGTTCTTGAGCGGAGTCCGTTAGAAACTAGTCGGCGATGGTGTGCGCGAGCGGTCTCTTTCGGACCTATTTTAACAAGTTCGGTCTGCTCCGAACATGAACGAAGAGTCGTTCATGATGGAGCACTTGTATGCAGTTAACGTGTGCGAGTCGTGCGGAGATCGTACGGAGTCCGCTCCGCTCGCATTAGCGGAGCGGACTCGTTCGAAACGATTTAACTCGTTTAGTCCGCTTCGCTGGCCTCGTTCTTGATGGAAGCACTTGTATGCAGTTAGCGTTTGCTAGTCGAGTGGATTCCGTAATGAGTCCGCTCCGCTCGCAGTGGAAGGCGCGCTTAAAGGAAAGAGATGGGTGAAAGGAAGATGGTAAAGTACCTGGTTATTCAAGTGTGGTCACGAAACACGGCTAAAGTCATTTCAATTCTGAATGGTGGTCTTACACCAGGGCGATACTGAGAGTATCTTCCCTTGTGAACGTAATGCAAATATACAATATATAAATGAATTAATTGTGAATTTATCAAACAAAATTTGTTTGCACACGCCGATTCGTCGAACTTCGCTTTGCGAATCAAGAGCCTTACCTCTCGACCACGGAGTCCGTCTGAAATAAATCATCTAATTATTATTTCTTTTGACTTTTCAGATAAGCCCTACTGTCGCCCGGGTCAGCCCGTGATTTATAACATTGCCAGGAACGAGGAAGCCAATATCTCCTGTCAACTGATGGCCAACCCTATGGTAAGATCCATTTTTTAAATTTTTTTACATAATAATGGGTGTAAATTTAAATTTAAAATATTAAATTTATTTATATAGTAACAATAATTTGTCGATTACACAGGGTGTAACAGGAAGTACCCAAGCGATTTTAACCAGCGATTCCTGATATATTTGGAGTAAAAAATGTACTCTTGTTATTTTGGTGTCTGATAATATTTTGTTTCTATTAAAAACTAATAGTTTGTGTTTCAATTACACGTCGCTACTGTTCCCATTGCTATGGGTTATGTCTTATCGTAATGTGCTCGAGCGATACGTGCTGTTTCATATGGTAATATGCTGTTCGAACGAGACGCAATGCTTATCAACGCACTACTATTCTAACTAGTCAGTTGTGACGTGTGATGGAAAAATATTTTTAATGTTTTTAATAGAAAAAAAATGACATCCGACAACAAAATGACAAGTACATTTTTTACTCCAAACATGCTCAGGAATCGCTGGTTAAAATCCCTCAAGTACTTCCTGTTACACTCTGTATATTAAAATTACTACCCCAAAAACGTATTTTTAGCGATGTTTTATTTTTTTATTTATTTTTCATCATATTTTAAAAATAAATTAAGTAAATTATTTTTTTTAAATCATTTTTATTTTCTCACAAACAATTACCAAATTTGCCTCTAAAATCATATATTATGAAACATTAAAATCTTTAATGGCCTATCTCTACTTATTATAAATCCGAAGCGTCTGTCAGTCTGTTCGCAATAAACTCAAAAACTACTGAACGGATTTTCATGCGTTTTTCACAAATAGAGTGATTCGTGAGGAAGGTTTAAGTATATAATTTGTCAAGGTTTTACGAGTTTTACAACAGTGGTGAACGAGCGGGCTGACAAGCGGGCGGTGAGGATTTGGCTTTTATGCAAATTAACAGATGGCGTTGTGTTTCGTTAGCCACAGCAATGCATGCCCGGGTCAGATAGTATCTTATAATTTAGAGCAAAAGTAAATAAAGTAGCTCATATTCGTACTAGCTTTTGATATACCTTTTAATCGCAAAAATAATTTTTCAATTTGGTTGGGTATTTTGATCTTAAATCCAAAATTAATATTTTGTATAAAAGAGGCTGTGCAAACCTTCCTTTCAACACCCTGTATAATATTTTGAGGCGTATGTATGGTAAAACCATGTACGATCGTGTGAGAAACGTGGAGATCCGCAAAGAATGCAAGGTTGATGTAAGCGTAACGAGTAAGATTATGAAAGGGACGTTCCAATGGTTTGGGCATGTAGAGCGAATGAACAAGGAAAGGAGTGTAAGGAGAATATATGACGCACATGTGAATGGTAGAAGAAGTCGAGGACGCCCAAGAAAGACGTAGCACGACCAAGTGAATCAGATACTTGAGTCAGTATAATAGAAGAGAATGTATGAGATGATGTATGAATGTAAACGAGACAAGGAGTGTGTGCCAAGACCGAGTTGTTTAGCAGTCTGTCCTCTCTGTCTACCCCTGCGGCGAAGCGTCATGATGGTTAGTTAGTTAGCTAGTGTTACAAACTGAAAAAATGTAAACTGTCAATTTTCAGAAAATTAATAATTTTATTTTTATTTTATTTATTATAGATATATATATAGATACAAAAGAAAGTACAAATTACAATTAGGAAGCTTTGCCTGTCCAACTAGGAAAGTTTTCCGTTCCAGGACATACAAATTGACATGTTTAGTTCATATTATATCTGAAATGTACATAATTACATAACAAAAACAAAAACAGAAAATTTCATTTTTCTCTGAAGCTAAGCTGTGTAATAAAGAAAATGTATATAAAATATATGAATATAAGTACACATACATTTTTTTGTGACAAAGTAGAAAAGGTAATCTGGTAGCATATATTATAATCGGATTTACCGAATTAACCTGGTAACATATGTATAATACATTCAGATTTACAAGATGGAGGAATTACAAGAACAAGAAGGAGGAATTACAAAAGATTTACAACATAAAGAAATGAAATTATGTTAGGTTATGTGTTTAGGAGTTTGAACTTTGAGTACATAGTACACTTATAGGAGAAGCTATATTAAAATTTACAATATTAGATATAATAACGAACGTAATAATCTATATGATTTTTTTTAAGCGATGTAACTACAATGATTTTTGTAACTACAAATTATTTTCACTGATTTAAAACATGTTTTAAGAACAGTATTATATTATAAGTACGACAGTATGAATATACACCGCGCTCGTGTCTGGAACTACTCCTGCTAAAATATAAAAATAATAACTATAAATATAGATATAAATATAAACTATGAATAATAATAAAATAGTACCAAATTTAGTGCTACTTTGGTGAAATTGGTGCATTACTTCGTACTCCATACATGTTGTGTTATGTAGGTATTATTTATTTATTATAATAAATATTTGTATTAATAAATGTTTGAACATTTTAGGATCCAGTCCACTTTACTTGGAAGTTCAACAACTCGGACGTAATGTCCACTACACTACCGGCTAATCGAGTCATCATCTTCAAGCAAGGGAATAATTTTGTTTCTAAAATAGATGGTAAGTTATTATCGTAATAACCTCTTTCAGTTATTTTACAACATATTAAATCAATTTAATTATAAAAGATTAATCGAGCTAATCGAGTCATCATCTTCAAGCAAGGGAATAATTTTGTTTCTAAAATAGATGGTAAGTTATTATCGTAATAACCTCTTTCAGTTATTTTACAACATATTAAATCAATTTAATTATAAAAGATTAATTTAAGTTGTCAAAGGAGAGAATGAATAATAATAAAATTGAATTATAATATAGGGACCCAAAAGTAACGAGACTCAGACGGTAGAGGGCGGGAGGAGGAACGGGTTTGTTCGGTTGGCTGTTATACGGCAGCTGTTTCTCGATCAGTGTGCGAAACCGCGTCACCGTGGGTCCACGCGTTAGTAAAATAAAATTGAATCATAATATAGGGACCCAAAAGTAACGAAACTCAGGCGGTAGAGGGGAGAAGTGGAAGGGGAACGGGTTTTGTGTTATCAGCTATTATATGGCAGCTCTTTCTCGGTCAGTGTGCAAAACCGCGTCACTGTGGGTCCAAGCGTTGGTGCAATAAAATTGAATCATAATATAGAGATGGCAGTAGAAGGGAGAAGTGGAGGTGGAACAGGTTTAGTTCGGTTGGTGGTTATACGGCAGCTATTTCTCAGTCAGTGTGCGAAGCCGCGTCACTGTGGGTCCACGCGTTGGTGCAATAAAATTGAATCATAATATAGGGACCCAAAAGTAACGAGACTCAGGCGGTAGAGGGGAGAAGTGGAGGGGGAACGGGTTTTGTGTTGTCGGCTGTTATACGACTCTTGACTCACAATCCGGAGGTCGCGGGTTCGAACCCGGCATGCGCAAATAAATTTTATTTGATTAATTTGTGTTTTCACAATTAATTCATTTAAAATAATATATAGTATATTTGCGGCATGTTCCAGAGTGGAAGATACTATCAGTATCGCCCTGGTGTAAGACCACCATTCAGAATTGAAACGTTGCTTGAAAATGGCTTTAGCCGTGTTTAGTGACCAGATCTGAATAGCCAGGTACTTCCCAACCTTCCTCTTCCCCACCTCCTTCCCCTCCCCACTACCTTCAGCCTCACAACATACCCCAATTGGGGATGCCATAGTCTTACTGGCTCCAGACGGGAGCAGTTAAGATTCTTGTGCGGTATTCGCTGTAAAAAAAAAAAAAAAAAAAAAAAAAAGCTCTTTCTCAGTCAGTATGCAAAGCCGCGTCACTGTGGGTCTACGCATTGGTCCAAAGTTTAATTTTAATTAAATGAAGATTTCTTCTAGTTTCTAGTTCAACTGTTTGACCTGAAGGAATAAACTTTGTGTGCCCAATTTCTCTGAAAAAAACCAATGAGCATCGTCTTGATTTTCGATTTCACCTGATTTTTTTTCTTAAGAGGAGAGAGAGCACTCTTCCATTGGCTTGGCTGTTGTTTGGTTTTGGGATCGTACCCATAACACCATGACTCATCAATCATCACCAACACCAACCTTGGAAAAAAAACTGGACCCCTACATTAACGATAATTTTGAAAGTATGGAAAATATTTACAAGGATAATATTGTTGAAGTGTGAGTGAATTCCAAAAATTCAAAAACATCGAATATCCAAGCGCTGATGGTTTTGCTCTGGTTCTTAAACGTGTAATGCTGCCGCTCTTTTGTATACACTAAATCAGGGCTTCCCTAACTGTGAGTCGCGACACGGGGCACCGCGGTATCATCCCAGGGGCGTCGTGAGGCAATCTTTATAGCGCCTCCGATATAGAGCGACCGAGTCCCGCACCACTTATTGATCAAGAATATCGTTCCATCAGCACTGCAGCGTTGAGGGTTTTATTACCGTTTGCGACATCATACTTGTGCGATACAGGTTTCTCTGCAGTTGCAGTAATTAAGAACAAATACAGATCGATAATAAATTTGGAGGCAGAGACGAGAGTGGGAATTTCGAAACTTCAACCTCGTTTTGAGAAACTATGCTCAGAAAAGCAAGCACATCCTTCTCATTGATACCAAAGAACAAAACGGTGTGGTTGCTTTTTTATCTTTTTTGTTTGCTTCCATTTTTGTTTTATGTTGTGTTCTTTATTTTCTAATAAAAAATTTAGATACTATTTGGAGTTTTTCTGACAAATTATTATCTGTTATTAGGGAATGTACCCATACTACGTGACCCGTTCAGGGGGGGGGGGGGCTTCAAAATACCACGTCAGTGGCGGTCGGTGAATTTTCAGTGAGCTAGAGTGCTAAGATTGAAAAATATGACGTTATTGATGTTGTTTTAGCTGAAAATAAATTAAATTTTTTTCTTCGAAATTTCAATATTTTTTAAGAAGATTTTCAGTATCCCTTCAGTTTGGGATGCGCCTCATCCACATTTCAGCATATCTTCATATAAAAGTAGAAATTTTGAAAAAAAAAAAAATCGTTTTCAGCTACAACAACATCAATAACGTCGTGTTTGCCAATCTTAGCACTCTAGCTCACTGAAAAGTCACGGACCGCCACTGGAGAATGTATGTCTGCACCTTCCCAAAGGAAATGTGCAATCATTTTCATACATCTCCCTCACACGTTTAAAGAAAATGAAATGCAATTCTTGTATTTTGTGTGTCTCACCATTATGTAATGTTTAAGATAGAGCTGCGTTTTGCAATTTTTGCCAATACACTGAACTAATTTGTTGGGTAAAAATTATTCTACTATAAGTTTTCCTGGTGATAGGTGCTTTGCAATTAATTCATTTCTTTGGCAGAAGAGGCCTTTGCGAAAGAGAAGGCGATTAAGTTTGTAAGTAAAACATAAATAAATGTAAGTACATGACTGTGATATACTCTTCCAGGAATGTCGTACGCCACCAGTGTTGCCACATACAAGCCGAGGAATTCGTCGGACTACGGAACCCTGATGTGCATTGGAGCCAATGTGGTTGGTGTACAAGACACTCCCTGTGTTTTCCACATTATTCCCGCTGGTAACTAAATATTTATTTCTTAATTAAAATAATATTTTAATTTTATCATTGTGACAACTATGATCCAAACAGTGTTAGAAAGAGAAAACACCAGTCTTTATATTCAAATCTATATGTTAACCACAAAATAATAAAATGTACACCTTTATGAAACCAAAGTTTTCGATCGCAATTTTAAAAAAATTATGAAATTGTGTAATATATTAATGAATTATTTTTATATGAAATGGCAAAAAACGAAATCAAGATAAAGTTTATAAGTAATACATTTGTCTAATAAAATATGTGTACATTTTTTTTTTCATTATCAGTGATTTTAGTTTGAAATAACGTAAATTGAGCCATTTTTGAAAAGGTTTTATGTTTGTTTCAAAAAATTATGTATAACAAAATATATTTTTATTTCTAACAAATAAAAATTGAAAGCGTATTTCATCTCTTTTCAAAAGCAGTTTTTGGATAATTCAGAAATATTCAATTTATTCAGATTTTATTGCAAAGCGGAAATATTTTAACATTTTTTTTTTTTTTTACATGTGCTCCACACAGGAGGCCCTGAGGAAAATAATTTCCCTCAGGGCCTATGTCATCTTTGGGGATTCTGTGTGGAGGGTTTTTTAAGGAAAGGAAGGAGAGGAGAGTTCTGGGAAGGAAAAGGGTTTAATATTATTTATTGTTTTTGGGTAGGAATATGGGGTTCAGTATGTCCTGGTCACCCGCCGCCAAGACCTAGACAAACCTCACCCCATGAACTCGAGCACCCCTGCTAAATCACCAAACGTAGCGAACCACTTGGGGTGACCTGCATTGGTGGATTAGGTGCATTAGGTGGCACGTGAGCTGTTCGAAAACTGAATGTAACGGGACTGAATGTATGGAATGAGGGAGAGGGAGGGGAACTCGGGTAGAGTTCGCAGGAGGGGAGGGAACCCGGGAGGGGGAGTGGAACCTGGGCAGGGCCGGATCTACGAAATCTGGCGCCCTGTGCAGTAGGTACCGATGGCGCCCCCCTCCCCCCCCCCTATATTTTTATTTTGATTAAAAATTCGTTCACCCCAATTTTTTTATTTAATTTTTTTTACACTAATTTATCAAATAAAATCAAGACATATAAAGGGTGTAACTTTTCCAAGTGACCTGGCGGTAGCTCTCACACTCGTTTTTTTTTAAAGAGAGAATCGCCAGGAGTCCTATACTCTCTGAATCTATTGGGTAAACATAAAATTATGAACATAAATCTATCCAAATGCTGAAGTGATTTTTCATGTGAATTTAAATTCTGCGTTAAATGATTCCAATCACATAATCCTGAACTAGTTAACGCGCCATTCATAGATACAGAAAATAATTTGCAACAAAAACAAAAAACCCTATCTAAAGTTTTCGAATAAATAAGCCGCGATCTATGTAATTCTTCTCCATTAGGCAGTTTCTTGTATTAATACATAGTATTAAATTTACGCTTGTTTGTAATAGGAAAATCAAAATCTTTCAATTGTACAGGATATTAATAAGAATATAACCTCAAATTTGTACCTTGCATTTCCCCTGTGTTGAGCGAACAAACACCAAATTGAGCGAACAAACACCATACAAACACGTTTACACTGACACCGTAAAATAACAAATCCAACAAATCTAATAGATATTAATTATTAACGAACTTCAAAAAATAATATGTCAAACCAATGACGAAACTGTCAACAAGTTGCAACTTGATGCTTTTGTTAATGAAATTTACTGAAGATTTCATAATAAAATGGTCTTTAACTACCTTCTCCTAGAGACTTAAATCGTACAAAATAAAACAATAGGAGCGTACTTTGAAAGGCGCAAGTCGGTTTGTTTGATACTCTAGAAGAAAAATACCGCGCTGTGATTGGTTATTGAATTTGGATCGTACCCATTCGTCGTAAAAGACGCTAAAAGATTTGTGGAAAAATAGATCTTACGTTTAAACTAAATATATGGAATTTGTAAAAATATTCTGTAACTGACTATAAATTCGTAAGCCGTTCATACTAACCTGGTGCGTGCGCATTCTGTTTCTTTGGAAAGTGTTGCTAGAGCGTAATAATTATTTCGTACTATGGGTAATTTTTAAACGATTCAGGGAATATTATAACTAAATTTTAATACAATATTTATTTTCTCACGGCGCCCTTTCGGAGTTGGCGCCAGGTTTTTTGCACGTTTTTGAACGTATGGCAGATCCGGCGCTGAACCTGGGAGGGGGGAGGAAAACTCGGGAGGGTGAGCGGAGAAGGGGGGGGAGCGGAGTGGGGAGAGGGAAGGCAGAGTGGGAATACGAGAGGGGAGAGGACGTGGGAGACGAAGGGGAGGCGGAAGGGGAACGAGAGAATGGGAAAGGACAGGCAGGGAGAAACAATTTTTTTATTAAATGGCATAGCAACACATGCCGGGAACCAGATAGTTATTAATATAATTTATGACGACTACATCCATTCGCTTATTATTGGTGTTGTAAATAGTGGATAAGTCAATTATGTTAAAGAAATTAAGTTTTTTCTATCTTAGGTCAATAATACCCTAGTA
The DNA here is from genome assembly GCA_917880885.1 of Limnephilus marmoratus. NCBI lineage: Eukaryota > Metazoa > Arthropoda > Insecta > Trichoptera > Limnephilidae > Limnephilus > Limnephilus marmoratus. The sequence continues at coordinate 4,025,373 of OU862934.1, forward strand.
TGAAAAAAAAATCGAGTGCAGTTTACACACGGTAGAAGCGAAATTTTACCAAAACAATCTCAACCAATACTTGAAAAGTGAGGTCATAACCAAGGCGACCAATGAGCACAGACATAGCGTAATTTCCGCATCATATCTCAACCAATAGGAGCCTTTAAAAGGGACATCATAATCAAAGCGGCCGACGAGCGCAGTTGACGCGTCGCAGGTGCAGTAATCGTCATTTCCGTTTCATCCGAAATCCAAATCATTGCGGGGCTTTAGAAGTTTCTCTTTCAATTCAAAGATGGTTTCTTGTCTCATACATTCCGAAAAAAAAAACAAAAACGTCATTTTGTTGAGCACAAACCATAATAAAATCGAAATACATGATTTAGAGCAGCAGAAACCTAAAATGAATACGGACTATAATGCAACAAAGGATGCTGTTGATTTTCTAGGTACAATAATTGTTTCTGCCTATAGTTGCAAACAGATGACAAGAAGGTGGCCTGTAGCCATACATTTTGTAATATGATTGATATTTCATATTTCAATGCTTACTTATACTGTGATACTTATATAGACTTATACAAACATTTTTATTTAATAAATATGTATTACATTTTTTTTAAATAAGTTATTAGATTTTGAATCTTTATATTGCTGGAACGAAACTAGAGAAGGTACAGTGTTTTGTATACTTGGGCTGCAATGTAAAAGATAGATGGGATCCTTCGGTTGAAATCAAATGCCGCATTGAGCAAGCTCGTGCAACCTTTATCCGCACGAAAAAGATGTTCTGCAGTCATGACCTCAACCTTGGATTACGAATGTGAACGGTTAGATGCTACATGTTTTCGATATTATTTTATGGAATGGAAGCATGGACGCTTACTGAAGAACTAATTAGGCGACTTGAGGTATTCGAGATGTGGATCTACAGAAGAATACTTAAAATAAGCTGGATAGACAGGGTTACGAATGAAGATGTTATGGTTTGGATGCATATAGAAAAAGAAGTAATTAAAACTATAAAAATCCGAAAACTTCAATATATATCTTGGACATGTTAAGAGACATCCAGAGAAGTAGGAAATCTTACAACTCATAATGCAGGGAAAGATTGCCGGAAGACGGGGCCCTGAAAGAAGGAGAACATCATGGCTTTGGAGGACCCACCACTTACCCGCCCTGGTATAGGTAACAGATGGTTACCCCTTCAAGGCTCTTGCAAGGACTCTAATTTTTTTGGTAAAAACGACTCTATATTTGAAAATGAAACTAGACCTCCAATGTCCCTGCATATGTTGTTAGCAAGCAGTATGCAAGTGCTTAGCGGGAAATACAGATACAATAACATCATGGCTGAAAAAACTGTGACAGTGGTTTGGCCAGTCTACCGTAGAGCTGTTCCGGGCCGCAGTAAACAAAGTCCGCATAGCCAACATGATAGCCAACGTTTGTTGAACGGATAGGGCACAAGAAGAAGAAGAATATTATGAATTTAATTTAAAATCATTACTTGACATTTTTAAAATCGGGTCACCAAGACCCGAAGGCCTTAAATGTACATAGTATTTGAGGAACCGAGGAAGGTTAAAATTATATATTATGTTCTGAAACTCTAATGTAAATCAACTAATTTTCTATAATATCTATTTGTTGTTTGCTTTTAGGAAAACCTGACCCACTGAGTAACTGTTCGGTCACCAATCAAACGAAGGATTCCATACAAATCAACTGTACTGAGGGTTACGACGGAGGATTGACCCAACGATTTCTTGTGCAGGTAAAAATTATACATAAAAATATTATTACGATCAACCATTCATTGGATAGCCAACACCTCTGACATAAGTCACTCCAAATGGTTCGCTACGTTTGGTGACTTCGCAGGGATGCCCGGTTCCAGGGTGAGGTGTGTTCAGTCCCAGCATCCCAAATATGACATGGACCCCTAGAAATAAAGACAATATTAGATTAATAATGAGTACCTCAAATTATAATATTTATTCATTGAAGACAATATTAGTGACTTTCCAACGAAAAATTTTAAACAGAAAAATCATAATAAGATTTAACCATAGACTTAGTAGCATTTAGTTTGGGAAGAATCATGGAATCATACATAAAGATAGCATCCAAAGATATTCAAATACAGAAGATATGCTATGGTGTCCGCGCAACTGTCGCCGGACTACGCGCTAATTAGCATAGTTTTCATACAAAAAGAATTTGTTCATTTCGTTGATTTTTTGAAAATGTGCATTAATATTGGTTAACAATATATTTTGAATAAGGAAAGAATTCGTTCATTTAGTTTAACGTTCATTTGGTTTATTCGTTAATTATTTGTTCTTTTAGTTTATTTGTTAATTGGTAAACAATATCGGCGACACCCGGAAGCGCAAACCCACATAGTAAAAACAGCAGATAGCACATCTACTTATATTTCAATATCTTTGATAGCATCCAATAAAATATGCATTAAGAAAATCAAGATAATAGGGCGGAGGAGAGGGGGGGTGGGGGGGGAATTGTCACGGAATTAATATTTCGAATACAAATATATTAAATTATGTGTTAAACTTTTTGTTTAGCAAGTTAAAAATCAATTATTTTGTTTAGTCATTATCATGTTGCTATCTCCTACTTTCTTTATTCATGATAAATTGTCAATTCTTAACCTTTTCCCCGCGTTGAACTACTCCGTTTTTTCAATACCCATATGCGGTACATGTATATGTCATATTTCAAATACCTATCCAACCAATTTTATGTCAAATTACAGCATATTATGGCATGATTTATCATACTATATAAACAGATGAGATTATTATCTACAATTTGAAACCAAATCGTCGTCTGTAAACACTCCTAGATGTTTATAAAAAACAAAAAACGTAAAAAAACGTACCCATATTATCTCAAAGACGGCGCCATTTATCCGCGTGCGTGTACTCAGGACACTGCGTTGATAGACACAAGTGGTACCTCACAATTAATTCGTATAAACAAGTTCTAAAACTTCTGATTACTCTAAAATTAATAAAATTTTTATGTAAATTCAAAATCACACTTTCACAACATAAACAAACGTGTGCGAATACGCGCGATCTCGATAACAAATGTTATCGACGCTTGTCCAATTTGGTCAGTCGAAATCGCATGGAGCGCCTGCGCAAACTACTAGCGCCATCTGTGGAGTAAATTGAGAACTTTGCATTCAAAGGTACGAGGAATACATTCACTTGATTATAGATGTTTTTTACGAAATACAATTTTACTTTCGAAATATGCCTGAAGATGTCAGCATCGTGATAGTTACACGAATATCCTAGCAAGCGGGAAAAAATAGTGTGATATAGGAACGCTGTGATATTGGCAGTCGAAGTTAGCGTAACAAGGGCTGATACGGGCGCGTGTGAGGCGTGGCTTTTTGCCGTATCAACTGTTGTTACGATCGCGTGGAAAAAGTTAATAATAATAACAATAGTACGTGATTAGCCTTTTTTGTGTTTTTAGACCATTTTTTTTAACTGCCCATGCCCTCACTGTGCCATCTTAACGCCCCCCTAATTTTCTCTGGGTATTCTACTGCCCCCCATTGCCCCCCGAAAGTCTCAAACGCCCACACGGGGGTGTTATCGCCCACGTTGAGAACCTATGATCTAATCTATTATTTATCTAGGCACATGTAATAAATCAATATACATTTACATTCTAAAGAATTTAACATTTGACGATTTTAATTCTAATATTTGTTAGCATTAAAAAATTATTCTTTTGTAGGTTAAGTTTTTTCCCTGTACTGTTTAGTGAATAAAATTGTCACATTAAATGATTTATGGTGGGGAAATTACAATATTTTGTTACCTCTCCAGGTGTACAACGCGCACACTAACTTCCTCCTGAAGAACGCCACCTTCGACTCTTCGCAGATGGACTTTATCAACCTTCCCAGTGCGTCGGTGCTCAACATCGATGTGTACGCATTCAACAAGAAAGGTCTCAGCGAAGTGTACTCGCTGCAAACTCATACGCTGAAGGAACCGCTCAAACAAACAGGTGAACAATCCTACATTTAAATGAGATTTTATTTGATTTTTAACTGTTCATCACTGAGCCCGCATCAAGGTGTTCATTATGGGTGTTTTCTCGCAAAAAGGGGGCAAGGAGCTTGCTGCTCAATTTTTTTACTGTTCCATTTGTGTTGTAAAGGTTGATATGTGTGGTTTGATACCCATGTCGCCTACTTTCCTGTTCCAAAGAAGACCGTGTAAGTGTACCGTTCAATTCAGTACACCCATTATGAGCCACTCCAGTCGCCTGGCTGAAGGCGTTCAGTATTGGCATTTTCTCATATTAATAAAAATGTTTAAAAGTGGTGTTCACAATAGTTTACGAAATATGTAGAATTTGTTGGCACATACGGCGTTTGAAGTTTTCCAAGATCAAATTGTTGTCAATACATCCATATTGATTAAGTATTTGTTTCCATTTGACTATGTAAACATTGTATTGGAGAACGCAAACTATGGTTGGAATAAATAAATAAGTTTTTATTCCAGTATGTGGGGAGGAGAGTGCAATCCCACACATTCCATAAGGGTATAATATACGCATACATGTACAAAGTATTTGAAAGCAAAAAAAGAAAAAGAAGGTGGATATGAATGTACACGAAAAAAAAAGATAATAAGCTAATAGTAGTAGAAGGAAAACAAAAGAAATAATAATATTAAGCTTTCAGGATTCTGTGAGCACCTAAGGAGCCAGTATTTTTCTCCAGTGTGCATCAATACTGGATGATGGACTGAGGCGGGCTTCCGTGACGAGGATGTTTCCAGAGCTGGTTATCCTTTACCTAATTCCTGCCACCCTGGATCTAATAAGGGCTGCAAAGCCAGGAACTCGCCCGTCCGTGAACATCTGGGAAGCGCTGCAATATCTGGGGAGACCAAACATTATGCGGAAGGCGTTGTTATACTGAACCCGAAGTCTTTCTATACTATTCTTCTTGTAGTTTGCCCAGAGTTCACACGTATACAGTGTTGCGCAGAAGGAAAGGAAGAGCGTCCTTTTTACAGCAGTACTGCAAAGGCGGAATCTTCTACTGAGCATGTTTGCTTTTACACTGAGAGCTCTTCTTTGCCTATCGATGTCGTCATCGTCCATCAGATTACTGGTGATTATGTGTCCAAGGTATTTAGTTCCTTCAGTCTCCTGCAGGTTCACACCATTCAGGGTAGCTGGAGGAATATTTTTTGGTCCTTGTCCATATCTTACGACCAGTAGAGCCGTTTTAGTGGGGTTGTATTGCATGTTTGTTTCTTCAGCAAACTTTTCGCAGATCTTTAAAAGAATACATAGGCTCCTTATGGATGGTGCCATCAATACCATATCGTCCGTATAACTGATGTTGTTCAGAAACTGTCCTCCAATTTGGCAGCCTACCCCTGCATTGTTTAGCCTGTCGGTGAGTTCGTCCATGTACAGGTTGAACAATATCGGGGACATGCATCCTCCCTGTCTAACGTCGCTCTTCAGGAGGAAAGGTTCGGAGAGTCCATCTTTCCACCTTACTAAGTTCTCCTGCTGTCTATGCCACAAGTCTTTATATATTATTTAATCATAGTGTAATTTGTAAATTTCATACTTATGTAAAAGCCCCGTAAAAGGGCGTAAATAAATAAATAAATAAACAAGTCGAGGATATGTATCACCGCCGGTGATATGCCTCTTTCCCTGAGTTTATCCCATAGTAGAGGGTGAGAAACCCTGTCGAAGGCCTTGCTCAGATCTAGAAAACATGCATACGTGGTGGTCTTTTTATTCCTGTAGTATTCCAGGGTTCTTTTCACAGTAAATATAGCAGTATCGGTAGACATTTGCTGTTTGAAGCCCATTTGGTTGTCCTTAGTTTCCAAGCTGGGACCGATCTGGTTTAGTAGTAGACGTTCGAATAATCGTGCGATGGTGGTGGCAATTGAAATCGGTCTGTAGCTACCCTGGGAGGTAGAGTCCAACGATTTTGATTTGAGAATGGGAGTTATTATTGTTCTTGTCATGTCAGTTGGTAGGTATCCATTCTTTAAAATGTCGGTAAACAGACTCGCCAGCAGTTGAAGAATTGGTCCTCCAGTGTGTTTGATGTGTTCGATACTCAATCCGTCGTGACCTGCTGATTTTCCAGCTTTCATGTATCTCAGGGCGGTGTTGACCATGTCTGCTGTGATCAAGAGGCCAGTGGCCACTGTCTTCATTTGGGATAGGACTAGGTGGTGGTTTGCTTGCAGAGTTCGGTGAGGTCGGAGTAGAGATGGAGAAGTGATCTGCAAAAATGTTAGCAATTGCTTTAGTGTTTGTTTCTCCATTTATGTTGCACGGAATTTTACATTTCACGTTGCAGTGTTTATTTGTCTTCAGCCAAAACTGTTTGAAATCACGACTATGTAAATCTCCTGCTATTTTGTCCATTTGAATTTGCTCGCAGTCGTTTTGGCATTTTTTCAGTGCTAGTTTGAACGCAGCACGCTTTAATTTTCGTTCATCCGCAATTGAGCCCTCATGAGGCCCGCCATTTTCAATCCATATCATCATTGCACGTCTTGATTCTATGTATTTTTGTGCGACAAAATCATTCCATCCACAGATTTGTTTACGTCGTTGCAATCTTCGTTTGCGATTGTTAAATACTGCAATCGCGGCGCTTCGCAGGGCCTTTATAATACGTGTATACAGTGTCTTAATGTTAGCTCGAGCAGGGTTGTCACTTCTCTCGTACCGCGTAAGATCTTGTTTAATTTTTTGTAGAAAAACTTGTGAGGTTCGAGTATAACTATGGATATCGTGTTCATTTTTAGGATTCCATGTTGCACGGTCGGTTTTTATACATGAATGAAATGAATGAATATCAAATGTTATTGTTTGTTTAGTTGTTATTGTAGGTACGTGTAAATTTATTAAATGCAGGAGTTTACAGCAACCGAATTTAAAGATTTTAATAAAAATATTAATAGTATTAATATCTAAAATTACATTTTTCATGTAAAACTTAAAACTTGTGGTCTTAGGACTTTTTCCACTGGATACCTTATGGCGTATGCTACACATTCAATATTTATCACAATTCATATTACTGAATTGTGATCCATCAATATGAATCAGAGTGCTACTCCACACATTCAATATATATTGTTAGTGCAGAGACGGTTTACTTAATATAATTCCCGTGAGCCCTTTGGCCATAGTCCCAATTTTACCTCATTCCTTTAACAGTAACTTTGTCCCTTTTATAAAGTTCACCAGGGTTGTCATTGGAAATGAGGATATATCTTCTGGTTACTCAATGAGTCTTCCCAGGTCTCATCTCTTTTCTCCACTCCCCCTTGGTTCCCTGAAAACCCCACGAGGGTCTCATCACTCCTCTGCACTCCTCCTTGGTTCCTTGAAGGCCCCATGATGAAAGATGGTTTCACCTCTCCTCTGCGCTCCTCCTTGGTTCCTTGAAGGCCCCACGAGGGAAGAGGGCTTTATCTCTCTTCTCCAGTTCTTAGTTCTCTAAAGGCTCCACGATGGAGAGTCCACTCCACTTTGATTCCCTGAAGGCCCCACGAGGGAAGAGGTCCTCATCTCTCCTCTCCACTCCACCTTGATTCCTCAAAAGCCCCACAAGGGAAGAGAACCTAATCTCTCCTTTCCACTCCTCCTTGATTCCTTGAAGGCCCCACGAGAGAAGAGGGCCAGATCACAATACATATTGAGCGTGTAGGGTTCGCCTTTGCATTTTCATGGAAACCAATATATTATATAAATTGCAGATATGGTATTTCTTGCGTTAACAGACTGCAAACCTTGTATTTTTGAGTGCTCTTGCGCTTTCTCAGTCAGAATGCAGGAAGGTACTGAGAAGCAAGCAAGAGGACCAATGGTATAAAAGTAACTGTTGAGTATTTGCAGGTGGTCTAGTGATGTCCTTGCAGCTGACTCCGCTGCTGCGCATCCTGCTGGGCGTGGCGGGAGTGCTGGTGGTGCTGACCGTCTTCCTGATAGTCCTGGCCAAATGTCGCAAGCCCAGACGAACACCCGTTAATGGTATTGTACTTTATAATAAACTTTTTCTTTGATTTTACAAGCTATTAATTAACCTTCCAGTTTTTTGGAGGGTCTTTTTGAGGAGAGAGTGAATGAACGTGGGTCTTGAAAAGACCCATGTTGTAGGAGGGAGGAAACATAGAGGTCGGCAAATTATTCCATAGCCAAGCTATTGAACTCAAGAACAAGTCGTAGAAGTGACCCTTTCTCAGCTAAATGTCAGCTCTGTACATATGTTTGGCGTGTTTCCCGACTATGCACCGGTGCCGAAGGAATCAATGACGCTAGTTTCTTGGAACATCTCCCATTGTAATGCCGGTAGAACAAGGAAAGCTCTAAGACAGGGGAAGCTATCAAACGGACTGCCCGTTTCTGCACATAGTCAAGGGATTTTTTATTTTTAACGATTTTTACATTGATTACATACTAGGTCACTCTATCAATAAACCTTTAATTGCGATTTTTTTTTATGTGAAACTTCTTTAGCACCGTTGTGATTTGAAACTCGATGAAACGAAAAAGCAACACAAAAAAGAGATAAACACATACATCTATAAGATTTAGCCTAAGAGAGAATGAGATAGAATAATTGGTCTCCTCTTTGTGCGGCGCTTCGTAGCCTCCCCACTCTTGTCTACTTTAGTTTTTTTTTTTTTTTACCTCTACCGCTTGTAAACTGCTCACTTGTATTTTTTTTAAATATTTCCACAGCATATTAATTATTATTAATATCTACAATGCATAATCATGAAATTTGTGGGGTATTTCAGTGACCTCTTATGGTAACGAAAGATTTATTTTGTATCTTGGCATATGGAAAGTTAAGAATATTTATTTAAATGAAATTAATTTAATTAAATGGTTTTTTCAGGTCAAGGATCGACCAAGGCGTACGCAGATCACCCTGATGGATCCAACATTCCACTGAACGCCACCGACACGGAAAGCGTTGATAGTTTAGGTACAGTTTTATATTCTTAGACCTGGTTGTTTCATCTCTATGCTACTTAGCAATGATGATATTTTCATGTTATTTTACGTGGCTTTTAGCCAAAATTTCTTTCAATTTGGGAGGTGAGTATGGATACCACCACCCCGGGAACCATTTATTGGATAACCAACACCTCTGCCATAAGTCACCCCAAGTGGTTCGCTGGGGGTTCTCATTCTCAGCCTGGGTTCTCATTGCCTCGCAAAATCTGGACTGCCCTCAATAGGATAAGGTGCTCCCATAGCCCTTGTGCTCAGATGATGCATAGAGGGGGCCTTAAAGAGTCGGCAATGTGTGAATGCGGTGCGGTGCAGACCACCGAACATGTGGTCAACGAATACCCGCTCCATTCATTCCCCGGCGGGATTAATGAGGTCCACAGGGCAACGTCTGAGGCCCTAGACTGGCTCGCAGATCTAGATGTCCCCCTCTGACCCCTCACCATATGAAAGAAGAAGAAGTGGTTCGCTGTTTCGAAGATCAGTATTTATTGACAATGTAATTTTTATTTCTGTGAAACATCTAATTTAATATTTTCATTACAGACAAGAGTCCCGATATCTTGCTGGATGGTAAAATGGCTGACAAGACTAACAGCAAGCTTGCCAAACTCAAGGCAGCCAACGCAGCGCTGAACTCTCCCAGCGCAGACATCACCAAGGACCACGGTTTTAATACCACGGGGAGACCACATAGCCGCGATAGCAACCCCAGCGATATCTATAACGGACAATATGTTCAGATTGACCCGTTGAGGTACGGAGCTCAAATGGTGCAACAGACCAGATTGCCTGTATACAGGTTACAGAGTGGGCAGCAGGTAAATTTAATCTATATTTTATAACAGTTTTTTCTCATCAGTAGGTTTAATCTATATTTTATAACAGTTTTTTCTCATCAGTAGGTTTAATCTATATTTTATAACAGTTTTTTCTCATCAGTAGGTTTAATCTATATTTTATAACAGTTTTTTCTCATCAGTAGGTTTAATCTATATTTTATAACAGTTTTTTCTCATCAGTAGGTTTAATCTATATTTTATAACAGTTTTTTCTCATCAGTAGGTTTAATCTATATTTTATAACAGTTTTTTCTCATCAGTAGGTTTAATCTATATTTTATAGCAGTTTTTTCTCACCAGTAGGTTTAATCTATATTTTATAACAGTTTTTTCTCACCAGTAGGTTTAATCTATATTTTATAACAGTTTTTTCTCATCAGTAGGTTTTATCTATACAACGTGTCCGGAAACTCGTAGTACAAGCGGGAAACTGGTGAATCTACATCACGTAGAGAACCCAAAAAACTTATTTTTTTCGATCTTAGCATTTCGATTTTAATATTATTTTTTTTCTATTTTTCCATTTTTTCGGCAACTAAAGGGTTAAAAATTTTTTTGAGCCCGGTTTACCCTTCGTTGCATTTTATAAGACATTACACAGCTGAAATCAACCCCCTAGTGAAAATTTTTTTCAAATTTAACCTAAAAAATTCCAACTTCGGACCCGATTTACTCGAAAACAAAAACTCAAATCAAAAAAAGTTAAACCACAAAATCGACTCCAAATGTGATGTGGATTCTCCAGTTTCCCGCTTGTACTACGAGTTTCCGGACACCGTTTTTATATTTTATAACAGTGTTTTCTCATCAACAGGTTTAATCTATATTTTACTAGCTGGTTCCCGGCATGCGTTGCCATGCCATTTAATAAAGAAATTGTACCTCCCTGCGTATCCTTTCCCATTCGTCTCGTTCCCCTTCCGCCTCCCCTTCTTCTCCCGCATCCCCTTCCCCTTTTGCGTTCCTACTTCGCCTCCTCCCCCTTCCCTTTCCCCACTCCACTCCCCCCCTTCCCCCATCCCGCGAACCCCCCTCCTGCATTCCATACTTTCAGTCCCGGTATATTCAATTTTCATACAGCTCGCGTGCCACCTATTGCAATTTTTGTATACAAATTTCATAATGCCAGAGCTCACCAGTAGTTTTATACAAACCTTGTCCTGACAATAACGAACACACAAAAAAAATAATTATCCAATTTGGTGCCGTCGTTCGGAAGTTATGGGCGTACATACATTTCGGCGATTCATTTTTATTTAATAGATAATCTATATTTTATAACAGTTTTTTTTTCGTAATAATAGTAATAATAATGAAATATTTGTATAGCGAATTTTTGTGATATTTCACTTCAAGTGCGTAAGTTAAAGTAATCCCACGGTGTTCCTTACGAGTCCTTATAAAATATTGATCACATAATCTCTACATATTATAAATTAAAGTCCTCCGCTTCGTCTGTCTGTCTGTCTGTTCGCGATAAACTCGAAAACTACTTAACGGATTTTCATGCGGTTTTCACCAATAGATAGAGTGTTTCGTGAGGAAGGTTTAGGTATGTAATTTGTCAAGGATTTGTGTAAATTGGTTGAAACATAACGATAATTGTTAGAAGTGTCGGAAAAAGTCGAGCCACCTGGTAGCTTTCATCGAAAACGCTGCTTAATCCTTTTGGCATATAACAAAACACTGCATGGTGGGATATTCCTCTTTTATAGATCTACAAAAAAAGTCCGCGAAGGCATATATCTATCTTTTACGGATAGCTTACTATACCCATTCTATCTTCTAAAAAAATGGTCACGAACATTGCAGTAATTGAAAAGTTATTTAGATGGATACAGTATTAATCCTTATTAACTTAAATATGTTAGTTACCCCAAGCATTTCATGCACATTATTATAATCTTTCGCACCAACTCTACGTATTATAAATTAAAGTCCTCCGCGGCATCTGTCTGTCTCTTCGCGATAAAGTCATAGACGGCAGTGGTTATAAAGGTTTGATAACCATTCAGTAGATGACGTTGTGTTTTATTTGACACAGCAACGCGTGGCCGGGTCAGCTAGTATGAAATAAAGAATGTACAGTATTCAAAACATTATTTTTTGTTTCATCCAGGTATACGTCACAAGTAATCCAAATGCAGAAGAGGAAAGGAGAGAGGACATGCGGGGGCATGTGTATGATCGGGTTTACGAAGACATGATTAAGTTCAGGAGATCTCCCGGAGTGCAATCACAGATGGTAACTAATAATGCATTTAATTCTGAAGCCTTCTAACTAATTCTATTGAAGATTTATGTTAGGTAAAATGTCCAATTAACCCATTGGCCACAAACCCCGACAGCCTGCCGGGTGTGCGACTCAGGTACTTAACCACAAACCCCGGCACGCTGACGGGCTAGAGTAGGTACGTCAAAAAACAGAAAACGAGCACAATAGTGACATTTTTTAATAAAATTTTAAATGCCGAACACTCTGTAGATAATTAATCATTAATTTCATAGAATTGGCAATAATATGTTTCTTATGTTGTTTTTTCCCTGTTATTTGTGTTCCAAGTTTTGTATGCAGCCAGCCGCCATTTAATTTCTTCGAAATTGCGAGTGGTTCTAGGCTTTTGGTAGTGACCCTGAACGTCCCTGATTGCTTTGAGGACTATCATAGACAATTATTTTAATAGTTATTAGTATACATGTATATAAAAATCAAAAATTATTATTGTTCGATCTAAGAATCTTATGTTTTTTTGTAACTTTTTGAATAAAAATGTGGAAAAAAACAGACGAAAAAAAGGAAGGTTATATTTGTAACCTTATTTACACATATTTTAATATTTAAAAAAATATATTTTTTATGTTTTTCTTTACCTTAATCCAATATGTAAACAATTTTAAAGAAATTATTTAATTTGAATATACGGTTCAAAAGTAACAATAGATTTAGTACACCAATGCAGGTTTTCAATTTTTGGTACAAAATTAATTCAGTGGTGAAGGCCAACTTTTTAGCTCATTAATTCTGTGGCCAATGGGTTACGGAGTGTTTTCACAAAGAAATTTTTACCCAAAAACATATTTTTTAACCCGGCGTCAATGACGTGAAAATAATTACGCCGTCAATGACGCCGGGTAACCGTGACCCGAATTTTATCTATGGGTTGTACCAAAACTGAAAGGGTTATCTTGATTTTGAAAATTATTTATTATTTATGGGAATTTTTTATAAATCAACTTTTTACTATCTTAGTAAGAAACACATGCAAAATCTCAACTATGAAAACATAACTATAGAATTTTATTTCAACTATAGGTCATATTTTCCCGTTTTAACTTGACACACGAGTATCTCCTTCCGCAAGCGGCGTCGCACTGAGCATGCCGGCGGTGCGGGTAGAAATCAAGGATCGAATCGCTGATCAAGGATCGAATCTTACGAAATCCAAAAAAATACTTTTATTTTTAAAAATCAATATCCAATCTTCAAACCACTCCAATATGACCAAGCAAAAGAAAGCGACATCTAGTGACTCCGAATAAGAAAACAAATACTAATAAGATGATCAAATGTATTGGAAAAGGTGCAAAGGTTCACATTGATAAAAAGAGTGCTTCGTAGTCTCCACACTCTTGTCTATTTTAGTTTTCTGAAGGTTTCACTTCTACTGCGCGTGAATTGCACACTCTGATTTTTTTTGTTGATTCTTATTCTCTACTAGTAGACGGCCGGCATAGTCCATCGGTAAGGCTCTTGGCTAGCACTCAAAAGGTCGCGGGATCGAATCCCGGCGTGGCAAATAAATTTTATGTGATTAATTTGTGTTTATTCAATTTATTCATTTAAAATAATATATAGTATATTTGCGGCACGTTCCAGAGTGGAAGATACTCTCAGTATTGCCCTGGTATAAGACCACCATTCAGAATTGAAACGTTGCTTGAAATGGCATTAGCCGTGTTTGGTGACCAGATCTGAATAGCCAGGTACTTCCCCACCTTCCTCTTCCCCATCTCCTTCCCCTCCCCACTACCTTCAGCCTCACAACATACCCCAATTGGGGATGCCATGGTCCCACTGGCTCCAGACGGGAGCAGTTGGGACTCTTGTGCGTTATTCATGTAAAAAAAGGTACCCTGCATGCGTCGCAAAGCTACTCAAAGAAAGAACAGACAATATTTTTGTTTTTCCGTCTGGTGCATACACGGATAAATCAGAAGGTTTATCGACGCGTGAGCAGATCACATACAGCTATCTGTGGGAGAAGCATGGATTTTTCAAAATTGCCCCCTGCTATCCCCTACCGCTACTATGTCTCCTTTGCAATCCCTCCTTTTGTCACTCCCTCGTCCCCCATTCTGCGTCCTTCCCTGTGCATCCCCATTCAACCTCCATTCCCGTCTCCTTCCACCTTCCCCGCCTCGCCCCTCCGCATCCACCAGTCCCGCGAAATCCCCTCCTTCATTCCCCTCCCCCCTCCCGGATTCCCTCCCTTTCCCGTGTTCCCTCCCTGTGGCTATACTATATGAAATACACAAACCAACTCGCACGCCACCTATTGTAAATCTTACATGCAAATTTCATAAAATGCATTTGTAGCCTGTGCACAAATACCATTTCTCCTTCAATTCTGATTAATATATTTTGTTTCAGATACCAGACATATCTCCATTAAGTCATCCCGAGTTGTACATTAACTGTCACCCCCCGCTGCAAGCCCTTTACAGTACGGTCGGGGGGAGCGGTTCCACCACAACACAAAATGGCGGCAGCGGCGGCCATGTTTCTAACAAGATGGCGCCCAGTTGGTTTCCCGCCAATCAGCACATTGTCAATTATAGTTCCACCGGCCAGCCACAGATGGTCTCCAGATCAGGTACCTATTTAACTATGATATAATTAGCAGTATTGGATACGCGCCATAAATATATTTGGATCCATTTGGGCATTAATTTCTTTAAATTAATAATTTATGCTATGAGACCATGAGGGCGCCATCTATGGTTTTTGTATTGTATTGAATTTACCTATGTGACTTGAAATTCAGTGTATTCATGCATTTCCTTACCTTTGTGAAGCAGGCAATTACTTCCGACGGGAGTGTCAGTGAAAGGCCAAGAGATGTCACTCCTAGTCACGCATAATCGAATAATTCACCCAGAATTGAATTATTGTTGTACAAGATTTTTGGCACGTATTATTAATATGCAAATTTATTCATTGTTGAAACTTCCTTGCTGTGCGAAACATCTGTTAAGATTATGCAATACCGCCTTGATATTTTTTAATGAAAAGAAGTGTCTTTTGTGTTGGACATCGTTGATGAGCTGCATTCTCTGAGTGAGTATTGTTTGTTTTCACTTTGGAATTTGGAATTGCTGGGTCAACTGTTTTTGTGTCACATAGGGAAGAATTCAATTTTCGTTAATTTACATAGGGTAGTCATTCCCTCGTGTATGGGGCTATTTACACGCCCCTACAAGTATTTATTAGTTAACTGGCTGGTATCCGGCATTATTGCTCGTGTTGATCCGTGTTCGGTATTGCGTTAATAAAGAAATTGTTTCACCCGGCGTGTCCTTTCCCGTTCGTCCCGTTCCCCGTCCGCTTCCCCCTCCCCTCCCAGCTTGCGTGTCACCTATTGCAATTTTTTTATACAAATTTCATAGTGCCAGAGTTCACCAGTAGTTTTATACAAACCTTATAACAATAATGAACACTGCCAATGCCCCTCTCACAAAAATAAAGTTGGTTGTTTTCAGGTGGAAAAATGTAATAAACAGTAATTATTGAATGAAACAATAGTATATATTGAATTATTTGGCGGGTAATAGATAAGCCGCCATAGCTCAGTGGTCAAGAGCAGCTGACCGGCAATCAGAAGGACACTGGTTCAAGTCCCGTTGGCGGCATGTTTCTTTTCTCGGAAAATTTTTTCAGTGTGGATGAGTGTTTCAGACTGATAATTATTGCTTATAATAATTGTTACCCTTTGTCTATGCCTAAAAATCTTGTCTTAAACGTTAGTTTACCAATTAAAAATAATAATAAATAAAAAATATATTTCTTTCTTTGTTATGAATACATATTTGCATTTTTATTGTAAGACATAATTAAATTAAAAAAAAACTGAAAATAGTTTTTTTTTTACATTAGCTCCATAAAGGAGACCCTGAGGAAAATAATTCCCTTAGTGGAATGTCATCTTTGGGGATGCTGTGTGGAGGGTCTTTTTAGGAAAGAAAGGAGAGGATGTTCTGGGAAGGAAAAGGGTATTACGTGTGGGTAGGAATCTGGGGGTCAGTGTGTCCAGGAGTGACGGACGTATGAATCGAGAGAGGTGAATGGAGAGGTCAAAACTTCTCCCTCAACCGGTGTATCTTGATCCGGCCTGTCACGCAGTTGGACGGACGCATCTGCCGCCAAGATCCGGACAAACCTCACCTAATGAACCCGGGCACCCCTGCCAAGTCACCAAACGTAGTGAACCACTTGGGATGGATGACCTATGGCGGGGGTGTTGGTTATCTAATAAATGGTTCCTGGGTCGGTGGTACCCATACCCGCCTCCCAAATTGAACTAATTAATTTTTAGGGTTGATTTATTTATTTTTCTTTCAGGGACGCCTCTTTCAAACGGACCATCAAACGACAAGGATTATTTGATAATGTCGCCAGCCCAGAAGGCGACGGTCATCCCAAAGAATTACACGCAATCTGGTAACATTTACCACGGATTTGGGCGCACAAACAACCAATCATTTGACGGCACTCCATACGCCATGCCTAGTATGACAGCACAAAGAAGTGAGTTGACATTCCAATGTATTTAATATCCTACTAGCGTACCCTGCATGCGTTGCAATTGCAAACAAGGAAAGAAAATTTGTGTTTTAATTCTGTTTATCGAAGTGCTTTTGGATAGACAATATTATTTGTTTTTCCGTTTGGTGTCTACACAAATAAAATTCATACCTCAGAAAGTTTTCTGAAGTACGAACATGCCACATACAGCTGTCCATGTGAGAAGCATGGATTTTTTTAATTTATCCCCTGCTATCCTCTACTGCTATTATGTCTCCTTTGCAATCCCTCTCTCTACCCCTCCCTCTTCCCCCATCTCTCCATCACCCCTCCCGCGTCCCCCCATTCCGCTCCCCCTATCCCGCATTCCCTCCCCCCTTCCCATTTTTTTCATCTTTCCCCCACCCTAGCCCCCCTCCCGCGAACCCCCCTTTTTCCCCTCCCCTTCCCGGATTCCTCTTACCTGTCCTCATTCCCTCGCTGCTACTAAACTACATGAAGTACATGCCCGGGTTTATGAGGTGAGGTTTGTCCAGGTCTTTATCCCTCCAGGTTCACCCCCCTCCCAGGTTCCCCTCCCCCTTCCCCCCCCCCCTCCAGCATTCCATACATTTAGCCCCGGTACATTCAGTTTTCAAACAGCTCGCGTGACACCTATTGCAATTTTTTTATACAAATTTTATGATGCCAGAGCTCACCTGTAGTTTTTTACAAACCTTGTCCATCAATAACGAACACAAAATAAAAATTATCCAATTTGGTGCAGTCTTAAGTTACGAGCGTACATACATTTCGGCGATTCATTTTTATTTATATAGATGTGTATTTTTCCTTTATTCCAGTTCTTTCACCGTCATCCATGGGACCCCCCTCCTTGCCAGTCAAATACGAAAGACTATCACCAGAAGACTCCATGAGATCTCTCCACATCCGACTCGACCCGCCCAACATCGAGAGCCGATCGCCGACTATTTCTCCGGAAATGTGCGAAATGACAACAGACTTTACTTCGCAGCACAGAACACCCACTGCAGAAGCAGAAACCATGCTATTGGAAAGTTCCCACTAATGCTGCATAACCAAACTGAATCAAAATCCATATTGCATTAATTAACCTAACTGCCGTCAACTGTATAATATTACTAACAATGTCACTGCCAACTCCGCGAAGAATTTGAATGGTTCGAGAAATTCTGCACCTGCCAATTGGCATGTTCGTCAATATAACTTTCAATGCTCGGTGTAAATTCGGCTACAGTCGGTATTACGGGGAAGGGTCACATTTACCTTTTTCAGCTTTAGGCATGTGTAACTCGCAGAGCGATCGCCGTCTGACTGTTTTCTTATTAAAACCGTTTAAAGAAAGTCAACGCCTAAAGCTACTCAACGTTGCACGTGTAGTTACAAAACCACAAGCAATTAAAACATGGTGGATCATTTTGACCCATCCCCCATGACGCCGGGTTATAGACAGAGCTTTCCAACTTGGAGTTATCAAAGTTTTCATTGTCCAAGGCTGGACAAGTGAACCTAATATAGATATTGATGATCGAAAAAGATGTCAACGTTACTGTAAAAGCCCGAACTACGGTAAATCCTAAGATTTTCCTGTAAATCCTAAGATTTACCAATTCTTAATGGTAAAAGTCCGAACCGTTCTATAATCATCGTTCACCAACCTAACCTAACCTAGACAAACAGGGTCGACCCTGTGCAGATGTAATTGGATCAGTCCAATGATACCTAACCTAATGTAGCGCCATTGAAAACATCCTTAACCACTGGGGCGATTATGGTCGAAAAATGGATCACTTTTATTTTTCTGCGATTGATAGCGGTCCAAAATTGGACCAAATTTTTCTACCATTCGTAAAACATTTATTGTAATTGTTTAAAACATTTCCATGGCCAGCCATTTATTTTAAAACGAAGCTATTGAAATGCTTTATCTATTATGACCATAGATGTTACAAATGCGAAATTCGTACAAGAAAATATAAATTTTAGAACGATCTTAAAAATAAATTTAAAAAATATTTTTTTCCTGCCGAATTTTTGATCAGTCGTTTACGGTTAAAATTAATATTTTTTTTCCCATAGATATGCACCTATACAAGTATACCACAGACAATATACAGAAATCGAAAATATTCTATGTTGACTCGAATAAGTACCTCTCATGGCAGTTTTAAAGTAAAAACAAGCAGGAATCGCGCGGTTACAAACTTACACAATTTTTTTTATAAATCATACAAATATGAGATAAACGGTAAAATACAGGTTAATTGATTGGTTATATAGCACTGTAATAAGTTTTTAAGTCTCCCTGTTAAAATTCGAAGGTATGATTTTTTTAATGTTGGCAAAAAATTTAAAAAATGATCTTCTGGGAAATCTCGAGCAATCGAGGCAAAATTGATCGCTCTAGTGGTTAACATGACGTGGCTAAATGTTTGTTTTAATTACTTTTTTACATGAAATAAAATATTCAAATAAAAAAACTTACCACGGACAAACTAAAATAATGTAATAAATAATGAAAACAATGTAATAAATAATTTGTATAGCTATTAATAATTCTATAAGTATGTAATTAGGTAGTTATTTTTGTAAACAAAACTTGTGATGAAAAATCAATTATCTGCAAACAGAGATTTTTGATTAGTGCCATGCACCTAGTTTTAAAGACTGATTCTGTATATGAAAGGTATTATAAAATAATGGAAGATTATCTGTTGAACCATTTTGTTGTGTAATTTCATTATTAATTTGAAATCAGTACTAAGTCAATTATCGCAACAACATTATGTTCATAAATAAACCAATCCTTAGATCGATAACTTCAGGCCTTCTCCATACAAACAATTTACCATATCAACTTAACCACGGATGAAACGAAATAGAACTAAAGATAGAGGAAGTTCATGGCCATTCGTCTATCATAGACAATATAGTTGCACTCGACCCACTCCATTAATTCATTAGCCCAAAAAAATTGTTTAAAAAATAAAAATGCTTGGAAACAGAAAAATGCTAATGAATTTTAACATTTTTCTGCTTACATTAGAAAAATGAAAAACACAAGGGTACATATTTAAATATTTTTATTTTCAGAATGACAATTGATAATAACACATAAAAACATTGGGTCTGTTCCACCGATGAATTGAAAAAATTGATTTACGCATAAATTAAACTGAAAATTAATGATTTATGTAATTACCTTATTCCTTGATGAATTGTTAACATATATTTACCATTTTTTCTGTTTCTGATAACCACAAAGTTAAAGCTACATTTAAAAGTTTAATACTTTTTTTTTATTTTTATTATTACTTTCATTCATAAATTATAATATAAATTGTATAAAGACCATTATTTAGATATGATTTTGTATAATTTAGTATTTTATATGAAATTATAATAAAATTAGATGTTATCCATCATTGTCTCAAGAAACGTGTTGTTATTATCAATAATATATTAAGTCAATTATTATTAATTTATTACTGGAAGACAATGTTAGGATAAGTGAATTATTAATCTAGTTAAGAAATATTATTTATCATTGAAGAAGAAGATAACAAAAATAATCTAAAGGGAAATATGAAAGAGAAAAGACTCAGAAAAACAGAAAAAGACAATGGTATAACTGGCGACTGGGACTCGAACCCAGACCTCTCGTCTAACCGGGACGTCTGCATTAACCAATTTCGCCATTGCCACCTTCTGTCATACCGTCATATTTGTCCATCTCATATTTCAAATTTTAGAATTAACAATATTATCTTCAACTAATTCTTTTTTCATATTGTGGGCAACTACACTTTTTATTATTTAATATATTTTGTTAATTTTATATTTATTTACCGCAAAATACCAGATTACTCGTTTAATCAAGGGAGACCTAATTTGTCCCAGCGCACATAGGTCTCATATTTTTATTTTATTTTCCTTTTATAAAAAATCAATCGTTCCGTATGAATAAAATCGGATATATTTATCCGAGACGCTATCCAGGTTACAAACCAATTCTTAGAATGAAATTTTAAAAATAAAAAGGGGGTTGCCTATAATATGGAAAAATAATTATTAGAAGATAATTTTGTTAATTCTAAACTTTGAAATAAGACATTTACAAATATGAAAGTTTGACAGAAGGTGGCAATAGCGAAATTGGTTAACGCGCACATCCTGGTTAAACAAGAGGTTCTGGGTTCAAGTCCCAGTTGCGACCATTGTCTTTTTCTGTGACTTGTTCTCTTTCATATTTTCGTTTAGATAATTATTGTTATCTTATTCTTCAATGATGTATTACATTGATGGAATTAACCTTCAAAAGTTATAAAAAGGGAGTTTTTCTTATAAAAAAAATTAAATATTATTTAGCAATCGATGCATTTAATTTAACAATATCTTAATATTATCAAATTGTTTTCAACAAGATATTAGTTTTAAGGATTTGTATGAAGGGATGAAATTATTTTGACATTGTAAAAAATTTATTTTGAAAAAGATGAAAAAATGTCGGTAGAATTTTGGTCAGCTGGTTTGACCAAGTCAAGCAAATGTTGATACTTGCGTTTAATACCGCTGCTGTTGTGCCGGTTCGTGACCGGAGGGGACCCAGCAGTAGCGTTTGGGGCGCATTGGGCGACCTCTCCAGCCGGACTCTCCCTGCCCATCGCCTTGCACCGCAGTGGGTGGGTTGGATACATACGTCCGTCACTCCTGGAAACTCTGAATCCCAGCATCCTACCCACCCCTTTACCTTTTCCCTCCCTGACCTTCCTTCCCCTCATATCACACTTAAATAACCCTACAAATAAAATCATGAATATACAACCATCAACAAATAACGTCATTACAGCGGCGAGGAGTAGGCGTCCCCGGTGCGGGCCAAAACTGTTGGTGAATTACACCAACATTCGCGGCCTGCACACCAATTTAAATTCTGTCCACCACCACCTTTTTTTCCAACGCCCAAACCTACTTTTCCTGTCTGAAACCCAGATAGCTGAGCCTGTAGACACCTCCTATCTGAACTGCCCGGGCTTCACCCTCGCAGGCAAGTTCAGACCTAAAGGAGGTGTCTGTCTCTATAGTCGAGCTGACGTCAACTGTGTGCGACTGTTGAATCTGGAAAACTCCAGATTCGACGTAATGTGGGTACGCGTCAATCTTGCCAGTACGGTAAGATTCTACGCGTGTTTATACCGCTCACCGAACCTTAGCGAATCAGACACGTCCGAGCTCTTCAAACACTTAAGCGATACTATTGATGACCTCTTGCCCCGCTACCCTACGGCAGAGTTTGTGGTCCTGGGGGACTTCAATGTTCATAACGAACCTTGGTTGAAGTTCTCAGGATCAACAGACTCGGCTGGACGCCAAGCGGAATCCTTTGCCCTTTGCTACGGATTGGAACAAATGGTTCAGGAGCCTACAAGGGTTCCTGATGTCCAGACTCACCGTTCCAATCTGTTAGATCTATTTTTAACTACTGTGCCACACGGTTACAGGATTGAAGTCACAGCGCCTTTAGGATCGTCCGACCACTGCCTGGTGACGACATCAATCCCTGTAAACTTCAGACCACCAAACGAGAGGCTGAAGAGAAAAGTGTGGCACTATAGGTCAGCAGATTGGTTCGGTCTGCGGGCACATTTTAATGCTTTTCCGTGGTCAGCTGTCTGTTTTCGGACTTCGGATCCCTCAAGATGTGCCCAGGAAATTGGTGAAGTCATCACATCCGCGATGGATGGCTTCATCCATTCTACTGTTAAGGAAACTGGTGTGGGCTCAAAGCCGTGGTTCAGTCGACAATGCGCTGAAGCAGTGCGACGAAAAAACGCGGCTTACCGAGCCTACAACACATCTAGAACATCCGAAGACAGAACAGCTTACAACAAAATGGCAAAGGAAACCAAGAGAATCATAAATAGGTCGAAATTGGAGCACGACCTGCAGATCAGCAGAAAGCTGGCTGCATGCCCGCATGGCAGCAGGCAATTCTGGTCGCTTGCGAGCTCAATAGGTCGCAATTTCTGCAAATCCAGTTTGCCACCTCTCACCAGACCTGACGGCTCACTAGCAAACACCGCCACCGAAAAGGCAAACTTATTAGGTAAAATGTTTGCGGATAACTCAACCCTCGATGACCAAGGTGCTGTCCCGACGTCGGTTCCTCACTGCGGTTTTCGTATGAAAAAGCTGAGGATTCGGCATCGGGAAGTACTCCATGTTTTACGAGGGCTTGATGTTAATAAGGCTAGTGGGCCTGACGGAATACCTGCCCTGGTACTGCAGAGGTGCGCTGCAGAAATAGCTCCAATTTTGACGAAGCTTTTTAAATTGTCCCTGAAGACTGGCTCTGTGCCCTCTGGTTGGAAAAAAGCGGTTATCCATCCTATTCCAAAGAAGGGTGACCGCTCCAACCCGGCCAACTACCGCCCCATAGCGATCACATCAGTTCTGTCTAAGGTGATGGAACGTGTGATCAACGACAAACTGCTCACATACCTCGAGAAGAACAAAATTATTAACGACCGTCAATACGGATTCCGGCGGAACCGCTCGTGCGGTGATCTTCTCGCGTATGTGACGCATGTTTGGGGGCGATGCCTGGAACGTTTCGGTGAGACCCAAACGGTTGCACTGGACATCTCCAAGGCCTTTGACCGGGTTTGGCACCGAGGACTTGTCAACAAACTGCATTCTTACGGACTTCCCGCATCCTTGTGTATGTGGATTGCCGACTTCTTGAGGGAGAGGTCGATTCAGACGGTAGTCGATGGTTTCACTTCTTCCTCACACTCGATAAATGCTGGCGTCCCGCAGGGATCGGTTCTGTCTCCGACTTTGTTTTTGTTGCACATCAACGACCTTTTGTCATGTGCACCAATTCACTGTTACGCGGATGACAGTACAGTTCATGATAGCTTTTTGTTTGACAAGCCCCCAAAGGGCTCACAAACTCCAACAGCTCGTAGGGCTTTGAAGCAAAGAATGGACGGTTACCTCGAGAGTGTTTTCTCTTGGGGTAAAAATAATCTCGTTGAATTTAATGTTTCAAAGACCCAATCTTGTCTGATTACGTCTAAAAGGGATCGAAATGAAAATCTAGTCTCTTTCAACGGAAGCAATCTTCCGAACAGGCCCTCCATTGATATGCTTGGTGTAACCCTAAGTGACCAGCTCAGGTATGGGGGCTCCATCGAAGCCAGAGTAAAGTTAGCCTCCCAAAAACTGGGCGTACTGTACAGGGCCCGCAGATACTTTAATAGTACACAACTGCTAACCTTGTACAAATCACAAGTACGCCCCACGGTTGAATTTGGCAGCCATCTCTGGTCTGGAGCTCCAAAATACCTGAAAAATACCCTCGACTCTGTGCAGAAACGGGCGGTCCGTTTGATAGATTCTCCCATCTTAACAGACGGATTGCAATCTTTAGAGCACAGGCGTCGGGTGGGAATGCTATCCTTGTTCTACCGGTATTACAATGGAAGATGCTCTGAAGAACTAGCATCATTGATCCCTTCGGCACCGGTGCATAGTCGGGAAACACGCCAAACGCGTGCCCAACATTTGTACACGGTTGACATTTGTCACATGAGAACGGGTCGTTTCTTCGACTCGTTCTTGTGTTCAACAGCTCGGCTGTGGAATGATTTGCCGGCCTCTGTGTTTCCTCCTTCCTACAACATGGGTCTCTTCAAGACCAATGTTCATTCCTTCCTCTCCTCAAAAAGACTCTCCACACAGCATCCCAGATGACATAGGCCCTGAGGGAAATTATTTTCCTCAGGGCCTCCTGTGTGGAGTTAATGTAAAAAAAAAAAAAAAAAAATAATTTTTATTTACTATAATATCAAGGTAACCCCAAAATCTGCATTTTTGAGTTAGACGCGAAAAGTATAATTGTATTTGAGTCCTATAATTTCAATACCCGCTATATCTGATTTTTTGACAAAATGATGTGTGTATGACACCTGATTCATATTTTTGCGAGGAACAGGACTAACCTAAAATTGAGTTTCAAAACCTACTTTATCTCGACCATAAACCATGTTAAAACTGCAAGTGAGAAACAAAACCCGCTATATCATTCAACCAATCACGAGCAGTTATTTTGCCAGGATGGCGGGTGTAGAAACACGCTCCTCAGGTCAGTTGAGTTTTAAAAGCCTCTATATTCCATATAAATCACGAAGTGAGTATCAAAATCCGCTATATCCATGGACATATGAATATATCTGGACCTGCCCTAAGTGATAAAAGCGTATTATTTCCCCCTCCCCATACCGGTTCCATGGAGCCGGCTGGGCTTACAAAAACCTTGCTTGAATCTAAAAAATGTGACGTCATCATTCTTGTCCTGACCAGCGCTGAGCTCACATCGTACATTTTACGAAATAAAACGAAATAATAAGAGCTTGTGCTATACATTATACCCTAAAATATGTGAACATAGCGAATGTGGGCGGTTCTCCATTGAGCTCGTCGCTGGTTACAGGGGTAAGTAAATTATGGCACATTTGTAAAAGTATCTTAACTATTATGTATGGTTCGGAATGCTGGACAATCAGTAAGGGTGATGAAGGAGCCCTAGAAAGTTTTGAAAGGAAGGTGCTGCGAAGGATTTACGGCCCAGTCTGTGATAATGGAGAATGGCGTATCAGATACAACCAGGAGCTATACGATCTTTACGAGGACCCTAATATCTCCAAGGAAATCAAAACTGGAAGACTCAGGTGGGCTGGACATATCCAGAGAATGAGCGAAGGAGATATTCCAAAGCGAATTATGGATGGTGCACCTGGGGGTCGGAGAAGAGTTGGAAGACCAAAGCTTCGATGGCTGGATGGAGTGGTGAAGGATGCAAGCACCATCGGCATCCGAAACTGGCGCAACGCAGCACAACACCGACAGTCATGGAGGCAGGCTCTGCTGGAGGCCAAGACCCGACCTGGGTTGTAGAGCCACAGATGATGATGATGATGATGATGATGATCTTAACTAAATACGGCAACAAAATATTCCTCTGTGCAAAGGGGCGAACTTTACTTTGCCGCATTTGGACTTCGCAAATATGTTAATAACGTGGCGAGCAATTCGTGCTCCAATGTAAACGGTCTATTCATTCAACAGCAGATTTTGCTTTTAAGAACTAAATGGTGATATTATAATGCGAGATGCCTATATACTGTCAGATTGATTTTTAAGGAATCTCAGTCATCTTTCGCCCCCCATAGTTTGGTTTTACCCCTCATCTGTATCTTCTCGTTTATTAAATTTGGATATCTATGGCTAGTTAATTACTTAAATATTCCAAATTACTTAAATATTTCTAGACATACATTGACAAATGAAAACTTTTGGAATGTATATTACTCCAATTCATTATATAAAAATAAAAAATGCAATTTTGTAGAGATGTGACAGTTTTTCGTGAAAGTTGATATAGCGGATATAGAAATTGAACGACTCACTTCCTCATGTATGAATGCTACAAACAGAAAAATTATCAATTTGAATATTTTTTGTGGGTATCTCCAAAAAACTGTAATTATAATTCTAAAATTCTGTGTAGAGGGTCTTTTAAAGGAAAAGAAGGAGATTGTGTTCTGGGAAGGATAAGGTATGAGGGGTGGGTAGCAATCTGGGGGTCAGAAGGTCCAGGAATGACGGACATATGAATCCATCCCTCCCACAGCGATGCTAGGCGATATTTCAAAAGATTTCTGCTTCAGAGGTCACAAAGTCTCCCTCGACCAGTCTCTCCCGATCCGGCCTGCCGCGCAGACACGTACGCAGTTTTTTAATAACATTTATTTTAAATGTTGTCATTATTTTTCGATGACCCTGTGTATATTATAATGTGCTGATAATTTTGAGTAATACTTCTATGAAATGAGAGTGACAATAAACTGATGAAGATCTATCATACTGTAATATAATATTATCATTTATTCTTTTTGTATTTGTAAATATACTGAGCTTTAAGTTACAAAATCCAACCTGTTATTGGATTTTAAGAAATATATTATTTTAGAGTTTATATAAAAAATTATTTCTTGCGTTTACTTGACCATGTACATAAATAAATGTCTAGTATAAAAAATATTTGAGTTGTGTCAAATTTGCAAATGTTCCAAAATTTTTATGTAACGATTTTTACATTGATTACATCCCTCCATCAATTAACCTTTAATTTCGATAATTTTGGTAATAATCTTAAAATTGCTTACTGTATGCCGAGTTTCAGCTTGCTCGGATGTTAGTGGTTAATTTCTACTTGTAAGATTTTCTTTCATTCATTCAAGAAAACAAAATCGAAATTCACAGAAATGTGTGTGTGAGCGCGTGTGTGTACGTAAGTACCAACAAATGTCGATAGAATGCATTGTCATTGACAATGAGTCTATCCGCCAAGTTTCAGCTTGATCGGATGTCTGGCAGTGGGTTAATTTCTACTTCTAAGATTTGCTTTCATTCATTCAAGAAAACAAAATTGAAATTCACAGAAATGCGTGTGTGAACGCTTGTGTATACGTGAGTACCACCAAATTTTGATAGAATGCATTGTCATTGACAATGAGTCTATCTGCCGAGTCTCAGATGGATCGGATGTAGGGAAGTGGGATAATTTCTACTTCAAAGATTTGCTTTCATTCATTCAAGAAAACCAAATCGACATTCAGATGTATGTATTTAAAAATGTAATTTTATTTTGCCGTATTGTGATTTTTTTCACAAATAATTATAAATGATTTATGGATTATTTAATAGATATTTGAGAAATGTATCAATTTTATTATTATTTAATTAATATGTATTATAATAATATGTTAAGTGTAACAAAATAACACAACTTCGTATCCGATTATAATCGATGTAAAGTTTGATATTGAAACAATAAAAGAAGATATAATTACATACTTGTGTTATAAATTCAACAGCAATGGCGTTTCGCGCCATTTGCAGTTGCTTCGTTCCTTTCCCATAATTCATGGTTCTACTCGTAAGTTCACAATATAGCAAACAATGTAATTAATAGTCCTCCTCAGAAGGGATTTACTGTTCCGAGGCGATCATACTTCATGATTTCCCCATCTTCATGTTTGTCGATTTCCTCATCTTCATGTGTGTCGATTTCCTCATCTTCAGGTTTGTTAAGTTCATCATTTTCATGTTTGTTAATTTCATAACCTTCACGTTTGTCGATTACATCATCTTCATGTTTGTTGACTGTACGTTTTTTTTTAAAAGTGAAACTTCTTTAGAACTGTCGTGATTTAAAACCCGATGAAACGGAAATGATACTAAAAAGAGACAAACACATACATCTGTAGGATTTAGCCTTCGAGAGAATGAGATTTTACCGCATTGGCCGCTTTGATTATGATCTCACTTTTCAAGGCTTGTATTGGTTGAGATTGTGTGGGTGAAGGTTTCACTTCTATCGCGTGTGAACCACACAGACACTAAAAAATAATTTATTAATAATAAACAAGACACTTTGAGGAAAATAATTTCCATCAAGGCCTATGTCAATGTAATGTAATTATTTGACGGCCGGCGTAGTCCAGTGGTAAGGCTCTTGACTCCCATTCCGAAGGTCGCGGGATCGAATCCCGGCATGGCAAATAAATTTTATTTGATTAATTTGTGTTATTTCACAATTTACTCTTTTAAAATAATATATAATATGTTTGCGGCACGTTCCAGAGTGGAAGATACTCTCAGTATCGCCCTGGTGTAAGACCACCATTCAGAATTAAAACGTTGCTTGAATAGCCGTGTTTAGTGACCAGATCTGAATAGCCAGGTACTTCCCATATTCTTCTTTCCCTTCTCTTTCCCCTCCCCACTTCCTTCAGCCTCACAACATACCCCAATTGAGGTTGCCATAGTTTCACTGGCTCCAGGCGGGAGCAGTTGGCACTCTTGTGCGGTATTCATATAAAAAAAAAAATCATTTTGGGGGATGCTGTGTGGAGGGTCTTTTAAAGGAAAGGAAGGATAGGAGGTTCTGGGAAGGAATAGGTATGAACATGTGATGAATCTGGGGATCAGTGTGTCCAGGAGTGATGGATGCGATGCAAGGCGATGGTTCGAAAGAGTCCAGTTAAAGAAGTCAAAAGACCTCCCTCAACCAGTCTCTCTTCATCCAGCCCGCCACGCAGCCTCACCCCACCTCAGGATCCCAAGTATAAGTTACCAAATAATAGCGAACCACTTGGGGTGAACCACGGCATAGATCTTGGTTATCCAATAAATAATTGGGTTAGTATTAGTTAATTTTTTTTTATGATTTCCTCATCTTTATTTTTGTCGATTTCCTCATCTTCACGTTTGTTGATTTCCTCATCTTCATGTTTGTTGACTGTAGGTTGCTTAATTCATATTTTTTATAATTTCCTCATCTCCATGTTGGTCGATTTCCTCATCTTCATGTTTGTTGATTTCTTCATCTTCATGTTTGTTTACTATAGGTGTTACTTCATATTTTTTATGATTTCCTCATCTTCATGTTTACCTAGCTATATTTTGATGTTGTTTTCAAATATGTTTATCTCTGTGGTGTGCATAATTTAATCTGGAAGGGCTTTATACAATTTACAGTTTTCCTGGCCAAAAGATGAATTTCATTTTGGATGATCATTAGAATTGACGTTTTCACCCTTATAATGTTGGTGTGTTGGTCAGTAAGGTACTTCCTTTAAAATTGAGTAGGGCATTTTTTTAGTAGAGCCTTACAATATTTTGTTTTTATGAGTTTTATCACGTGTATATTTGTATCATCATTTTTTTTATCATGTGTATATTTGTCCTTTTTTTACATTAACTCCACACAGGGGGCCCCGAGGAAAATAATTTCCCTCAGGGCCTATGTCATCTGAGATGCTGTGTGGAAGGTCATTTTGAGAAAAGGAAGGAATTAACATTGGTCTTGAAGAGGCCCAGTAGGAAGGAGAAAACACAGAGGCCGGCAAATCGTTCCACAGCCGAGCTGTTGAACACAAGAATGAGTCGAAGAAGCGACACATTCTCATGTGACAAATGTCAACCGTGTACATATGTTGGGCACTCGTTTGGCGTGTTTCCCGACTATGCACCGGTGCCGAAGGGATCAATGACGTAGTTTCTCGGAGCATCTTCCATTGTAATAGCGGTAGGTCAACGATAGCATTCCCACCCGACGCCTGTGCTCTAAAGATACCTGCCTACCCCTGCGAGGAAACGGCGTGATGTTTAGTTTGTTATATTAAGCATCAGATCCAACTCGTTCAGAGCTATAGAGAATTTGTTTATTTATTTATTTATATCTATATATTACAGTTTACCCCTTATTGTTAACATTTTTACATATTAATATTACATTACATTATGTTGGGTGTAAGGTAGGTTTGAGAAGGTGAAACTGTTGGTTGGTAATATTGTATGATTCGTGAACACCTCACTAGGCGAACCTGTGCTGAGGTGTTTACGTGTTTATGATTAAGTGTGACAAGTACAAGTATTTATGTGTTGTAGTAGAAAGTTGGTTTTTTTTTCTCTTTTTTTTTACATTTTAATGGAAATTGTACATAGATTATTTAGAAGAAAAAATATATATAAGGTATATATATAATATAATATGTACATATGAATAGTTGGTAAATTCTTGAAATACATGTTTATTTAAATTACTTACACTTTTTATAGTTTGGTTAGGGATTAATGACGTGAAAATAATTACGCGGTCAATGACGCCGGGTAACCGTGACCCGAATTTAATCGATGGATTGTACCAAAACTGAAAGGCTTATCTTGATTTTGAAAATTATTTACTGTTTATGAGTTCTTTGCTCATAAAAAAAAATATAAATAAAACCATTATATTTTATAAATCAACTTTTTATTACCGTAGTAAGAAACACATGCAAAATCAACTATGAAAAAATAACTGTAGAATTTCATTTCAACTATAGGAAATATGTACCCGTTTTAACTTGACGCACTTGTATCTCCTTCCGCAAGCGGCGTCGCGCTGAGCACGCCGGCGCCGGCGGTGCGGGTAGAAGGGGTTGTATCTCCAGCTACTGAAGCGCACAAGTCGAACGGTTGATGGGAAAAAAAAATATGGCCGTTTTAAATCCCCTCGGGTCATTATGACCCAGCGTCATCGACGCCGGGTTAAAGTATTTTGAATAAAGTGAATATTTTGATTTTTGATTCAGGCTGTGATATGTTTTTTGTGAATGTTTGTAGATGTATTTGTAGTCAGTTGTTGTTTTAGAGTAATGGGCGTATAATTAAAAAGTTTGGTTGCATAATACTGAAAATGTCTTTGTCCGTGTGTGGTGTGTGTTATCGGTATGTTCAGGGTTATATTTGTTAAGGGCCTGGTTTTTATTATTATTTTGGGTTGAATTGGAATATGCAGTTTGTTTTGGAGGAAGTGTAGCAGAGCAGATTTGGCATAAAGTTGTTTTATTGACATGACTTCTAATGTTTTGTATATTTCGTTTGAATCTGTGTAGAAAGGCACTTGCAGGATTAGTTTAATTATCGCATTTTGTATCTTTTGAATTGGGTCAATTGTTACATTTGTAGCACTTCCCCAAGCCAGTATTCCATATGTCGCAATCGATTGACAAAGTGCAAAATACTTATATGGATCTGAGTATTGTTAGTGGAAAAATGTTTTTAATGGATTTTATTAGGTGCATGACTCCTTTTAGTTTATTTGTGATGAAAGTTATGTGTTCAGTCCAGCGTAAGTGTGTATCAATAATAACCCCTAGGTATTTTGTTTGTTTGACCCTTTCTATATGCTCGCATTGACAATTGGAAGAAGTTTGTTCACAGTCATGCAGAAACAGGTCTATGTTTGATGGAGGTTTGGTTTTAATATAGATATATACGTAGGTGCTTTTTACATTACCTCCACAAAGCATTCGCGTCCCTGAGGAAAAAAAATCTCTCAGGACCTATGTCATCTTCGCTCTATGGAAGGTCTTTTTAAGGAAAGGAAGGAGAGGAAGTTCTGGGAAGGAAAAGGTATGAAAGGTTGGTAGGGATCTGGGGGTCAATATGTCCAGGAGTAACGGACGTATGAATCTATCCCCCATTGCGGCGCAGTGAAATACCGGAGGAAAGGTCAAAAGGTCTCCCTCAACCAGTACCAGACGCATCCGCCGCCAAGACGTAGACAAATCTCACCCATGAACCTGAGCACCAATGTTAATTCAACAAATGTAGTGAATCACTTGGGGGTTACCTATGGCAGGTCTATGTTGGTTATGTTGGTTCCGGACCCATAACCACCTCCCAAATTGTTATAAAAAACAGTTACTTGCAAAATTATCACAAGCGGAATAAATTATGCGAAATATTATATCTAGAATCCTTAGTTTCTCAAAGATAATGAATAAATGACGAATCACATTTAGGAAGATCAAATCCTTATAGGTACTACTACACCATCCACCATTAAATGTTGCTTTTACTTTCCAAAATACATCATTACATATTAATATTAAAATATTTTTCAGGATTAAATAACATGTATTCACAATAAAGTCCTCTGCGTGCGAACTCATATCTAAATTTCTTTAAATGGACAATATACAGTGTTAATTTCAAGCGACCTCCCAGGTAAGTATGGTCCTGTTTTCATTTAATTAGGCAGCATCGCGTTCATTGGTCAAAATATTGTACATATATTTTCGTATCGGTGATCAATGAACCGGTGTATGCAATTTTTAGCCATAAGTTGTTTTTAATTGTTTTCCTAGCTTGTAGTTTTTTTAGATTTTAGAAATGTGTTATAAGTTTGTACCAAGGGCGGATTTAGGGGGTGGGGGGGGGGGGGGGGGCACGAGGGCATGTGCCCCCTCCCAGACGCATTTTTGTGTACTGTGGAGATTCCATCACAGTACATACTTAGAAGCTAAAACTGTCTTTATTAAACATTTAATTTTTCTATCGTTTTGACACTTTCATAAACCTTCCTATACATACTTGAACTTGTAGAAATAAACTTGAAGTATGATACTTCAAGTTTATTTCTAACAGTAATTGTTGATTTTTTTGCCCGTCCGCCCCTTTTGCCCGCCCAGAAAAAAATCCTAACAGTAATTGTTGATTTTTTTTCGCGTCCGCCCCTTGTGCCCCCCCCCCCCCCCCCCACCAAGAAAAAAATCCTAACAGCAATTGTTGATTTTTTGCCCGTCCGCCTCTTGTGCCCCCCCCCCCCCCCCCCAGAAAATGTGCCCCCCCCCCAGAAAAAATCCTAACAGTAATTGTTGATTTTTTTGCCCGTCCGCCCCTTGTGCAGCTTGTTGGTTTGTACAGCGCCCTTGAGGTGATTTTTCACAAAAACGGCGCTATATAAATCATCCAAGTATTATTATTATTATTGAAGGAATAAATTGGTGGCGCCTTGGTAGAATTATTTAAGTCAGTGAATCGCATAATATACGACTCCTTTCTATTATAAAAGCTTCGTCAATTTATCGATCATATATATGTATATGATCATTATATCGATCATTCAGTTGATTAGTCAGATATCTCCAAATACCACGTTTTGAGATAGTGAGGAAAATATTTTTCGAAATCTCGCCATAAATCAAATATTATTTGCACGTGTCTTTATTTTACATATTTAATATGCTATAAATAAATACCAGGAAACATAACGGTTCGGTTATTTATTATGACATTTTAAAATTTATTACTAGCAAACCCATAAAACATCATTTTTTTTTTATTATTTCACTACATAAAAGTTTTTTTTCCATTATACTTAACGGCATATATAACTTTAGATTTTAGTTAATGATGAGGTAAACAGCAAATGCGTTAGATTGTTGGTTCATGGGGTGAGGTTTGTCTAGGTCTTGGTGGCGGATGACCAGGACACACTGAACCCCAGATTCCTACCCACCCCTTAAACCCTCTTCCTTTCCAGAACTCACCCCTCCTTCATTTCCTTAAAAAAAACTCCACACAGCATCCCCAAAGATGACATAGGCCCCGAGGGAAATTATTTTCCTCAGGGCCTCCTATGTGGAGCTCATGTAAAAAAAGAGTAAGCATATAATGAGTAATCTCAAATTAAGGATATCTAAATGATAACAAAACCTAACCCTATAAAAGATATCTAAAAGAGAATATATAATACCCAACCCTGTAAAAGATATTTAAATGATAAAAAACCCAACCCTATAAGTATAAAAGATATCTAAATGAGAATGTATAATACCCACCCCTGCAAAAGATATCTAAATGACAACAAAACCTAACCATATAAAAATATCTAAATAACAATTTATAATACCCACCCCTGTAAAAGATATCTAAATGATAACAAAATCTAACCCCATAAAAGATATCTAAATGAGAATATATGATACCCACCCCTATAAAAGATATCTAAATGAGAATATATGATACCCACCCCTATAAAAGATATCTAAATGAGAATATATGATACCCACCCCTGTAAAAGATATCTAAATGATAACAAAATCTAACCCTGTAAAAGATATCTAAATGAGAATATATGATACCCACCCCTATAAAAGATATCTAAATGAGAATATATGATACCCACCTGTAACATATCTATTTCATGAGCAGGTACTGCTCAAAATAGGTACCGTTTATTGTCTATGCTTTATTTATTTTTCTTTTTTTTTAACTTTGTTGGTTGGCGAAACTGCAACGAGACCGGAAACGTCATTCGAGGAAAGATGGCGGCGGTCATCACGTAATTTTTTGAGGCGGGAGGAGATTTTTGAGGAGAAGTTTGGTTGTAAAAAGATTCTAGTGCAATGTAGCCTAGAAAGTTATTTATTTTTCGTTCTGTGAGTGTGGGACGACTTAAATGGCATAGAAGCCTTATTTTTTTGTTGAATTCCTCGCCGGATGCCGGGAGATTGCTGTATCCGCATGCGGAAGAAAATTTAAACGGTAATCAACGGGGATGTATTGATTACTTGGCTGTTCCTTGGCCGGTGGGATTTTTACACGCCGCTTGATGGGTGTAGATCCGCCGTGTGCCTGATTGTTGGGTGGAATCCCTTTAAATGAAGCAGCTTTGCGACTCTTGAAGACTGCGCCGACGTTGCTGTTCCTTGGCCGGTGGGATTTTTACACGCCGCTTGATGGGTGTAGATCAGCTGTGGATTTCCTGGAAACTGGTGGCCCCATGACGTGCTGGACGGTGTCTAGGGGTTGGCTGTCGTCGTTTGCAGGAGTGTCACGACTATCACGGCGACGGGACGTGTGCGGAATTAATAATTAAACGTAATTAGCTGACTCTCTCTTTCTACCACAGTTAATAGTTGCTCAAGGTATTTATGTATTGCTTACTTTTCCTTGGTTCAATTTTTCTCTTGCAAAATGCAATAAACTTAACATTAATTTTCACTAGTAAAACCAGCGTTTTTTTTATATGCATGACCTCAAAATCCTTTTCTCCACTATCCTGCGAAGGAGATCTTCTTGCTCTGGGAAGACAGCGGTCGGATGACAAAAGGTATAGGTACCTACACTAAATGCTATTACCTTAAATAATAATTCACATTACATTTGAATTCACATTACATTTGGCGGCCCAACAAAAGAGATTTTTAAGTTTAATAACTGGTGCTCGGATGGGATTTTCAGTTCATGCATATATCAATTAAGATGGTATTGATAATTTGTAAGTTATCTGTATTTTACGATGTATCTTTTATAGAACGCATCAGTGTGTGTAGTTTTTAGGTTAGGTACATGTTTTCTTATACGCATTTATACTTGTTTGACGTTTCTGCTTAGTTTATGTGTTGCCACACAGATAAATGCGTGATAATATATTGTTTTTGACAATTTAAAAGTACTTTGTTAGCAGTGACTAACTTACGAATTTGTGGGGGAAAATATTTCATCTTTACTGGCAATACATGAATTTCAAATGTCAACTGTCACCTGCCAAATTGACGTGTTTGTTTATCAACATACCTTGTAAATACGTAAAGCAACGTATAATTTTTTTAAACAATATACTCCCAACGTACAATATATGAAATTGTTTTCGAATTAATTATTCTTTAATTCTGTATTCATCGGTTCGATTTATTCACGGCTTTACACGGTGTCCGGTGAGCTACATACATTATAAAATGTCCGGTGAGCTACATACATGAAAATTTTTTTTTTTTTGGAAAATAATTTTGATTTTTTTTTTTTTTTCTAATAATTTTTTTTAATGAAGGATAATTTGCTTTACAGGGTGTCCGGTATTTCAAACTATAAAGTACATTATTTTTTTTTAAATTAAATAATTTTAATTATTTTTTCTCAAATTTAAAATTAAAAAACAGAACAAAATGGCGATTACTAATATTAATGGTGCAACTAAGGAGGAGATGATACAGATGTTATCTGAATTAAATATCACTCCAGAGCCTACGTTATCAGCTATGCGGGAACAGGCTCGTATATATAATAAAAGTTTAAAACAATCAAGTAGTGATTCTCCACAACAAAATGAAGGCAATAGTGATAATGCGAGTCAGACTACAAACATAGTCAATAATTATTATCAATCGATAAATACAAATACGTCCGTACATTCTTGGGGTATTAAATTTTCTGGTTCTTCTGATGTTAGGGATTTTATACAACGTGTGGAGGAATTATCTAGATGCCGTCATATAGAACTGTCATCGGTTGTGACGTCCTTTGCAGATCTTTTGGAGGGGAAAGCTCTCTCTTGGTATAGGACTATTTATAAAGATTCATTATCTTGGCCTGAGTTGAGAAATCTCCTCATTGCACGTTTTGACCGTTGTATTAATCAAACAGAGGCCCTAAAAGCTTTATTCGCGATGAAACAGAAATTTAACCAAAGTGTTGTGGATTACGTTGATGAAATTAAATTAGCTAATCTCAGATTAGACGTTCAACTTACGGAGGAACAGTTGGTAGACCTAGTTTCTGATAGTCTGTTACCTAAATACGCATTGGCCATCGCATATTTTGCAGAAAAGGAATTATCTTCTTTGGTAAATGTGTGTAGGAGATTTGAAAAGCACTCCGTAGATAAACCCTTACCGCATTTTACTTCTCCTCAAGCAACATCCTCTTCTCCTACACATTCTTCTTCTTCGAATAGTAGAAAAACTTTAAATTGTTTTTATTGTAAGGCGCAAGGTCATACAAAACCTTTTTGTAGAAAATGGAAGTTTGATTCTCAGAAGAATTCTGACAAACGCCGAGATGACCCCGCTCGCACAAATCCAAAAAACTAGAGTGTGATCCTCTGCGTCCTGCTAGCAAGGATGCCAGGAGATCATCACCCTTAGTTTATAGCTCCAGTAACCGGTTCTTCAGGCGTGACATGGACGCATGCATGCCGATGGCTAGTTCTGGACAAGATATAAGACCCCATGCGAATATTTCGATTCAAAACCTTGTCTTTTCAGGTCTTTTGGACAGTGGTGCGACTGTCAGTTGTTTTGGCGGTTCTCTTTACAACTTCTTTATTAGTTTAGGGTTTAATCTAGATAAGTTAGAATCGTACGTTACCACCGCTGATGGTGTACGTCAAGATGTAATTGGTACTATGCGAGTACTAGTTACTTAAAATAATTTTAAGAAATATGTTACCTTTTTTGTTATTCCTTCTCTTTCACCTGTGATTGTTTTGGGAGTCGACTTTTGGAAACAATTTGACATCGCTCCTCAATTGTTTTCAAAGGCCAACAGCGGACGTGATGTTGAAAATACTATAGGTGAAATTCGCAAGATCACGTCAGCTTCCCTACTGTCCCCTCAAGACAATCATAGGTTAAATAATGTAATTGATAAATTTAAGTCAATTTCTTTTGAAAAATGTGGATTGGGTCGTACTCATTTAGTTCAGCACAAAATTAATACGACGGGAGATCCCATTAAGCAACGATATTACCCGTTGTCTCAAACACGTCAAAAACAACTTGAAGCTCAACTTAAAGAAATGCTTGACTTAGGTGTTGTTCGACGTTCGCGTTCGGCTTGGTCGAACCCGGTTTTGATTGTGCCTAAAAAGGATGGTTCTGCAAGGTTCTGCTTAGACTCCAGGAAGCTTAACAGCGTCACGACAAGAGATTCCTACCCCTTGCCGTATATTTCGCGTATTTTAGACAAGCTACGTGGTGCACGCTTCATATCTTCTATTGAC
This sequence comes from Limnephilus marmoratus, assembly GCA_917880885.1. Taxonomy (NCBI): domain Eukaryota; kingdom Metazoa; phylum Arthropoda; class Insecta; order Trichoptera; family Limnephilidae; genus Limnephilus; species Limnephilus marmoratus. The sequence goes on from OU862934.1 coordinate 4,063,294, forward strand.
TTATCGAAAAGTTTCTGGCAAATCCCTTTACATAAGGATTCTTGCTGCAAAACGGCTTTTGTAGTACCTGGACATGGCTTGTTTGAATTCGTTAGGATGCCGTTTGGGTTAAAAAACGCTCCTAGTGAACTTCAGCGTCTGGTTGATGCACTTTTTGTCCAGAGTTCGACGAAAACGTTTTTTGCTATTTGGATGACCTAATTATAATTTCAGAAGATATCGATTCACATTTAGAGCAATTAAATAGGGTTTTCTTGCGTCTGAAAGAAGCAGGCTTAACTGTCAATTTGAAAAAGTGCGAGTTTTGCAAGGATGAATTGAAGTATCTCGGTTACGTTGTGGATGCAAAAGGACTTCGCACAGACCCAGTTAAGTTGGAATGCATTCGTACTTACCCCATTCCAAAGAATTCTAAACAGGTAAAAGCTTTCATTGGCCTGTGCGGGTATTATAGGCGTTTTATAAAGGATTTTTCAACCATTGCTGCTCCCTTAACAAAACTCACTGGTTCAAGGAAGGGAATTAGTAATTTCTCTTGGTCTCCTGAAGCGGAGTTGTCTTTTAAGAAATTAAAGAAGGCGTTGACTTCTGCCCCTGTTATTAATTGTCCGGATTTTTCGCTTCCTTTCACGATTCACTGTGACGCGAGCAACGTTGGGATCGGAAGTGTACTTACACAAATTTTTGAAGGAGAGGAACACCCTGTATCTTATTTCTCTAGGTGTCTTAATGTGCATGAACGAAACTACGGCGTGACGGAGCGCGAACTCCTAGCGGTGTTAGATTCAGTCAACCATTTTAGGCCCTACATAGAAGGTGCTCACTTCACTGTGGTAACGGACCATTCTAGTCTACAATGGTTAGTCTCATTATCTAATCCAACAGGTCGGCTTGCTCGCTGGTCTACTCGGCTGTCACAGTACTCTTTTGATGTTATACATAGGAAAGGTAAATTAAATACGGTTCCGGACGTTCTTTCACGTAAAGACGTTTCTTTAATTTCGGCCGTTGATTCCGCTCCCACGAGTACAGATACTTGGTATAATACCTTATTTTCTAATTGTAAATCAAATCCACAACGTTTTAATAATTTTCAAATTAAGGAAAATAAATTATTTCGTCACACTAAATCTCGTTTCGCTCTGCAGGAGGACACAGCTTGGAAGCTTGTTGTTCCTTTTGAGGACCGTAACGCTGTTCTATCTAAAGAATATGAGTCGGTTATCTCTTGTCATCCAGGAGTTTTTAGAACATATAAGAAGGTTCAACTTCATTATTTTTGGCCAGGGATGTATAATGACGTCAAAAATTTTGTCAATAGATGTAAAACGTGTAAGGCACATAAAATTAACACTGCTGCGCCGGCAGGCATTTCTACGAACCCGAAAATAGTCACAAGACCTATGCAAATGCTGTCTATTGACCTTGTCGGTCCTCTTCCGCGTAGCTATGCAGGATTTATGTATATTCTAACAGTCGTTGATGTATTTTCTAAATATACCTGGATTTTCCCGCTTAGAAATGCAACTACTAAAAGCATTGTTAAAAACATTGAACAATACATATTCCTTGTACACGGGGTACCGCAAACGTGCGTCTGCGACAACGGGAAACAATTTATTTCAAAAGACTTTAAACAATTGTTAGCAGAGTATAACGTACCTCCGCCTTTTTATAATGCTTTTTATACTCCCCAAAATAACGTGGTCGAACGCTATAACCAAACCATTGGAACTGCTTTGTCTATTTTAACCGAATCTGACCAGCGTAATTGGTCCAGATTTCTGCCTCAAATTCAATCAGCTCTCAATAACACGGTTAATTTTGCAACCGGCTTCACCCCCTTCTTCCTCATGCATGGTAGGGAACAAATTATTGACGGAAACTTTCATAAAAATAACTTATCTTCTGGTGTCGTAGACACTACGTTGCAGCAATCTAGGGACGAATTTGCTAAGAAGTTGGAAGACTTAGTTCCAATTTATGAACAAGTTTCAAATGCTTTGTTACAAGCTTTTAAGAAAAATGCCCAACACTACAATTTACGCCGTAAGACGGTTAATTATGAAGTAGGCGATGTCGTTTGGAGGAAGAATTTCGTTCAATCCAGTGGACCGAATTATTTCTCTCACAAATTGGCCCCTAGATTCGTTCGCAATGTTATTAAAGGTAAAGTCTCTAATTTGGTCTATACTCTAGCTGATATGAACGGTAAAATTGTTGGAAATTTTCATGTAAAAGATATTGTTCGCATTGATTAAATATTTCTTACTCTTTATGTATAGATGAAACCAACGTGATAGTATGCGGGGCTACCAACCCTGCATGCTGATCCATTTGTTTCGTCAGTATTTTTCTATTCACTTGCTTTTGGGGCTTGGTAACCTCAAGAGGTTGGGACTAGAATTTTCACAAAAAATTTCTTCAATCTTGCTACCATATTTTTTTTTTTTTTTCTTTAAATTCTTCGGAATTTTTTCTATAGGAGACGTCGTTTATAATGAATGTCGTTTCCTCTGATCCGTGTGATCAGTGGCGCCCAATATTTTGTCTAAGTCATATTTTGTAATTGACTTAGTCTTTGACGAGATTTTTTTTTATTTAAACCCTAAATAATTTGTTGTATGAAATGAGTCGTTTCGCCTTCCTTATAGGCTACAATTATACTTACACACTGATGGGTTCGTAAAACAATAGGTTATGTTGTACTGTTTTAGCGTTTAAGTCTGAATCCTTCTTCTCAAGTTCGTTGGAATTTTCTCCCGAATAATGACTTTCCAAGCACTTGGAAAGAATGATTCAAAACTTCTGTTTATGAGAGATTTGAGCGACTTTCTTATGTACAGATTGTTAAAATTTCAACAATTAGTGATTAAGTAAAGTTTTTCTTAAATATACCATAGCTATGTTAAATAGATTAAGTCTGGTATAACTTTCCTTAAAGTCAGTTAGTTAAGTTTGTTAAGAAATTTTTTTTCTTGTCACAAACAAAGGTGGTACTGCTCTGGCATACCTACCCATTAAAGTAACTCATATTTGAAGTTTATCACCTTACCTCTAATACAGGAAAGTGTATTTTGTCTTTTAGTTCTAAGTTAACATTAAGCATTTACATATATAGGTCTCTCACTGCTTAAACCAGTGTTGTACTGTTAATTTTGTCTACTAGTGTCGTTCATTTGGATATTGTTCGATCACCCCTTACCTAGTGTCGATTATCTAATAAGTATATTCGATCACCAAAATATCATTGTTTGTTCAAGAAATTTATGACTTTTCACTTACTTGATGTATAAAGTGTTATTTTTTTTTGAAGGAATGCCACCTGGGTTTATCTTCAGTCTTTTCTTGCACAAGCAACGTCCCCTGAGGATGATTTATCATAGTTACATCTTGTATTTTTGTATAAAATCAAGAGTACCTTTTGAGGTTCACTTTTATAATAGCTAGGTGTTTTGTTTAATTGTAATCCCTAAGCTCTAAGCCTAACATTCTAGATCCTGTTTTGCTTCTGTGTTCCTAATGATTTTTTTCATAATTTTGATGGATAGGTAATTGAAATATGTAAACCCTACTCTGACCACTTTGTAATTGACAGTTTTTTTATAAAACTTGTTATACGATGGACAAGTAATAATTGTATTATACTTGATCTGATTTTTTTGACAGATAGGTATGTCTTTACATATAAACCCTACTCTGACCACTTTGTAATTGACAGTTTTTTTATAAAACTTGTTATACGATAGACAAGTAATAATTGTATTATACTTGATCTGACCTCCTAGACATCAATTTCAAATTGAACGAGTTGATTCTGTATATTTGTTTATACCTTGGATTAGTTTTAGTTGATAATTTAAGACGCATTGAGTATAATTTGTATGACGTTACTTTTTCCATATATCATTTTGGTTTAGAATATAAGGATAGAGAAAGAGAGAGTTAATTATATGTTAATAATAACTAAGTGTTGCTTTTTTCTATAAAGGAAAGTGGGAGCTTAAGTTCTCCATACTCACTAGTGTTTTCTTGAGAGATTGTATCTCGTCATGTGAGTAACGTGTTGGTAATCTTACAAGCGAGCTTGTAAAAGTGGAGGTATTACCTCATTTTCAAGGTTTTCTTTTGTATGCCATTCTGTGAATGGGTGTTTGTTTTTAATTTGCTACTTTGGTATATCTTATGTTATTGTTTTTCTGATACTGTGATGTATTATTTTTTCTTTTAACAGTTGTGGAAAGAGAGAGTCTTGTTGGGCGGTGTCCTAATAATTTTACTTCACTTCGCGGCGTAAAATTTTCGGGGGTTGCGGGGAAATGTAACATATCTATTTCATGAGCAGGTACTGCTCAAAATAGGTACCGTTTATTGTCTATGCTTTATTTATTTTTCTTTTTTTTTAACTTTGTTGGTTGGCGAAACTGCAACGAGACCGGAAACGTCATTCGAGGAAAGATGGCGGCGGTCATCACGTAATTTTTTGAGGCGGGAGGAGATTTTTGAGGAGAAGTTTGGTTGTAAAAAGATTCTAGTGCAATGTAGCCTAGAAAGTTATTTATTTTTCGTTCTGTGAGTGTGGGACGACTTAAATGGCATAGAAGCCTTATTTTTTTGTTGAATTCCTCGCCGGATGCCGGGAGATTGCTGTATCCGCATGCGGAAGAAAATTTAAACGGTAATCAACGGGGATGTATTGATTACTTGGCTGTTCCTTGGCCGGTGGGATTTTTACACGCCGCTTGATGGGTGTAGATCCGCCGTGTGCCTGATTGTTGGGTGGAATCCCTTTAAATGAAGCAGCTTTGCGACTCTTGAAGACTGCGCCGACGTTGCTGTTCCTTGGCCGGTGGGATTTTTACACGCCGCTTGATGGGTGTAGATCAGCTGTGGATTTCCTGGAAACTGGTGGCCCCATGACGTGCTGGACGGTGTCTAGGGGTTGGCTGTCGTCGTTTGCAGGAGTGTCACGACTATCACGGCGACGGGACGTGTGCGGAATTAATAATTAAACGTAATTAGCTGACTCTCTCTTTCTACCACAGTTAATAGTTGCTCAAGGTATTTATGTATTGCTTACTTTTCCTTGGTTCAATTTTTCTCTTGCAAAATGCAATAAACTTAACATTAATTTTCACTAGTAAAACCAGCGTTTTTTTTATATGCATGACCTCAAAATCCTTTTCTCCACTATCCTGCGAAGGAGATCTTCTTGCTCTGGGAAGACAGCGGTCGGATGACAAAAGGTATAGGTACCTACACTAAATGCTATTACCTTAAATAATAATTCACATTACATTTGAATTCACATTACACACCCCTGTAAAAGATATCTAAATGATAACAAAATCTAACCCTATAAAGATATCTAAATGAGAATATATGATACCCACCCCTATAAAAGATATCTAAATGAGAATATATGGTACCCACCCCTGTAAAAGATATCTCAAACAGAAGTTACGAACGTCGAACATGTTGTGTAAATATACTAGTCCCAGCGAGAGATCGTGTGTGATGTGTCATAGTTGTAGTATCTTTTGTCTTTTTCGTTTTAGACTCGTAAGAAGGAAAAGAACGAACATGGATAGCGTCATTACGAGCTCTCGCTGAGACTAGTTTAAAAAAAGCAAATAGTGAGATCTTGTAAGTAATACAACATGCTTAAAAATGTGAAAAGTTATTTATATGAAACTAGCTGACCCGGCGAACTTCGAACCGCCTTAGAATCAATAACTGTTGTGTTAACTTATTAGCTGAATTAAATTCAGTTTTTTAAAATTAAAATTACACAATGAAACAATTATCGATGCGCAACTATCCGAGTTTTTTTGTCAGTATCAGAGATGGCATTATGCACGGATTTATATTTTTTGTGTGTTTCTCACCTTTCCACATACTTACGAGAATTGTTTTTCATTTTCTTTATACGTGTGACGGAGATTTATTATAATTATTGTATTATTCCTTTTTTTCATTTTCATTTACTAGATTTTTATATATCTTGAAGAGATGAATCATTTAAATGTACTGAATTTAAAGTTAATGTTCCTTATACAAATAGAACGGCGTCATATGCGCCTTGCAATTTTTACCGCGTGTGGGCACATGTGGGTATTTAAAATAGTACCTGGCTGTTATAGGCTTAGAGGTCTTGTGTTTTATTGGTAGGGAAAAATTGTTATGTAAAAATCCTAGTATTTTTCCTTAGGAGGGGTGCAGGCATACGTTCACCTTTTGTCTCATTTTTGACTATTGACATTTAGTGTGTAAGAAAGAGGGGCAGCATTATATGCTTAAAAACAAAAGCAAAACCATCAGCGCATTGGCATTTGACGTTTTTGAATTTTTGGAACGCACCCACTATTCAATTTTATATTTGCCTATAACAATATTGCTGCAGCTCTTTCAAAATATGAGTAGGTATTCGTTCCATACAAAATGTATGAGCAAAAATTTTTTTCTTCATAACTTTTTTATCTTGAATTTTTCCGATATTTTAATAGCCATTCTGCTATTTGGGGCGGAGACAAATCCAACAAATCAAAGATCATATAAATCGGTCCAGCCGTTCTTGAGTTAGAAATAGTGTAACTAACCCGACTTTGTTTTATATATTAATTAAGATATGTAAAGGAAATTAAACGTCTTAATTGACATATAATGTACGACGTGGAAGATAAAACCGAATAACTAAGATGGCGATATTGCGTCAGATTTTTACATAACCAAAAGAATATAGATAGATTGTTGGAAAAAATCAGAAAAGGGAAACTTACTTAATATACTTAAATGTTGTTTCTTTGTTTTTACAGAGCAACACCGGTGTTTTATTAATCAAAAAACTGAAAGAAATTGAAGTACGATATTATTTACATGTTTCAAGTTGAAAATATGTCTATATATTACAAGAAATAAACCTAATTTCTAATGAAACATTAAAAATAAAAAGGTCTCTAAATAACAGCAAGAATAACTCCTTTTGTAGGTTGGTTTCTTTAACCCCTCAGGCTTCGGGAAGGTTTTGTCAGAACGTCAATAATATAAAAATCCGCTTTGTAATAAAATCCAAAGAAATGGAAGTTTCTGAACACATCCGAAAACTAAAAACATTTTTTGAAAGGTGATGAAATACTCTTTAATAATGAAAGTCTTTCATCATTGCGATATTAAACATAATATATCTTTATACATATATAAAAATGAATCGCTAAATGTGTTGCTAAGCGCAAATCTCGAGAGCAGCTGAACCGATTTCGCTAATTCTTTTTTCAGAATATTCGTTGAAGTACGAGGATGGTTCTTACGGAGAGAAAAATTAAGAAAATTGCGCAGAAAATTGGATAATTTCAGAAAACCTAACGACTATCGCACGTTTGACAGTTCGCGTGTTTGAGAATGGCATTTTAAATCAGGATTCTATTTTTGAAAATCTTTAAGTTGATAAATTTATTTAAAGTAGGTACCTACTCCCCCAATAGTTTGAATCGAATCAAGAATTTTAGACATTTTAAATAGGTACATATGTTAGGTACCAAATTTAATATACATGAAAAATGGAAATTTGAATAAAAATTGTAAAAGGTGGCACGCGGGCTGTTTAAAAACTGAATGTACTGGGATTGAATATATGGAAAACGGGACGGAGGGAGAGATGAAGGGGGGAGGGGGGAGGGAGGCGGGGGATGTGGGGGGGATGGGGAAGGGGAGAGGGGGAAGGGGGAGGGAGGACGGTGAGGGGGGATGAGGGGGAGGGGGGAGGTGAAGGAGGCCGAATGGGAACCCCCCTTATACTACGCGAGCGAAGCCGCGGGAAAAAGCTAGTTTATAATAAACACAATAAAAAAACTTTGTTTCAATCCCACTTTATTATTTCTTAATCCAACCGGTTCCGGTTCATCCTGAACCTTCCTCAAGGGTGAATAAAAATATATTGAACATTATACAGATATAAGTACATGGTATTTAAAAGATAATTAGAAGAGGGAGAAAGAACATCAACTTATGTGGGGGCGAGGAGGGAGGTGCCTAAGAGGGAGAGGTTAACGTGGGTAATGGAAATATTTAAAAAATGGGGGGATTAGACAAATCTAATTGTTTATTAAATAAATTGGTTTTATTTATGTTTAATGACTTTTTTATTTCAAGGGCTTCAGGATTAGCAAGTAACCTATCCCATTTCTATGCAATACGTCTATCCCGGATCCCGGAACATTTATTAAATGAGTGATTTTTATCTATTAGGTGGGTGGCGAATTCTGAAAAACCTACACTATTTAGACATCTCAAGTGTTCGACCAGCCTTGTGTGAATGTTTCTAGCTGTTTTTACCTATTGTAAAAATTTGTTTTTACCTAATGTAAAAATTTGATTTCAATATTTATAGAAAACCTACCTTCACAGATACCGTAATTCACAGTACTCCCAAAACCTTTCATTTCATGATTCACAGACTAGTCACTATTTCTTTATCTAATGTTAACTTTACTGAAGAACTCTCTAAAATCAAATGTCATTAAACATAAATAAAACCAATTTATTTAATAAATAAATAGATTCGTCTAACACCTCCATTTTTTAAATATTTCCACTATCCCCGCCCACGTTCACTCGTTCACCCCTCCCTCTTAGGCACCTCCCTCCTCACCCCCACCTAAGTTGATGTTCTGTCTGTTCTGTCTCCCTCTTCTAATTTTCGTTTAAATACCATGTGCGTTATGTTCAAAATATTTTTATTCACTCCTGAGGAGGGTTCATCATGAACCGAAACCGTTTAAATTAAGAAATAATAAAGTGGAATTGAAATAAAGTTATTTTATTGTGTTTGTTATAATTATGTATTCCCACAAAGTGTTTGCTACATGTGAAGATTTAATATAAAAGAATAAAATAACTCATTTTTGTAAACGGTAAACCGTTCAGATGGTTTAGGTACGTAGAGCGAATGGAATGAGTGTAAGGCGAATATAGCAAGAAAAGGTAAATTGTAGAATAAGTCGGGCACGCCCGAGGAAGACATGGTACGATGAAGTGACTCAGATTCTTGAGTCGGGCCAAGTCAAAATAATAGAATAGTTTGTAAGAGACGATGCGTGATTGTGAATGAGGCAAGGAGTGTGTGCCAAGACCGAGTTGTTTGGCCCTCTCTGCCTACTGGATGGTTAGTTAGTTTTTTTTTTTTTTTTTACAATTATTTCTGGCTTTCACCCTTCAAGGGTGTTCTAGGCCATCATTTAAAATTACAGAGAAAGGAAAGGTGAATTTATATATTAATTTTATTTAAATGTGCAAATTTCAGAATTTTATGGAAGATTGGAGTAGAGTTCAGACTTAGAAGAGATGAGATGTTGAATGGAGGAGAGGCAATTTTTGACAACGCTTGATAGAAGAGAGGATATTTATTTAGAGAGGGACAATCAAAAAATATGTGATCTAAAGTTCCCACATCTAGACCACAGAACGTACAATCTGGGGAGTCAAGCACATGAATTTTATAAAGATGAGAAGGAACGGAACAATGGCCGATTCTCATACGAATAAGTAAGGAAATTTCTTTTTTGGAAAAATGGGGGAATTTTTGAAACCACGGTTTTGATGGGATAGTCCTTTGTATTGAGGCGTAGCGGGCACCCTTGGATTGACTAGCAATGTTCCAATACTCTGTCCAAACATTGCGGGATCTATCTTTGATGATGGAAAAAATATCAGACAGGGGAATATGGTTTACGAGGGTAACGGTAGGGTTAGACGCTCCTTGTTTTGCCAAGGAATCAGCAATATCGTTACCCACTATGCCAACATGTCCAGGAATCCAAATCAGAGTGACAGTTTTTCCAGAGCTTTGAATGGAGGTTATCAATACTCGAATAAGACATACAAAGTGATCATCAGGATGAAGAAGAGGACTTGTTTTAAGTTTTTGGAGGGAACTGAGAGAGTCAGAGAGAACAAGAGAATGTTCAAAATTATTTTTTATTATATATTTGAGAGATTCAATAATCGCAATGCACTCGGCAGAAAATATTGAAAATTGGTTTGAAATTGAATAAAATATTCTTTCATTAGAATTATTGTGGTAAACGTTAATACCAATACCACAGTTAGGAGAGTCCGGAGATTTGGAGCCATTAGTAAATAAAAGAGAAGAGTTGGGCCATTTAGAAGAAATAATGTCATTGAACATATTATTGACAGTACGGGCTGGGAGATTGGAATGACTTTTAAGGATGCCGATCCCTTCTAAAATCGTTGGGGATAGGGTGACGTGACTATATTTTAATTTGTACAAAGGAAGAAGATCATTTTTGATAATTTGAAGCTCTGAGAGAGAGCGAAAATTTTTACAGATGGCAGGGAGAGGTTTAGTTCGAGCTCTGATTGTAGATGAATGTGTTGAGTCGTTGAACAACGAGACTCTGGGAATAATCTGATGACTTTTAGAATTTAAACATTTAAGAACAAATTTGTCAGCAAATAATTGACGCCTTAAATAAAGAGGAGGATCAGAACATTCTACTTGAAGGGAATTGATGGGCGACGATTGCATCGCGCCAGTTATTATTCGCAATGACTTAGATTGAATTCTGTCTAATTTACTGAGTGCATTTTTGGATGCAGTACAAAAAAGTGGGCAGGCATAGTCGAGATGACTTCGAATAAGTGCATTGTAGAGCAACTTAATGCAGATAGGATGAGCACCCCACCAAACGCCAGTCAATGATCTGATAATATTTAAAAAAATTTCACATTTAGTAACTATATTATTAATGTGGGAAGACCATTTAAGTTTCCTATCAAATGTTACTCCCAAAAATTTTACTTCGGAAGCATTGGGGATTGGAGAGTTTTTAAATAAAATTTGGGCAGGGGGGTTATTATGACGATTTGAGAAGGTAACACACTGACTCTTTTGTACTGAAAGTTCAAGACCATTTAAAGTAAGCCATGTGCAAAGGGCATCCATGGCTTCATTAAGATATTTGACGGCGGATGGAATGATTTTGGATGATAAGAAGAAAGCTATGTCATCTGCGAACTCAACAACTTTTACTTGAGGGGGAATGGTGACATGCATATCGTGTGTGTATATATTATACAGTAAGGGGGATAATACATCGCCTTGGGGTAAACCCTTCCAAATTGACCTACTCTGAGGAGTAACATCTGGTAGCTCAATGAAAATTTTCCTATCGAGAAAAAGATTAATAATAGATTGGACAAACATGAGGGGTAAGCCAAGGCCTAAAAGTTTTTTTTTAAGAATTGGGATGGAAACATTGTCAAAGGCGCCTTCTATGTCTATTAAGACTGCAAAACATACTTCTTTGTTAGAAATGGATAAATTAATATCAGTGCTGATGATGGCAAGGTTATCTTGTGTAGATTTCTTTTTCCTAAATCCAAATTGGGATGGAGAGAGAAGATGATTACTCTAGACAAAAAATTCTAACCGGTTTTTAATTAATTTTTCATAAATTTTACTAAGGATGGATGAAAGAGCAATTGGCCTATAGTTGGATCCAGAATTGGGTGATTTGTTTAATTTTAGAATTGGGATGATTATTTGAGAACTCCAGTCATCAGGTATTATGCCAGTCTGGAAGATTTTATTTAAGATGCTTAAAAAGTGATTAAGAACATTATCATTACTATTTTTGATAATGCTATAAGGTATACCATCTCTGCCTGGAGATGAGTCCTTGACTGTTGATAAACAATTTTTTAATTCAATTAAAGTGAATGGAGAGTCAAGCCAATGATCAGACATAGGAGTGTTGTGGATTGGAGTTATTTCATCTAAGTTAGGTACAGAAGGGGGGGCAATTTTGTCCAAGAACTCGTCTATCCATTTAGAATGAGAAGCTCGAGGAGATGTTGGACTGAAGGAGGATCGAAATCTTCGAATCATAGACCAAACTTCCGAAATTGGAGTGTTCGGAGATACTGAACTGCAGAAGTTGTACCACCCGGATTTTTTTTTTGACCTCAATACCCTTTTGGCATTGGCTTCGGCATTTTTGTATACGAGATAGTTCTCCGGAATAATTTCGGTTTACGGAAGGTCTTCCTAGATAATTTTTTTTATTTTTTTTATACTAATTATGGGCCGGAAAATCCAAAACTGAAAGATTTTTTTTTCGGAAAGCAATATTAACAAAGTTACACGACTTTAAAATTTTCTATACGCACACATGAACATCGACATATTGGAAGCATTATGACAGTTTAAAGTCATAGATAAACTAGAAAGATGTTTTACCACACAAAATTAAATGTTACCATGCAATAATATCATCAAACATACCTTATAAATCGACCAAATCTTCTTCGTCCGTTGAATCTAGGTTTGTGCCCCTTTATACCGCCTGCTCGCGTCAATTTAAAAAAACAGCCTACGTTTTCAAGTAGTTTAGCGGCTACGCTAGGTTTGTGTAACATGGTTTGTGCCCCTTTATTCCGCCTGCTCGCGTCAATTTAAAAAAACAGCCTACGTTTTCAAGTAGTTTAGCGGCTACGCTAGGTTTGTGTAACATGGTTTGTGCCCCTTTATACCGCCTGCTCGCGTCAATTTTAAAAAACAGCCTACGTTTTCAAGTAGTTTAGCGGCTACGCTAGGTTTGTGTCACATGGTTTGTGCCCCTTTATACCGCCTGCTCGCGTCAATTTAAAAAAATATCCCTGTTTTCAAGTAGTTTAGCGGCTACGCCAAAAGTGAGTAAAATTTATAAAAATAATTACTTAAGTTAGTTATTGATATGGCAATATCTTTGTTTGTTTAATATCTTTGGTATGGCTATTTCTATGACTTTAAACTGTCAGAATGCTTCCTAAATGTCGATTTTCATGTGTGCGTATAGAAAATTTTAAAGTCGTGTAACTTTGTTAATATTGCTTTCCGAAAAAAAATTCTTTCGGATTCGGATTCTCCAGCCAATAGTTAGTATAAAAAAAAAAAGTTTTATTATTTAGGAAGACCTTCCGTAAACCGAAATTTAGCCTAGTTCTCCATAGTCATATTGTGACGATAGGAAAGAGATTTAGCTTTCCGAATTCTCACTACTTTGGAACATTCCTCATCCCACCAGGGAGTTGGAGGGAGTTTTTTGAGAGATTTGGTTTTAGGGGGAGGATTTGATTTATTGATTGCAGTTACGAGCATCAGCCCCGGATCTTCGTTTTTTTTAGGCGGGGCAAAAACTGAAAAATGCCGCCCCCGCCCACTTAGGTATCTATATTTATTTTAACCTTGCTGGGGGGGGGGGGGGGGGGGCATATTCGAATCAAAGAACTGGTTTTACTGTAACTAATTAAGAAATTTAATTATAGCTACACCTAGAACATGCAAATGGTTTTCCTTAAATTCGGGCTGCATATAGTCTGCAACCAGAATTTTAAAACTGCACGAGACTGGTTTCCATCAAAATGCTTCAGCAGATGAAACCACAACTGAAATTTATCTTGCTGGCTGCTTATTCGTTTTAAACTGCTACATTGCATTGTATTTAAATAAAAGCTGAAATAAAAAGGCTGTTTTACTTCTCAGTCATATGATGGCTGCCATCGTGTAATAAACAAATCATGACACGCATAACGACGTAAAAATTTTAAGTAAGTTTGAATAATGACGAATCGACAACGTAAGTGATTGCACGTATTAAATTGAGTTTAAAAAATAAATATAGTAACTTAAAAAGCATAAGATAGTTATATATATATATATATATTTTTTTTTTTTATTTAATAAATTTTACAAAAAGTTCATGTTTTTGTGTATAAATAAAGTTTTTTGAAAAAAAAAAATACATTATTTATTACGTCTTACACCTTTTTTTTGAGCAAAGCTCGTGTTAAAAAGGCGGAGACAACGAATGTAGATATTAATTTTTATGTAAGTTTAAATAATATATAATTTTTTTTTATATACATATAGATCAATTGATGGATAATTAACAGTATACAAAGAAAAAAAATCGTATATATAATAATATGCATCTATAGTTTTATATAATATATAAAACATAAGCAGAAAGAAGAGGATATAAAAAAGAAAGGTAAAAATTAAAGAAAGAAAAAGGATATCAGATATTACAATTGTGTTTATAAATAAAATATTATAAGATGTACTGATTGTGATAAGTTATATATAAAGAGCTTTAATTGATTTTTTGAATTTTTTATAATTTGTTTCCAATCTTAAATTAACTGGTAATTGGTTAAACCATTTTACTCCAATATATATATATAGTATTGTTCACTTTGGGGAAAAGAATTTTTTATAATTTGTTTCCAATCTTAAATTAACTGGTAATTGGTTAAACCATTTTACTCCAATATATTTAAAGTATTGTTGAGCTGTGGTGGTGTTACAACGCGGGACAGTCATAGAGCCCAGGATATTTGTTCTAATGCTGCTTGAAAAAGGAGTGAAGCTCTCATTATTGAAGCAATCTTTGTGTATTTGTAGAATTGTAATTTTTTTATAAATAACATGAAGTGAAGGTACTTTAAAATCTTGAAATAATTTGATAGTGGGGTAATCACATGGCTTTTTTAAAATTATTTTTATAATTAATTTTTGAATGATTTCCAATGGTACAAGAGAAGTTTTGAATGCACCGCCCCAACCAACAATTCCATACTGTAGCACTGATTGGATTAAGGAAAAGTAAATAGTTCTTAACATACTAATATTTAAAATGTTTCGAATTCTAATGAAAATGTACACTAATTTTCTTAGTCTCTCAACTGTTGTGCTGATTTGCATCTTCCACTTTATGTTACTGTCTATAGTTACCCCAAGGTATTTAACATTGGTTTTAATAGTGAGTACAGAGCAATCAGGTTTACATATATATGAATTTGAATTACAATTATATGAGTGTATACATATATTTAGATTTTCAGGGGTAGCCTTTTTAGTCAGAGTGAAAGGAATTACAAAAGTTTTATCTGTATTCAGAGATAGTAAATTTTGATCAAACCATTTTTTAATTAATTTTATATCTGATTCCGCCGTTCTCTGAGTTTCATTCCACGTTGATCCCTCAGCTAAAATTGCTGTGTCATCAGCGTAAGATATTATTTTGGATTTAATGGTGAGTTTAAAAATATCATTAACATAAATGATAAAGAGAATTGGTCATAATAAAATACTTACCCAGAAAAGCGATCGATGAACTGTGATAGATTTATTGATGCGACACTAATGACATCAGTATTGTACCTTCGGTTGATCAACAAGTACTAAAGAGTAAAAATAAACAACACACTTTTGACACATTTTTAAAACAAAACACTGTCGTGGAGAGAGATCGACGAGGGAGTTTTCGAATATAGCTTCATCTCTTTCGCACGCACGGTAACCAACGCAGACGCGTGCTGCCGCGATCTGTGGTTCCTGCGGGCGAGCGGGTCGGGTGCGTATTTTGAACTATGCCTACGCGCCTCACGAATAATAAATGTTCGTGCAGCACGTCTCACTCAGGGCTCTGGGTATCAATCGAGTTAATATGGCCGTGAAATTTCTCTACTTGTACTATTATTTATTCCGTGGTCAAAGTTGAGTTTGGCCGCCCTCTGAACTTGCCGCCCGGGGCATGAGCCCCGGCTTGCCCCCCATTAGATCCGGGGCTGACGAGCATTGATTTGAAGTTATCATAGTCATCTTTGACAGATAATGTATCGGTATAGGATAAATTTTCTATAAACTTATCCATATGTGAGTTAAATTCGTCCAATTTGGTGTGTTTTGTTTTAATCTTTGTCGAAATATGGGACTTGTCTGAATGGAAAGAAGTTTGATAAGTGATGGTGATCGGGAAATGATCACTGGAGCAAGGGTCGGGGGACACCACCCACAAGGAGAGAGGTGCCAGATTAATAGAGCATATGGAGAGATTCACTGCACTGGGGTTGGTGTTGGGGCGAGAGATTCTAGTAGGAGATCCGTCATTCAAAAGAAAAAGGTTGGATTCATCTAGGAAATCCATCACACTTCGACCGTCTCGATCACAGAAAGCAGAACCCCAGACGGGGAAATGGGCATTAAAATCACCCAATAAAAAGAAAGGAGGGCTTAGTTGACGGACAATTTGCAACCACGCTTGTTTATTGAAGTGCGATGTTGGGGGTAGATAGATAGAAACAAAGGAAGTGTCCTTTATTTTAGCTGCAACCATTTGAAAGTCAGCATTGGGGGGTTTGATATTATTTATTGGGAAAAACCACGGAAAAACGGAAGGGATTTTTTAATAAAAAGGGCAGCACCACCGCCCGTACCTTCCGGGCGATCATCGCGGAGACAGGAGTACCCTCCCACATTAAAGTGGGTGGATGGAGTAAACCATGTCTCCGAGACAGCAGCCACAGAAACAAGGTTTGAATTTAATAGGTTAAGAAGGTTTGATTTGTTAGAAATAGCACTGCGGCTATTCCACTGAAGAATTCTGACATCTTGAAGAGCCATTTTGGATAAATGATTTTAATGTGGAAATAATAGAAGCAGCGTTGGACGGTAGATTAGTTTGAGAAGAAATTAGGTCAATTAGAAGCATAATAAGAGTTTGAATAAATGAAGAATTATCTTGGGAGAGTTGTTCAGAAAGCTTTTGATAGTTTGTTGAGGATGAATTATAATTGTTTCCGCACCCATTTGTGGCGTGTGAAAGAGGAGAACCATTGGGATTTAAGAGAAGTGAGTTGTGTTGATGCTGATCGTATCCAGGAGCCTGTTTAGAGATAGGGTTTTTGTATGTGAATTTTGTTGAACGGGAAGATGTTGAGGAGGAGGCGAGAGGGTTGGATGAAGAGTTACTGGATAAAACCTCGGAAAATGATTTTTTGACAGGCGGGAATAATTTAGAAGCCTGCAGAAAAGACAAGTTCTCAGAGGCCATAGAAATTTTTATATTTTTTTGGCGAGATTGTTCGGGGCAAGAAGAGTTAATGGCGGAATGAGCGCCTAAGCAGTTAAAACATTTAGGTGAAGAGAGAGAAGAACATTGGTCAGCCGAGTGGTTTTCTCCACATTTGAAACATCTGGGAGGGGATCTGCATGCAGCTTTGGTATGACCAAAACGGCAGCAGTTGTAACATTGAGTGGTGGGATAAGTGTACATTTCAACTGGTAAGGGGTTGAAAAATAAATAAATATGGGAGGGAAGAGATTGTCCTTCGAATGTGATGACGACAGATTGGGAGGGCTTCCAGGAAACGATGCCCTCAGAGGTGTCCTTATAATTTAGCCTCCTGGCTTTTATGGGATTGCCGATATGTTGGGGGGTTGAAAGTGAGGACAGGATTTCTGGAATGGACAGATCGGTCGAGATACCCCTGACCAGGCCCATTCGAGTGACATTGAAAGTTGGGATGTACGCCTAGAATTTAGAATTTGATGAAATAAATATATTTTTGATAAAGTTGTTGGCGGCTGAACCTGACAGGAATTCAACAGAGATTCGGAAGCGACCCTCGGCTTTAACACCTCCAGGTTTAATCGAAAGGTTCTTGTTATTTGAAAGAAATTTACCAAATTCAAGAGGATGGATGGTTTTACCTTGTTCAGTTTTTTGCGCATATACAATATAGGGGCCACGGGAATGAGTAGAGTAAAAGATTGTTGGAGGAGGTTGAGGAAGAGCTGGAGGGGACTGAGAAGACAAAGGCGAATCATGTTTTTTTGGGGAAAGGGGACTAATTTTTCTTTTTTTAATTGAGGTTAGGATGACAGATTCATTGTCTGAAATGTTTGAATGTTCTGAAAAGTCTATTTTATCTGAAATGTCTCCATCTGGAGGGTCAGGAGGGGGATCTGGGGGCTTTGTAAGGGGTACAGGAGGGAAATCCTCCTCCATTGTTCAAAAAATTTACAGCTAAAATAAAAAGTGACAGAAGTAAAAAAAATATATATAAATATCTGTAAATGAGCAGCAAGAAGTGACTCCTGGAAGATCAGGGGGGAGAAGATTCCAACACACTAAACTTTTTACAGCCAAAAAACAATAAAAAGATTGGTTTAAGAATATTTTTTGAAAGAGCAAAACAAAAGAACTGATGACAGCCAAATGTTATTGTTGCGAGTCCTGGTTAGCTAGTTAGTTTCTTGTAATAATTTTTTTTTTTTATTCACAAAAAGATACAAAAAATACAATAAATTTTATACAATAATTAATTACATAATATACGTATTGGATTTACACCCATAAATAAATAAGCCGAGCTTGTGGGTATGGGGGGGGGGGGGGTGTTTTTATATTGGTTTAATTTTTTTAATTCAGTTCGAATTTTCGGTATAATTTTTAAGCTGAGTTTTAAAATTTTTTATATTACTGTTCATGTTTCTGATTTTTTCAGGTAGTGAATTAAAAAAATTTACTCAGAGATATTTATAATTTAACTGTCCTATTGTTTTTTTTTACATTTTGCAATAGGAAGTATTTATGTTTGTCTAAGATTTCTGTTATTTTTAAAGGGTGTAACTTTATTTTGAATATTTTTTTTTTTTATTTTTTTTTTTTTATTTATTATTTTTTAGTATATAAAATATAATGTACATTTAGATGATGTATTAATTTGCTTACATGTTCATATTCAAATATGTTAATACCACTCTTCCATGGAAGCGTTAGCTTGTGTCTGGAAGAGTAGTGTACATTTTTTAATGCTATATTTAAGTTCTTAAATTACAATGTGAATGTTATCTGTATAAATTTGTAATGTTGCATGATAAAAGTATAATGCACTTGATTTTCTGACCTTAAATTGTTTGAAATAAAGTCCTGACGAATATGAGAAAGGTTTTTTTTTTAAATAAATTCAGTGCAGTTGAACATGTCTACTTTATTAAAAGATTGAAAAACGCTGCATTCATTAGATAAGTTGCCGCAGAACCAATAAATACGAACGAATTAAAACAATTGTCACTTTTTGTTGTGCGACAATTCAGGTGAGAACATTTCTCTTGTTTAATAATCTCTTATTTATTTAATTGAAGAAGAAGAAAACAATAAAAATCTAAACGAAAATATGAAAGAGAATAAGATACAGAAAAATAGAAAAAGATAATGGTCACCACTGGGACTCGAACCAAGATCTCTCGTCTAACCGGGACGTGCACGTTAACCAATTTCGCCTTTGTCAACTTCTGTCAAATCGTCATATTTGTCAATCTCATATTTCAAATTTTAGAATTAACAATATTATCTTCAACTAATTCTTTTTTCATATTGTGGGCAACTACACTTTTTATTATTTAATATATTTTGTTAATTTTATATTTATTTACCGCAAAATACCAGTTTACCCGTTTAATCAAGGGAGACCTAATTTGTCCCAGTGCACATAGGTCTCATATTTTTATTTTATTTTTTTATATGAAAACCGCCCAAGAGTCCAAACTACTCCCGTCTGGAGTCAGTGAGACTATGGCATCCCCAATTGAGTTATATTGTGAGGCTGAAGGTAATGGGGAGAGGAAGGTGATATTGAAGAGGATGTGGGAAAGTACCTGGCTATTCACATCTGGTCACCAAACATGGCTAAAGCTATTTCAAGCAATGTTTCAATTCTGAATAGTGGTCTTACACCAGGGCGATACTGAGAGTATCTTCCAGTCTGGAACGTGCCACAAATATGCTATATATTATTTTAAATGAATTAATTGTGAAATAACAAAAATTAATCAAACAAATTTATTTGCCACGCCGGGATTCGATCCCGCGACCTTCGGTCAACCGTGTACAAATGTTGGGCGCGTGTTTGGCATTTTTAACGAGTATGCACCGGTGCCGAGGGGATTAATGACGCTAGTTCCTCGGAGCATCTTTCATCGTTATACCGGTAGAACAAGGACAGCATTCCCACCTGACGCCTGTGCTCTAAAGATTGCAATACGTCTGTTAAGATGGGAGAGTCTATCAAACGTTTCTGTACAGCGTCAAGGGTTTTTTAGGTATTTTGGAGCTCCAAACCAGAGGTGGCTGCCAAATTCAACCGTGGGACGCACTTGCGATTTGTACTATTATTACTGAAGACCTCTCGGATGACGGTGATATTGAACGACAGCGGAGAAGTATCAGTATACTGTCTAATATGATTGCCCGAAGATTCTTCAAATGCAGTAACAATGTAAAAAAAACATTGTTCAATACATTTTGCACTAACCTATATACATGTGAAACATGGTGTCACTACCGTACCAGCTCAATAGAACGACTCCGGATACAATATAATGATGCTTGCAGAATTATATTTGGATACAGAAAATACAGCAGCGCATCTTCAATGTTTACGGAGCTAGGACTACACGGATTCGCCGGTCTGATGAGACACCGGGTCACTGGAGCCAGGATGCGGCTAATGGCTTCCGATAACACAGTAGTGATCGCAGCCTTCCAGCACCAAGCGCCACTCCTGAGCGAGCGCTGGGCCCGAGCTCACTCCAGACCACGTCCTACATTATAATTGATTATTTATTTTATTTCTATTATCGCTTATGTCTTTTATATTTGTTTGTTCTATTTACTTTTTTTACTTTATCTGTTGTGTAAATATGTACAACTTTATGGGACGTGTGGGATTGCACTATCCTCTCCACATCCTGGAATAAACATTATTATTATTATTATTATTGTCACAATTATCTTTTCAGTAAATCGGTTATACCGGGAATAAATCATTACAGGCACCTTAAAAAATTGAAATTGGGCAGGGGTAAATACAATCATATAAATAAGTCGTCTCAAAGTGGTCTAACCACATTCAGAAAAAAGCGTTGTCAGAAAAAAAAACAGCTGAGGCAATAATGAAAAAACTGAAACACTTATTTTTTTAAATATAATAATTGACGGCCGGCGTAGTCCAGCGTTAAAGCTCTTGACTCACACTCTGAAGGTCACGGGATCGAATCCCGGCGTGGCAAATAAATTTTAATTTGTGTGTTATTTCACAATTTATTCATTTAAAATAATATATAGTATATTTGCGGCACGTTCCAGAGTGGAAGATACTCTCAGTATCGTCCTGGTGTAAGACCACCATTCAGAATTGTAACGTTGCTTTTTTTTTTTTTTTTACATGAGCTCCACACAGGAGGCCCTGAGGAAAATAATTTCCCCTCAGGGCCTATGTCATCTTTGGGGATGCTGTGTGGAGGATTTTTTAAGGAAAGGAAGGAGAGGAGAGTTCTGGGAAGGAAAAGGGTTTAAGGGGTGGGTAGGAATCTGGGGTTCAGTGTGTCTTGGTCATCCGCCTCCAAGACCTAGACAAACCTCACCCCATGAACCCGGGCACCCCTGCTAAATCACCAAACGTAGCGAACCACTTGGGGTGACCTATGGCAGAGGTGTTGGTTATCCAATAAAGGTTCCCGGGGCGGCGGTACCCATTCCCGCCTCCCAAATTGAAATGGCTTTAGCCGTGTTTGGTGACCAGATTTGAATAGCCAGGTACTTCCCCACCTTCCTCTTTCCTATCTTCTTCCCCTCCCCACTGCCTTCAACCTTCACAACATACCCCAATTGGGGATGCCAGAGTCCCACTGGCTCCAGACGGGAGCAGGTGGGACTCTTGTGCGGTATTCATGTAAAAAAATAAAAAAAAACTTTAATTATGTTGTTCAAAAATTGTCACCCAAATTTGTATGGCTTTTCCTCATTTCCCTGATGAGCTTAAATATGGAGTAGGTAGTACCTATAAACTTTATCACACTTAAATTATAAAATAATTTTTTTTTATTACTCGTAACTCTCGTAAATCACATACGTAGATAGGTATATGATTTACGAGCTTTTAAAGATAAAGATATTAATTATTTTACTAATCATTATTATAGTCTTTCATAAAATAACCTGTCACTAAAATATAATTTCTACCTGCAAATTTCATGTAATAGTCAGTTTTTCATTAATTTCTTAGCATTTAATGTACAAAATCTTTTCTTATTTATAATGTGTAGCTTATACACTTCTATTTAACCCTATACCTTGGGAGTATCGAAATTATATATGTTTAACCAACCGGTTTCGGTTCGACCTGAACCTTCATCATGGGTGAATAAAATATATTAAATAAAATGTAGAGTTACCTGAGAGGGAGGGGGTAAAAGTAGGCGTCAGGAAGGGAAATATATTAAGAATTGGGCTGTTTGACAAATCTAACAGTTTATTTAGTAAATTGGTTTTATATATTTTTATGATTTTTAATTTTTTTTAAGAGCTTCTCAATTATTAAGGCGTAGACCTATTCCATTCCTATGTAGTACTTCCTATATTAAGGTCCATTAACCATCCAGCGGTCGATAATTCATATTTCGTCGAAAGATGTTCTTACGATCGAACAGGGCGGTGACAATGAGAAAGATTAATTATTCTCCGTACCAGCTTTTTAAAATAATAACTCAAAATCGATTTTATTTCATTCAAAATTTGCTTTAATTTATACCTACATCCAAAAATGCCAAAAGGCGCGGTGATAAAACTATTAAAATGATGTACTTTTTGTACATTGTGCCAATCTCACATCGAATACGGAATTCTAGCCTGGGGTAATGCATATTCCAATGCCCTTGATCCCATCATGAAAGCACAAAAACTAATTTTTTTTTTATTTTTGTTTTAACTTTATGAGCAAACCTCAAATTGTAATATTTAATTAAACGAAGACAATATAAGCGAAAGTCAGTCGAAAATCTGAGAACAGAAAAATCAGAAAAAGATATTGACACCGCTGGGACTTGAACCCAGGACCTCTTGCTTTCCGGGCAAACGCGCTAACCACTGCGCCACCGTGCCGATATCCAATTCGGTCACTTTTAACTGTATCATACTTCGACTAAGAACCGCCCACACTATCTTCATTCTCTTAACGCATATATTATTGAAAAGAATTCTTAAAATGCCGCTTACTACCAGCACTGATACTATCTTCAATTCCTTCAACGTTATGGACATAAAACAGCTCTACTCAAGATCCATATTACTTAATTTACACAAAAACAACAAAACATCATACAAAGCTACACAAACAATACACAATACCCGAGCCAAAAACAACGAACTTCTCCAAACTCCTTTTTTCAAAACCACCTTCGGGCAAAGACACTCTAAATACATAGCTTGCAAACTATACAATACACTACCAACTACGATCAGACAAAGTGACTCCTTTACAAAATTCAAACAAGATATTAAAAAATGGATTATAAGTATTGGACGCCACACTATCACAAATATCTGTAAAATAAATCACACATAGACAGAAATAACTATTCACATACAACCTAACCCATATAAAATAAATGAAAAAAATGGAATCCTGTCAAATTTAACCTATAAATAGATTAGGCAGAATTTATTTCATTACTCCATCTCCAACATTTATAAAATAACTCTCTTTAAAAGATTTACCACCCTTCCAATCACCCTTCTGTTTTAATTCTATTCATAATATGTATTTTACCTGAAATATCCTTGTAACTACTATATTCATTTATATACCTGTACGCCTGTCTCGACACAGGTATACCCTAGTGAGACAGGCATACAAATTAAACCATTGTAAATATATTTTATTATAGATAAATAAATAAATAAATAATAATAATAAAATTATTTTTTGATCATAAGTATTAATAATTTTTCAATAATGTCTAAGCAAAATAAGAATGTAAAAAAATCTTTAATATATTAGTTTGTAAGACCGTAAATAAATAGACAAACTGAAGTATTTTCGTCTCAATACACGGGTGTGGATATTTTTTTAAATGATTTTATTTAAACCAAAATTAAAATTTTGAAACAAAGCTTTCCCTCATAATTTATTGATTTATTTTAATGTACGATTATACGTTTTGAAATGGGGTGGTAAAATACAAAATTTTGTTTGAAAATTTAACAAATCTTTCAACGACCTACGGTAAAACCTTTTTGTACTAAAATAAACATATTTTCTTAAAATTTAAAACATAGCTTTACTAGATAAAAGAACAGTTTTTCGAAATCAATTTATAATTTTTTATTGAAAAGAGTCAATACTCTAAAATTTGATTTAAAAATGACATATTGCCGATTTTGTCTGGTTATTCCCTCTTAAGCGAGTGATCTTTATCTATTAGGTGCGTTGCAAATTCTGGAAAACCTATACTATTTAGGCATTTCAAGAACTTATTTAGCATCCCTTGTTTGAATATCTCGAACCATTTTACCTATGTAAACATACCCCAATTGGGGATGCCATAGTCTCACTGGCTCCAGACGGGAGCATTTGAGATTCTTGTGCGGTATTCACTGTAAAAAAAAAAAATCCGGCATCATATGAATGTAATGATTGCCCAGCATTTTACATAGGTAACACGGCTTGAAATGTTCAAACAAGGGTCAAGCAGTCCCATTTTTAACATATTTCCTTTCCCTGTGCCTACTTTCACCCCTTCCTTTTTAGATACCCTCCCCTCACTTCCCACCAAAGAAACTACATTTTCAAGAATATTGTTTTTAGAAATTCTCTGGATGGTATGAAAAATGGATAACATAATTCAACTCACAGCAGCATGATAATGGTGCCACTTATCCAATATCTTTGAGTGTCACCTTCCACTTTGCACCAATTTAAAAAACTAGTTGAAACTTTGAAGTTTTTCACTGAATTCGTAATTTTATCAAAGAAGTCAAGATACTGCACATAGAACATGGCTGTCACTTAGAAGACTGTCAAGGCACTGAACATGTGACTTCACAGATGTAGGTAGGTACAAATGTGGATAGGAATCAGGATAATACTAGGAATAATCTCTAACAATTGTTGCTGCAGGATGCGCATCTTCACGATCCTATCCCTGTGCCTGGTGCTGGGAGGGTGCGCGGTTGGAGAGGAGAAGAGCAAACCTCGCAGGCTGCTGCGCTTTTGGAATAGGCGCAGCCCGCCACCCCCGGAGAGGGGGTTCAAAGTCGAAGAGGGCGTAAAGACCACCACCCTCTGGAAAACGCAACCGCTGGATCATCAGGGCTCTACCAATACAACCTTTCAGATGGTAAACATAATTATTAATAATTTTACTATGTATTTTGATTTAAAAAAAGATGTTTTTTTTGCAATACTTAGGTAATCATAGTATTATCTTATAAATGTATAAAAATGTATATTTCGTTGTTTGTCCCTAATGGGATTCTAAACCATTCAACCGATTGGGATGAAACTTTGGCGATATGATGTGCGCTTGCCTGCGATGGTTTTTACCTCCGGTTTCTGCATGTGAGCTCTGGCGTTATGAAATAATTTTCTATACTATTCATGCGATTGTTTTGAAACTTTGTTCAGATGTTGTGCGCACGCCGATTCACGCATACATACGCTAGAATGTATACGAATAATGCAAGTAATTTTATTTTATGATATAAAATAAGTCGTTTTGATATTTTTATGATCGAGCGAATTATTAACGGTTTTCAAGACTACTCATTTTTATTTCCTGAAAATAATGTAAAAAATAACACTAGATTAATTTCAAATATGCACTACCAACGGAAACGAATGCAAATAAATTTTATTTATTTTTTAGGTGGAAAAAAGCTTTCTGAAAATGAGCATCCTTCTTTTTAATTATCAGTCCATTCCTTTCTTAAATCTATGTTTCTATTTATGACACGACGTATTTAAATTCGAAGTTGGTTGCCCTCATCTGGTTGTCATTTGGATAAAATTAAACAATTCCATTCATTTCTGCCATTAACTAAAGAGAGCCGCCTGGAGAATTGTCTCTCTCAAGCCAAGTTCTATTTCAACGCTCTATTTGGGCCTTTTCGTCTTTATTGACAAAATTGCGTAAATTTGACAGCAGCAAATCTTTGATGATGGAAAGCCATAGAAAATGTACAGAAGCAACGGTCGCCATGAGCATTTACATAAGTTGAATTTCCAAAGAACTTCCATGAACATTAGTTACTGCAAGTTGGATGCATAAGTAAACGCTCCTGTGAGTAACTTATCAAAAACCAACGAAAGACGTTTTGTGAATAACGTTGGTATGTGATACTCTCTTGCAGCGTTACATCACTAACGAGCAATTCTTCAAGAGCGACAACTCCCCAATCCTGTTGATGCTCGGCGGCGAGTGGACCATCGGCTCGGCTGGTGTGATCGGCGGGCACATGTTTGAGATCGGCAGAGACATTGGTGCGCTGCTCATCTACACCGAGCACCGCTTTTACGGAGAGTCCAGGCCTTTTAAGTAAGAAAATCAACATTAACCATTCAAACATGAACAAGATATAAAAAAACCTTTTTTCCCTTTCTTAATCTATTGTGGACTGCTAGCTTCGCTTCCATGGAGAGTTTTTTGTTAGCGCCAATGGCATTCAGCCCATTAATGGAGTTTGCTTCATTTACCCTTCTTTAAATATATCCTATCAACCTTCCCATCTCTCGGTTAATATTATGTAACATTTGTAGGTATAGCAGGTAAATTTATACCAAATTTACACACTTTAACATTAGTAGAGCGCAGGAAGTCAAAATATAACCTATAAAAAATACAGTAGAGCAAAATGAGACTCTGGTTAGGATTATGGAAGATTTGGTACTCTGTAGAAAGGTTCTTAAACATAATTAAAATAAAAGAATAATGTCTGTTGGACAGTTAATTGTAAATTTAAGAAATAGGACTTTGTAGTCGTCGCACAGAAAAGGTTCTGAGGAAGAAAGCATAGCTAGTATCAGTGAAATGAACATAGTACAAAACCTTAAAAATAAATTAACATAGTACAGTACCTGGTGGACCACGCGGAATACTAAATTATAACTAACCCGCAAACACTTTAATGGAGGGCACATGGAGGGAACTGGGAATATTCCAGAACAGCAGCGTCCCTCCCATTGCAGAGCAGTAGGATTCAGACCCTCCTACGGTTCCAGGCCGTGCGTACGAGGATTCGCCGAGAATTCGCCGACCGCAAGTATGAACCCTCATCAACCGCCGAGAATCCACCGATCTCAAATATGGATGTCTTGGGCCGGCCAAGGCCATTTAAATGCCCTCTCGCAAAATTCCACCGCAATACGAGGCGCGATTATCTGGATATCCGCCAACAAAGCTCACGGAGTCGTCATGTGGAGATAGTGATTTGGCTATCAATTATGCCCGAATATCTATCTACAAGGGATCACGGCACGCGGTATCAACTCCCATAATACAAACTCGGGATTACACCATTTTAACAATTCGAAAACTATAACATAAAGGACAAGTCGAATCACCGTCGATCTCCCCGGGCGGCTGTAATTCAAAATGCCCCTTTGACTGGAAACGAATCCCCAGAGTTGCCAATCAATAAAAACAATACAAGGCGATCAATTAATAGTATATCCAGGAGACAGCAATTAATAAATCGGCTAATCACTAAAAGAAGTAATAAGAGGTTTTAGGTCAGGATAATAATTATTACCTTCTGAAAATTATACGTACTAAATATACATAAGTATAAGGTTTCTTTTTTGGTTTTTATTTGTGCGATGTCACCAGTATAAATCGACTTCTTTTTCTTTCAGTGATACCAAAACAGACAACCTGAAGTTCCTGACCGTTGACCAGGCGTTGTCCGACGTGGCCGAGCTGGTCAAGGAGCTGAAGCAGCAGGACAAGTATGCCAAGAGTAAGGTAGTCGTGTTCGGAGGCTCCTACGCTGGGAACATGGCCACGTGGATCAGGCTGAAGCATCCCGATGTCATCGACGCCGCAATGTCCTCCAGCGGACCCGTGCTGGCCAAGGTTGATTTCTATGGTAGGTTTGATGAGAATTAAACATGCTAATTTTGTTGTATCGATGATATGAAATATTCCTCAGTTTTATTGCGTAATTCATAAAATGAATAAGTAAGTAACTCTACACACCAAAGAAAGAAAAAAACGAGTGTGCTTTAGAACTTTAGAAGAAAAACTTCACTAACTTATATATCTCTCTCAACTTTCGTTCGCCTCGCCCGACCGTTCACACTTTTCATAACGTTCTCGTCACACATTTACCAGCTTACTCCCCAAGTCAAGCGTGCGTAAAGGTCCGACCGTTCGCCTCGCCTGATCACCGTCCGCATCACACTTTTGTTAAGGGATCACCTTGTCCTATTGATGGTGGACCAAAGTTTACGAAGCATTAAGAACCGAGGCTGTCTCTCTGTGGGGCATTGTATGAGATGTACATTTCCCACGTTAGCCGATTGCCACTTAAGTTTCCACCTTCTGAAGTGAGAGGTGATCGGAAGAACCTCTCTCCTTTCATTCAGAAGGATTTCTGAGACTTCAAGCGGTACGCCGGATGAGACTTCAAGCGGTATGCCAAAGGTATTGCTCTTTTTTGCAGCGCCTTTTTGAGTTCCCTCAGTGTTGGAATCTCTCGGCTGATATTCGGCGGGGTTATGTTTCCTAATATGAACTGGGAGCCAAGGGAGAGGAGTAGATTTCAAATTCCCGCTTTTGGTTCGCATTGTGACATTAAGCTGAATGTCGACCATGGAAGTGTGAGCGCTTCTAGCCCATACTGGAGCACAGTATTCAGCTGTTGAGAAAGCCACGGCTGTGGATGCCTAGTTATTGTATTTGAATGTTTTATAATTTCCTCAACTATTTCAGAATACTTGGAGAATGTCAACGACGCTATCCTAATAGAGGGAGGACAGAAGTGCCTCGATACCATCAGGGAAGGTGTGGTCAAGGCACAAGACATGTTGCTCACTAAAAACGGAACAATCGAAGCCTCTAAACTCTTTGGGTAATAATGAACATTATTTCATCATCGAACACGTCTTTTCGCGATGTTTTACCTTCTCGTCCCTTTGAAATATTAAGGTTATATATAAAACGTCACTGTTATGATATGATGATTCCAAAGTCCAAGTAAAAAAAGGCCCTCTGTTGTTGTATTTGATGGAACCTTGATTTCCCTTTCGCAAACAAATTCGCTTATCTTCTTAATCTTAATATCTTATCTTAATCTTAAAAATATATAAAACAAAGTCGGGTTAGTTACACTATTTATAACTCGAGAACGGCTGGGCTGATTTTGATGATCTTTGATTTGTTGGATTTGTCTCCGCCCCGGATAGGATCATAACTATTAAAACATCACAAAAGTTAACGAAATAAATAGTTATAAAGAAAATTATTTTCCCCATACATTGTGTATGGAACGAATTCTCCTATTTTGAAAGAACTGCAGCAATATTGTGAGGGGTATAATATTGAGCTGTGCATGAATTCCAAAAATTCAAAAACGTCAAATGTCAATGCGTTGATTGTTGTGTATTTATTTTTAATCATATAATGCTGCCCTTCTTTCTTACACACTCAATGTCAATAGTCGAAAATGAGACAAATGGTGAACGTATGTCTGCACACCTCCAAAGGAAAAATACAATAATTATAATAAATCTCTGAAATGAAACGCATTTTTTTTTCATAAGCTCCACACAGGAGGCCTTGAGGAAAATAATTTCTCTCAGGACCTATGTCATCTTAGGGGATGCTGTGTGGAGGATCTTTTTAAGGAATGGGGAGGATAGAAATTTCTGGGAAGGAAAAAGGTATGAGGGGTGGGTAGGAATCTGGGGGTCAGTGTGTCCGGGAGTGACGGACGTATGAATCCATCCCTTCAACTGTGGTGCAAGGCAATGGGTCGAGAGAGTCCGGCTGGAAAGGTCAAAAGGCCTCCCGGGTGAAATGCAGATCCGGGCACAGTTTGGAAATTTAATAAAAAGGCACTTTCTAGATGAGAAAAGTGTGGAGAAGATGAATAAAAAATAAATTAAGGCGCGCTCGGCAAAATTGAGGGAGATACAACCGTTCAAAGTATTTAAAAATTCACTTCGCGAACTGATATTGACAGTTCGTTCGCCATGTTTTCATTGCTTATGTTGGATCCCAGACCTAATACAGAATTAATAGTACGCCAAAATCACAAACCATATTACACAAACCTAGCGTAGCCGCTAAACCACTTGAAAACTGGGATGTTTTTTTGCCGTGACGCGAGCAGGCGCTACGAAGGGGGCACTTTTTTTTCTATCACAAACCATGTTTAGCGTATTAGGTTATAAAAAAAATGGCGGGCGGACGCGGGACAACTGTCAATATCAGTTTGTAAAGTGAAATTTTAAATACTTTGAACGGTTGTATCTCCCTCAATTTTGCCGAGCGCGCCTTAATTTTTGTTTTATTCTGCTTTTCCACACTTTTCTCATCTAGAAAGTGCCTTTTTATTAGATTTCCAAACTGTGCCCGGATCTGCATTCCTCCCGGCCTCCCTCAACCAGTCTCTCTCGATCCGGCCCGCCACGCAGCAGGTGGGCAGGCGCATCAACTGCCAAGACCCGGACGTAAGTCACCTTATGAACCCGGGCACTCCTGTTAAATCACCAAACGTAGCGAACCACTTGGGGTGATCTATGGCAGAGGTGTTGGTTATTCAATAAATGGTTCCCGGGGCGGCGGCACCCGTATCCGCCTCCCGAATTCCCGTAAGTAATTGTAAAAATAAGAAAATCACAAAAATATAAATCCGTACACAACGCCATCTCTGATACTGACAAAAACAAAACACGGACAGTTGCGCATTGATAATTGCTTCATTGCGTAATTTTTAACTTAATAAAAAAACTGAATTTAATTCAACAGCTATTGATTCTGAGGCGGTACGAAGTTCGTCGGGTCAGCTAGTCTTTATAATATTTAAAAGAAACGGCTGCGCAGCCTTTTTAATACAAAACTTAAATTTGGGTTTGAGGCCAAAATACCGAACTAATTTGAATCATTATTCATGAACTTCTTGTAATGTTCTTTAATGTGTGGCTTTACAAGCCCACACAATAATAATAAATACGTAAAACGTAAGTTCATCGTCTTTATTGCAATGTACAATGGATTGTTAAGTAGTATATTATTGCCTCGGTAGCGAGTGATTACAACGGAAGCTAGAATGGTTCTGGCAGCTGCCACGGACTAGACCGCTGTCCCGGCTCGTGAGCCATTCGGCAACGTTCGGCGGACCCGAACATTTTCGAATTACTACATGGATAATCGCATATATCACACTTCTCAAGAGGGATTTTGTTGTTCTGAGATGTAGAACTAACTTACCATTGGTAATGCAATTGTTATTAAAATACTTGTCCCCTTACAAAGATATTTTTCAACTGAATGTTCAACAATTTTAAATTTTATTTAAAAAAAAAATCTCTTTTCATTGCCTTGAATGGTTACATCATTTGTGGATGATCGACCACCATGCTAGGCACATGCCCGTGCTATGGTGTTCAATTACTTAACTAAAGATAATGTATGCTTATTATTGGTTATGTAGACTCTAGAACACAACGTCGAAATACATCATCTCTTTGTAGACTTCAAGGCCGCGTACGATAGCATAAACAGGAATGCATTGTACAATGCAATGAGTGAGTTTGGAATACCGCGTAAGCTGATCAATTTGGTGAAATTAACAATGTCCCCAGTAACGTGTAGAGTCAGGGTTGGCAGTGATCTGTCCGAGCCCTTTGAAGCGCTCCACGGGGTGAGACAAGGAGATGGATTGGCCTGCCTCTTATTCAACATAGCCTTAGAAAAAGTTATTCGTAACTCAGGCATCGAGATAAGAGCAACGATATTTGACAACTCTGTACAACTATTGGCTTATGATATCGACATAATCGCGAAAACTCCAGATGCTTTACGTAACGCCTTAATAAATCTTGAAAGCTCTGCCAAAAATATGGGTCTTGTAGTAAACCAGCAAAAGACCAAATACATGGCTGTAGGATGCACCCAACAAATCCCAACTCTCTCATGTGGAAACCAAAATTTCGAAACGGTACCAAGATTCACATACCTAGGCTTTTTTTTTACATTAACTCCACACAGGAGGCCCTGAGGAAAATAATTTCCCTCAGGGCCTATGTCATCTGGGATGCTGTGTGGAGGGTCTTTTTGAGGAGAGGAAGGAATGAACATTGGTCTTGAAGAGACCCGTGTTGTAGGAAGGAGGAAACACAGAGGCCGGCAAATCATTCCACAGCCGAGCTGTTGAACACAAGAACGAGTCGAAGAAACGACCCGTTCTCATGTGACAAATGTCAACCGTGTACAAATGTTGGGCACGCGTTCGGCGTGTTTCCCGACTATGCACCGGTGCCGAAGGGATCAATGATGCTAGTTCCTCGGAGCATCTTCCATTGTAATACCGGTAGAACAAGGATAGCATTCCCACCCGACACCTGTGCTCTAAAGATTGCAATCCGTCTGTTAAGATGGGAGAATCTATCAAACGGACCGCCCGTTTCTGCACAGAGTCGAGGGTATTTTTCAGGTATTTTGGAGCTCCAGACCAGAGATGGCTGCCAAATTCAACCGTGGGGCGTACTTGTGATTTGTACAAGGTTAGCAGTTGTGTACTATTAAAGTATCTGCGGGCCCTGTACAGTACGCCCAGTTTTTGGAAGGCTAACTTTACTCTGGCTTCGATGGAGCCCCCATACCTGATAACAAACGACAATAATACCACAGAGGAGATCCAGAAGTGCATAGTGAACGCAAATCGCTGTTATTTCCGCCTACAAAACCAATTAAAGTCCAGACTGCTGTCCAGAAACACGAAGATATTAGTGTACAAAACACTTATCAGACCAGTACTTACGTACGCAGCTGAGACTTGGGTACTAAGAGGAATGAGCGAGCACTGGACGTTTTTGAAAGAAAAATTTTGAGGCGCATCTTCGGACCGGTTCTAGAAAATGGATTTTGGCGCAGACGTTATAACAATGAGCTCTATACTTTGTTTAAAGAGCTAAACGTCGCAAAATTTATAAAATTGGGAAGATTTCGGTGGCTGGGTCATGTGGAGAGAATGACCGAGTATCAAGCACCAAAGTCCCTGCTGAACTCAAGACCAATAGGGCGAAGGAGCCTGGGAAGACCAAGACTAAGATGGAGCGACAACGTCCTCAAAGACATATCTATCTTGGAGCTTCTAAACTGGAGAGAGCTGGCACAAAACCGAGATGAGTGGAGGAAGACTCTTGAGGAGGCCAAGACCCACCAGGGGTTGAAGAGCCAATAGTGATGATGATGATACCCACCCCAGAACTTCGCTTCCTTCCTTTCCCTAAAAAGATCCTCCAGAAAGTATCCCCAATCTTGACGTAGGCCCTGAGGGATTTTTTTGCTCAGGGGCTCCGGTGGGGATCCAATGTAAAAAAACACAACAAACAACCGAAATAAACAAATGTGTCGGTTTGAAGAATTGACATAGTGTTGTCTGTTTAGATTGTGCGAACCAGTCGACACCTCCAACCCCCTCGACATGCAGACCTTCTTCGGCATCATCTCCGACGCTTTCTCCGGCTTGGTACAGTACGCGCAACACGGCGAGATCGCAAACGTGTGCAGCTCGCTGGTGAACGAAACCCGCGGCACTCCCGTGGAGCGCCTCGGAGAGTACGTGAGGAGTCAGGCCTTGCTGGGTTGTTTCTCGTCTTCCTATAAAGAATTTACGAAAAGCTACCAGAATACTTCCTACAAAAGTGATTTCTCAAGTTAGTAGAATTTTTTTTTTGTATTTCTTTGGCTTAACTATGTAACTATTTCTAGATATTTTGTTTAGAAGTATTGAATGTGACGCACAGATGTAGATATGTTTTAGCCAGAGGTTTTTACATAAACGGAAAAATGATTTCTGCATCCTTATAATGGCAATAAACTGTATTTGCTAGGAAAATATTCACGGGAGAAAGAGGTAGGACGATTCATCTGCGGTGTAGTTTACTGAAAGATGAGATCACCATCTGCGATGTGGTTCACTAAATAATATCAATTTCTAAAGAGCGATTTAGGCCCGCCGCAAATTTAATCCAGCCCACGCATAGCAAACGCGTGACCGAAACCCAGCCCACGTACATGTTTTTTTTAGTAACGCATATTGAACACAGCCCACACCCACGCCATACAAACCCTCACTTCTCGCAGTACGCAAGATGACAGCAAGCCACCAACTTCTTGTCGATTTAGAATCTGAATCTGAGGATGAAGAAAGATTTATCACCTTGCACCTATTCAGCTAAAAAAGTAAAACGAATGATTATTTACGAAAAAGAGTGTCATGGAGAGTTCAAAATATCCAGTGAGATTCCAGATATTTTTTTTACTTGAACTTCACACAGGATGCCTTGGGGAAATAAATTTCCCTCAGGGCCTATGCCATCTTTTGGGATGCTGTGTGGAGGTTTTTTTTAAGGAATAAAAGGAGAAGAGAGTTCTGGGAAGGAAAAGGGTTTTAAGGGGTGGGTAGGAATCTGGGGTTCAGTGTGTCCGGGTCATCCGCCTCAAGATCTAGACAAACCTCACTCTATGAACACGGGCACCCCTGCTAAATCACCAAACGTCGCGAACCACCTAATCATATAACACTGGAAAGCCTCAAACTATTTCAAATTTTTCCATGTTCTAGTAACAAAAACAATGTTCACACAGACAAAACTAGGGACCCCATCCACGAAACTGTGTTGCAAGCACAACATGTCCACGCGCTACACAACTTGGGTGTGGACTGACCGTGGAATGGGTAACATGCGCCACTCCGACAGAAACAATGTTCTACAAAATAATCCACGCGTGTGCTGTGCGTGGGATGTGCGTGGGCTGGGTTAAATTTTGCATGATTATTCGCATGATCATGGGAGTGCAAGACGGGAGAGGGGAGAGGGGAGAGGGGAGAGGGGAGAGGGGAGAGGGGAGAGGGGAGAGGGGAGAGGGGAGAGGGGAGAGGGGAGAGGGGAGAGGGGAGAGGGGAGAGGGGAGAGGGGAGAGGGGAGAGGGGAGAGGGGAGAGGGGAGAGGGGAGAGGGGAGAGGGGAGAGGGGAGAGGGGAGAGGGGAGAGGGGAGAGGGGAGAGGGGAGAGGGGAGAGGGGAGAGGGGAGAGGGGAGAGGGGAGAGGGGAAGGGAAAAAATCATTGCCATAGAATAAAAATGTTTTAATTCCCAAATAAACACTAAAATAATTCATAATCAATCATAATTGGCGCTAACAAGGTATGACTACTAGATATTTTAAATTTAGAACTTCGGAACATAAAATCTGTTTACTAAACAATAACTATTCCGAGTTTGCTAATCATTTAATAGAGACGGGCTTGCTTCAACAAAATAAAAACTTAGTTTAAAAAATTAAATATTAATAAATATATCATTTTGTGCGCATTAGAAACCTTAGCATAAACAAAACAAAAAAAAATCACGAATTAATTGTATTAGTGGAACCGTTTATTGATGTGTTTTGTTTTACAGCGCGCTTGTGGCTGTACCAGACCTGCACCGAGTTCGGATATTACCAGACCACCACCTCTCGGAACCAGCCCTTCGGAGAAAACATCCCACTGTCTTATTTCGTGGATCAAATGTGTCCCGACCTTTACGGAAAAAGGTAAACATAACTTCGAGAACAGGGCACGAACAAATCCTGTTTGGATCACATCAACGTAAAAAATATTAACTTCACTGACTCATTCGTTATCCACACGTCAATTTCCAACCACTATACGACAGCCCTGTGCTTTAAAGATAAACCGCCCCCCCCCTGCTAAAATCAAGTACGTCCCTCGATTAAATTTTAATAATTTAATTGAGGACTTGCATTTAGAAAACTGGCAAAAAGTATTTGATCAAATTGACACTGACATTGCGTTGAAAGAATTCATTTGTATTCTACATACATATAAAAAAATGAAAATATATGAAAATATACAGATTTTCATACATATGAAAACTTAAACTGAATGATATAAAAAAAGCAATACAATAACACCCCCCCATACACACAAGCCTTGCTTAATTATGGGGGTACATCAAATATTCTACTATGTAATTAATTACTGTATAAAAATTATTTGTAATTTATGTACCTTCTATTACTAATAAAAAAAATTAAAAAAAATATATATATATCTAAACATACAAGTAACAAACACATATCGAACAGCCAGTTTAAACTTACGCCCTGGATCTCTCCCGGCCTTTTAAAATCGATTCACAAAAGAAACCAACTTCACAAAAGGGCCAAAAAGTTTCCAGATAATATTTTAGTACAAAATCACTACAAGAAATATAGGAACTTATGCAAAAAGATTATTAAATATACAAAGGAAAATTATTTTAAAACGTTCATTTACGAAAATTCTTATTCTCCAAAACGTATGTGGGAAGCATTTCGTAATATTAGTAAAACAAAAATAAACAGGTCTTCCGAAATTAAATCGTTAGATATTGGTAACGTAAACTCCTCTAATCCTAAAAATATGGCGAATTTTGCTAATAAATACTTCACATCGGTGGGAACCACACTTGCCAAAAAAATTCTCGATAAATGCAATAAAACAGAAATCGAACTTGTCAAGTTGGTCACCTCTAACCTCGTCCATAAAATAGACAATATACAAACATCGACGAATGAAGTCTTGGAAATAATTGGCGACCTAAAGCCATCTAACGCTTGTGGACCAGACAAAGTCTCGACTAATCTGCTTAAAGTAACTAAGTCATTCATAGCATCTCCGATAGCGTTCATTTCCAATCTAAGTCTCAAATCAGGAATATTCCCTAACCATCTAAAACATTCAGTTGTTGTATTACTACACAAAAATGGAGATAAATCTGCGATTCAAAATTACCGGCCGATATCTTTGGTCAATTCAGTCTCAAAAATTATAGAGAAAATTGTCAAAAATCGTCTTAGCTTTTATCTTGAAGATAATAACATTCTTTCTGAGAGACAATATGGCTTCCGGCTGGGTTTAGGTACTGAAAATGCCATTGGCAATCTGACTAAAGTAATTTTCAATAACATCGATCGAGGAATCAAAAGCATCGCGATCTTCCTGGATCTGGCTAAAGCTTTTGATACCATCTCGCACAAAATCCTTTTGAAAAAATTACAGCTAATCGGTATACAGGGGCAGTTACTTAAATGGTTAGGAAGCTATCTAGAAAATCGGAGCCAAAGAGTTATTATTAGTGGTACTCTAAGCGATCCAGCCAACATCGTATTTGGTGTACCACAAGGAAGTACTTTAGGATCGATATTGTTTAATATCTATATCAATGACCTTTGCAACAGTAACCTTGCCGATCATATCATCAATATTTGAGGGCAAAAACTGGTATGAAGCTCATAGAAAAGCAGAAATTGGAATAAACAATGTCAAACATTGGCTAGACTATAATCTTCTTACTCTTAACACGGATAAGACAAAATTTATACGTTTTAGTGCAACACAAGTGGGCCAACCCAAGGTAATACTAAATATTACTATTCACATTTGCAATGAACCGAACACTTGCACTTGCAATAACCTGGATTGCGTGGATAGTTTAAAATATCTAGGGATCACCATAGATAAATATCTGAGATGGGACAAACACATTAACGCAACGGCCTCAAAAGTCAGAAAACTTACACATCTTTTTATAACCATCAGAAATATTCTCTCTGTTAAAGATATGAAATCAATATACTATGCTATGTGTAATTCTTTACTCGAATATGCATCCCTAGGATGGGGTGGATGTGCCAAAACAATATTAGACTCCCTGGCTAAAGCTCAGAAATCAATACTAAGAGTCATCATTAAAAAACCATTCAGGTACCCCAGTGATGCATTATTCACGGAATTAAAAGTACTTGATGTTAGACAATTGTATATTAGAAAGATTATATTACATGCTCAAAAACAACGTCAACACTTCCCGTCCATTGACCACCTTCACGACACTCGACTTTCAAGGAACAATCCAATAGTCCCAATAAAAATCACGACGTCCCTCGGCCAACGGCAATTTTCGTACTTAGGACCTAAATTATTTAATATCATTCCAAATTGATCAACGACTGGCTCCTTGATTTAGGGAGGATCAAAAACGAAGATATGTTGACCAATAGATAGTCTCATCATACAAAATTAAAAATATATAAGAAAATAAAAAAACAAAATAAAAAAACACTCACTCATAGTTCAATTCATTACAAAAACACGTACTTATCATTTCAGAACACAATTGTCTATTCTTTTATCAATACCCTTCCCATTTTTCTACATTCAATTCCTGCGGAGATCTTTCTTTTTATTATACAAAATTACGTAAATTATAATTTATACAAAATACGTACAAATATAATTGTACAAAATTACGTACTATACGTAATATTACAAAAACACGTACTTATCACTTCAGAACATAATTGTCTACTATTTTATCAATACCCTTCCCATTGTTCTACAATCAACTCCTGCGGTGATCTTTCTTTTTATTATTACCATCTGGATTTTATTTACTTTACCGGTTTTATTTTATATTAAGTGCTCTAAGGGAAAATATCTTAGTAGGATGAAAAAAATGAAGCAAGGAAAGGGAAATAAATACAATTGGTTATCAACCACTTTCTCATGTCACTATTTATACGCTAACTTAAGACATATTTATATACAAATTGTTTTTATTCATTTGCTGCATCCTTTTCGAGTCACATTCTTTTAGAGTTTCTTTACCCGCTCGTAAAGTTGAGGGATACGTCACTCACGTTAATTATAATTATTTTTTGTAATCATGTTTAAACATCCACGTTAATTATAATATGGATTTTGTCATCACGCTTGAAGATTGTCTCGATTCTTAATTTTTGCAAGCGATTCACATGTCCAAACATTTATCTATTGTTAAACAAGCATTCGATACTATATCTGTACTTTAAGACATTGTTTTTTTTCTCTTCGCTTATTCTTTTTTTATGAGTTCAAAATTGTAGTTATTAACTAAAGCTTCTACGAGGAATTCAATCGTAACACTTGTTTCATTCAATAAATAATATGTTTATATAATTAATCAATGTAATATGAAATTATGATATGAACTAAATTTGTCAATTTGACTGGCCTAAAACAGGATCCATTCCTAGTTGGCTAGTCAAAATTTCCACATATGTAGAATTTTATGCGAAATAAATATTAAATATTATAACTAGACTCAAGGGCGGATTTAGGGGGGGTATTTTTGTGTACTGTGGAGATTCCATCACAGTACATACTTAGAAGCAAAAACTGTCTTTATTAAACACTAGCTTTTTCCCGCGGCTTCGCTCGCATGGTATTAGGGGATTTCCACTCCCACTCCGCCTCCACTCCCCCCATCAACCCCCCTCCCCCACCCCCTCCACCCACCTCCCGACACCACTCCCCCCCACCCCTACCCCTCTTCCCACCGCCTTCCTTCGCCCCACACCACTTCTCCCATCACCCCCTCCCCCTCCAACCTACATCCACCACCTACCCCTCCCCCCTCCATCTCCCCCCACCCTCCTCCACCCCTCCCTTCCCTCCCCCTCTCGCCAACCCTAACCCCCTCCACTCCATCCCCCTCCCCCTCACCCACCGCCCTCCCCATACCCCCTCCCCCCTCTCGCATTCCACATATTCTTTCCCAGTACATTCAGTCTTCAAACTGCTCGCATGCCACCTATTACAATTTTTTATGTAAATTTCATAATGGCAGACCTCAACTCAAAATAACGAAAAAAAAAATATTATCCAATTTGATGCAGTCGTTCGGGTTAACGCGCGCATACATACACTTTTGTGATTCATTTTTAGAGATGGTTATTAAGTACGACGCCAAAAAAGCACTATATTTAGGGTGAATTGCCTAATTAAAAAAAAAAAAAAAAACATCGTTTCCATGGCGACAATTGGTTTCTGACGTTTGCAATAAATCGATTTTGTTAGCGACAGAAAACGTATGATAAATAATTTCATAACGCCAGAGATTATTCATAACGCCAGAGCTTTCCAATATATATAGCCTATAATAATCGCAAATGATGTAGCTTTCTATTAGTGAAAGAATTTTTAAAATCCATTCAGTAGTTTTGTATGAAAGAGTAACAATCCATACAAACTTTTACCTTTATAATATTAACTAGCTTTTGCCCTCGGCTTCGCTCGCATAGTATTAGTACAGCGCCTCCTCTACCTTGCCTATCCCCACTCCAATCTCCCCCAACTCCTCCTCTCCCCCGCCCCCTCTCAGCCCTCTCCCCCCCCACCTCCTCCCCTTAAAAATCCTCCCTTACCCCTCACCATCCCCCACCACCCTCCGACCTCCCCCACATCCTATACCCCCCCTCCATACCCGTTACATTTATTTTTCAAACAGCTCGCGTTCCACCTATTAAATTTTTGTATACAAATTTCATAATGCCAGAGCTCTAAGCTATAGCCTATAGCCTATTCTGATGTATGAGCTATATAAATTTCATTAAAATCCATTCAGTAGTTTTTGAGTGAAAGAGTAACAAACATACATCCATACAAACTTTCGCCTTTATAATATTAGTAGGATAGTAGGATAATAGGATTTAATTTTTCTATCGTTTTGACACTTTTATAAACCTTCCTGTACATACTTGAACTTGTGGAAATCAACTTGAAGTATGATACTTCAAGTTTATTTTTAACAGTCCGCCCCTTGTGTCTCCCCCCCCCCCCTCAAAAAAAATCCTGGATCCGCCCTTGACTAGACTGTTGACTTGAACCTGTCATCACTACTAGGCCAGAAGGCATGTGACATAATCTTATTTAGGGTACACTGCTTCGCTAATATTTTTACATCCTTCTAAAGGTTTGGCGATTACTTGTCACGATTATTTATATGATTCTGATTTCAATTTTGAAGTTGCCTAAATTGATTTATTACCAGTTTTATTCTAACAAAAATTGAATTCTTTTTAGTTTCAATGTTGATTTGGTGAAGGCCGGAGTCAAAAGGACCAACCAAGTGTTCGAAGGCCTGACGCCAAAAACCACCAAGGTGATCTCAGTGCACGGCACCATCGACCCGTGGCACAGGCTTGGCATCGTGAAGGACCTGTCCGACAGCTTCCTCGCCATCCTCATCAACGGAACTTCTCACTGCCAGGACCTGCAGTCTTCCTACCCCATTGACCCTCCAGAGCTCACTGCTGCTAGGAAGACCGTCAGGGATACTGTGCTCAAGTGGATCGCCGAATAAACAATACAGACTCTACAATTTGGGAGGCGGGTATGGGGTTGCCGCCGACAACCATTTGTTTGGAAAACCTTCACCTCTGCCGTAGATCAAACCAAGTGGTTTGCTAAGTTTGGTGACTTGCTTTTGTCTGGATGAAGCAATTGTGCATGCACCTAAATATATATATTTTTTTAAATTTAATAAAAAAAATAATGCACGAGTGTTTTTTCTTTCAGAGTTTTTGAGTTTTTGATAGTATGTATCTAGTGGAGTGACGTATGAAACAGAGCGGTGAAGTATTGTCTGGTGGTACTTTGGTACTTCAAAATTATTAAGAAAGAAATTTTTTCTAAAAAAAAAATAGAAAATTCTAAATTTATTTCCTAAGTTTTTTGTCATGCAACTCCGGGAGTCTCACAAGCTCTTAATAAAAACTCCGGGTCAACAAAATACTCTGATCGGTGTTATTAGTAATTAAATTAAGCTCGAAGGACTTATTTAGCTGGCGGTGGGAGAGATTCTGGGCCTCCACCTTGAGGTTGTAGCCGTATTTATTTAAGACGGCCGGCGTAGTGCAGCTGTAAGGCGCTTGACTAGCATTCCAAAGGTCGCGGGATCGAATCCCGGCGTGGCGAATAAATTTTCATTTGATTAATTTGTGTATTTCACAATTTATTCATTTAAAATAATACATAGTTCCAGAGTGGAAGATACTCTCAGTATCGCCCTGGTGTAAGACTACCATTCAGAATTGAAACGTTGCATGAAATGGCTTCTGCCGTGTTTGGTAACCAGATCTGAATAGCCAGGTACTTCCTCACCTTCCTCTTCCCTATCTCCTTCCCCTCCCCACTGCCTACAGCCTCACAACATACCCCAATTGGGGATGCCATAGTCCCATTGGCTCCAGACGGGAGCAGTTGGGACTCTTGTGCGGTATTCATGTAAAAAAAAAAGTCGCAATCCCTGAGTTATTGACATCTGAGTGCCATACAAAGGTAGCCTCAAGATAGCCTCATATCACAACTGCCAGTTACAATAATCATATTACCGTCAATCTCTTCCAGAGAGATACACGAAACTTTCAAATCCGTAGTACTTATACCTGCCAGCGGCATGTCCTCAACAAAGATAAGAAACAATGTATCAAACCCGATTGAAAATGTGCTGGGGATACCGCAAGGATCGGTATTGGGTCCGATATTGTTTATACTCTACATAAATGATATGGTAAAAATACTAAAACATTGCAAAATAAGACAGTTTGCAGACGACGCACTGATTTATATTGCAGAAGATAATTATGAGAAAGCAATCAAAAAGATAAATAGTGACTTAGAAACTTTGTCAAAATGGCTCAAATTAAATAAATTGAAACTAAATGTAATGTTATGAAAAAAATTGAATATGGAAAATAATGTTCTAAATTACCCCAGGGTTTTTAATATTTGTTTATATTAATTCAATTCAATTATTTTACTGGCCACTAATAATTTCACTTTTTCTCCGAGTAGTTGTACTTTCGGACGATAGAGGGATCATGATCGATTCCCGGCACATTTTGGATTGGCATCTCTTGGGCAGGATGTGAATCCGACAGTCAACAACAATGTGGATTTTAATTTAAAATGTTAAATATTTAATCGGCGGGTTTTCAATTATTAATTCAATATGTGAACGTTAAGTTTATTTATTCTCAGCCGATACGATGTGATCGCGACTGTAGAACCTTATTTTCCGGTTATTTCTAGTGCAAAATCCCGATGTGTGAATGGCGGCTTGACCGACCGAGTTTTATTATAATCGTCGATTAAAAACATCATCCGATATCCGACGAGATGAAATACCATTATTTCAATGGCACACAAACCGTCCGTTTAGTCCACGCCGATTCTTTCCACAACCTGATGGGACATTTACTGCTACCAACCACATGATGGAGGTCACCAGGGGCATGGCGTTCCCAAACTTATTATTCACCCAAGATGGAGGGAGAAGAGCGAGAAACCTGGCGATGATGCAATAGCAAGGGAGGAACGGTCCCATGGCTTTGCATCCGGATTCGACGCGGACGTCATAGGTTTTTAGCTAGGACGTAGATGTAGAATGGTCCACAGGTATGCTAATCTTTCAATATAATAATCTTGTTATACATCCACTCTTTTATGTCATATTTCCAAGCTTCACAACATTGAATAAAATAACAGTGCCCACGCTCTGATGGGAGATTTTCATGCCTACCGACACAGTCAGCATATCTCGTACCTACAAGATTTGGCGTCCAAGA
The DNA here is from genome assembly GCA_917880885.1 of Limnephilus marmoratus. NCBI lineage: Eukaryota > Metazoa > Arthropoda > Insecta > Trichoptera > Limnephilidae > Limnephilus > Limnephilus marmoratus. The sequence goes on from OU862934.1 coordinate 4,106,643, forward strand.
TCCCATGGGATTAAAGCTGATAACTGTGTACCTTAATATATATAACCCTGTATTTATAACATTTAATACACCCACTTAATAAGAGGTGAATATGACATGATAATATCACATAGTAGGTACAAAACACAACACAACACTGCCAGTGCATTACCGTATTATACATAGTACCCAGAAATATTAAATACCTAACGAGATAACCCTATTTCAATTCTATACCATAACAGTAAATAAGACAAAATACATGCATATAGGTAGAACAAATACGCATGATGAACCAAAGGTTTCTATAAATGGAGAAATCATAAAAAAGTGGAAGAAATTAAATATCTTGGTGTCATCATAGACTCAAAATTGAACTTCTCAAAAAATGCAGATTACACAAAAATTGCAAAAAAATATCATTTCTTGGTAGAATCAGAAACAAAGTAAATAAAGAAACATGCCAGATAATATATAATACAATTATATCACCACACTTTAATTACTGTTCAAGTATTCTTTTTCTCTGCAGTGAAGAGAAAATGAAAAAAATGCAAATACTGCAAAATAAAGCAATGCGAATAATACTTAAGCGCAACATATACCCACGGATACGAGACATGCTAAAAGAGCTAAATATGTTGACGGTGAAGCAAACTGTGTATTTGAATGTACTGATTTTTTTACATAAAATTAACATGGGGATGATGTCTAAGAAACTAAAAAGAAAAATACATTATAATAACGAAACACACGGACACGGGACAAGAAATTAGACTGCCGACAAGAAAAAATCAAGCACCCAGAAATCTCTGATGTACCAGCCGTCCAAATATATAACAACATCCCGAATGAAATTACTGAGATAGAAAATATAAATAAGTTTAAAAAAGAATTACGAAATATGTATGTCTACCTCGATTATTAATGTCTTTATTTATGTGTAATATTTAAATAATGATTATGTTTGCCAACCAATGTAAATGTTTATATCTTTATAAAATATTAGCACACACAAAGATGTGAGCTAACTTAAGATTAATAAAAAAAAAAAATAAAAAAAATCCTTTAACATAAGTAGCACCATCCTTTGAGAATATTAGATGCTTGAATTCGGTACGATTACAAAAGTAGCTTTGTAACAAACTTCAAGTACGAAGATGGCTTGGCATAAAGCTACGGACTTACTTGCTCATTAGAAGCCAAAGAGCATGCTACTTAGTAGCAATTGTTTCCTAGTAGCATGTGTGTCAGTGACGTTGCTAGTTGCTAGTAATGAGCTTGCTCATTTGAAACCAAATGAGCATGCTCACAAATCAACCGCCACACAGTGGACGGAATGAAGAAAAAACACGAATTAATTCCTTGCTGACTAAATATTAATGCAATTTTTTTTTAAATTTTATTAATGAATTATAACTATTTTGAAGTAAAAATTATTAATTTACTCTTCTGTAGAAATTTACAACAACAAAATAATCTAGGCAAATAAAACATATTAAATTTTACAAGAGAAACTTTCTTTTTATAACTTTCGAAGGTTATTCGCATCATGTAATATATCATTGAAGAAGATAATAATAAAATTCTAAACGAAAATATGAAATAGAACAAGACACAGAAAAATAGACGAAAGGTTTTGGGTTCGAGTCCCAGTTGCGACCATTATCTTTTTTTGTTTTTCTGTGTCTTGTTATCTTTCATATTTACGTTTAGATTATTATTATTATCTTCTTCAAAAAAATATATTAATTTTAAATATTATATTTCACATCTATGAACACAAAAAGTCGGGCAATAATTAGGTACACACATATTTTAATCGAAAAATGGTAGAAAATCTATGTGCTAAAGGTGTCTCCGTTGTCGTTGAAGTCTAAATCATCACAAAAATTTCCAGAACCGTTCGACGAATTTTTAGTAGGCTTAACACTTCAGGAGGTAAACAGGACCTTTTTTAGGAAGTTGTCGCAAATTGCAAATTCATTTGTTATTATCTTGGTAGTTTCTTTTTTTAAATTTTAATCTGATTGGTTTGCAGTACCTAGTAGATGAAGGCCGTGGGTTTTGCCATTTAATAGTCTTGCTTCTTGAGTTTCCTTCGCTGTAGAGCTGAAGTGGTACCAACGACGTTGTAGGGATATTAGAATCATCACGATAATCTCCATCACTATACCTCTGCTTGTAGTGACTGTGACTACCATAACCATCACAGCCCCATTTGTACATTTGTACAAACTCATTTTTGCTGCTAATTGGAGTTCATCAAGAGTGCGAGACTCTTACAGATCATGGACTTTTTTTCTTCCTTGATCTAGAACCACTTTCTTGAAATACTTTTATTGGTCTACCTAAAGATTTGGATACAACCATCATTTCTTGCAACCACTCTAAATTATGTTTTTCAGACCTCAGAATAGTAACTGCGGCCTTTTCTCCATTTCTTCATTGATTGTAGTGAAAAATACTTAACAGTTTTGTAAAATCTGGGACTTAAAATGTTCAAACCTGCCACTGTGTGGTATTTTGTGTTAGGTAATTAATTAAAAACTTCTTTCATTTCACAGAAGTGGCATTTAATATACCCCGTACATTTAATACCTCGAATAATCTCCGGGGAATGTCTACCGCTAGGTGGCGTCGAGATTGCAACTCGTATTCCGTACTCCGCGAACTAAAAGTAAATAAATAATAAAAACAACACGAAAAATAACCGAGAATGTCTCTAATCGGAGGCTGCCCGTGCGGGATTGTTGTGAACGAGATCCTTGCGTTTATACAACAAAAGATGGACGTGATGGACGAGCAAACTATGCACATAATATGTGATAAATCATTCACCGAAGAAGACATTGAGTCCGCAAAAACCGTTCTGTGTAAATGTGTACCGGAAAAAACCTTTGCCAGGAGAGTAGGTGAAGGTAAGAAAAAACGTATTTTAAGTGACATAATTAAAATTCTTAAAGAAACTGATCCGAACAATATACCACAATTCGCAGTTTTAAACATAAACAAACTACCGCCGGTGACTTTTGATTATATTGACGCAACTGCGTTCCTAAGAGACTTAATAATAATTAAAAGTGATGTACAGAAACTGAAAGATGAATCAGACCACGATAAGAATTTGGCGATTAAGGAACAAATTAATTTATTAAAATCAGAAATAAAAAGTCTCAAACTTAATGTCAATGAACTAACAAAACCATGTAATAACATGATTATCGTGCCATCTGTTGACGAAACGCCAAAGCCTCATACCAAGGTCAAACCCACGAAAGATGAAAGCATCGCAATGCCATCTATGGAGACAAATCCAAAACTTGACCCACCTCTAACCAAAAAACCATTTAATCGCCCGAAATCATTTGCAGATGTCGCCAACACCATCCCTTCAAGTGAAAACGAAAATCAAGATAATCAAGAATGGAAATCTATGAAAAAGAAGACTTATAAAAAGCCAAAACCACCACCAAAAAAAAGGAAAAACATCATTTTGGGCAGTAACGAAAATGCAGAAATCAAAGGTTTGCAGAGGACGAAATATGCTCTCGTCACAAGACTGGAGAAAACAACAACCTGTGAAGATGTTATCGCTTTTCTCAAGCAAAGCGGTATTAATGCGGTCGCCTACGAACTACAGACAAAATCTGGCGAATATCGAGCATTCAAAGTTGGGACTCCTGAGTCAACATACGAAAAACTTATGGATGCGAGTATATGGCCGAAATTCTCAGTTGTGAGAAAATACATTTTCCGAATGCCGACAACGCAAACCAATGATTCAAAATAATATTCAAAATGGATCACATAAGTACCAAGACTCTAAAAATTATCTCATTCAATTGCAGATCAATTCGTCGAACAGAACACTTCATAAATGAATTATGTGGTTGTAATGACATCATTGCATTACAGGAAACCTGGCTGTTACCTACAGACTTGGGATATCTGTCATCAATACATCCAGAATTTCTCAGTCATGGAACATCTGCGGTGAACCTCTCAGACGCTCCATTAATTGGCCGCCCCTACGGAGGCATTGCAATTTTATGGCGCAACACAATAAAAGCCATTCTGATTGACTGTAGAGATCCACGAATCACGGCTATTGAACTGGAGTCAGCAAATGGAACTCTCCTTATAGTCACGGTTTATATGCCGACCAATTCAGCTGAGAACTTACCGGAATTCGCAGACTGTCTGGGAAAAATACACGCCATTATTGAGGAACAAAACAGCTCCAACTCCATGATTATAGGAGATTTCAACGCGGATCCGAGGTCACTTTTTGGCCGTGAACTTGCACAGTTCTGTGTAGAAAATAGCTATACATACACTGATATTGTGCATTTAAGCTCTGATACGTTTACTTATGTAAGTGACGCCCACGGAACCACCAGATGGCTTGATCACTGTATTATGACACAGGGGTTGAATCGTGCAGTGAGGAGCGTAAAAATCACAGCCGATGCGACGTGGTCAGATCATCTCCCACTAACTGTGGAAATAGATCTAAATCTAACCCCCATTATTTCCAACAGACAGAATCGATCAAAGGACTTTGGAAAATGGACGGCAAAATCCGAAAATGATATTAAAACTTACAACGCCCTTGCCAATAAACTATTGTTAAAAATGAAACCCCCAGATGCCGTAAGATGTCAAAGACTTAATTGTGATAACGAAACTCATAAACTTGAACTTGATTCTCTCTACGGTAATATTGTCCATATACTAAGAAACTCCGCCATAAAAGCATTCAGAAGGAAAGAACCCAAAAAAATGTATGAAATTGTTCCTGGGTGGAATAATGAAGTCTCCACTTTGTACCGCCATTCAAGACATGCATTCCTCTGCTGGGTTCAAGCCGGAAGGCCTACGGAAGGCCGTTTCGCAGACGAAAGGAAAACTAGTAAGAAATCTTTTAAAATTGCTCTCCGAAAATGTCAACACTCGGAAAATAAAGCACGAATGGATAGCATAGCTACTTCTATGCATAACAAAGATTTCAGAAAGTTTTGGAAAAAAACTTCAACTGTGCTGAAAGCCAAGAGCAAAGTTCCACTATGCGTCAACAACATTATGGGTGATGAAAACATAGCCAACGAATTTAGAGACTTTTTCTCTTTAAGCGAGGATCAAGGAGATACCACGAAACCTTCGATAATGACATCCCCGCCTGCGGCCAATGATGATCTGGTCATGAATGTTACTCATGAAATGATTGAAAGCGCAATTAAGCAAACCGCCCATGGTAAAAGTCCAGGATACGACGCCATTGGTATTGAGCACATAAAATACGCAGGAGATCAACTTCATATTATTCTAGCCGCCCTGTACTCAAGCCTCCTAAGACACACACATATGCCGATGGATATGAGCAAAACTATTATCTTACCAATCCTGAAATCCAATCAGCTGGATGCATCGGTATTAGGAAATTACCGACCGATTTCCTTGGCGACAATGCTTTCGAGACTATTTGAAAAAATCTTATTCGCGCTAGTCAAAGAGAAACTATTTACCCTTGATAACCAATTCGGCTTCAAGAGCGCCTCATCAACCGATATGGCCATTTATGGAGTAAAACAAACAATAGCCTACTACAAAAAAAGAAAAACCACAGTCTATGGGTGTTTTCTTGACTTAAGCAAGGCGTTTGATCGTGTTTCCCATCAATTATTATGGGAAAAACTCATAAAGCGAGATGTTCCAGCAGCAGTGGTCAATATGCTGGCTATTTGGTACGGACAACAGGAAAATCACATTCAATGGGCAGGAGCTTCTTCAAGACCTTTATTCCTTAAGAGCGGAGTCAGGCAAGGGGGAAATATGTCTCCAACTCTATTTAATGTGTACATTAATGACCTCTTACAAGAGTTGAACGATACACGAATCGGTTGTCATATCTGCGGACAAGGAAGTAACAACATTAATTACGCCGATGACATGGTGCTGCTTGCACCTTCGATTAAAGCGATGAGACGACTTGTGCAAATATGCGAAGAGTACGCAAACTCTCATAACCTGTTGTACAATTCTAAAAAGTCAGTCATCGTCGCTTTCAAACACAATAAGGAGCCATCACATATTCCTCCAATATATCTAGAAGGAAATGAACTGCTTGTGGCCTCACAGGTTAAGTATCTGGGACATATCCTAACCGAAGACATGAAGGATATAGAAGATATGGAACGACAAAGAAGAGCAATTAACATACGGGCCGGAATGCTCTCAAGGCGATTCTACCACTGTAGCGAAGATGTCAGAAAATTATTATTCAAGACATACTGTACTGCCCTTTATACGTCTGAACTGTGGACACAATACCCAGCAGCGCAATGGGACAAACTGAGAGTGTGCTACAATAACGCATACAGGCAACTTATGCAACTACCGAGGTTCTGCAGTGCCTCCACGATGTTTACCGAGGGGAGGGTGCACTCATTCCCAGCCTTACTTCGCCACCGACTAGCCAGCTTCTGGAGCAGGATACGAACTTCAACCAATATCATTGTCGTGGCTGCATCCGAGTGGCTCAGTTCCCCAATAAATGAGCGATGGATGCAGATGATGAGGCGACCTCCATGATGGACGATCCCAAAATATCTTTTTATCTTTTATTTTTAATTCTGTCTACTTATTATTTATTTTCATTTTATGTTTATTTTTTTGTTATTTGTGTGATGAATTTTGTTTTCATTTTATGTTTTAATTAGGTACTTACCTAATATTTAAACTTTTTTTTTCTTTTATAGTTGTTTATGTAATATGGCAGACTGGGATTGCACTACCCTCCCAGTCCTGCTGGAATAAAAAAAAACTTAAATAAAATAAATATAGGCCTTCCTGAAAATAAAAACTTTGTTCAACGGGGGACAAAAAATGTTCACAATTTATATATGATATTAAAAGTGAAACTTCAGTCTACAATATGTATATATTCATAAATGGGTACAAACGATATTTTGTTTCTAAATGCTAATTGAAATAAGCATTTTTACAAAAAAAAAAATAAAAAAATAGTGGAACATTAGATGTTAGTTCAAATCTCACACACATGAGATATTGATATAAAATTTATTAGATTAAATAGAGAATACCTTGAAGAATGTCAGACATAACAAAGTTTTGAATATATATCTAAACGTCACTTAATACACAAGTGTCTCTGCTCACGCGTAGGAGAGAACGGAAAAACGCGATGCCGAAGATCAATTTTACGACATACTTTACGGCCTTGCCCAACTTCCGTTAAGCGTTAATGACAAATTTAAATAAACACATAAAGTGCAGAAACTATCGTGCTACTCTAAAAAAAATATAACTTTTAAACAATAACGTTTGCAAAAACCACTTAATTCGCGTTTTTTCTCGATTTCGTCCACTGTGCGCCGTTTAATTCGTGAGCATGCTCAATAGATTATCGGGTGGAAGGGGAGGCCTCTAAGCATGTGTGAACAGGCTAGCTTATGAGTATGCTCAATAGATTATCGGGTGGAAGGGGAGGCCTCTAAGCATGTGTGAACAGGCTAGCTTATGAGTATGCTCAATAGATTATCGGGTGGAAGGGGAGGCCTCTAAGCATGTGTGAACAGGCTAGCTTATGAGTATGCTCAATAGATTATCGGGTGGAAGGGGAGGCCTCTAAGCATGTGTGAACAGGCTAGCTTATGAGTATGCTCAATAGATTATCGGGTGGAAGGGGAGGCCTCTAAGCATGTGTGAACAGGCTAGCTTATGAGTATGCTCAATAGATTATCGGGTGGAAGGGGAGGCCTCTAAGCATGTGTGAACAGGCTAGCTTATGAGTATGCTCAATAGATTATCGGGTGGAAGGGGAGGCCTCTAAGCATGTGTGAACAGGCTAGCTTATGAGTATGCTCAATAGATTATCGGGTGGAAGGGGAGGCCTCTAAGCATGTGTGAACAGGCTAGCTTATGAGTATGCTCAATAGATTATCGGGTGGAAGGGGAGGCCTCTAAGCATGTGTGAACAGGCTAGCTTATGAGTATGCTCAATAGATTATCGGGTGGAAGGGGAGGCCTCTAAGCATGTGTGAACAGGCTAGCTTATGAGTATGCTCAATAGATTATCGGGTGGAAGGGGAGGCCTCTAAGCATGTGTGAACAGGCTAGCTTATGAGTATGCTCAATAGATTATCGGGTGGAAGGGGAGGCCTCTAAGCATGTGTGAACAGGCTAGCTTATGAGTATGCTCAATAGATTATCGGGTGGAAGGGGAGGCCTCTAAGCATGTGTGAACAGGCTAGCTTATGAGTATGCTCAATAGATTATCGGGTGGAAGGGGAGGCCTCTAAGCATGTGTGAACAGGCTAGCTTATGAGTATGCTCAATAGATTATCGGGTGGAAGGGGAGGCCTCTAAGCATGTGTGAACAGGCTAGCTTATGAGTATGCTCAATAGATTATCGGGTGGAAGGGGAGGCCTCTAAGCATGTGTGAACAGGCTAGCTTATGAGTATGCTCAATAGATTATCGGGTGGAAGGGGAGGCCTCTAAGCATGTGTGAACAGGCTAGCTTATGAGTATGCTCAATAGATTATCGGGTGGAAGGGGAGGCCTCTAAGCATGTGTGAACAGGCTAGCTTATGAGTATGCTCAATAGATTATCGGGTGGAAGGGGAGGCCTCTAAGCATGTGTGAACAGGCTAGCTTATGAGTATGCTCAATAGATTATCGGGTGGAAGGGGAGGCCTCTAAGCATGTGTGAACAGGCTAGCTTATGAGTATGCTCAATAGATTATCGGGTGGAAGGGGAGGCCTCTAAGCATGTGTGAACAGGCTAGCTTATGAGTATGCTCATTTCAATCCGATTTGTTCGCGCCTGTAATATGCAATATAGCCCGCTGGGGAGACGTTTAATTCGTGAGCATGCTCAATAGATTAATAATAGATTATAATAGATTATCGGGTGGAAGGGGAGGCCTCTAAGCATGTGTGAACAGGCTAGCTTATGAGTATGCTCAATAGATTATCGGGTGGAAGGGGAGGCCTCTAAGCATGTGTGAACAGGCTAGCTTATGAGTATGCTCAATAGATTATCAGGTGGAAGGGGAGGCCTCTAAGCATGTGTGAACAGGCTAGCTTATGAGTATGCTCAATAGATTATCGGGTGGAAGGGGAGGCCTCTAAGCATGTGTGAACAGGCTAGCTTATGAGTATGCTCAATAGATTATCGGGTGGAAGGGGAGGCCTCTAAGCATGTGTGAACAGGCTAGCTTATGAGTATGCTCAATAGATTATCGGGTGGAAGGGGAGGCCTCTAAGCATGTGTGAACAGGCTAGCTTATGAGTATGCTCATTTCAATCCGATTTGTTCGCGCCTGTAATATGCAATATAGCCCGCTGGGGAGACGTTTAATTCGTGAGCATGCTCAATAGATTAATAATAGATTATAATAGATTATCGGGTGGAAGGGGAGGCCTCTAAGCATGTGTGAACAGGCTAGCTTATGAGTATGCTCATTTCAATCCGATTTGTTCGCGCCTGTAGTATGCAATATAGCCCGCTGGGGAGACGAAAAAACCTTGTTTGTCGATTTATTATGGGCATCACGAATATATTTCTACGTTTTGTAAATTTTAAACTTAACATCCCTTTAGACTTTAGAGCATATAAATTACCAGTCGTTAATGAATACTTTAAATATTCCAACATTAGAAAACAAACGAAAAATACACGACCTAACCTTTTTATTAAAATTATTAAATTCTAAATTCGACAGTTGTGAACTCGTAGAACATTACCTACTTTATGTCAACTACTATATTTTGTTACTTATATTTTATGTTACCTGTATGTTGTTAACGCTTATATTTTAGGTAACCTAAATTATATTTTTTTTAACCCTTATATTTTATGTAACCTATATTTTGTTTTTAACAAAATATTATGTTACTTGTATTGTGTATTGTATTTTGTAAGCCCATTCTTTTCACTGAAATTAAAAAAAATGTACTGCATTCTATGTAAAAGCCCTATGGGCGTTTAAATAAATAAATAAATAAAAATAAATAAACATTTGGAACACAGGGGCACTTAAATACCCACAATGGATTTCCAAATTTCACAACAGTTCCTTTACCTCCACAATCAAACATATTCTATTGAAATCAGCAATATTTTTTATAACACGTTACCAAAATACTTCTCAAATAAAATTGTATACAATCAAGACATTCACAGATATAACACAAGGACGTGCAAGGAAATTAGGCTACAAAAAAAGGACAAAGCCAATACGCAGAACAGTCTACTGTACAAGGGAATGAAGTTGTATAACACACTACCAGAAACTTTAAAGTCCACACCAATTGGAAAGTTCAAGATGTATTGTAGGAGCTACATAAAACTTTTAAAAAGTGAATATGAAATATTATAATCAATTAGAAATTTGTAAACTTAAATGTACAAATTACTAAAATAAAAATTATTATTATTATTAACTTAGTCATTTTTGGATTTGTTGACATCATGAACCGAATTTTTTTTTTACATTCCGGATTCTTAAATAATTGCGTTGCATGCAATAATATTATTTTGTTTAGTTCTGGGCGAATGGAACTGACTCCATTTGACATGAGCATGCTCATTAAAGAGTATGTATATTCAAATGTTGGTTTTGAGCACGCTCATTCACGGGAAGCTCAAACCAAGCCTGCTTATTTATGAGCAAATGTGGACAGTTGTCATCAACTGTCATTAATGAGCATGCTCATAAGTCGGCTTGTTTATGAGCAAGTGAGTCAGTACCATAAGATGCAGCGACAGATTTCAGCCGGACAATTCTTTAGCCGGATTCGTAAATTTCAACCACACAGACGTTAGCGTAATAATAAAGTCAGATTATATGAGGTACCTTTTGATGTGTGGAAGACGTCTAGAAATTTTGAGTGCCATTTTTGCAGAAAGACATCGCTAACAAGTTTGTGCCACTTTTTTATGCATCAATTTCTGAGATATTAATGCGGCGAAGTAAATGCATATCATTATTTTAAAGGGTAGCAATAATTAATTGACGCAGTACACAGAGCAAATGCATTTTTATAATAAACTAGCTGACCCGGAAACTTCGTACCGCCTTAGAATCAATAAATGTTGTTTAGCTGAATTAAATTCATTTCATTGTAAATTACTTAATGAAGCAATTACAGTTCAAAATCACTTAATGAAGCAATTATTAATGCGCAACTGAATCAGCTGTCAAAGAATAATGGATACAAAGCCTAATGCATAACACTAGATCGAATAAAAATTATATAAAAAATATTCCACGTTATAAAACCACATTTGGACAAAGAAACTATACATACTTTGCAACAAAACTCCATAACATCCTTCCCCAAGACATAAAACTAATAAAAAGTCCAATTGAATACAAATCAAGAATAAAAATATGGATTAAAGAGGTCAATGAGAAAACCCTAGCGAAGACGCTAAAAACGATATAGAAGACAAATGAACTATATTTAAATAACCTTAGTCCGCCTCGGCACAGGACCCCCTAGTGAGGAGGACTAAGAAATACAATATCTTATACTTAATTTCACATTACATTTTGTATTTAAAATTTTTTCTATATAGTCGCTATAATAAAAAAAAAAGCCATCTTCTGGCATCCATCGTCGTGAACTTCACACGAAATAAAAATATCGTTAACAATGAATATAATCTGAACGGCTCAATATTAATCAACAAAACAGAAGTCAAAGATTTGGGAGTGACATTGGACTCTAAGCTCAGTTTTGATATTCATATAGACTCAGTCACATCAAAACCCTCGAAAATGTTAGGATTCATTCTTTAGAAAAATTCAATAACTTTAGAACAATGAAAATCCTATATTTTGCTTATGTCCGCAGCTTACTAGAATACGCATCACAAGTTTGGAATCCGCAATACAAATCATATGTGGAAAATCTAGAACGTGTTCAAAATTGTTTTCTACGATACTTAGATTTCCGCAGCTACCGCCCACACCTAAGTCACCAAGATTCAGCCGCGTACTTCAATATACTATCATTAGAAGTTCGAAGAAGCTCGGCCGATGTACTTTTTCTTCAAAAAATAGCCAGATCCGTCGTAGATTGTCCAGAACTCCTAGAACGAATACAGATACGAGTTCCTAACAGACGAACAAGATCAGACATGATTCTTAGCCTCCCTCGGTGCAACACTAATTCTAAGCAGAACTCTTTCATCTATCGTGCATCCAACACTTTCAACACACACTATACACAATTTGACATTTTTAACTCTGCACCACACTCCTTAAAATCACACAGACGCTCTCTCGATACTCTACAATAACAATACTTATAGATACCCTCTAATACAACCACCACTCTATAAACTTCCTTTTTTCTCTTTTAATTTTTTGTCACGCATATTTTTATTACTATACCTCAACTTAACCGATCCCCCCATCCTACCCCTTTCCTATTCCCACTTAAATAACTCGTCTCTTGAAATATAATTTTTTATTAATAAATATCTCTGGAATCACTACACACTTGTATACAATACCCATGTGGAATCCTGTAAATGGTTCAATTATTGTACTCAATTATTAAATACTTTGTTATTAATGTCTCCCAAATAAATAAAAATAAAATAAAATTACAGGAACCAGCATAAAACGCCATGTTCATTTTTGCCCGTGCTTTGTTTCTGTCATGTATCAGAGATGGCGTTGTATACGGATGGATAATTTTTGTGATTTTCTTACTTTTCAAAAAATGCACGAGGAAACTTCTCTAGGCCGAGACGAATGAAACAAAATCATCAAAGTGGACGCTTTTATATTTACCGTGACGATGCACGGTAACGGTAACTTGCTGCCAAAAAAAGGTAATAAACATGCGTTCCTTATCGCTATAATGCTGCAGCTCTTTCTTACACCTTGAATAATGGTGAGACACACAAAATACGTGTGACTGTTTCCTTTAACGTACTGCTTTTTTGCGACGGGAATTGCGTTTCATTTTCTTCATAATTGTAGGGAAGATTTATGATGATGATTGTATTTTTCCTTTGGGGGGGGGGGGGGGGTGCAGTTATACGTTCACCGTTTGTTTAATTTTCGACTGTTGTCATTTAGTATGTATCAGAGAGAGGGGCAGCATTATATGTTTAATTATTTATTTAATGTTTTTGAATGCTTGGAATTCGCTCACACTTCAATATTATCCTTGTAACTATATTCCATACTTTCAAAATTATCGTATTGGAAGGAGTTTGCGGGGACGAGACGGTGTAGTGTGTGAGAGAGATGCAAGAAAATTATGACTTTTTTCCTTTGGAGGGAACAGACCTGCGTACATTGTGTATCTCTTCTATTGAAAGAGCTGCAGCAATATTGTGTAAGTATAATATTGAAGTGTCAGTGAATTCTAATAAAATCCGTTCCATTCATATGAGAAAAATAATTGTCTTCTTATTTTTTTTTCGTGATTGTTTTCGATGTTTCAATATGTATTCTGCTATTTGGGGCGGAGACTAATCCAACAAACCAAATACCATGAAAATCGATCCAGCCATTCTTGAGTTACGGTGTAACTAACCCGACTTTGTTTTATATATTAAAAAGATGGGAATATTCCCTGTTAATATTTTATGGTCGATCAAAATACTAGAAGAAAACACGTATAATTTCAAATAAAACAATTACTTTATTAACATCTCTTTTATAAAAGTAAACAAGAATCATTAAATACATAAAAGAATAACAAAACAAAAATAAAGAACGGTTAGAAATCATAAAAGAATAATTTTATAAGTACATAGTAAAGTAGAAAAACAAATATTTGGAAAAAGTTAGAATTAAAAATATTTGTACTAATAATTAACACAAATAGTTTTAATTCTAACTTATTCTAACTATTTGTATTAACAAATTGTCCATTAGTATCTATTACAAAGGGTATTAAGGAAAAACTCACAAGCCTTATATATTTCTTTAGAAATTTAATGATAAATGGTAAATAAAATGGATATGAAAAAAGTCTACTACGCGTTATGTCTTTCTCGAATTGAATATGGAATTATAGGGTGGGGATCAGCTTCACATAAGTACATACATAACCTGAATACAATTAAAAAAGGTATCATAAAGACCATTCTGAAAGTACCCATTAGAATGCCATCCATTGAAATTTTCAATAACTTTATCACACTTTATTATTTTTCAATAAATTTAATATTGTACCAAATGTACAACGAATCATATGCCAAAAATATATTATTGAAACTATCCAAAAATACTAAATCCTCTACTAGTTCGAATAAAATTGAAATAAAAAACACCCTGAGTTATAAAACCGCATTAGGACAAAGAAACTACACTTACTTTGTAACAAAATTCCACAGTATCCTTCCCCAAGACATAAAACTAATAAAAAAATTAATGAGTTCAAATCAAGAATGAAAAGAATTCAATGTAAAAACCCCAAAAAGACATTGATAACGAAACAGAATAAACTCTGATTAAATAACTGGTCCGTCTCGGCACAGGATCCCCTAGTGAGGAGGACTAAGAAATACCATATTATCTATGCTTAATTTCACTATTCTATTTTGTTATTTAATTATTTTCACGTATAAAGCACTACACGTGCCATTAATGTAATTAACTTATAAATAATACAATACAAGAAAAATAATAGTATAAATTAATGTAAGTTTTAATTATAAAAAAGGTAAAAATAAAGGGGGTATTAGGTAAAAGTGTAAAGTATTAAAAGTGTAAAGTATTAAAGTACAAAGTATAATAAGCATGAAATAAAATAATTAAAAGTATATATGTACATACATATATATATATATATATATTTTTTTTGTATTTTTTTTTTAATAATACGTTTTTTATTTTTTTATGTTTTTTATTTTATTTTTTTATTTTAATAAAATGAAAAATAATAGTATGAATTAAAGTAAGTTTTAATTATAAAAAAGGAAAAAAGTAAAGGAGTATTTGCTAAAAGTGTAAAGTATTAAATATAAAGTACAAGGTGAAATAAGTATGAAATAAAATAATTAAAAGTATTTTTTTATTTTTTTAAATAATTTTTTTTAATAATTTGTTTTTATTTTATTTTATTTGCTTTTATTTCATTTTTATTTTTAATAAAATGAAAATTAATAGTATAAATTAATATAAATTTTAATTATAAAAAAGGTAAAAAGTAAAAGGGGTATTAGGTAAAAGTGTAAAGTATTAAAAGTGTAAAGTATTAAAGTACAAAGTATAATAAGCATGAAATAAAATAATTAAAAGTATATATGTACATACATATATATATATTTTTTTGTATTTTTTTTTTAATAAAACGTTTTTTATTTTTTTATGTTTTTTATTTTATTTTTTTATTTTAATAAAATGAAAAATAATAGTATGAATTCAAGTAAGTTTTAATTATAAAAAAGGAAAAAAGTAAAGGAGTATTTGCTAAAAGTGTAAAGTATTAAATATAAAGTACAAGGTGAAATAAGTATGAAATAAAATAATTAAAAGTATTTTTTTATTTTTTTAAATATTTTTTTTTAATAATTTGTTTTTATTTTATTTTATTTGCTTTTATTTCATTTTTAATTTTAATAAAATGAAAATTAATAGTATAAATTAATATAAATTTTAATTATAAAAAAGGTAAAAAGTAAAAGGGGTATTAGGTAAAAGGGTAAAGTATTAAATATACAAAGTATTAAAAGTATTAAAGTACAAAGTATGAAATAAAATAATTAAAAGATTTTTATTTTATTTATTATTTGTTTTTTTTTAATATTTTGTTTTTATTTTATTTTATATGTTTTTTATTTCATTTTTTATTTTTATTAATAATAGTATAAATTAATGTAAGTTTTAATTATAAAAAAGGTAAAAAGTAAAAGGGGTATTAGGTAAAAGTGTAAAGTATTAAATATAAAGTACAAAGTATAATAAGTATGAAATAAAATAATTAAAAGTATTTTTTTTAATTTTTTTTTTTACTTTATGTTTTTTATTTTATTTTATTTGTTTTTTATTTTTAATAAAATGAAAAATAATAATATAAATCAATATAAGTTTTAATTATAAAAAGGTAAAAAGTAAATGGGGTATTAGGTAAAAGTGTAAGGTTTTAAATATAAAGTAATAAGTATGAAATAAAATAATTAAAGGTATAATTTTTTTTTAATAATTTTTTTTAATAATATATTTTGCATGGTATTTACGTGATAATTTTACATCTCAGGTTTTTTACTACCCTTCCATTGAAAGCAATGCTTGTGTATGGAAGGGGAGTTGTTGGATAATGATAAGAATAATGTTGAAGTATAAGTTGTCTTTAAAGGGAACGAATTTTTAAATACAAAATATATAAAATTAGAAATCTTCTACAAATAAATAAAAAATAAAATAATGAATAGGTTGGTATTATGGATTATGTCAACCGATAAGATAAATTTTACAATTACCGATGATTTCTATTGCATGAATTAATTTTAGAGTGCAAGTACTGGTAGGCATATTATTTTTAAATGTTGTATTATGTTTACGTGGTACTAGCAGACAAATTTCGTTTAATGCATCTTTTGTACGAGACCAGAAGAGTTATTCTCTATCTTTTGTGGGATCGTTATCGAGATAATGGACGTGATCTCCTGCCAGATGTGTGTGATTTATTTGATTTTTCTTTGTACAACGTACATTAAATGAATAAAAAATCATGCATACTTGCAGGAATTCTTATTTAAAACGATCTAAACTAAAATATGTGACAGTAAATATGAAAAATCACACAAATCTGACAGGAGATCACGTCCGTTATCTCGATTACGATCCCACAAAAGATGGAGAATAACTCTTCAGATTACCGGCTGATCATATTAGTATATTTATCGATATTATATGAACATATTCATTGCCTAAAGTATGTAAGTCATTTATTATAGAATTTTGTTCTGCATTAGTGCCAGTATTGTTGCAATGAAAAGATGTTTTGAGTCAAGTTGATCTACTAGGTACATGATAATTTATTATTATTTATTAGTCCTCACTCTGAAGTTCATAGATATTAGTCCAACATATGAGTTGTAGACATTCGCCCGACATACAGGCTGTAGATACTAGTATCTGGAGTCCAACCAAACGACACAGCATTCAATAATTTCTTAACATCATCAATTCCTTCCTTGAACTTGCCCTTTCGGGAACAGTCCATTTCCTCTATATTAGCGGTATAACCAAGTTCAGAATAAATCAAATAGCATTCTTCCCACGTCTTCAAGGTACACTCGCCAATTCTTATATATGCGACCCAGATGTTCAACGTATGTGTTTTCCGCAACATTCGATATTTCTGCTTTGTCTTGGTCCAAGACTCCAAAAACATGAAGGTAATCAACACCAATTCGAACCAAATAAAAAAAATAAATTGTTAGAACAAAGTTAAAAATATTACTACTATACTATAAACTATATTATATTTATTCCTACTATACTTAACTTAAGAAAGCGAAATATTATATTTCATTAACTTAAAAAAAAAAAAAAAAAAAAAACCAGCTGATTAGAAAGACCGGGTACTGCTTCATACCTATAAAGACCACGACCGCCACTTTGACGGCTGATCACTTTTTCAAATACGGAGGCCGGTATGGGTATCGTCGCCCCGAGAACCATTTATTGTATAACCAATTCCTTTGCCTTAGAGCATTCCAAGTGGTTTGCTACGTTTGGTGACTTAGCAGGGGTGCCCGGGTTCATTGGGTGAGGTGTGTCTAAGTCTAGATGGCGAATATGTTACACATATACAACTTAGCGGAACGGGTCAGGAGACACTGATTGAGGGAGAAATAATCTTAGACCTCTCCAGCAGGACTCATCGCCTTGCACCGCAGTGGGAGGGATGGATTCATTCGTCCGTCATTCCTGGATACATTTACCAGTTTTTCCTATTCACCCCTCACACTCTTTTCCTTCCCGGAATTCCCTCTCCTTCCTTTCTCTAAAAATACAATCCACCCAGCATCCCCAAAGATAACACAAGCCCTGAGGGGTTTTTCCCTAGGGCCTCCTGAAATAAAAACATGAGAGTGTAATTTTAGTGCAAGCAATTGTAATGTTTGAACAATATCGATTTGTTACGTTTTTTTTTTATAAAATCTAATACACTTTTCTTTTCTTTTGAGGGGTGTGTAGGAATCTTGGGGTCAGTGTGCTCAAGATTGGTGTACGAATTTATCCCTACCACTGCGGTGAAAGAGAGAGAGGTCATAATTTCTCCCTCAACCATCCGCCGCCAAGATCCGGAAAACCCTAACTTCATGATCCCGGGCATCCCGCTAAGTCACCAAATACAGTGAACCTATTGTGGTGACCTGCGGCAGAGATGTTGTTATCCTATAAATGGTTCTGTCAGTTCTTCAGGAGTTTAAACAGCTGGACTAACTCCGGTACGGAAAATATACTGATATCAAATACAGACTAAAACCAAATCTAATGAAATGAATTATAAAAAAACACTATCTTATTTACTTTATAATTATTAAAAAAAAATACTACATAATTTATGTTATGCCAAATTCATATTAATTTCTTATAATTAAATTATAATATGTAAATGAAATCCTCAGCACGGGAGATCCCAGTGAGGATATCATTATCTCTACTTGTTACGAAGAAATGAAGACAATAAATCATTATTATTATTATTTTTTTTTTTTGATTTTTTTTTTGTTTTTGGTACAATACATACAATAGATACATAAATATAATGAAAGTAGGTATATAAAAAACTTAATACAATTATTAAATACAAATATACATATTTTTTTAAAATATTCTCCCATAATAAGCAAATGCTTGTGTGTACGGGAGGAAGTATTATTTGTTAGGTTATTTTGATTTGTTTTTAAAATTTAGTTTATATAAAGAATAAGAGAATAAGAGAACCTTTATGATAATAATAATTATAAATATTATAATTATTATTATCATAATTTATAATACATGCTATAAAGCACATAATAAAAAAGTTCAATATAAATTTTTAAGGTTCATTAATTGCAAACTCTCCATACCTATTGAACAAATTAATTATGTTAACTTAATGAAAATACTTAATTTAACTGACTTATCGTGGATAAGAACCAAGAGCTATTTAGTTCTTTTATTCAAATTAGTTAATTGCAACTGACTTAGCAAAACTAATAACATTCCGAGTACCTAATCGTGACATGAGACTTCCAGAGCTGTTCTTTGTTTATCCGTCTAAAACTAACTATTTCATTAACTCCCCAATATATAGACTACATAGACTTGGAAATAAATTCAGTTCCGTTGACATTTTTATTTATTCCTTACCTAAATTTATATGAGAAATTTCAAAAAATCTGATTTAAATTTTATTATTATTCTTCTTATATTTTTTGTTGTTATTTCTTTTTAATTCTGCTTCCTTTCTTTTAGTGTAAAGGAAGAGAAATAATAATTGGTATTTTATTGCTTCTATTTCTATTGTTATTATGTTACAGGGTTTATGTAAACGCTCCAAGGGCGTAAATAAATAAATAAATTTTTTTTGTTTTTCGTTTTTTTTGTTGTTTTTTTTTGTTTTTTGAAATTTAGTTTATATAAAGATAAGATGATATAGTTTATATAAAGATAAGATGATTATAGTTTATATAAAGATAAGATGATAATAATAATTATATATATATATTTTTTTTGTTTTTCGTTTTTTTTTGTTTTTTTTTGTTTTTTGAAATTTAGTTTATATAAAGATAAGATGATATGGTTTATATAAAGATAAGATGATTTAAATATGATTATAGTTTATATAAAGATAAGATGATAATAATAATTATATATATATATTTTTTTTGTTTTTTTTTTTGTTTTTTGAAATTTAGTTTATATAAAGATAAGATGATATAGTTTATATAAAGATAAGACGATTTAAATATGATGATAGTTTATATAAAGATGCATGCACCGGCCATACACTCTAGAGGAGGCCTATGCCAAGAGGCAAACTGAGCTTCGGGATATACTTTAACAAATAAGATCATGTCTCATACATACCTAACAGAAGTCCAGAATAAAACGGCTAATTATTATTATTATTATATTATTATATTATTATATCTACTACGGGGGTTTCAGATCAATTCTCCATGTTTGGGCTCCATTTTTACATTTTATAATTATCATAAAGGAATGGGTATGTTGTAAACTTGATTAAAGTATATAGCTCCGGATTGAACGAAGAAACTTCTCGTATTGCATGCACCGGCCATACACTCATTATCATTATCGTTCTCATTATCTTTCGAAATATTTATTTTAGGAGACAATGGCCAAGGAAAGGAAAGGTCAAGGAAAGGATGTTTCAGTTTAATGACTTGGGCGTGAAAGTTCGCTAGAGATTTAAAAAACGAAACAGTTTTATTCAAATTGAATTTATCCAAAATTCTAAATATTGATTCAATGTCTACCCATGGTTTGTATGAAGACGAACCTAAGCCATCGTTACGTACAACAGTTTCTATCGAAGCTAATGGAGGGCAAATTAATATTGGTTCAAAAACTCCCCCGGTATTGTCTGAAGACGAACCTAAGCCATAGTTACGTACAACAGTTTCATGAAGGGCTTCGCTAGAAGAGGTCTCTGATACCTCTAGACTTAAGACTCCCCCTGTATTGTCTGAAGACGAACCTAAGCCATCG
This sequence comes from Limnephilus marmoratus, assembly GCA_917880885.1. NCBI lineage: Eukaryota > Metazoa > Arthropoda > Insecta > Trichoptera > Limnephilidae > Limnephilus > Limnephilus marmoratus. The sequence goes on from OU862934.1 coordinate 4,127,359, forward strand.
TTACGTACAACAGTTTCTATCGAAGGAAATTGAGGGTAACTTAATGTTGGTTCATCAGAATCCTCACAAACCAAGGAAGCAGCATTCTTCATCCTTCTCACCCAATCAATTGATTGGGTGAGAAGATTGAATTGGTTCAATAAAGGAATTCCTTTATTGAACCAACCTACTTGGAAAGAGTCTGCTGGACGTTGTTCAACAAATCGTTCCTCTATCTCCCATTCGAAGTAGCAGCCACCTTCCGGACATATCAGACGACATCCAATCCAGGTATTGTATTTAAGGTACATATCCCAATTACCGTATACGTTGCCCAGGTGATCAACGTATGTATTTCTGCAAACATCTGATAATTGATCGCCAGCAACATTCATGACTCTGAACAGCGGAACCATGAATTGGTTGAATTCGTCACGAAAGGCATAAATAAAAGCTACACCAATGTGGATATTTTCTTTACATAATCCGTAAATGGTAAGGTTTCTTATGACCTTAGTAGTTTGTTTAATTTGTTCTTGGGTGAGTTTCCGCGCTGAGTCTGGCCACATAACATCGGCTATCATCTGGTATAACAAATTGTCTTCAGACGGCAGTTCAAACTTTATCCATTTCATTTTGCCAAGTGTTTTACAACAGTTTAATTGTCGTTCTTCAGCTTCTTTTTTCCAGGTTTCATAACTTTTCGCCATTGTGAACTCACTGAAGGCCGAGTAGATGCTTTTTATTTATTGAATGTGATGGAATGCGGGATAAGTGGTGAGAGGTGATGCAGAGCGGGGTCGAAGTACCTTTTTTCCGACTATTTGTATTCTGAAAACAAAAATTAATTTTAATTAAATTTATTTATTAATTAAAGCCCTTTTTCGGGGCTTTTACAAATGAATAGTAAGAAATATACAGTATTTATTGTACACAACTGAACTGCCTCAGTAACAATATTATAAATTTGTTTAAAGATATATTAAAGATGTCCATTGACTTGGTATAATTGTTTCCCTCCATTAGTATTCTGGGCAAAGAGGAATAAATAAATAAAGAGGAATTTGACGGCCGGCGTAGTCCAGCGGTAAGGCTCTTGACTCGCACACCGAAGGTCGCAAGATCGAATACCGGCGTGGCAAATAAATTTTATTTGATTAATTTGTGTTATTTCACAATTTATTCATTTAAAATCATAGATAGTATATTTGCGGCACGTTCCAGAGTGGAAGATACTCTCAGTATCGCCCTGGTGTAAGACCACCATTCAGAATTGAAAAGTTGCTTGAAATGGCATTAGCCGTGTTTAGTGACCAGATCTGAATAGCCAGGTAATTTCCCACCTTCCTCTACCCTATCTCCTTCCCCTCCCCACTACTTTCAGCCTCATAATATACCCCAATTGGGAATGCCGTAGTCTCACTGGCTTCAGACGGGAGCAGTTGAGACTCTTGTGCGATATTCATATAAAAAAAATTCATATGGTAGTTAATCCCAGAATTTCTGCACTGAAATTAATCCTGACTCCTTATATACGTTGTGATATCCGGAAGTTTACCAATTTAAGGAATACTGGACTATCAACTAAATCATTTAGGGCCAGTTGTTTCGGAAAACCTGAACAATCGTTCAGATTCTTCTTGATTTTTCAAATGTAACGCAATCATTCCGTTGATTTTCGTCAAATCCGAATTGGGTTGTTTCAACTTTAATTTAACGTTCGTTACATTTGAAAATTCCACACAGTGTTCCCCGCCGAATCGGACTAATTATTCAAGAGAATTATTTGTTTCGGAGACGCGAGTTATTTTTATGATGGCAACACTTCATATTTATGTCAGCGGTCTGCGTGCGCAGTGCATAAGCGCGCCGTTGAACTTGTTCCCGCGGATATTAACGTTTGTTATTGTTTGTTGATTTTATTACAAAACTTTATTACAATGGATCCCAAATTACTGTAAGTATTAAGTATTACACACTATTATCTCTATTTGCCATTATAAATATGAATAAATAGTAAAACACATTGTTGTAAGTACCTAGTTAAAGTTGGGAAGCATTTTTTTTGCTTGTTCCTGTGCAAAGTTTCACGGTCATTGTATTTTATTTCTTCTGGAACGTTCGATTCTGCTATGGAATGAACCATGGCGGCTAATTTTATATATTTATAGTTATTATGTATTACATGTATCTTCTGCCACTTTAATGTTTTACCTATGAATATTACGGTGTTTTTAAGTGCAAAAAATATCTTTTATAAATAATATATTCTAAAGAAACATGAGGATGGATGTGTTTATTTTGATCATAAAATCATGTTTCACATGCGTATTTAAGTTCCTGAAATTTGTTGTTATGATCTTATACGAAATGTTAATGTGTTTTCAGAAAGCGAAGCAATTTTTCTGCAGCTGAGTGCGTTTGGTTTGAATTGAACAAGATAACCAACGCAATCACCTTCCAAAAGCGAGAGGCGACGTGACACATCATTGCAGCAGAATTTAATGGCGAAGACTCTTTCTACCGTTCCGTCAAGCAGCTCCGAGCTCAATTTGATAACATGAAGCGTCGTGCAAGACAGGTTGGAATCTTTTTCTTAATTGGTATTATTACTCTGCTGTTAAATTAACTGTTACATTTAGAAATTGGTAGCGTTGAATCGTTTAATTCATGTAAAATGAATATGTTTATTAATTGAGTTTTAATAATGCTTCAAGGACGGTAGCAGAGAGATCCAACAGCGCAGAAAGACTGGCGGTGGACCTCCAGCAGCACCAGAGAAGGAGGAGACCACTTTTATGCATAGCATAATGGCCACATCAATTGACAGTCTCCCCAGCATCTCGTTGATGTTGTGGACACTTTAGTGCTGCAGGAGCCGATGGTGGAGGCAAGTGTGATGAGTGACAAAACCGAGGTGTATTATGGTTCAGACGGCAGTGTTCTTACTACATGTAAGAACTTACAAAGATTCCTTGTATATCGGTTCTCCTAAGGAATAATTAATTAACAGATTTTTATGTTTTTTAAGCTTACAACTCACAAATTACAACCGCCTTTGTCAGGAGCGCCCCAGATCCACAAACCTGTTTCCTCTCCTTTGAAATATAAGCGAATTTGTCAAACGATTTTATAAAAGTTTTCAAACATACTATCAATAGAATGTAGTTTCAAACAATTATTTTTGATTTATTTAAGATAATAATCTGATTAGTTATCCAATCGCTCACTTTCAATAATTAACTCGTGCAATTCAAGCTATGGTTGTTTCTCTCTATTAAATTTGTTCAGGGCATTAATAAAAATATAATAGTAAACCATAAATATGTTTTTAAACCAACAAGAAATAATATATATTTGCAAGTATGATTTTGCCAATTTAACTGATTTTTTAAAATGTAGATTATTGAGACAGGAAGAAGCAATATTGAAGCCCAATCCATGCTAAAAGTAAACAGAGAGTTGCTCTTGCTTTCTGTTCACCGTCTATCTACATATTAAAGAATTTAAAGGTATATAGTATCCACCGATATCCAATGTTTTTTTCAATAATTTTTTTCTCTTTTTCATGTGTACAATTCTTATGAGGTATTTTCTTGCTTAAAATTGATATTATTACCTTTTATAAAACATTTTAAATGTTACACGATGTGCTAACTACAATATACAATGTGCACATACAACGGTAAACTCCAGTAAGGCCAAATTTTTCTTTTCTTTCTTATTGTATTCTGTAAACTAATAAATATGCAGATTGTATATGTTATATCTGGGTTTTTCTGCTATGCCTATATTGAATATTAAGTGACCTGTTGTGTGTGACGTATAATTTTTTTTCTTTTAAATGCTTGTTAATTATTGTTAGAACAAGGTCGATGGATCATTCGCACTAAATAAACTACATAGTCCATTCAAAATAGTTTAGCGTCTGGTGCATATTATGTTCTTAAATGTTTCTTACCCATCATACGAAATTTAGCGTCTGGTGCATATTATGTTCTTAAATGTTTCTTACCCATCATACATAATGTAAGGATGTTTTTTTGTTGTAAATTACTCTCTCTTTCGAGAGAGTATTATGCTGTAATTTGACTTTTTTGTATTTATATTTAAACACTTAACTCACTCTATACATACTCGTATATATGTAACAGAATTTTTATGCAAATTAATTAACGATGCAGAGTTTGTTAATTCGTCAAAAACAAACTATTTTATTATTTCCCCAGTCCAAAGCCTACATGATGGCATAGAAATAAATTCACTGCCTTTGAAATTTTCATTTTTACCATAATAAAAATTTAATTAGAAATTTCTAACGTATCGTTTTAATAATGGAATAGTAAATATTTACCATATGTAATACATGTATTAAAATATGTACTTGACTTTTCTGTTGATTTTTTCTGCTATTTACTGAAGGTTCCTACATTTATTTTCTCTTTTCTTTTAGCTTGTTTATTTTGTTCCTCTTTAAAAAAAACCCCCAAGGGCGTATATTAAATAAATGAAATATTATACATGTAGGTAATTTATTTATGTATTTATTTAAGGCAACAGCCAAGTATAACTTTGTCGAAGACATAAGGTTATAATTAGAATGCAGTTGCTATCAGCTCATTCACATTTAATAATGATCTAATGCATTTTAATTATAATTTTCAATACTATTTATATTATAAACAAAGTAATTTACTAGCTTTGTAAAACATTAAAGTATAAATCGTTATAAATAAATAGAAGATTATGTCATTGAAGAAGAGGATAAAACTAATAATCTAAACGAAAATATGAAAGAGAACAAGACACAGAAAAATAGAAACAGATAACGGTAAATAAGATAATTATATAATAATAAAAGATAACAACTCTCTTTTTATAACCTTCAAAAGTTATAAAAAGAGAGTTTTTTTTACTAAAAATTAAATAGAAGATTGATTGAATTAGATTGATTGATGTTGATTATTTTAAATAAATATATTATTTTGAAAATCGGCTTTTATTATATCCACACTTGTACTGATTGTACGCATGTGTCGTCTCCAGGCGGCAGATCTTCAGATGTTATAGAAAGTGCTGAGATTGCCCATCATCCCATGGGTCGGTAAGGAATCCACATAAACCCAGTTCTGTAACACCCTTGGCAGTAAAGTATTTATTTATTTGTTTCTTTACATGGTACCTAGGTCTAATAATTGCAATTCAGTTTGTAACCTCACTAGGTCAAGCCTGTGTTGAGGTTAACGACTCTACAATTTAATAAAATAACACAAAAATAATATAGTTATTGAAGAACTATAATATTGTTGCATGTTTCTTACAGATTATGATTAATACCTGATAAGCTGAAGGCGATAGTACATTACAATGTTAACATGTAGGGTGACCATAATGTTATGATTTGATTTTTAGAAACATTTATTTATTTTAAAAGAATTAAGATGAGAAATATATATACATAGTTTAGTTGGCTAAAGTAAGTCAACGGTTTGCGATGCACAGGTTTTTACAGTACTCGGTTTTAATATCTATTTGTCTTATCAATCTGGCAAAATATGAGGTAATTAGGGTTTGACGAACACGGTCATCTCCCCATGGTTGGCACCTGCGCTGGTACATCATTAACCTCCTCTAAGGCTTCTTCTATGAAGACAGGCGGCTGATCTTACCTACAAATTTTATGTTCTACATAATATTACCTTGCTGTTCTACATAACATTAGCCTACAAATATTATGTAGAACAGCAGTAGCTACAATAATTATCCCTTGTACCTTGCCTACCTGCATTTTAATCTTTGAAGAAAGAACTGGAAACCTTCTTTTGATAACTTCAAAAGTTCTTTCGACAACATTTCGGGTCCTAATCTGACTTTCATTGTACAAATGTTGTTCCGGAGAAACAGGATTCCTTAGGGGTGTTAACATATATGGCTTTATTCCGTAACCACTGTCTCCCAACTATCACCAAACTCGCCCGATTCCAACCTTACTTTAATGCTACTACTGTTGAATATATGACTATCGTAGGTACCTCCAGGCCACCTCGCCACTCTAGGTATTCGTTATTAGCATTTATCGCCATTTGTACCTACATTGAAAGAAAAATAGTCTTTTCGATTTCTATAATACTCTGCATTGTCGCCACCTGGAGATTGAATGGGTGCATGCGTGCAATCGATGACCCCTATCACTTCGGGAAATCGCGCAGTCTTGTAAAACGACTGTCGATGCAATTTCTTCTGGGTTTCGTGGCATATAGGTTGTCGAAGTTTTGCTACTGCTTTTGTCACCTTCCAAATTATTCTTGATACTGTGGACTTGTCGAGCCCTGATACATCTCCCACGGAACGCTGCATCGATCCTGTTGCATAAAACCGCAATGTTTGCTCTGTCGGGGTGACAGCATGATTTCTGAAAGGGATCGTGTAGGTACCTATACCCAATGACGTTATATAGTATGTAACGTCATTGCCTATACCTATGTAGTACTAGGTAGATTTCATAAGAAAGCTGAAACTGAATGTAATTGTATTGCATATTCTATGTTTAATTAAATTAGTTACTGGTTTGTAACTGATTTTATGTCGTTTCCAATCAAGTTAACTAATGTTTTTACGACACTTTTGTACATTCTAAATCGCGAAGAATTCAGAATCGTCGCACAAAATCTGCTCTCTGCGAAGGTTAAAAATTTTAGCTTCTCTTTGCTTTGCGTATTGTACTATTAAAATGTCTTCCTCAGAAGAACTGGATGAACCAGAACTTGCCATAATTATATAATATAGGTACTTACAGACAATTACAATGAATTATCGGCATAATTTAAAAATAAACAACGCTTTTGTCAATGTTTCAATAGCTGAAATCAACTAGGGAACTGGCGCGGGTGGGACACCTGTCAAAATTTTTCGCTCGTCTGCGCATGCGCGCTCCATCAATTCTCCACTAACCGCCGGAATTCGGCCGGTCAGATTTAAATGAAATTTCATTCGAAATTGCCCTTGACGGACGGTGAAACAACCCAAATTTCGTTAAATGACGATTCATTTGCGATTTGACGGTTCATCAGACGTGATTTTTTCCGAAACAACTGGCCCTTAGAATTTTAGAAATACTAAGGGCCAGTTGTTTCGGAAAAAATCACCTCTGATGAACCGTCAAATCGCAAATGAATCGTCATTTAACGAAATTTGGGTTGTTTCACCGTCCGTCAAGGGCAATTTCGAATGAAATTTCATTTAAATCTGACCGGCCGAATTCCGGCGGTTAGTGGAGAATTGATGGAGCGCGCATGCGCAGACGAGCGAAAAATTTTGACAGGTGTCCCACCCGCGCCAGTTTCCTAGTTGATTTCAGCTATTGAAACATTGACAAAAGCGTTGTTTATTTATTATGCCGATAATTCATTGTAATTGTCTGTAAGTACCTATATTATATAATTATGGCAAGTTCTGGTTCATCCAGTTCTTCTGAGGAAGACATTTTAATAGTACAATACGCAAAGCAAAGAGAAGCTAAAATTTTTAACCTTCGCAGAGAGCAGATTTTGTGCGACGATTCTGAATTCTTCGCGATTTAGAATGTACAAAAGTGTCGTAAAAACATTAGTTAACTTGATTGGAAACGACATAAAATCAGTTACAAACCAGTAACTAATTTAATTACACATAGAATATGCAATACAATTACATTCAGTTTCAGCTTTCTTATGAAATCTACCTAGTACTACATAGGTATAGGTACCTACACGATCCCTTTCAGAAATCATGCTGTCACCCCGACAGAGCAAACATTGCGGTTTTATGCAACAGGATCGATGCAGCGTTCCGTGGGAGATGTATCAGGGCTCGACAAGTCCACAGTATCAAGAATAATTTGGAAGGTGACAAAAGCAGTAGCAAAACTTCGACAACCTATATGCCACGAAACCCAGAAGAAATTGCATCGACAGTGAGTGCGTTTTACAAGACTGCGCGATTTCCCGAAGTGATAGGGGTCATCGATTGCACGCATGCACCCATTCAATCTCAAGGTGGCGACAATGCAGAGTATTATAGAAATCGAAAAGACTATTTTTCTTTCAATGTAGGTACAAATGGTGATAAATGCTAATAACGAATACCTAGAGTGGCGAGGTGGCCTGGAGGTACCCCAACATAGTCATATATTCAATAAAGTAGTGTTATGAAAATAAGTACGGCGAATATTTTTTTTATTTTTGTCTATGGTTTCTTTTAACAACCACACTTTGAGTGCAACAGGTTGGTAGGAATGATTTCCGTTTTTTGGGTTGGCTTCACTTTCCGGTAGGGCCTCCTCAGGGCGGGGAGACCTTACCGGGACGTGACAGCGCCATGTTTTAAGTTTTTAAAAGGAAGAATTGTGAAACGATCGCGGGATGACAGTTTGTCGGAATATTTTTACCAATCTGGAATTTTAAAGATCAAGGATCAATCTTGAGTGAATGCCGTGGGGGTTTCCGCGTTAATTATAGTCGCGATTCATAATGAACGCGCATGTGATATTATAGCCTGTCAGCTTAAATTGACTAATCCGTTAGCGACACGCGAATCCTCGCTCGCTCCGCGACCAAAGCCTGTTAAATTACGAATATAAGGATTTTAGTTGGGACTATCCTGTTATTTGCGTCCCACTCACTTGGCCACGTTGACTGGTACCGAACTTCCCTTGGGTAAGGGCCATAAATAAACCAATCCTACGGACTACCTGGACCTACCATCGTGACGGGCCCTCTTGGACTTGGGCCGGCTACGCCCTGGCGGGCATTGAGGAGATCCTGCAGCACCCGTGGACTGGAGGCCTTGGGATGGCTCCGTCCAGATGTCTCCGAAGAACTTCGCCGTCGGCCATCCTTATGCACGTCAGTGAGATTTAGTTAGGATTAGTAGCTTAATAACGGTCTGAACCTGGGGTGAGTCTTACACGTAAATTAATCACCATAATTTTGTCCAAAATTCAAATATAGATGTTATACTGTTATTTTCAAAACGCAACTCTTTTATTTAAAGTCTCCCGTCATACCCTATGTCATTGCAATTTAAAGTATTGTGCCCATGTTCCTTGAAAAGAGATCTCATTTGCTCTACGGATGGTTTTCGTCCCCCCAACATATCTTGTCACCAAAGTGACAAGATTTGGCGCGTAGCTGGGAAGCTACAAAGTTGGATGGACGATTGCAAATGGATTGCATCACCTTCCTCATTAAAAACTCACCTGCATACCACAAAAACATAATGTTACAAAATGTTACAAACCGGGCCGTGTATCGCCCGTAACAAAATGGCGCCTCAACGTGATTGGGTTCGTCTTTAACTTTAAAATGCAATGGCATCAGTTCGACGGCAGGTTAATTTAAAATGTATGTTCCCATGTGCCGGCGTTCTACGTAATTAATTGTACAATTTAAAAAAAAAAATGTCAATTCGTTAACTATAATTACGTGAACATGACTTTCACATATGCGAGTTTCAAATTTTAGTGATTGTTTATTTGTCACAGGATGCGACAAATTATCAAAATTTAAATGTCACAAATGTATTCTGGATGCTTTGCACATCATAATATAAACATACGGTTTCGGTCACTATTGTTTACGATAATATAAGCTGACGCTTGTCCATGTGTTGCCGATCAGCTGTGTTTACATTCTACAAATATTTGACGTTTCTACATAATATACTTCCTGATACAAGGATCATAGTGCGGAATGTTTACTGTTTCAAATAGGTAGTATTGTAATCAATTTTCCATGTGCCGGCACCTTTCGTATTTATATTGACAGTTCTAAATGTCAAAAGCATTTGATTTCACAGTATTTCAATAAGTACTTGTTATAATTTAAAATATTTGAATTCGTGGTAAATTCAGTCAGATATTTTGATAAATATTTTTAGTGGCGCAAATATTATGTCAACTTCATACTTTTTATGATATATCTGTCTTTCCACGTAATGATGTTTATATTCTGCTTAGTATGGTTTGACGTTTCTATACTATAGGTAAATTTTTGCTTATTGGCCATGCTGACATATGTCTTCGTATACAATCACTGTTATAATAATAGATTTAATTAAAGGAACCGATGTCCAACTATAATACATTTGAGATAAGAACAATTTTTGTAATTATTATACATTTTAAAGGTAGGGTTGCCGTCAAGTTTTTAACTCTAAGCAATACAATACAATTTAGAAATCATTAAATTTTATACTAACTATTATCAAGGTTGTCACAAATTTATAAATTTTTTTAGGCTGAGTGAATCAAGGTTGCCACAATTAAAAGTTTATTCAACTTAAAATTTTTTTTTTAAATCAGGGTTGATAATTTTTCTTTATTAATCAAAATTTTTTTCATTTATCATCATCATCAGCAACAATTATTATTATTTTTTTTTCTTTCGCACATTGTTCATGATGTCGGCTCCCATAGAAAACATTAATGGAAAATCGAAAGATGATTTGACAATCGACCTAACCTCTAGGAATTTGATACCAGCAAATACTCTGGAAGAGATGCGTATTCAAGCCAGATGTTTTAATAAAGGTATTAAAATCGCTCAACTCGCAGAACAACATGAAACGGACACCGATACGGATGAAGACAGTGACTCAGGTGCTAAGGTTATTAAGTACACTAAAGTAATTTATAATGAAACACATGCTCCGACTAGCTCAATTAATACTTGGAACATTAAATACAATGGTTCAACCTGCGTCCGGGATTTCATTCTACAAATTAATGAAAAATGTAGAACAAGGAACGTTAAGCATAAAGACCTTGTTAAATGTTTTCCAGATATCCTTGAGGGTTTAGCCTTATTATGGTATAGGTCCATTTATACCCCTGATCTAACATGGGATGATCTGTCATCGCTCCTAATTAAACAGTTTGAAGGAGGTCATAGACAGATTTCACTTAAGACAGAACTCTTTAACATGAAACAACCTACTGGCATGACCGCTTTCGAGTTCATATTGAGAATGAAAGCACATAACAACATGCTTGATTCTAAATTATCGGAAGATGAGTTACTACAACTGTGCATGAGAGCTTTGCTCCCAATGTATATTAATTTACTTGCGTCTCGCGACATCACCACTTTTGAACAATTAACGGAGGTAACTAGAAAATTCGAGTCTTACTCAACACCAACAAACCAACCTTCACCTTCTCCTTCTTACACGGGCAAGTCATATTCTAGCAATAATTTTAAAAATTCTAACTATAATAAACAAAACTATCATAATTATTCAAATAATAATAATAATTCAAACAATCGTGGTACTTCTTCATATAATAACAAATATTACAACCGGTCTGCAGATTATCAACCGAGTCACAACGTAAGTAATCAAAATAATTTTGGTCATACTTCAAATTTTAACAACGATCGTAATATCTCTAAACAGTACCGAAAGGGGTTTTCGAATAATAACGATAATAAGGAAAAGGAGATAAGCCATCCATCTAAAATTCCTTCGGACAAAAGGATTGTGTGTAATTACTGTAATAGAATTGGCCATACAATTTCGGATTGCAGGAAGAGAGCTTCCGACACTTCTAAGCCTAAAATAAATACTATTAAAAAAAATAACACAAAAAAGGATTCGGAAAACTAGGACGGAGTCGCTCCAGTCACGCACCTTCTCTTGCGCAGGGGAAACGTGAGTGGCGGAGTTGGCTCCGACTGGTTAGACAATTTCTTTCTACCCCGGTTTCTGATGTAGTGGGCCCACTGCCGCAGGATTCTGGGATAGAAAGAGATAATCGTCCGTATGCTAATATTTGTATTAAGGGCAAAAACTACAAAGCACTGCTTGACAGTGGGGCTTCGCTTTCATGTATAGGAGGAGAAACCTATAAATATTTTGTTAATTTAGGCGTAGAACTAGTTAAGGTAGATTTCGATGTTTCGACAGCGGACGGTACGAAACAACTTGTGTTGGGAACGATGACGTTGCCGGTGACGTACAATTTAATAACACAGGATATTATTTTTTACGTCATTCCCTCGTTATCCCCGGACTATATTTTGGGAGTTAACTTTTGGAAGCAGTTCCAAATCGCGCCGGAACTGTTTACAAAGGTTACCAGCCCACCGCAGGCAGGACAAATCAATGAGGTGAGGGCAATTCGGCCAGCCTCTTCTTTGACTCATACAGAAAATAGGAGTTTATTAAAAATTATAAAAAAATTTGAATCTATTTCATATGAGAAAAAAGGCTTAGGATTAACTCATCTTGTAAAACATAAAATTATTACTACCGGGCCGCCGATTAAACAGAGGTACTACCCGCTTTCGCCTGCGAGACAGAAACAATTGGACAACGAAGTAGATGAGATGCTTAAATTGGGAGTAATCCGTCCTTCGCGCTCACCATGGTCTAGTCCAGTCTTAATTGTTACGAAAAAGGATGGTACGGGTAGGTTCTGCCTTGATTCGAGAAAAATTAACAATGTAACCACTCGTGATTCGTACCCGTTACCATACATATCGCGCATACTTGACAAGCTTGGCGGCGCCAGATTTGTCTCTTCAATAGACCTTAGTAAAGCTTTTTGGCAAATTGCCTTGGATAAAGATTCGTGTGAGAAAACAGCATTTGTCGTTCCAGGTCGGGGCCTCTTCGAATTTACTCGGATGCCATTCGGTTTGAAAAACGCACCAAGCGAGCTTCAAAGACTTGCTGACGCTCTCTTTGGGCCTGAGTTCGATGAAAATGCGTTTTGTTATCTTGATGATCTAATTTTAGTATCAGAAGATTTGGAGTCACACTTTAAATTGTTAACCAAAGTATACGAACGGTTACGAGACGCGGGTCTCACCATTAACCTTAAAAAATGTGAGTTCTGTAAAGCCGAGCTCAAATACCTAGGATATATGGTGGATTCCAAAGGTCTTCGAACTGATCCGGTTAAGATAGAATGCATCAAGGAATTTCCAATTCCGAAAAACGCAAAAGGAATACGGGCTTTCCTTGGACTTTGCGGATATTTTAGACGCTTTATTAAAGGATTTTCTAGTATAGCAGCACCACTATCGAAACTCACGGGTTCTAAAAACGGTATTAGTAAATTTATTTGGACACAAGAAGCTGAGAAGGCTTTCAAGGACTTAAAGCAAGCACTTACGACAGCTCCGGTCTTAAGTTGTCCCGACTTCACCAAACCATTTTCGATACACTGTGACGCGAGCTCGGTTGGAATTGGGGGGGTTTTAATTCAAGTAATAGACGGCACCGAGCACCCAGTTGCCTATTATTCACGGTGTTTGAACACGCATGAGAGAAATTATGGTATTACAGAACGAGAGCTCTTGGCAGTTCTAGACTCAGTAACACATTTCAGACCTTACATAGAGGGTGCACATTTTACAGTCGTCACTGACCACTCAAGTCTAAAATGGTTAGGGTCACTGTCCAACCCTAGTGGTCGACTTGCGCGTTGGAGTTCTCGTCTCTCACAATTTTCTTTCGATGTCATCCATCGTAAAGGTACTCAACACATCGTACCAGATGTCCTTTCACGTATGGATCTCGCTAATATTTCAAGTTTAGATTCGGATTTAACTACAGATGAGTGGTACTCTAAAATTTGGAAAGGTTGTCAGGAATTCCCGCAGAGGTTCCTAAATTTCCAGATAAAAGAAAACGAATTGTACCGCCATTCTAAAACACAGTTAGCTTTACAGGAGGATACGGCTTGGAAAAAAGTAATTCCACAGGAACAAAGATTAAAAATATTATCTGAGTCACATGAGTCGACTCGTTCTTGTCATCCGGGTGTTTTCAAAACATATAAAAAGATACAACTCCGTTATTACTGGCCAAATATGTACAAGGATGTAAAGCAGTTTATTAACCGTTGTTCTATATGTAAAGCCCACAAAATTAGTACAGCCGCGCCTAACGGTATATCGGTAAATTCAAAAAAGGTCACAAGGCCAATGCAAATGCTATCTTTAGATTTGGTAGGTCCTTTACCTAGAAGTTATGCGGGGTTCACTGTTATATTGTCTTGTGTCGACGTATTCTCTAAGTATACGTGGCTTTTTCCACTGCGTAAGGGCACCGCGAAAAGCATTGTCAAAAATTTAGAGGAGAACATCTTTCTCATACACGGCGTACCACGTACCATTGTCTGCGATAATGGGCGACAATTTATATCTAAGGAATTTAAGGATTTGTTAAAAAATTATAATATACCTCCTCCTTTTTATAATTCATTATATACGCCACAAAACAATGTTGTAGAAAGGTACAATCAAACCTTAGGCACGGCATTATCTATTTTGGTAGAATCTGATCACCGGACGTGGTCCAAATTTCTTCCTCAAGTGCAATCAGCCATGAACAATTCTGTTAACTGCGCTACAGGTTTTACGCCCTACTTTTTAATGCATGGTAGAGAACAAATAATAGATGGAGATTTGCATCGTAACCCATTAGCAGACGATAATTCTGATTCCCATGACTCCGCTCATCATTTAGTTTATGCACAAAAGCTTAAAGAATTGTCCACGGTTTACGAACAAGTCTCAAACGCACTCCTTAAAGCCTACCAAAAGGGAGCGAATCACTATAACCTACGTAGAAAACACGTTACTTACCAGGTTGGAGACGTTGTTTGGCGTAGAAACTTCGTCCAATCAAATGCATTCAATTACTTTGCACAAAAGTTAGCTCCACGTTTCGTTAAAAATATTATAGTAAAAAAGAAATCAGATCTAATATACACACTCGCCGACCTGAATGGTAAGGAAACCGGTGACTTTCACGTCAAAGACATTGTTAAATCTGACAATATTCCTATATAGTTCTTTCATCTTCAGTACCTTGTGGGGTCTGGCCATCCTTACAAGGACTGACATAATTATTAGAATATACTATGCTCGGACACTTCAATCCGGACTGATCAACCGAATTGTGGTGGCCAGTATTTCAACATTAAATCAAATCTTAATTATCTTGCACTGTATTGCCTTCTAAAGATAATTATATTTAATGGGTTTACTCCAGTTCAAGACTCGAGTAGTATAAAAACATTAATCGCAGATTAATTAATTTATTTTTACATACCCTTGTAATTGAATTCGTGGACGTTTGCACATGGAAACATACTCATTTTTAAAAACTTAAACATGGTATTTTTTTATTTTTTTTTGTTAGATTTTAAGCATATGTAAACTTGGAATATACGACGATATAATATTGAAAAACATACCCTCTTGTATTCCAAGCAAATTATAATATGACCTGTGTTCATATTTTTTTTTTGTGTTGTAAACCTCGTGAAATTATAACCCGAACATACAGAAATACCAGCCCATTATTTCTCTATGTTCCAAGTTAAAATATGTTATTTTAAGCATTTTTTGATTTTATCATGTATCATATATGCAGCATGCCCAGTTGCATATGTGAGTACTACTCAAAATAATTTCCACAATTTATTATGTCACAAAAAGTTTGTTAACCAAATCTGCTATTACCTCAAAGATAGTTTTAAAAATAATAGTACATAAGAATCTCTCATTTTTCCCTGTCCGGGATATTATACTGTTGTTAATTAATAAGCGTCTTAGACGGCGCATAATAATCTAGTTTTATACATAAATAGGTTGTGTGAAACCTCAATAATTGTTTATAACAAACATATTACCTTTCCAACTGCACCCTTTAACAGGCGTTTGCTTACATTTTATTTGGCACCATTCATTGGCGATGGTAGTTGACATCTTATTTGGCACCATTCATTGGCGATGGTAGTTGACATCTTATTTAGCACCATTCAAAGGCGATGGTTGTTTTCATTGTGTACATTAAAAAAATGATCAAAATCATGATTATCTTTTACAATACTAAAGTAAAACTAATATGTTATTTGAACTATATTTTTGGTTTTATAATAATATCCCCAAAAGACCGAGGTTAGGGAGTATAGTTAGGTGTATTCTTCAAAGGAAGAATATATATATATTTTTTTTTTTTCCTAAAAAGAAGTAGAGTCAGTGAAAGTGTGGATGGTACGCCATCATCAGTGTTGCCTATTTTGGCTATTTATGAAAAAAAATATTTAAAAAAAAAACAGTGTGTTCGAACTGTGATGCTTTAGGCATAAACAAGGTTTTGTTGCATTTTAAGGTGTTGTTTTGGTATTAATTTATGATGTATTCTAGTTTAAGTAAATATAACTAATTTAATTAAGAAATATTATCCTGTTACAGATGATACGTCTACGGTTGTCCTCGACGAGAGTCAGTATTACAACACCCAGCGTATTAGATGCTGTGGGTGCTTGCGGACCCCGTCCACGTAACACCTTATTGATTTTGTTTATATTTTTAGTTTTAGTATTCTAAGTTATGATTTTTCTATTGTCAGCACTTCAGATGAGTGCGTCGCAAACTCATCCACCATGCCTTACGTATGGTGGGCGCGATTGATGTTGCGACGCAATCATTTGTAAGCTATTTATTCGCATCATTTGCCTATTTTTCTGAATATTTTTATTATGGCGATGCCTTCTCTATAATGATGTATATTTGTTCCCCCTTCAGACCAAGATAGATAGTTAGTACAGCAGTTTTTTTAGCTTTTTAGTTGTGTTTGAGGGCAAACACGTTCGGAGCGAGCGGGGTATTGTTATGAAAATAAGTACGGCGAATATTTTTTTTATTTTTGTCTATGGTTTCTTTTAACAACCACACTTTGAGTGCAACAGGTTGGTAGGAATGATTTCCGTTTTTTGGGTTGGCTTCACTTTCCGGTAGGGCCTCCTCAGGGCGGGGAGTAGACGTGTGTCGTTACGCCGTTTTCAAGAAACGTAACGAAACCAGTTTCTTGGTAGGCATAATCTGTTTCGAAACAGGTTATTTTTGTAACTAGTTATTTTCTTAGTTTCAGTTGCACACGAAACTGTATACCTCCACCAACTATAAAGTTACACACGAAACGAAAATAAATTTAAGCACTATCTAAGTGTTTGTAGCTATACAGTGAAATCAACGTACATGAAATTAACTTCCCTTCATACTTTATTCAGGCTTAGGACTGACTGCATTAAATGTTTTTTATGATTAATTAGTGTTTACTATAATTTTAAATGCATTATTTTTCGCCACCCCAAATGCAAAAAGTTTCCTTTTATAGTAATTAAAGTGAATCTAAAGGTGTTTTTTTTTTTTTAATTATTCGTAATAAGCGTTGACAGTAAGATCGAAAATTTACCGAAAGTACTCAAAATTATACACAAGTACAACGACGAACTAAAACAAACTAAATTATTTTACTTTAAATTTAAAAAAATGGTGGCTCGTTTCCCAGAAACGGAACCCACTCCCGCTTACTCGAAAATGTTCGATTCAAAATCTCGCACGCTCGGCCGGCCGGCAAACGCAACTATGCGAAACGCGGCGAAACTACTCTGTACTCAATTACTCGCATCACACCCAACACAGAAATAACGGAAATAACGCATTTACAAAAATAACTACTTGTGATTTTAGCGAGACTAGTTATTTCCGTTACATGCCGCGTAACTAGTTATTGTAACTAGTCTCGTTAAATAACGCTCACGCCTAGCGGGGAGACCTTACCGGGACGTGACAGCGCCATGTTTTAAGTTTTTAAAAGGAAGAATTGTGAAACGATCGCGGGATGACAGTTTGTCGGAATATTTTTACCAATCTGGAATTTTAAAGATCAAGGATCAATCTTGAGTGAATGCCGTGGGGGTTTCCGCGTTAATTATAGTCGCGATTCATAATGAACGCGCATGTGATATTATAGCCTGTCGGCTTAAATTGACTAATCCGTTAGCGACACGCGAATCCTCGCTCGCTCCGCGACCAAAGCCTGTTAAATTACGAATATAAGGATTTTAGTTGGGACTATCCTGTTATTTGCGTCCCACTCACTTGGCCACGTTGACTGGTACCGAACTTCCCTTGGGTAAGGGCCATAAATAAACCAATCCTACGGACTACCTGGACCTACCATCGTGACGGGCCCTCTTGGACTTGGGCCGGCTACGCCCTGGCGGGCATTGAGGAGATCCTGCAGCACCCGTGGACTGGAGGCCTTGGGATGGCTCCGTCCAGATGTCTCCGAAGAACTTCGCCGTCGGCCATCCTTATGCACGTCAGTGAGATTTAGTTAGGATTAGTAGCTTAATAACGGTCTGAACCTGGGGTGAGTCTTACACGTAAATTAATCACCATAATTTTGTCCAAAATTCAAATATAGATGTTATACTGTTATTTTCAAAACGCAACTCTTTTATTTAAAGTCTCCCGTCATACCCTATGTCATTGCAATTTAAAGTATTGTGCCCATGTTCCTTGAAAAGAGATCTCATTTGCTCTACGGATGGTTTTCGTCCCCCCAACATATCTTGTCACCAAAGTGACAAGATTTGGCGCGTAGCTGGGAAGCTACAAAGTTGGATGGACGATTGCAAATGGATTGCATCACCTTCCTCATTAAAAACTCACCTGCATACCACAAAAACATAATGTTACAAAATGTTACAAACCGGGCCGTGTATCGCCCGTAACAGTAGCATTAAAGTAAGGTTGGAATCGGGCGAGTTTGGTGATAGTTGGGACGGTGGTTACGGAATAAAGCCATATATGTTAACACCCCTAAGGAATCCTGTTTCTCCGGAACAACATTTGTACAATGAAAGTCAGATTAGGACCCGAAATGTTGTCGAAAGAACTTTTGAAGTTATCAAAAGAAGGTTTCCAGTTCTTTCTTCAAAGATTAAAATGCAGGTAGGCAAGGTACAAGGGATAATTATTGTAGCTACTGCTGTTCTACATAATATTTGTAGGCTAATGTTATGTAGAACAGCAAGGTAATATTATGTAGAACATAAAATTTGTAGGTAAGATCAGCCGCCTGTCTTCATAGAAGAAGCCTGAGAGGAGGTTAATGATGTACCAGCGCAGGTGCCAACCATGGGGAGATGACCGTGTTCGTCAAACCCTAATTACCTCATATTTTGCCAGATTGATAGACGAATAGATATTAAAACCGAGTACTGTAAAAACCTGTGCATCGCAAACCGTTGACTTACTTTAGCCAACTAAACTATGTATATATATTTCTCATCTTAATTCTTTTAAAATAAATAAATGTTTCTAAAAATCAAATCATAACATTATGGTCACCCTACATGTTAACATTGTAAAATGTACTATCGCCTTCAGCTTATCAGGTATTAATCATAATCTGTAAGAAACATGCAACAATATTATAGTTCTTCAATAACTATATTATTTTTGTGTTATTTTATTAAATTGTAGAGTCGTTAACCTCAACACAGGCTTGACCTAGTGAGGTTACAAACTGAATTGTAATTATTAGACCTAGGTACCATGTAAAGAAACAAATAAATAAATACTTTACTGCCAAGGGTGTTACAGAACTGGGTTTATGTGGATTCCTTACCGACCCATGGGATGATGGGCAATCTCAGCACTTTCTATAACATCTGAAGATCTGCCGCCTGGAGACGACACATGCGTACAATCAGTACAAGTGTGGATATAATAAAAGCCGATTTTCAAAATAATATATTTATTTAAAATATTCAACATCAATCAATCTAATTCAATCAATCTTCTATTTAATTTTTAGTAAAAAAAAACTCTCTTTTTATAACTTTTGAAGGTTATAAAAAGAGAGTTGTTATCTTTTATTATTGTATAATTATCTTTTTTACCGTTATCTGTTTCTATTTTTCTGTGTCTTGTTCTCTTTCATATTTTCGTTTAGATTATTAGTTTTATCCTCTTCTTCAATGACATAATCTTCTATTTATTTATAACGATTTATACTTTAATGTTTTACAAAGCTAGTAAATTACTTTGTTTATAATATAAATGTATTGGAAATTATAATTAAAATGCGTTAGATCATTATTAAATGTGAATGAGCTGATAGCAACTGCATTCTAATTATAACCTTATGTCTTCGACAAAGTTATACTTGGCTGTTGCCTTAAATAAATACATAAATAAATTACCTACATGTATAATATTTCATTTATATAATATACGCCCTTGGGGGTTTTTTTTAAAGAGGAACAAAATAAACAAGCTAAAAGAAAAGAGAAAATAAATGTAGGAACCTTCAGTAAATAGCAGAAAAAATCAACAGAAAAGTCAAGTACATATTTTAATACATGTATTACATATGGTAAATATTTACTATTCCATTATTAAAACGATACGTTAGAAATTTCTAATTAAATTTTTATTATGGTAAAAATGAAAATTTCAAAGGCAGTGAATTTATTTCTATGCCATCATGTAGGCTTTGGACTGGGGAAATAATAAAATAGTTTGTTTTTGACGAATTAACAAACTCTGCATCGTTAATTAATTTGCATAAAAATTCTGTTACATATATACGAGTATGTATAGAGTGAGTCAAGTGTTTAAATATAAATACAAAAAAGTCAAATTACAGCATAATACTCTCTCGAAAGAGAGAGTAATTTACAACAAAAAAACATCCTTACATTATGTATGATGGGTAAGAAACGTTTAAGAACATAATATGCACCAGACGCTAAACTATTTTGAATGGACTATGTAGTTTATTTAGTGCGAATGATCCATCGACCTTGTTCTAACAATAATTAACAAGCATTTAAAAGAAAAAAAATTATACGTCACACACAACAGGTCACTTAATATTCAATATAGGCATAGCAGAAAAACCCAGATATAACATATACAATCTGCATATTTATTAGTTTACAGAATACAACAAGAAAGAAAAGAAAAATTTGGCCTTACTGGAGTTTACCGTTGTATGTGCACATTGTATATTGTAGTTAGCACATCGTGTAACATTTAAAATGTTTTATAATAGGTAATAATATCAATTTTAAGCAAGAAAATACCTCATAAGAATTGTACACATGAAAAAGAGAAAAAAAATTATTGAAAAAAACATTGGATATCGGTGGATATCTATATACCTTTAAATTCTTTAATATGTAGATAGACGGTGAACAGAAAGCAAGAGCAACTCTCTGTTTACTTTTAGCATGGATTGGGCTTCAATATTGCTTCTTCCTGTCTCAAAAATCTACATTTTAAAAAATCAGTTAAATTGGCAAAATCATACTTGCAAATATATATTATTTCTTGTTGGTTTAAAAACATATTTATGGTTTACAATTATATTTTTATTAATGCCCCGAACAAATTTAATAGAAAGAAACAACCATAGCTTGAATTGCACGAGTTAATTATTGAAAGTGAGCGATTGGATAACTAATCAGATTATTATCTTAAAAAAATCAAAAATAATTGTTTGAAACCACATTCTATTGATAGTGTGTTTGAAAACTTCTATAAAATCGTTTGACAAATTCGCTTATATTTCAAAGGAGAGGAAACAGGTTTGTGGATCATTGGTTCTGGGGCGCTCCTGACAAAGGCGGTTGTAATTTGTGAGTTGTAAGCTTAAAAAACATAAAAATCTGTTAATTAATTATTCCTTAGGAGAACCGATATACAAGGAATCTTTGTAAGTTCTTACATGTAGTAAGAACACTGCCGTCTGAACCATAATACACCTTGGTTTTGTCACTCATCACACTTGCCTCCACCATCGGCTCCTGCAGCTCTAAAGTGTCCACAACATCAACGAGACGCTGGGGAGACTGTCAATTGATGTGGTCTCCTCCTTCTCTGGTGCTGCTGGAGGTCCACCGCCAGTCTTTCTGCGCTGTTGGATCTCTCTGCTACCGTCCTTAAAGCATTATTAAAACTCAATTAATAAACATATTCATTTTACATGAATTAAACGATTCAACGCTACCAATTTCTAAATGTAACAGTTAATTTAACAGCAGAGTAAGAAAAAGATTCCAACCTGTCTTGCACGACGCTTCATGTTATCAAATCGAGCTCGGAGCTGCTTGACGGAACGGTAGAAAGAGTCTTCGCCATTAAATTCTGCCGCAATTTAAGTGTCTCGTCGCCTCTCGCTTTTGGAAGCTGATTGCGTTGGTTATCTTGTTCAATTCAAACCAATCGCACTCAGCTGCAGAAAAATTGCTTCGCTTTCTGAAAACACATTAACATTTCGTATAAGATCATAACAACAAATTTCAGGAACTTAAATACGCATGTGAAACATGATTTTATGATCAAAATAAACACATCCATCCTCATGTTTCTTTAGAATATATTATTTATAAAAGATATTTTTTGCACTTAAAAACACCGTAATATTCATAGGTAAAACATTAAAGTGGCAGAAGATACATGTAATACATAATAAATATATAAAATTAGCCGCCATGGTTCATTCCATAGCAGAATCGAACGTTCCAGAAGAAATAAAATACAATGACCGTGAAACTTTGCACAGGAACAAGCAAAAAAAATGCTTCCCAACTTTAACTAGGTACTTACAACAATGTGTTTTACTATTTATTCATATTTATAATGGCAAATAGAGATAATAGTGTGTAATACTTACAGTAATTTGGGATCCATTGTAATAAAATTTTGTAATAAAATCAACAAACAATAACAAACGTTAATATCCGCGGGAACTAGTTCAACGACGCGCTTATGCACTGCGCACGCAGACCGCTGACATAAATATGAAGTGTTGCCATCATAAAAATAATTCGGGTCTTCGAAACAAATAATTCTCTGGAATAATTAGTCCGATTCGGCGGGGAACACTGTGTGGAATTTTCAAATGTAACGAACGTTAAATTAAAGTTGAAACAACCCAATTCGGATTTGACGAAAATCAACGGAATGATTGCGTTACATTTGAAAAATCAAGAAGAATCTGAACGATTGTTCAGGTTTTCCGAAACAACTGGCCCTTAGTCAGTGAAAATTCTTCTGTCTGACAATTTGAGCATATTCATATTATTTAAAATAGTGTTTTGTTCAACATAATTAATTGCTGGAATACCCATTTCAAAATTTATAAAACGTAAGAATTTGTTTTGTATTGATTCAACAGCTTTTCAACAACTTTTGAATTTTATTTATGTAGTTAACGGTAGCAAGTCATAGACATTTTTTACATGAAGTTCTTAAATCTTTAAATTCAATGTAATCAGATTTTTTTTATGTAATTTATATTCTGTATAGCCCAGTCAATCTAGACAAAAAAAAAGCCCTAACTGGAACAAATTAAGGGAAAGCTGAATTCTTACAAGTAAGTAGTACCTACCTTAGGGAGTATTTTCACAAAAGTCCCCACTCCTCCCCCGCTTGCTTCCCCCCCCTGTGCCCTCCCAAACATTAAAATGTGGGCTTCTACTAAAGCGATTATATATCATAAACGACATAAACCAAAACATAAAAAAAATTTCATCACCGAACTTCTTATAAAATTGCCTAAAAATTATGTTTCGTAATTTTTTTATTATCTCTGTTAGTTTGGCCAATAATAATGAGATTGATATTAAAAAAATTGTTTTTTTTTCAATTGAGTAGACCCACAAAGCTGTCATATGGCAGCTTGTCTGCAGGTTCTAACAATTTAAACATTCTTAATATAATATCTAAGAAAATATTTGTAAATACATTTATAGTTTTAAGGAAACATTAGAATAGATCACATAGTAATATTAGATAATTTAACTTACAACCATAAATATATAAGATATTTCAATATACCTGCCTAATAACAAGATATGTAGGCAGCCATATTAAGATATTCAAAGATACATGGAGTTTTCGTTCATTAACCATAGTTTTATCATTTTAGGACTTAGTCTCTCATTTTTTCAAATTTTATGTTTTTATTGATTTTATTGAAAATCACTGGTATTAGATATTCAAGAGTACGGCTTCCATATTTATTTAATATTCGAGGAGTTTTTAGGCCCTTTCCTTCTCTAAATCTTGTGGTATGTTTGTGTACAAGTAGGTGTTTGTAAGGGCTTTCCCCCATATTGTCCATAATAGTAGTGAACCAGTGGAGACCTTTTATTGTAAGTAGGCTCTCTGAGCCATACAGTAGTTTTAAGTTATGTCTCTGTTTGTAAATATTTGTTGTGACAATTTTTTTTATTATGGCAGTTTGTAAATTTTCAATATATTTAATGTAAGTAGTGCTTGCATGTCCCCAAGTTCGAATACCATATCTAAGAATGGATTCAACCATAGAAAAATATATGAGTTTAAGAGTACAATGAGGCAAAATAAATTTTAATTTGTAAAAGTTACTAGCTAAGGATCTGAGCTGGTTACAAATTTTAGCCACTTGTTTATCCCACTTAAAATTGTTATCAACAATTATTCCCAGATAAGTATATTCATTTGTGAAATCTATTTTTTCACAGTCACAATCATTAACAATTCCTCTATGTATACAGTCAAAGCTATGAGCGGTTATTTTAGGAACATTCCACATTTTCAAACTTGGTGATTTTATGTACATGCATTTGGTTTTTTTCACATTAATAATTAATCCTACATCATGAGCCCATTTGAGAAGCTCGTTAAAATCTCTTTGTAATTCTTGTATAGCTATTTCAGGATTTTCATTTGATACAACAAGAGCAGTATCATCAGCAAAAATGAATCGACGAGCTTTTTTGAAAATCTTACACATAGCAATTACATATATAATATATAATTTTGGACCTAGAATTGACCCTTGCGGTACTCCCGATTTGATGTATCTTGATTTACTAATTATATTTAAAATCTTCACACTCATTTTTCTATTCGTCAGATAGTTTTTGAAGAATAAGTGGAGTTTACCCCGGATACCTATAAATTCAAGTACTTTAATTATTTGTATATGGCTAAGTGTGTCGAAAGCTTTCGAGAAATCAATAAATAGAACCAATACATGTTGTTTACAGTTTAGTTGTGAATTTATATGATTAGAAAATTTTTCGAGCAATTTATCGAAACTTTTATTTTTTTGAAAGCCATACTGGCATTCATCAATAATACTCAGACTATTTAAGTATTTATCTAAATTTATTGATATATATTTTTCTAAAATTTTTTCTAATGCAGGAAGTAAGGAAATCGGCCTGTAATTGTTTATTAAAGAGTGATTTCCATTTTTAAAGATAGGCCTTACAATGCTATATTTTAGTTCATCGGGAATATGGCCCGTATCAATTATTCTGTTAATTAAGTGGGCGATTATAGGACTAAGTAATTTAACATGTGTTTTCAAATCATACATACGAATTAAATCTATGCCTGGTGTCTTGGAATTTTTCATACCTCCGATAATTAATTCGATTTGCTTTGTATTTGCTCGTGGTAGATACATTGTGTGATTTAAATATTCCGGCGTGTATTCTGACGCTCGGATATCACATACATGTAATAACTTATTTACTCCCTCATCAAAAAAGTCTGCAAAATTTTCTGCCACTGCATCTTTCGATTTGGATTTTAAGAAATATTTTGATATAACTTCATCACAACCGGATTTATCTTTCCTACCTAAAGTTTTATTAATTTCATTCCATGTTTTTTTAATATCTTTGAAACAGTGTTTAAATTTATAATTATAGTATAATTTTTTTGTGTTTATTATTTGTTTATTTAATTTATTTCTGTATTTTTTGAAATCGATTTCATATTTTTTGTTGTTAGGTGAGTTTTTCCATTTCCTCCAAAGAGTATCTCGTGTTTGTATATTTTCAATGAGGCTATCATTCATCCAAGTTTTTTGATAATTGCGATATTTTTTATTAAATTTTGTGATGTTACTTAGTTCATAAATATTTTTAAATTTCGATTTCATTTCTTCGTACAATACATTTGGTTCAGATAATTTTAGCATTTCATTCCAATCGGTGATTGAGATAAATAGATTAACTTTTTTTTCAGAGAGTGCAGTATAGTACTCAGTGTGCGATTTGTCTAAAGTGTGTTTGTCGTAGTTAGAGAAATAAATCGTCGTTGCAATTAGGTAGTGGTCAGCTATTATTGTTTCACATACGCACGAACTGATTTCTATGGTCTCCCTCTCTCTTATATAAATATGGTCTAGACAAGTAGCCGTTATATAGTTTGACAATACTGCTTCTCGTGTCACATCGTGAATAGTTTTGACAAATCCGAAGTTGGCCATTAGGTTTTCGTATTGGATTACAATCGGTTCGAGTTCATGTAAAATGTTTACGTTCGAATCGCCAAGAATTAAAAAGGATTCTTTAATGTCAATACTGCCCAATATAGTTTCCAGTTCATGGAGAAATAATTTTTTATTTGTGTTTGGAGGTCTATACATTGCCAATAGATGTATAC
This sequence comes from Limnephilus marmoratus, assembly GCA_917880885.1. Lineage (NCBI taxonomy): Eukaryota > Metazoa > Arthropoda > Insecta > Trichoptera > Limnephilidae > Limnephilus > Limnephilus marmoratus. The sequence continues at coordinate 4,153,644 of OU862934.1, forward strand.
GTTTATGTTTGTAAATAGAAATAGTGCCGTAAACGCATTCAAAATTTGTTGTTACTATATTTTTTTACTAAATTTGTTGTGCCAAGCTTTCAAGTTTTTGGTGCGTTTTACCACCTTCATCGGGTAAAAATATTGAGAAACAATTAATTAACAAGAAATTAACAAACTAAAGAGAACCTATTATGTATTTTATGTAAACTGACCTTACAGGAAATTTTGTTATAGTAACGAAGTGGTTACAAATGCAAATTAACGCCAGTATTGAAAACAATGACAATAATCATGTTAAATTAACTAGTTTGGATAGCGTAACCGTGCACGTAGATTGTAGAAAAAGTGTTCTAGGGCCAGCAGTATTAAGGCTTTTACAAATATTAATTGTAGCTCATCGACCAGTACACCGCAGCGATTCCTATGGCATTTAGAAAAAAACATTTATTTTGATGGAGAACTGTATTATTTGTGACAAAAAAAAAGTTTTTATTCATACACTACCCAGTGGCGTAGCGGGGGGGCGGGAGGGGGGGGGGGGGGGCGGCCCGCCCGGGGCGGCACTTTTAAGGGGGGCGGCAAATTTTCACAATAAATAATTATATTATCTTGGATCTTGGAAAAAATTAAATCATTTTAAATCATTATTTGAAATGTTCTACGATACTTTCTTTTACGAACCCAACTCTTTTTTTAATTATTTATTAAAAATATCAATAATTATATTTTTTTAAGCTGCAAATTTCGCAATTCGTAGGAAAATCGTACGCATATTATGAGAGTAATACTAATTAAAGCTGTTAACTCGCAAACAGATTGACTCTTAATTAAAACCAGAATTGTGTTTAGAATGTATTAACGAGTGAATTTCAGTTGTATATTCATCTGCTGATACATTTCGAAAGAGACCATTATTTTATTCAAAGTGTAGTTATAAAATTATAGTCGCAGACTAAGTATGTGCTGCCAGAATCAAACAGAAACCACTTTCATATTCTGAATGTAGTTTCAATTCGCCAAATACAGATTTAATTTAACCCGTCTAATCACTGGAGACGCTAATTGTCCAACATATTAAATTTTAAAATAAAATTGTGAAATTATGTCCCACATATTTAATTTTAAAATAAATTTGTGATTGCGATAAAAAGTTAAGATCCAGTTTTATTACATTTTTTTAAAGAAAAGGAATTTGCATTTATAATTTTAAGTTAATTCTTTTTTAGGTACTTTAATTCGAATATTCGCAGGCGTGTATTTTTGAGCCAATCCACATTTCCTATAAAAAAATTTAATAGTTAGAAATAATAATGTTCTAATAAGCATGTCGGAAAAATTACCATATCTAGATTTTAGAACAATTTTGTTTTTTGCAAAAGGATAAAAAAAAACAATAAAAAGGAACATTTAAAATGCAAGAGAAGAACCGGAAATTTTGTGCGCAAACATTGACAGGAAAAAGTTTATAGATGTTTTTTCTTATTATTTGAAGGGTTAAACCAGTTTTCATAATGTAAAATTCCATTTGACGATTCATCTGCTGACACTATTCAAAGGAAAACATTATCACATTCGAAGTTCAGTTATAAAATTCTAATTGCAGACTCTGTATCCTGTATGTGTTGCCAGAATCAAAGAAAAAGCATTATCATGTTCTGAGTGTACTTTTGATTCGCCGTATACAGATACAGACTTAATTCAAACCAATTTTGTGTTGAGAATGTAAATTTCCAGTTGTGGATTCATCTGTTGACACATTTCGAAGGAAAACATCCTCTTATTTGAAGTTCAGTTATAATATTCTATTTGCATGTTTGTGCTGCCAGAATCAAAGAAAAACCATTTTCATGTTCTGAGTGTAGTTTTAATTCGCCAGGTACAGATTTAATTTAAACCAGTACAGAACGTAAAACTCCAGTTGGATTCATCTGCTGACACATTTTGATGGAAAACATTCTGTTATTCGATGTGCAGTTATAAAATTTTAGTTGCAGACTATTTATTTAATGCCAGAATCAAAGAAAAAACCTTTTTTTGTTCTGAGTGTAGTTTTAATTCACCGCGTACAAACTGGTTTTGTGTTCAGAAAACGATAAATTAAATAACGAGTTGCAGATTCATCGTGCATCGAGTGAAGTTTTACATTAATTTATTTATTTATTGTTTTTATACGCCCGTAGGGGCTTTTACATAGATTATAAAATGAGTTGAAATTTGAGTTACATAATGCTGTTAAATTCTGAGAAATTGATTGTTGCGTCTGTAACTATTATTTGGGGACTCTAACGCGGTATTAATCAATCAACTTTGTAGTAAAATTTATAAACATGATTTTCGTTGAAAGAATACTCGTCAAATGTGATTATTATAAAATCCGGCTCGTATATAAATAGGTCATAATAAAAAAATAGGATTTCCGAATACAAACCCACCCCCCCCCTCTGCCGTTCGAAGTACCCAAATAAGGGGGCGGCTAAATTTTCCTCCGCCGGGATGTTCTGAGTGTAGTCTTAATTCACCACATTCAGATGTAATTAAAACCAGTTTTGTGTTCAGAATGTAAGTGCCGGCAGAATAAAAAAAACCCTTTCCATGTTTTGAGTGTGGTTTCAATTCACCGCATACAGATTTAATTAGAACCAGTTTTGTGTTCAGAATATTTAAATGCCCCTAGAATCAAATAAAAACCATTTTATTTTATTTTTTATTCTGGGTGTAGTTTTGATACACCGCATATTTAGTTTAATTTAAACCAGTTTTGTGTTGTGTTTGAGTTGCATTCCATACGTACCTATGCGTGATGAAGATGCGAAATTCTATTACCGGCATACTATTGTCGATTTCTGAGAACAGCGAGTACTCGGCACATGGAATTATAAAAATCGGCATAAAAAATAGGATATCTATCCCCCCCCGGTCCGCGTTTGAAAATCTGCGAAAGAGGTAAAATTTTCCTCCGTCCCGGGCGGCCGAAACCCACGCTACGCCACTGACACTACCTCATAATTATCGTGAGCAAATGCGTTTGGTGTTAACAATGGAAATAAGAGAAACATTGATGAATGCTTGCAATACAAGTGATGATAAATGGGGTGCAAAAGTAAAATCTAAACTGTTAAGTGTGTTTAATTTGGTCGCCGCAGAAGCTCGCTATCATAACAATTGTTTCAAGAAGTTCTGTAAAAGTAAGTTTGTAGGAAGACCTAAAGACAATAATTCAGCCAAAAAATCTTAAACTCTGTAATTTCTTACAAATACTGATGAATGTCAGTTTACTTTAGAGGAATTAAGGGAAATAGTAATAGATATTTGTGGCACTGATCTTCCGTACTTAGGTAAATTTCTGAAAAAAAACAAATAATCGACTATTTTCAAGATTGGATGTATACATACCTATATGTTTGGCAAAAAAACTGCTATATGAATGTCTCACTCAAGTTATAAGATACTAGATGACTGGTGCAGAAACAAAGAAAAGAAAGCAAATATTGTGTAAAAAAGCCTATTATGGTGATTTAATAAATCTAATCTATGTAAATATCTCGTATATGCAACATGTATGTTATAAAATAAATAAATAAATCTGGAACGTTTAAAAATTGTATGTGCTACCGCAGAAATAATCAGGGAAGATATTAAAAAAAATGCCATATGATTGTGAAAGTGTAATGTAGAGTAATTAAGTATTTAATATGGAAAGAATACGATAGATGGCGGTAAGCATTTAGCTTGCGCCATAGCTCGCCAGATGGCATTGGCGTACAAGAAGCAGTATCAGACATAGACTTTACGAGCTCCCCAGGCAAGAGCCCAGAGATTTACCTATCACCGAATAGTAAACAGTCGTAGCTATCCAGCTAGGTTATTCAAGTAATAAACACATTTTATATAAAAGAACCTTTATTAATAATTAATATCTGCCGGGAAAGGGCAGATATAACAACTGGCGCAGCCGTAAAAGTATAATTGTGTGAAAGTTACGCGTACGAATAATAATTGGTGCTGGACACGGATGACTAAGTCACTGCTGGAGTGACTTGCAGTTTTGGCAAAGGAATCGGAAGAGATTCTGCTCGGGATTAAGGAGCATTTGTTTCCGTGGCTACGGGCTGGATAAGAAGATTTTTTTGTTCTAGGAACAGAAGTAAAATACCGCAAGGAGGCGATCTGGTTGTGGATCATTGGATTGGTTTCAAGGTCAAAACGGATCATTGGGTTAATCGTTTCAAGGACGAATCATTGGATTAATCAGAAGACAAGGATAAAACCCAGAGGGAGACCAGAAGAGTTCCTGAGATAAGTTCTTTTGCTTCTTTGAGAGGGATTATTTGTTATTTTTTTTTTTTTTTGTTGATTGTTTTTGCCGATCTATCTGTTGGGAGTTATGGAATCGGGTAGAATACCACCGTTTTGCCATCTCTCCGGAGACTGTGGATTGTTTCGACTTCGGATAGAGCAATTTTTTGTGATCCATGATGACAAAGCGTCTGTGGAGAAAAAACGGGCTTTTTTATTGAATCTCCTAGAATCAGAAACGTTAACCTTACTAATTAATCTGTGTTTTCCAAGTAAAGTAACGGACTTATCTTTTGATAAACTTTTAGCGCTTCTCGACAAACATTGTAACAAAAATCGTTCAGTTTTTAAAGAACGGGAGAATTTTTTTTTAGCGAGACAACAACAAGGCGAGACGATAAGAGATTTCGCGGTTAGACTTCGTTCTTTAGCAACGTATTGTCAATTCGAAACGAGGCTTGAAAAAAATCTTATAGACATGTTTGCAATCGGGTTGTTACCGGGGCGCGCGAAGAGAAAATTTTTGTGGAAGGGCAAATGTTATCGTTTAATGAAATAGAAGGACTTGCAGTTAGAATGTCAACTTTGGATAGTGCTAATACAGTTAAATCAGAAGTAAACCTGGTAAAAAAACGAGTTACTAGCGATGGGTTCAAGCGAGATCAGCGTAGGGAACGATCGACGAGCCCCAATGGTAGTTTTAACAGGAAACCAGCATATAGGTTAGGATCAAATTCAGGTACGAATTTTAGATCACCCTCGGGTAATGTTAAAAAACAGTGTTTTATTTGCAAAAGGAATGATCATCTATCGTTTGATTGTAAATTTCGTAATGCGAAATGTTTTAAATGTAAGGGCGTTGGGCATTTACAGAAATTTTGCAAGAATAATCCTATAAATCCCATTTTTGAAAATCACAGGGATAGTAAAGTTTTAGTTGCGTCAATTAGTCCGATCACTGATGAAATTGAAATTAATAACAAGAAGTTTACGGCAATGATTGATTCCGGTTCATCTTTATGTGTGATGCCGGAGGGTATTTTTAAACGACATTTTAGTTCAATCATTTTGTCACAAGACAAGAGGATTATTTCAGGTTATGGAAATAATCGTTTAAAAGTCGTAGGAAAGGCGATTTTTGATGTGAAATTTAAGGGTAGGAACAAAAATATTAATTTTATTGTAGTAATAATAGGGACAGAATTAATTGTGGGTAGAGACTTTATGGAGTGTTTCGATCTTGGGATAACTTCTCAGGAGACAATTAATTTAGTGACGCCTCAAATGAGGAATGGAGAAAAGTTTTTTCAAGATTACCCGGAAGTGTTTTCGCAAAAGTTGGGAAGATTTAACAAATATAAAGTCTATTTTAAAGTAAACCAGGAATCGGATCCAATTTTTTTCAATTGTTTACGTTGTTTACAAGGATTAAAAGGCGTAGCCTTTTACCTAGACGATATTATTATTTCAGGGGTCGATGAACTTGATCTGTATAATAATATTGGCGCGGTCTGCGAGCGGTTGAAAGAATGTGGTTTATGTGTCAATACTGGGAAGTGTCAGTTTTTTTGTTAAATCTATAGAATTTTTGGGATACGTTATTTCGGGAAGGGGCATTGAACCTCAAAAAGATAAATTGGAAGCAATTAAGAATGCGCCGTACCCATCCGATGTGCATCAATTGAGAAGTCTTTTGGGATTTTTTAATTTTTATCGGAACTTCATACCGAACATGTCATCAATTTTAGAACCTTTGCATAATCTTTTAAAGAAGAATGCGAAGTTTGAATTTGGGAAATCATGCATTGACGCAGTAGATAAAGTAAAGTATCTAATGGGTTCTGATAGAATTCTCACTCATTATTTTCCCAACCTTCCTCTTAAGTTATATACAGACGCGAGCAGCGCAGGCCTCGGAGCCGTGTTATTGCACACATTTGCGGACGGTTCAATGAGACCGATCGAATTTGCATCAAGAAGTTTGTCTAGTGCAGAAAAGAAATACAGTATTCTAGATTTAGAAGCGTTAGCTATTGTGTTTGGTTTGAACAAATTTTTATTCGGTCGGGAGTTTACTTTATGCGTAGATTATATGCCCTTGATGAGGATTTTAGGGGAACACAAAAACATTCCGGTTTTAGCGGCTAACAGATTGCAGCGTTATGGAATTATATTAGCAGGATTTGCGTATAAGGTAGAATTTGTTAAGTCATGTCATAATCATGCGGATTTTCTATCTCGGCTTCCGGTAGAAAATTCTCAAGAAGAATTTAAAGATGATTATGGATCAGATTTTTTGTGTTATGTAGATAAATGCGAGCACATAGATATCAAGCTCATTTCCACAGCTACAGAGACAGACACGGTTATTTAGGAAGTTTTAACGTGTTTGCGTAAGGGCTGGCCAAAACGAGTTGGTCGAGACGATGTACTGTGGAGATTCTGGGTTAAGAGAAACGAAATGTCCATAGTCAAGGATTGCCGTTTCTGGCAACATAGAATTGTCATTCCGAGTTCCTTACAAGAACAAGTGCTAGAGTTATTACACAGATCTCATTTAGGAATAGTTAAAATGAAGGGCCTAGCAAAAGCTTATTTTTGGTGGCCATCACTGAACAATGCCATTGAAAAAATGGTTCTAAAATGTAATGATTGCGCGACAATGAGGCCGGCACCTCCTAAGAGTCACTTGTCAGTGTGGCCGAACCCTGGGTCAACTTGGAGTAGGGTGCACGTAGATTACTGTGGGCCATTAGCAGGAAAAATGTTTCTTGTAATTTGTGACGCTTTTTCCAAGTGGATCGACTGCTTAGAGGTCCCAAGGGCGGATTCGTTTAACACGATTAAGGAATTGAGAAGAATTTTCTCTAATTTTGGTAACCCTGATTGCCTAGTTTCGGATAATGGAACAGCATTTTCTAGTGTAGAGTTTAAAGAATTTCTTAAAGAGAATAACATAGAATTTTTAAATTCACCGGTCAAATTCCCTCAGTGTAATGGACAAGCTGAAAATTCGGTTAAAACGGTAAAAATTTAAAAAAAAAAAATTGTGGTAAGGAATAATTTTCCAGTAAATTATGGAAGTAGATTATGTGATTTTCTATCTGATTATCAAAATTCGCCACATTGCACTACGGGATTAGAACCGGCAGTCTTGATGTTTGGTAGGAGACTGAAATCAACTTTCAGTAGTTTAATTCCTAAAACCACTCAGGAAGATGTGTCAGAACAGAGAAAAATAGCTAACGATAATATCAAAAGGAGTCAAGATAATCAAATAAGGAATTATGGGGGCGTAAAAATTAGGAATTTACATGTTGGACAAAAATGTCTGGTCAAGGACTTCCGTCAGGTGAATAAAGTTTGTTGGGTTAGAGGTATTGTAGAAAGGAAAGTGGGTAAAAAAGTTTATATCGTTAGGATCTGTGGTACTCCGTTGACTTGGAAGAGGCATATTGATCAGTTAAAAAGTTTATCTGTGAAATGGGAAGAGGAGAGTGAAGATAATAACCCACCCACCGCGTCTGAGGTCACGAAATGCGCTTCAGGGGCTAACGTGGAGTTCTCTTGATTTCATATTACCAGCGGATGATCGAGAGCAAACTTCTCAACTAAGACCTGTTACAGATTAATTTACTATGTGTCGTATTTAATGCTGAAAGTAAAAGTTTTATGCAATGCTACTGGAAATGAAAAGTCGAAATACGTTTAACAAAGGTTCGGGTTTATTATGTTACTCACAATACAAACATCATCTGAAATATTATTTAAGTTAATTCTATTATTTCATGGGCATGGATTCGTCATACTCGAAGAGTCCTCTTTGATTTCCTTTCTTTATACTCTAATTTAGAGAGAACCAAAATTAAATAGCTACCTACTTGGCACATGTCAAGACTTCATTTACGGAAATATTAGGAACCACTTACTGGTTAATGGGCGCCATACACTGTGTTACAGGGTAAAATATAAATAAAACTTCTTCATAACTAATTGTGGTGTTGCTGGTTGGCTTCGTGTCTCCAGAAGTCACCTTCCTGCTGCTTCAAAGGGAACCCGATCTGTCCCCCGCTAATCAAATCTCGGAACTGACATTTACAATAGTTGTCTCTGGTAGCGTTTCGAAGACTATTGAGTGACATATCAGTAGAATTCCTGTAACCGGCATTTACTGCGTTACAGACCTTGGGAAGGGAGGCTCCGTTCAAAGCGTTCATAGAGGTCCCTCCCAGAGAAACAGAAGTACTTAAGTTGAAATATTTAAAATCATGACTATGTTTGGTTGAATTTAGTGTATAAAGTCGTATAAAAATGAAATATTTAAAATCATGACTATGTTTGGTTGAATTTAGTGTATAAAATCGTGTAAAAATGAAATATTTAAAATCCCATTTTTGTCAATTGTATAGCTTCTTTTGAAAAGAACATGACTTGTATTTATTGTAGCCAGGGCTTGAGATTAGGTCGGGGAGGGTGTAATGTAGAGTAATTAAGTATTTAATATGGAAAGAATACGATAGATGGCGGTAAGCATTTAGCTTGCGCCATAGCTCGCCAGATGGCATTGGCGTACAAGAAGCAGTATCAGACATAGACTTTACGAGCTCCCCAGGCAAGAGCCCAGAGATTTACCTATCACCGAATAGTAAACAGTCGTAGCTATCCAGCTAGGTTATTCAAGTAATAAACACATTTTATATAAAAGTACCTTTATTAATAATTTATATCTGCCGGGAAAGGGCAGATATAACAGAAAGCTATCCTGATATTCCGGAAATCAGTAGTGGGGGTGATGCTTTGGTTCCTGAAACTCTGAATCTGTTCACGTCAACTGTAACATAGAAGAGGTTGTATGATAATGGACCTGATATTATGAGAAGACGTTTAGTAATTAACGACGCCATAATAGCATCTGCAAGGCCTAGGTCTTTTTTGTCATCAATACAGACAAGTTTGTGTATATACAATGAATGTACGGATCTAAACATTTAATAGAAGTGTTGTCGTTGTTTGTCTTATCATGAAGGTGACATACCAGAGATCTCTAATAAGCTGGGCCTCCTATAATCGAAGATGACACATCGTTCGACAATGCCAACGTTAATATAAAAACATTAGATGGCCTAAATACATTTCATGCCATGGGGGGAATCAAGTGCATCACTCTAGCCTCTAATGTGACAACAACTCTAGATGTACCTCGTCTTCAGTGTGGAAATTTTGAGAAAAAAGAAAACGTCTCTCAACGTTGCTACGCGAAGAGAAAAAAGAGCAGCTTGAAATATGTAACCATAAAAAATATCAGTGAATGTATATCTTCTAGAAAAGAGCATGCCGATTCATTATATTTTGTATATCTAACCAATTAATAATATTTAGCTGATTTATAAAGCACCATTTTCGTGAAAAATCACTTCAAGGGCGCTGAAGGGCGAGCAAGGGTGGTTAAGTGGCACGCATTCAAAAGTTGACTGGAACGGGTTTATAAATGTCGCTATGAACGATTGTGTGGATTATGAAACCAGTTAAGTAATGGCTGTTCCATTTATTGATATTGATTCCAATAATCCATCCTCATTCTCAGTGTACTCTGCACTATGTCTCCCAACAGAACAGTGTAAAAAGAACAATCAAACATGCATTGTAACTTTCGACCAACCCGCTTTTTCTCAGAGCTATTGAAATGGTAGCGGGGGCTGATTCAAAAATCATTTTACGAGTAGAAGGTTTTCATTTGTTAATGTAATATTTAGGATTTATTGGCCGCATCATGGAAGGAAGTGGGCTAGAAGATTTATGGAAATCTGTATAACTATAAAGAACGCGGCCCGCCAGTATCTCCTACGGACACACCTCCTAGTTCAAACATGGCCAGAAAATGAACTACCATCTAATAAATGGGGATGGCAAAGAAGAGAATATGAGTTAACACATACAAATGACATGTCCCGCGAATCCAAATGAACTTTTAATTGATTCTTGTATCTGTAAAACTTCGTGCGGAAAGTCGTATAGCTGTCGGAGGGCAGGACTAGAGTGTTCTGAAATGTGTGGCCACTACAATGGACTATCCTTCAGTAACACATCTGAAAATACTGATGAAATATTTTAAGACGACTGTGATACCCATTGAATAATAATATTCTGTAATCCCTAAAAACCTACGAAAAGTTATGTATTTTTGTATTGGAATTCTTTTCGTAGTTTTATTGCAAATACTAGTGTTAAAAGTGTTTTTATATGGTAAATAAATTAAATTGTACTCGATGTTTCAATTTAAAACTATAAATAGTGCTATCTAAGCACAAATCTGTCACCTGCAATCACAGCAGACTAGGCCCGGCCGCGTATTTCCAATCCCTAACGCGGTTGAGTCACTCTAGCGACTGAGCCGCGTTAGGGATTGGAAGGCGTAAATCGCCTTTCAAACACTACCGCATTTCAGTCGTGCTAGTGACTGAACCGCGTTAGGGATTGTTATGCATAAATCACCTTACAAAAGCTATACCAATTCAGTCACCTACGCGCTTCGTTGCTCTATCAGTTTCTGTGAGGGCGACGACCGTAATTATAGAGAGGTTAGCAGAGAGGATGGACAGCGTTTTTTTAGTTAGCATTTTTTTTACATTGAAAATTTATTTTAAGTTAAAGAAAACGCGGGTTTTTTTAACTGAGGGTGACGACCGTAATTATAGAAGGGTAAGCAGAGAGGATGGACCGCGTTAATTTTTTACTTAGTTTTTTTTTTTTACATAGAAAATAATTAAGTAAAAAAAAACGCAGTCCATCCTCTCTGCTTACCCTTCTATAATTACGGTCGTCACCCTCAGTTAAAAAAAAACCCGCGTTAAATACTCCTTGTAAGAAGTACTATCCACCTGCAAAAATTCAGCTTTCCCTTAATTTGTTCCAGTTCAATGCGTTCATTTACTGGGCTAATATTTAGGTTTGGTGATACCTAAGTAAATTTATAAGTTCTTTGAAGTACCATTTTGGATAGGTGTTTAACTTATATTTCAGGGTTGGAATATATATGCTAATAGCCTTTCCCAAAACAGAATAAAATTTATTGGTAGCTGTGTTGATATCATAATATTGCATAAAAGACCAATCAAAAGAGAGAAGATAAAGAAAAAATAAAGAATATTATGGAAAATCTCTACAACATATTATAAATTAAAGTCCCGTCGTCTGTCTGTCTGTCTGTTCGCAATAAACTCGAAAACTACTGAACGGATTTTCATACGGTTTTCACCAACAGATAGAGTGTTTTGTGAGGAAGGTTTAGGTGTGTAATTTGTCAAGGATTTGTGTAAATTGGTTGAAATATAACTATAATTGTTAGAAGTGTCGCAAAAAGTCAAGCCGCCTGGTAGCTTTCATCGAAAACGCTGCCTAACTCTTTTGGGATATAACAAAACAATACAGGTCGGGTATTCCTCTTTTATTGATCTACATAAAAAGTCCGCGAAGGCATATATCTATCTTTTACGAATAGCTTACTTCACCCATTCTATCTTCTTATATATAAAAATCAATTGCTGTTCGCTTGTCTCGCTAAAACTCAAGAACGGTTGAGCCGATTTAAGTGATTTTGGTTTTTAAATGTTTGTCGTAGTCCAGGAAAGGTTTAAACGGTAAGATAATATGAAAAAATTGTGAGGAAGATAGTAAAAATAACAATTTCATTTTCTCATATAAACAGTTCTACTGTTCTACCTACTTTCAGAAGATTTCAGTCGTCTGTCAAACGTTACCTGTCATTCTGTTACCATTTAAAATCTTCTATCATCAGTTTTTCAGTGCGTGAGAACTTTATTTACTATTTTAATTGCCAAGGAAAAGACGAGCTGACATAGGTCATCGAAGTCAATCAAATGGGCGACGAGCTACCTCATGTGCAAACCGCACTGATGACCAGCGAGAGACAGATAATGATAACATTCGTATTGATATGGCAGATTTGCGTTCTACAGTGAATAATAATGAAATAGACAGGCTTAGAATGGAACGAGTTCGGGCACACCAAACATAACAACAGCGAGCACGACGCAATGAAATCGAGCGATACCGCAGAAGCAGTGCTCCTGTGAACCTGGAACGAGTAGCATTCCACTACGGTCCGGAAGTAGATTATTGTGCCGACAAAGCCGTGATAATCGGGGAAATGACAATCATTTGTTAATGTTGTAAAGCGTTAAAATACAACGGCGAATCACCCGGATTATGTTGTGCTGGTGGTAAAGTAAAATTGCCACATTTGGTCCCACCACCAGATCCATTACGCTCATTAGTTTCTGGGGTGGAAAATGACTCTAAACACTTCTTGGCTAACATCTTCTCTACATATTATAAATTAAAGTACCCCGCGTCGTCTGTCTGTCTGTTCGCCATAAACTCGAAAACTATGAACGGAATTTCATGAGATTTCCACCAATAGATAAAGTGTTTTGCGAGGAATGCTTAGGTATGTAATTTGTCAAGGATTTGTGTAAATTGGTTGGAACCTAATGATAATTGTTAGAAGTGTCGGAAAAAGTCAAGCCGCCTGGGAGATTTCATCAAAAACACTGCCTAATCCCTTTGAGATATAACAAAACCATGCATGCTGGGATATTCCTCTTTTATTGATCTACAAAAAAGTCCGTGATAGCATACATAAATCTTTTACGGATAGCTTACTATACCCATTCTATCTTCTAAAAAAATGGTCACGTACAATGGGTTAATTGGAAAGTTATTTATAGAGATACAGTATAATTCCTTATTAACTTAAATACGTTAGTTACCCTAAGCATTTCATTCACATTATTATAATCTTTCACACCATCTTTACGAATTATAAATTAAAGTCCTCCGCGGCATCTGTCTGTCTCTTCGCGATAAACTCAAAGACGGCGGTGGTTACAAAGGTTGGATTTTACAAAGTGTTTTATTAGCCACAGCAACGCGTGGCCGGGTCAGCTAGTAAAGGATATTTATAAGATTAACCTAGGTGGCAGTTTTTTTTTTTTTTTAGAATTTCAAATGTTTCTTGACAGAGTGCAATAATTGGGTATTGTCATTAATGCTTCTAATTTCTTCCGGTAGACTGTAGACGATTGAATAAAGTTCTTTCCTGGTAAGTATGATGGTGTTGTGAAAATGTTGTATTTAATTTTGGGCGTAGGAAAATATGTTTAAGTTGAGTTTGGTTTTCATTTAAAAATTGATATTTGTTTTTTTTATAATTTGAATTAATTAATTTTTAACATATAAGTCTTTAAATGTAGGTACTTAAAATTCTTCGAATAGGCGTTCTGTTAGGTAGTCCAAATATTTTTTTAATATATTTTTAATTATAGTTCTTTGTGTTTTTTCTATTGGAAGAAGGTTACATTTATACGCGAATCCCCAACTAATACTAGCGTGTTGTAGAGTGGATTGAACTCAGAAATAGTAGATTAAAAATATAGATTTTTATCGACAGAAAATTTCTGATTCTAAAGAATATATAAATATATTAATTTTCTAATTTTTTTTTACTACTTGACAAATTTGTTCCTTCCATTTCAGATTTTTATCGATAATTACTCCTAGATATTTAATTTAATTTGTTGTTTTTAGTATTGATTTGCAATAAATTTTGCTGTGATTTTTAGTACTATCATGTATGACAATGTTATGAGATCCATTGAGAAAGAGAATTGGACGGTGAAAGATCGTCTTTTGAAACGACTTCAAAAAGGAGGAGGTTCTTAATTCGACTGTATTTTATTTTAATTTTTTTAATTTTTATTTTTTATGTTTGTTAGCTCAGAACTTTTGACTGGGTGAACCGATATTGATGATTCTTTTTTTATTTAAAAGCTGGTGCTTTCCGTATGGTCCCATTTTAATTTGGTCTAGTTCCGACAATGGCATCTATGAGAAAACCATATAAGTCTTAAATTTGCATTAAGTATGTGCGCGACAAATGGACGAATAACTCAATATCACGCCAACCGATTTCAATGATTCTTTTTTTATTGGAAAGAATGTACTTCAAGGATAATTTGATGAGAGTTTGGTTAGGTTCTGATTATCGGATCCATGACAAATTGACGAAACTCGGCCGAATCTCTTAATTTGACCCTAACGTCGTTATGGTCAAATTATGTCTGTCTCATATGAGCAGCACGTTTAGTAGGTTTTTCAGACAAATTAGTTATGTACTTCAGATTCACTAAAAATCAAAAAATAAACAAAAAATTTGACAAAACAAAAAAACGACTTCAAAAAATGCACTAAAAAGTAAAAAAAATAATTTCGTATTCTTCTACAACTTCATAATCAACTTACTTTTTCTAATCATCAATATGTAGGTACGATTGTTATTTTTGGAGTCGGTGTCAGCAAGTCGCTTGTGCGACATTAGCACATCTCACCTATAACTATGTATGTAGTTACAAACCTACCTTGACTGACACCGACTCCAAAATACCTACCTAGTACCTACATATTGATGATTAGAAAAAGTAAGTTGATTCTGAAGTTGTAGAAGAATGCGAAATTATTTTTTTACTTTTTAGTGCATTTTTTGAAGTCGTTTTTTTGTTTTGTTAAAATTTTTGATTTAATTTAGGCACCTGACCGGACCCAAGGCAGAGGATGGGATGGAGGGTTAGATCGCTGGTGCTGGCCCGCAGCCTCTGATTGGTGGAGTCTCCTTCACTATTGGTACTGTTATGATGTAAATAATATTTTTATTTTATCACCACAAAGTCTAGTCAGGTACCTCATTTTAAAAATAATTATCTAGGTGAAAAGTCAGCAAACTTAATTTTAAACGTGGAAGCTAAGCGAATTAATTATTTTTTCGAAATAATTGACATCAAAGGTTTGGAAAAGCAAGCTTGTCACTTGTTGGAGAGTGGCCTGGGAAGGTAGACCGCAATTCGACAGAATTTAAGTTTTTTTCCGTTTTCTTAATAAATGTAGAATCATTCACTTACGTAACGTAAAGTGTTTATACGCGTGTACCGCAAATGTCAGGATTTCAAATGGCGTGAAAAAACAATTTCCGTAAATAAAACAAGCACGCGTATTCAGCTAAAGTCTTTTCGTCGGAACACAATGTTGCCCGCTATTAAATCTTACACAAGGTCAGAGCACTCGTGTATTAAGTGAGAGAAACGACGATTTCAACCACTCCGAAAATCGCAAATATTCACTTATAATGTCTCAAAATGACAGTTTTACGAAAACTTTGTGTTATTACCGCTTCACAATTAAAGCTCTTTAAATTAAATATTTCTGAACGTAGCCGAATAAAAAAAAAACTGTTTTAAAAAGGTTACAAAATAAGCACAATTAAATAACTTTGTTTCAATTCCACTTTATTATTTTTTAATCCGACCAGTTTCGGTTCGTACTGAACCTTCCTCAGGGATGAATAAAAATATATTGAACATAATACAGAAAAACATGGTATTTATAAGTAAAATTAGAAGAGGGAGACAGAACATCAACTTAGGTGGGGGCGATAAGGGAGGAGCCTAAGAGGGAGGGGTGAACGTGGGCGGGGGTAATGGAAATATTTTAAAAATCAGGGTGTTAGACAAATCTAATTGTTTATTAAGTAAATTAGTTTTATTTATTTTTAATGACTTTTTTATTTCAAGGGCTTCAAGATTATTAAGGCGTAGACATTTAACTTTACCAAATAACTGCAAATTAGTGTCTTTCGATGTTGTCAATCTATTCCCAAATGTCCCTGTAATTGAATGTAAAAATATTATGTCTAATTTATTAACCAATTCTAACTTGCCAAAAGATCTCTCGGATGATCTAGCCCGTATGTTTAACATCTGTCTGAATCAAAATTATTTTTAATTTAATGTTATTATATATCAACAAAATGAAGGTCTCCCCATGGGTCTACCTACGAGTCCGCTTTTCGCTGATGTGTTTATGAATCACTTGGAAAAAAATATTTTTAATTGTAACTCACCCTTTCTTAAAAATGTGTTTTTCTGGAAACGCTATGTTGACGATATAATATGCATTTGGAAAGGTACTGACCGTCAACTTAACTCCTTCCTGTCCCTTCTAAATTCATTCCATAAAAAAATTCAGTTCACCTTAGAAATAGGAAAAAATTGTTGTTTAAATTTCTTAGACCTATCCCTATCCATTGTAAATAATAAATTTGAATTCAATATTTATAGAAAACCTACCTTCACAGATACCGTGATTCACAGTACTTCTAACCACCCCATCTCCCATAAACACTCCGCATTCCATTCTATGATTCACAGACTTGTCAATATTCCTTTATCTAACGTCAATTTTACTGAAGAACTCGCTAAAATCAAATCTATTGCAATAAATAACGGATACCCCTATAGCTTAATTGATAAAATCCTTACAAAAAAACTTAATCTCATATCTACTAATAAATTCCTTTATAATAATACACACAACATCAGAGATAATAAAAACCACGGTTGGCGTAGAATTTTATTCATAAATAACTTTTCATCTTCATGTGTTTCTAAATTCCCTACAGAAATTAAAGCTGCGTTTTATACTAATAACAACCTAGGTAAACTTTTAATCAACTCTAAAGATAAAGAAAATAACTTAAGCCATTCTGGCATATATAAACTTAAATGTAATGACTGTTCGGCCTTTTACATCGGTAAAACGGCTAGAAACATTCAAACAAGAGTGGTCGAACACTTGAGATGTCTAAACAGTGTAGGTTTTTCAGAATTTGCCTCCCACCTGATAGATAAAAATCACTCATTTAATAAAGCTTCCTGGATAGATGTATTGCATAGAAATGGGATAGGTCTACGCCTTAATAATCTTGAAGCCCTTGAAATAAAAAAGTCATTAAAAATAAATAAAACCAATTTACTAAATAAACAATTAGATTTGTCTAACACCCCGATTTTTAAAATATTTCCATTACCCCCGCCCACGTTCACCCCTCCCTCTTAGGCTCCTCCCTCATCGCCCCCACCTAAGTTGATGTTCTGTCTCCCTCTTCTAATTTTACTTATAAATACCATGTTTTTCTGTATTATGTTCAATATATTTTTATTCATCCCTGAGGAAGGTTCAGTACGAACCGAAACTGGTCGGATTAAAAAATAATAAAGTGGAATTGAAACAAAGTTATTTAATTGTGCTTATTTTGTAACCTTTCTAAAACAGTTTTTCTTTTATTCAAAGTTATTTAATTGTGTTTATTATAATTATGTATTCCCACAAAGTGTTTGCTACATGTCAAGATTTACAAAATAAGCTTTCAAATTGTTATATAACACATAAATATTAACATTTGTAAATATTAAAATTTTTAATGCAAACATTAAAAAAATGTAAAAATGACTCACGTGATGTTTCAAAGATTATGTACAGTTTGGCAATTAAGTGTAGAAATTAAATAAATTGGAACTAAACGTTTTCATTACTATGGCAGCACCGAATTACTCGCTTTGACGTTTCCTATGGCTGTTATATTATCGCATGTTACGGTTGATTTATTGTCTTAAATGGAAGATCGCTGATTTGATAATATTTTTATTCATTGTTTGCATGAATTTAATTAAAATGAATAAACCATTACATAGTGATGCAAGAGGGGTTATATTCTGCGTTTTTCAACGCTGCCCAGCCGAGTATCACGTGAAGAAGCTTCTGTCTAATTTAAAAGATGTTTACAAACGAACTGCAGAAATGACTGGTATGTAGTATAGTTTGTTTAACAAATTTCATTAGTATTACAATATTTATGCCAATTTTCGAGTGCTTATAGTTATTACAATCTTATTTGAGGTTATGTTTAGAAATCGAAATCCAAATTTGGCACTTTCATTTGACAGTTCATGTGAAGCCACAAGAAAAAGGGATAACTCAATTAAAAAAAATATTAATAGTATGCAACTTCTTTAAACTCATAGAAAAGTAACTTTTTTCTTAATTTTCTATTTCTTTCTTAATGAATTTTATCTACTGTGTTTTTTTTTTAAATACCTTTTATAATACAACAACTGACCAAGTTTGCGCAGACATTTCTGGTGACCTCGGTTCGAATC
Source organism: Limnephilus marmoratus (assembly GCA_917880885.1). NCBI lineage: Eukaryota > Metazoa > Arthropoda > Insecta > Trichoptera > Limnephilidae > Limnephilus > Limnephilus marmoratus. Next base: position 4,171,997 of record OU862934.1, read on the forward strand.
CTACTGCAGCCGACAGAAATATTTATTTTTAAAAATAAAATTCGTTCATTTTATTTATAAATTTAATATATCCGATCATCGAACCATTTTACAAAATGAATAAGCAGAAAAGACAAACTCAAAAAAAGCGCCATCTAGCGACTCAGAAGAAGAAGACACAATGACTAATAAAATGATCAAATGCATTGAAAAAAAAATTAACGAATTAACCAATCAACTTATGAAATCTTTTAATGAACAAATAAAAGAACTTAAGAAGTCCGTCGAATTTTGCTGTGAGAAATTAGACGAATATGAAGAAAAAAACAAAAATAAAGAAATACTCATTAAACAACTTCAATCAGAAAATAAAGAAATAAAACTACACATTAATAAAATGGAGCAAAACGAAAAACAAAACAATATTGAAATACAGGGTGTTCCTTTTAAGGAAAATGAAAATATCACAAAAGTACTTAATAATATAATTGACATACTCAAATGTGATAAAGATACGATTAACGTGACAAATATTTTCAGAAGCAAAAATAAAAACCCGATGAACAAAAATACTGCCATAGTAGTATCTCTACAAAACAAATAAAGTAAAGAAGTAATTATAGCGCATAAAAAATGGTATTTTATACGCAAAAAACGTAAATTTTGAAGAAAACAACACAATATATATTAATGAACAACTGACCCAATTTAATAAACACCTACTATACCTAGCTAAATCGTCAAGACTTGGGTACAAATTTATATGGGCAAAAAATGGAAAAATATGGATGAGGAAAAACGAAACATCTCCAATCTTACTCATAAGAACGCCAGAAGACATCCCCTCCGAATAAAGGATAATAAAACCACATAGCAAACTACTATCAACCTTTCAAAATGTCTGAAGAAAACTATATACACGATAATTATAAATGTAAAAACCCATGTGAACTAAATCACCTATTTAAAAATGTCAATTTCTCGATCTTAAACATGAATATTAGGAGTATAAGGAAAAACTTCGATGAGCTCTGTGTACTTATTAATAACCTAGATTTTTCTCCAAGCATTATTGTTTTAACTGAAACTCAAATGAAACAAGTAATTCCATATAACTTACCAGAATATACAACAATTTCATCTGCCTGTAAGCATGCTGGTCATGATGGAGTTACTGTCTTCTGTCATAATTCTCTAAAAATTGTTGCCGCTGAATTTATTGAATTTAAAACAGCTGTCTGAAATTCAGACCTTTAAAAATCGAATTTAGCCAGGACTCACACCTCTCGAGATCCACGTAAAAACATTAGGTGAGAACTCTCATAGTTAGTTAGCTAAATTATCAACAGATGTCCGGAAGGTACAAAGCTGTGACCAGCCAAGGAGATTTTTCTATAAATGGCGGTTTTTTAAAGGGATATACCTCTTTTCTCTTCGTCGCTTCGCTGAAACTACACCTAATTAACTACTAACTCCTTGGTCTGTCTCGGGTAGTTTGTATCTTCCGATTATAAAAATGTAATTGGAAATAAAATCAATAAACTCAAGAGTCCCTTAAAAATTGTCCTGAAGATGAGTCTTTCTTTTACCAGTTCCTTACCTTAAAACTTTACATTTGATCCTACGAGTCGGATAGTTTAACGCGAGTGATTAAATTAATAAAAAAGAACCAGCACTGAAGAAGGAACCAGAAATGCAGCCAGAATCCATCAAGCAGATTCCAGCATCCAGAAGACATCACGATAAAAAGGGCAAGTGACCAATCCATTCCATACTACCCACCTTACCATAAAAATCCTAAAAAAAAAGAAAGCAAAAAATTTAATGACATCAATATTGTGCATTTCTCATAAAAAAAATTGTTGCAAGCCGGTATGAACAAGTTTACAAAAAATAACACGACATTGCAGCCGGCAATTAGATTATCGCAAAAAACTACAACAATGTTATAAATTCCGGGATTAAAAGAAACTTTCTCAGAAATAATTATTTAAATTAACCGTGAAGCCGATAAAACAGTTTGTTGCTAATAATACTCTATGGGCGAAATTTAACGGCTTGTCGATTATCGCAGATCGTGTTGTGACGGATTGAGAAGTTGTCAGTGTTTATTACAGGATTAATAGTTTTAAACGGTTATTGTGATAAAATAATTGGATAACTCTGTAAATTGTAAGTACCTGATTTGATAAAAATGGATTTAAAAACGCTAATCGGTAAAAGGGGAATCTGTAAGGGAAAAGTCACTAGATTCAGAGAATTTTAAAACAAAATTTCGTTGACACAAAGTGAACTAGGATTACGTATAAAACATTTCGAGCTTTTAATGGATCAATTCGAGGAAATTCAGGATAAAATAGAAGCCTTATCTCCCGATGAGGGCGATCAAGAAAGGACGAGCTTTGAAAACGATTATTTTGATGTTTTATCCAACGCTAAAGAGAGGTTAGGTTCGGACCATTCCGCAGGCAAAACAAACAACAACATTAAACTGCAGATAATAGAGTTACCAAAATTTAAGGGTGATTACTGCGAATGGATAGAATTCCGAGATGCGTTTATATCTTTAGTAGACAGTATTTCTAACCTAGATGCCGTACAAAAATTTTATTATTTGCGTTCTTGTCTAAAAGGGGAAGCGCTTAAGCTTATAACAGCATTGCCAATGCAAGTTGACAACTATTTAATGGCCTGGGAGATGCTCACGGACAGATACGAAAACTCAAAAATAATTATGAAAACATGTAAACGCGTTGTTTAAATTACCGGACTTAAAAGCAGAAAATCACGTCGCAATAAGAAGCCTATTGGACGAGGCACAGTTGCATTTAAAATCGCTAAATAAATTAAATATAGCTACGAAAAATTGGGATGTAGTATTGATTTATTTGTTATCAAACAAGCTAGATTCAAATACAAGGGCTCATTGGGAACAATACCCAACAAAAAATAATCTACCTACCTACGAAGAATTTATTAAATGTTTGTATACAAGGGCCCAAGTATTAGAGGCCTCATCAAATAACGAAAAAAGAATTAATCCGGGAAAAACGAATCCGCATAATTATAAAAAGGAAGCTATGGTTTCATTTTCTGCACAAAAATTAAAATGTTTACATTGCAACGATAATCATAAGATTTATTATTGTCGCAAATTTTTGGAATTGAAGCCAAAAGAACGAATTGATAAAATACACAAATTAGGCGCGTGTTTAAAATGTTTAAACTTCGGTCATAAATTAAAGGATTGCAAATCAAAATTTAATTGCCGTAAATGCGATGGCGTAAATCACAATACGTTACTTCATTTTAAACAAGAGGAGGAATCAAAACACGAAAAGGCATCAACATCTTCCGCGAAGGAAGCGCCTTTGGTAACAAATCATGCCGCGAAGGTAGAACCAAATTTCGTGTTATTGTCCACTGCCATCATCAACATAAAGGACGATGCCGGACAATCAATTCAAGCAAGAGCTCTATTAGATTCTGGGGCACAAACTAATTTTATAAGTAAGGAATTTGCAAAGAAATTAAAATCAAAAGAGAAAAGGGTCAACATTCCTGTTACGGGAATCCACAATAAGATTTTAAATATAAAATATAAAGTGGAATTCAATATAACTTCAAGCTATTCTGAATATAAAAGGAATATAGAATGCCTGATAATACCTGAAGTGACCAGTAACCTGCCACAAATTTCCTTTCAGAGAAAAGACGCGGGGATCCCTAGCGGTCTCCAATTAGCAGATCCGAACTTCAACATTACCAGCCCGATAGATCTGCTACTGGGAGCGGAGGTGTTCTGGGAAGTCTTGCATACCGATCGAATGAGAATTGGAGATGCTGGACTCACGCTACAAAGGACCGAGCTAGGTTGGCTTGTCGCTGGACCTATCTCCACTCCGAAACCAAAAAGGCCAGTAAATTCCTGTAATTTATCCTTAAATTTATTGCATAAGCAATTAGAAAGCTTTTGGAAAATAGAGGAACTAACTCCTGTAAAACATAGAAGCCACGAAGAAAGAGCATGTGAAGAGAGCTTCTTACGCACGCATGAAAGAGATGAGAAAGGACGTTTTGCGGTAAGATTACCGCTGCGGCCCAATATTAATCAAATGGGTGAAACCCTAAAGGTGGCTGAAAAAAGATTCTATAATATGGAAAAAACATTTCTTGCCAATAAGGACCTGATGCTAGATTATAAAAAATTCATGAAAGAGTATCAGGAATTGGGGCATATGACGCTGTGCGAAGCACCGCCAAAAGATAAAATTTGTTATTATTTGCCACACCATGCAGTGATGAAGGAGTCTAGCACGACAACCAAAACCAGGGTCGTGTTTGACGGATCAGCCAAATCATCAACCGGTATATCATTAAACGACGCCCTCATGGTAGGGCCAGTTTTACAAAAGGATTTATGTGCGCAATTATTATTTTTCAGAAAGCACCAGTATGCATTAACCGCCGACATCGAGAAGATGTATCGTCAAATATTGGTGCAGCCTGAGTATAGAGATTTGCAGCGCATAGTCTGGAGGGACTCTCCGGAAGAAGAAATCCGACACTATCAACTCAATACTGTCACCTACGGTTTGGGACCATCATCCTTTCTGGCTACCAGATTCTTGGAACAGTTAGGAACAGAAAATCAAGAAGCATACAGAAAGGTCAGTCGCATCCTAAAATACAACTTTTATATGGATGATTTGATAACTGGCGACGAAAATGAGGCAGATTGTCTCACTATTAAGCAACAGTTAAGCAGCATTTTGGCATCTGCTGGCATGAATTTACGAAAATGGCGATCAAATTTACCCTCTATAAGTTCGAAACCAGAGAGTGATACAGATATGATTATTACTGATAACCCCAAGGAAAAGAAAATTCTAGGGTTGTCATGGAATAATCAGCAGGACTATTTTCAGTACATTGTAGAGCCCTTAGAAGCCTGCGTTAAAAGCAAACGCCAAATGTTATCATGTATCGCCTCTACCTTTGACCCATTGGGACTGATAGGCCCAATAACTTTAGTCGCAAAACTGATAATGCAAGGTTTGTGGCAAACTAAGATTCAGTGGGACGAAGATGTTCCATCTGAACAGATGAATGCGTGGAATTCATACATAAATGAATTACCTCTTTTAAATAATTTAAAAATACCGAGAAAGGTAATTTGCAAACATCAAGTTAAACTGCATCTGCATGGATTCTGTGACGCCTCGGAGAGGGCCTATGCAGCATGTATATATATAGTGTCTACTGATGAATCGGGAAACACAACTTCTTATTTAGTCACATCAAAATCAAGGGTGGCACCGTTGAAAAGCATATCACTACCAAAGCTGGAGCTTTGTGGTGTTTTACTCACAAAATTAGTAAACTATGTCAAAATAGCTATGAACTTAAATGAAATAGATACAACCTACTGGATGTAATATTTAAAATACCGACAAAATGTACGTCTCATTAGTTGTGTAGTTTTCAGTTTTATTATAATTGTTATCATGTTTTTTTTTTTATGTACGTGAGTGAATAAAAATAATAATTATATTTATTAGTTTCGCATAATCGTAATAGTTTATATAAAAAAATCAAAAAGAGGAAGCCCAACCCCAAAAACAAATCACGATAAATTAAAAGAGTAATTAGCAATAATATTTACGAATAAATAGGAAAAATCTGTCAAAGCACTAATTGTTTTGACAGCTGAGAATTACGAATAGTTTTGTTAACATCATTCATAAAAATGTTGAATAAAAGGGGGCCAAGGTGAGTTCCTTGGGGAACTCCTGAGGTTACGGGGACAAAGCTAGAGCAGAACCCCAGTACAGTTACAGCTTGCGTACTATTGTCGAGATAAGAGGCTAACCAACGAAGGAGGTCACCGTGTATACCCATTGCTTCGACTTTCTCAATTAAAATGCTGTGTGAGATTTTATCAATGGCTTTGGATGAATCGAAAATATTTATATATTTATATTTATACATGTTACATGATTAATACATTTACTTGAGAAGATACATTAGGTCACCATACTAGGCAGCTGCCTGTATCATGGTGACCAATGGAAGATAGTTATATTGATATGAAGTCTAGTAAGTGTAGTGTATATTAGTCTAAAACCTTCTGTTAGTATTGCCTACATTAGTCTTGATATATGTAGCATGTGTTCATCAAAATTTCTTGAAAAAATTAATATGTCGTCTATAAAATTTACTGCTGAACTTGAGAGTTTGTATTTTCTTATATCAGAGAGTTTGTATTTTATTATTATCAGCAGTAATGTAGACTCAGTCACGGCGCGCTTCTATTCAGAATTAAATAAGGTAATTGTCACGCATGTACCATCTAGAACAGTTAACATAGATTCCAGGTACCCCCCAAGGTACAGCGCTGTCTTAAAAAAAGTAATTAAAGTTAAACTTAAATTCCACAAAAAATATAAAATTTATAATTGCATCTCTGACGATCAAACTTTCTCTCTTCTCCGAGAACGACAAAAGCGTATGGAGAAGGTGTGCTATGATAATTTCATTAATATGGCCGAAATTAATATCAATACCGATCCCAAACACTTCTAGACCTAAGCAAAAAAGCTCTGAACTACCTAACAATATGTTTCTTAACTCCCAGCGTGTATCGGGTGGGGAAGCTATAAGTAACTTATTCAACATACATTTTCAATCCTCCTTTGAATCCCCCGCCCCGTCCACCTCGTCTACCAATCGAAAATATAATCCAAACACCTCAGTACTAAATGTTAATAATGTTTATATAGACACTGAATTAGTTTGTAAATATCTCAAATCATTAGATCCTACCAAAGGCAGTGGGCCTGATGGTATACACCCGGTATTTTTAAATAATTGCGCTAATGTTTTATGTTATCCGCTGAGTCTAATATTTAAAACTTCTTTGTCTTCTGGTATTTTTCCACTAGAATGGAAAAGTTCGTATATTGTGCCTATATTCAAAAAAGGCGACAAACACAACATAGAAAATTGCAGACCGATCTCTAAATTAAATGTAATGTGTAAACTTTTTGAAAAGATTGTTTTCGATATCATTTTTCCTTGTATACGACCACACATCATTTCGAATCAACACGGCTTCGTGAACAGAAAATCAACAGAAACTAATCTATGCGAATTTGTTCAAACAGTCCTTGTTGCTATGGATAACGGTTTTGAAGTCGATTTAGTCTACACAAAGTGTATTTTATAACAGTCCTGATGATGGTACGGAGGTGGCGAAACCAGTAGTCTAAAAAATAACAATAAAGTGACTTAAAACAAGTTAGATGAAAAACGGTTAGATGAACTGCCGAAGTTATTAATTATTTATTGTTGTTATACGCCCGTAGGGGCTTTTACATAGATTAGAAAATAATATTTAAGATATCTAGGATTACACATACATAGAATTTATACCAAAAGTTATAAAAGTGAAAAAACTTTTAAGAATATACAAGTAGTTTTTAAAGAAAAAAACCACTTGTATAATCTTGTGGAAACCCGTGAAATATTTTAAACAATGTAATATTTAACAATAACATAGAACAAAATATAATATAAACATTACAATAACAAATCAAATCGTTAAATATATTATACCCATGTTACAATAATTTGTAGGATTCAACAAAGTGCATCATACATCTACAATACCACCAAACTTGTTGCCTAAATAATGCATCCTATTGGTAAGTGAGTGTGATTGATAGTTAGTTGTGTATGTGTTGCAAAAGAATGTTATATTTTGTCTAGTATTCCTTGTCGGTACAAGAAGTTTAATAGTAGAAACGATGGCAGGGCTGTCAATTAGGTTGTTCATAATTCTGTACAATAAAATTAGGTCTGAAATGATTCTTCTGTCAGACAGCGTAATTAAATTTAGTCGATTCATTAAACTTAAATAATTAATGTTTTCTATTGGAATTTTGAGTTTGAAATTTAAGTACCTAAGAAATTTGTGTTGAACTCATTCTATTTTGTTAGAGTGTACTTTATAGAAAGGGGACCAAATAGGTGAATTATATTCAACTTGACATCTAACTAATGAAATGTATAGTGTTTTCATGCAATCCAAGGACTTAAAATCAGTTAGGGTTCTACAAAGGAAGCCAAGAATCTTTAAAGCCTTATTAGTTATATTATCTATATGTGGTGTGAATGTTAAGTTTGAATCGAATATAACTCCCAAGTCGCGAATTTGTAATACTGGTGTTAATTTAACATTATTAAAATTATATTCATGTAAAATATGAGAATGAGTTCTGGAAAATCGTATTACTTGAAATTTCTCAGTATTCAAAAATAACATATTTTGTTCACACCATTTAAAAAATTCATCTAAATTAGCTTGTAAAATTAGGCAATCATATATATTTCGTATTTTTTTAAACAATTTTAGATCATCTGCAAAAAGTAGGACTTGTACATCTTTAAATATGTTTACAATGTCATTAATGAATATGAAGAAGAATATTGGGCCGAGGTGGGACCCTTGCGGGACACCACTTGTGGCCTCGAATACATAGGATTCTATAAAATTAATCCTCACACTAAGCACTCTATTACTGAGGTAACTGATAATCCATGTCAATAAACTTCCTTTGATGCCTAACAGTCGGAGTTTGGATATAAGAATGTGATGTCGAACCTTATCAAATGCTTTACTGAAATCAGTGTATATAGAATCCACTTGTTGTTTCAGACTAAGGGATTCGGATATGTAATTATTATAGATAGTTAAATTACTTAAGGTAGATCGACCTCTGATAAAGCCATGTTGGTTAGGAACAATAATATTGTTGATAGGTTTTACAATGGTATCTAATACTAATGACTCGAAAAGTTTGGGTAAAGCAGACATAATACAAATAGGTCTATAATTTGATATATCGCTTTTGTCTCCTTTTTTATGAATAGGCGTTAAATAACTCTTTTTCCACAAAAATATTTTTCACATAGTATGTGAAGGTAAAGGCGGTAATCCCTGAAAATGGTGCAGTAAGCACCGAGAAGCTGCTGCAACAGCTGGAGAACCAGACCCCGTGGCTTCACACAAAAAAGTGGATCGTACACGACTCGATCAGGGAGAAAGATAGATATCGCCTGATCATGAGCGTGGACGAGGACAGTGTGAAGGTACTGCGGAAAATGGGAATGACGGCGCACGTCGGTATAAGGAAGGCCACCTTCACGGTGCGCGGACCCAACACCGAGGAGCGGATACAGGATGTAAAGGGTAAGGACTAGGGAAAATAATGGCTAAAAACTTACATTTCATCCAAATAAACTTACATCGCAGCCCAGCAGCGGCTGCCGTGCTCAACAGGAGAGTTACCCGGGACCGTGTGGATGTCGCGCTGATTCAAGAACCCTGGACTTACAGGGAGAAGGTCAGATGACTAAACATGTACCAGGGTCTACTCTACTACAAGGAGTCGGGGGAAAGACCACGGGCCTGCATTCTCATCAGAGGGATAGCAGGCACACTGCTCCCCGATCACTGCAGCAGGGAACTGGTGGCTGTGAAGCTACAGGTCACGCTGGATCAAAGAAGCAGGGAAGTAGTGGTGGCGTCAGCATACATGCCCTATGACTCTGTGGAACCACCACCCTCAAGGGAAATAACGAGACTCATCCAGGATTGCAGGGAGAAGGGTAGGGAACTGATACTCGGAGTAGATGCTAACTCGCACCACACTGTGTGGGGGAGTACGGACATCAACAAACGAGGACAAGACCTCCTGGAATACCTGATGACAGTAAATCTTGAGATTCTCAATAGAGGTAGGGAACCTACTTTTGTTATAAGTAACAGAAAGGAGGTGATATACCTGACTCTAGGAACCTTGGGAGTCTCAAGATGGAGAGTGTCGGATGAGCCATCCCTGTCGGATCACCGGCACATAGTATTTGAACTAGAGGGAGAGACAAATAAAACGGGGACCGACACATACAGGAACCCAAAAGCAACTGACTGGAATCGGTATTCAGAGGAACTAAAAATAGGAATGACTAGATTCCCAGCGAAATATGGCTGTTTTTTGTATTTCTTGGGCATTAACTATGTAACAATTTCTAGACATTTTGTTTTTTGAAGAGTTTTATTAAATGTACATTTGTTACTTAAATTTAGTTTTTCCGCGACCGGTTTCGATACAACCGTATCATTCACAAGCAGAATTAAAACTAACTTAAAAATTAAATGCAAGTACCAAAGATTAATTAGGTGGGAGTAGTGGGGGGGATGATTTTGGGGGGAGGGGGAAAGCGATGGGAGGAGTCAATATTACACGGAAACATGGTTAGTAGAGAAGATTTGCAAGGCGCTATTATTTTATTCACTAAATTAATTTTAGATTTAATTTTTTGTTTATTTCGAGCGTTTCTAAAGCGCAAAGATTAAAGTAAGAATTTATATTGCAATGTTTAAATTTTGTTTTTTCTTTATTGAAGCTATGGCCTGACTCTATTAAATGATTCGCAAATTCGGAGTAATTATTGTTTCGTAAACAAAGTTCATGTTCCCTGATTCTAGTTTTGAAATTTCTAGTTGTCATACCTACATACTGTGCGTCACAATCGTTACATTCTAAAGTGTATATCCCGTTTTTTTCAAATTTATTAGAAACATCCTTATTATTTATCAAATTTTTATTTTAGAATTGGTATAAAAAGCTGGAGAAATATGATCTGGTAATAAACGGGATATTTTTAAGGATAAATCACCTGTAAAAAGGAGTTTTTTATATATTGGGTAGTTACCAGGTTTGCTCATATTATTACCACTGTAAATGCACTTTTTTGTTAAAAAATTTGCTTGTTTCTTATTAACTAAGCGGTCAATTATTTCAGGTTTACATCCATTGTTCGTGGCTATCTGTTTTATAATGTTAATTTCATTATTATAATTATCATTGTTTAAAGGGACATTAATAGCGCGATGTATCATTGAGTTGAAGGAGGCGAGTTCTTTTTGGGTTCTCTATGTGATGATACATTTTTTTTTTACATTTTTTACGTACAACATTTTTTTTTACACAAGTCCCAACTGCTCCAGTCTGGAGCCAGTGGGACTATGGCATCCCCAATTGGGGTATGTTGTGAGGCGGAAGGTAGTAAGGAGGGGAAAGAGATAGGGAAGAGGAAAGTGGGGAAGTACCTGGCTATTCAGATCTGGTCACCAAACACGACTAAAACCATTTCAAGCAAAGTTTCAATTCTGAATGGTGGTCTTACACCAGGTCGATACTGAGAGTATCTTCCACTCTGGAACGTGCCGCAAATATAATATATATATTTTTTTAAGGAATAAATTGTGAATAACACAAATTAACCTAATAGAATTTATTTGCCACGCCGGGATTCGATCCCGCGACCTTCGGAATGCCAGTCAAAAGCCTTACCGCTGCGCTACGCCGGCCGTCGTGATATAGACCCTATGGGAAATTATTTTCCTCAGAGCCTCCTCCTGTGTGGAGTTAATGTAAAAAAAAACTAGTGTGCTTTAGACCTCACGACTGAAGTAAAACTTCACTAACTTATATCTCCCTCGCAATTTCCGTTCGCCTCGCCCGATCACACTTTTCATAACTCTCTCGTCACGCATTCACCAGCTTGTCCCCAAGTCAAGCGTGCGTAAAGGCCCGACCGTTCGTCTCGCCCGATCACACTTTTCGTAACGCTATCGTCACGCATTCACCAGCTTACTCCCCAAGTCAATAGTGCGTAAAGAAGTTTTACTTAAAAAAATCAGTTTCCTGCTTGTACTACGTGTTTACGGACCCCGTGTACAAAATGTTGAATTCAACATATTTTTTGAAATAGTATTATGCTTTCAATGATGTACAAAATTATTTCGTTGTTTTTCCTCGTAAAGTTACGAAACCTTCAGACGTATATTAAAAAATAATAAAAAGCTTCTTATACAGAATTTTGTTAAAAAGTTTTGGCCAACTCTAATTTCGGCACAAGCGTGTTTTACTTATAAAGGAAGTTGAAACTGGCTGGCTAGTTTTTAAAATTATAATTCTAATAATGTTTCTCGAAAAAGTTATTAGTTATTACGTTATTAATTTTCAAAATATATTATAGATCGATATACTTATCTGTGTAATCGGGGATGTCGCCACTGTATATGTATATTGAGGGTATGAAAAGATCAATAAATAAAAACGTAGTGCATTATTAGTTCCTTTATCGATTACTAGCTGACCACCCGGCCACGCGTTGCTGTGGCTAACGAAATACAACGCCATTTGTTACTTTGCATACAAATCAAATCCGCACCCCCAGCTTGCCAGCCCGCTACGTTTTATATATTACTAGCTGACCCGGCCACGCGTTGCTGTGGCTAACTAAACACAACGCCATCTATTGGATGGTTACCAACCTTTATAACCACCGCCATCTTTGAGTTTATCGCGAAGAGACAGACGCCGCGGAGGACTTTAATTTATAATATGTAGAGATGTAGAGAAGATAGAGATGGGTATAGTAAGCTATCAGTGAAAGATAGATGTAGAACCAACAGTGATGAGGGTAGCAAGGGTAAAGTCATGCCAATGTCCAGTGTTTTGAATATAATGTCCTCCACGTACAAAGTCGTATCTTCCCCAAGCATAAACTTTTTAATAAAGTGTGTTTTATCGGAAGTGTCCTGCAGGTAAGTATATATCTGTATCTGTTTGTAAATAATAAAATTAGATAGAGCCTAAGATTAATGATAAATTGTAAAGCGCCCTTGAGGTGATTTTTCACAAAAACGGCGCTCTATAAATTGTCCAATTATTATTATTAGTATATGCATTCCGGACAGGAATATGGTTTTTGTCCGCTGTGCGATCTTGTGGAGATCCCGAAGGAATACAAGGCAGATAAAAATAACATAAATTTCAAATTTTTTTATAAATAACAATAGCAATAAATAAAATAAACAACATACGCATGTATCGCGAGTTAGAAATCTCTTGTTGTATTTATTACCGTAAACGCGATTAAATTGAAAGAAGGTATTTTAAGCGACATTTCAGTACGTTGTGCAACTAGGCCAGTGCAATTAGCGCAAAAAAGGGGGTCGCGATCGGAATTATTCCGGTAGTCCCAATTTTTTTATATGTTTTATATACTCATCCCCTGATGAAAAATCTGAGTTTTCGACCTTGGGTCACTTGAGCTTTCGCCGCCATTTTGAAAAAGCTAGCCGAAATCGAGCCAAAATCTAGTTTTCCTCAAATATCTCGTTTCCAATAAAAATTTTGGCTAACGTTGCTTTACAAGTTTAGTAGAACATAAAATTACCTACAATTTTTATTTAAAAAGTTTTATTCTATCTCTAATAAATATTGAGATATGCAGTCGTAAATATGTGTATAATTTTATAAAAACAGGAAAATTGCTCGATTTGGTTTAGTTTTTTGTGCGTATCTTTTTTCCAGTACAATTTTGTGAAAAAATTATTGATATCAATTTTGTAGAAAATAAAATTTCTAAAAAGACCTGCAATTTTTATTTTTTTTGTAATTTTTTTTTACTTATATAAAGTACAAACAAATATCGGAGTGAAAACAGAAAATTTATCACGATTTATTACCATGTTATACGATTTTTGTTTACATTACATTTTAATATATTGTAATATTTTTAACATATTATAATAAACAAAAGAGAGTGGGGGGTCCCCCCTCCCCCCTCCCCGCGGTTCTATGTAGTTGCCGCCAATTAGCCACTCCAGGACGGGCCATCAGTGTTGCCAACTCTGCTCCTTTAGAGCAACATTTAGTTCTAAATTCAGGTCGTCAGATCCAAAAGTGTGGTATAGCTTCTTAGATAGTTTTTTTTTCATATAATTTAGATCTTTTTAAATACAAACAAAAATAATAAACAAAAATAATATTTTAGAAGTTATTTCTATGGAAATCGGTTATTTTTGTATGGAATTTGTTTTTTTTTTCTCACAAATACTCTATAGCCGCCAGTCCCTGATTGATGTACTGAACATTTTAAAAGAAAACGGACCTACTTCCCAGCTGTGGGTTCAGTACTTCCAGATGACTACACTGATTGAGCTGTATATTGAAGCGGAACGTGCTGGAAATTGGGAGCTCCATCTTGCAACGGTCCAAAAAATGATACCTTTTTTTCACGCAGACGCCCACTTTAATTATGCCAATAGTGCACATCTGTATCTCCAAGATATGTTGACATTGAAAGAGAAGATGGATCCAATAGAATATGAAAGATTTACCAAAGAGGGTTTCTTTACGATTCGACGATCTCATAAATTTTGGTCAGGGATTTGGTCTGACATGACAATCGAGCAAACTCTGATGAGATCGATGAAAACATCTGGAGGTTTGGCCCAAGAACGAGGAATCACAAACAGTTCTATTCTTCGTTGGACTGCTGGATTTGTTTATCTGCATACTATTTGTGAGGGCATTGAGTCATTCTGTGGAGTTGAATCAGGAACGTCAGATCAATATGTAGAGATGAGGCCTACACGAATTAAGAGGGATGACAAAGACGTTCAAACTCTCATTGATTGGTTTTCTTGTCATGAACCATTTCCTAAAACAAACATGATTATGTCTATAAGCAGTGGCATTGTCGGGGATAGCAAAGTAACTTGTCACATGGCTGAAAAGATGGGGAAATTTGCTATGTCTAAAGTCGTCAACCAGAACTTTGGAAACCTACACTTAAAACGTAAGAATGCGATAGTTTCTCTTGCAGCGGTGACCAGCAGCATAAAAAATCAGGGTGTGACTGTGACAATAGATCCATTAATGCTATTCCATCGTATGTGTATTGCCAAAAAGTCTGAAATTGAACTTAAAGAATATTTCCAATATGAACTATCTCCGGTCCCACTGTCTCTTTTCTCAGAGGAAGGCATGCGCAAAGGAACCAAATCCATATTTTACTCTTCGTTCAATCCTCTACCAAATAACATAGAACTGGGAGGCAGTAAAATACACGTAGTTGATGGGGGATATTTACTGCACAAAGTTGTATGGGGTCGTGCACAACCTTTTTCAATAATTTTTCAGCAATATGTCAGGTATGTACAAAATCATTATGGAGCCAATGCGGTAGTGGTATTCGATGGATACCCAGATTCGGTTGAAAAGAAAAGCACTAAGGGGGTGGAAAGAGCACAGCGTGCCAGAGTTACAACTTCTGCTGAAGTTTTGTTTTATGAAACCACTCACTCACCAGAGGATGCTGACGTTCTCGTAATGACCACAGCAAACTCGTTGTCATCTCAACATGATGCAGTCATAATCGTTGGTCAGGATATCGACCTGTTGGTACTCATCACAGCTCTCTCACCTTCAAACGTATATTATCAAAAAGTCGGTAAAGGTAAATCACTTATCGCGTTGTACTCCAACAAATGTTTTAAACACATTGAAATAGTAGAAAACATTTTAAAAAGTGGCTGCGACACAATTGGTGTTCCGTTCGGTCAAGGCAAAAACAAATTTTGTAATATTCTTCTCAAGAACCACTCAGTGAATGAACTTGTTCGTGTATTTCAAGATCCAAAAGCAAAGCGAGAAACAATCTCTTTTGCTGCCGAACAATTCTTTGCACTTTTGTATGGCGGCAATGAGAAATCAAATTTGGAAAATTTAAGGTAGGTACATTCTTTTTGTCAAGGGGGTGAAAAAGAACAAATTCAATTTATCCAGGCTACCACCCACCAAAGATGCAGTCCAGCAACATGCTTTAAGAACATACTTGCAAGTGCAAACTTGGCTTGGTCACCATAAAGATCCAACTGAATGGGGATGAAAGAAAGATGCTGTTGGGTTACTAACTCCAGTACCAATGCTGAAGGAGGCTGCACCTCAGGCGTTGCTGAACTTTATTTCATGCCAATGCAAAAAAGGTTGCGCTGGAAAGTGCACATGTAGAAAGTCGGTTTGAAATGCTCCCTACTCTGTATTCACTGTAATGGCAGCTCTGTGCTGCCAGAATGCTGTGGAAGCCTTCGTTCATGATTATGACGAGGAATTTGGTGAGCCAGTCACCACAAATATGGCTGATGAGACATAGGAAGACTATATTGATTCGGGGCCCGTAAGTTTCATCGTTAGTCCAAAGTGATAAATTTAAAGAAAATACTTTTTTTTCTTTTTTTTACGGCATCTATGTAACTTAATTAATATTTTTTTATTTGTATGTTGTAATTACATTGGTGGTTAATGTTGCTGTTATGTATTTTACATGTTATTACAACAATAATTGTTTAAAAAAAAAAGAATAATAAAGATATGCCAAGAATAAAACACTTTTCTTCTGATTCAATTTTTGACCCAATTTTTGTGTTAGAACCTGGATACTCATTGAGTCTTTTATGAAATTTTAAACCTACGCCTTTTATGAAATTTTATTCTCTACAAAATTATTATCAATAATTTTTTCACAAAATTGTTCTGGAAAAGAGATACACACAAAAAACCAAACCAAGTCGAGCAATTTAGCTGTTTTTATAAAATTAAACACATATTTACGACTGCATATCTCAATATTTATTAGAAATACAAGAAAACTTTTTAAATAAAAATTGTAGGTAATTTTATGTTCTACTAAACTTGTAAAGCAACTTTAGCCGAAATTTTTATTGGAAACGAGATATTTGAGGAAAACTAGATTTTGGCGCGATTTCGGCTGGTTTTTTCAAAATGGCGGCGAAAGCTCAAGTGACCCAAGGTCGAAAACTCAGATTTTACATCACGAGATGAGTGCTTAAAACATATAAAAAGATTGGGACTACCGGAATAATTCCGATCGCGAATCGCTAATTGCACTGGCCTAAACTTAATTGTGACTTTCAGATAAAAATTGTCACTTGGGTGTTACGTAACGTTTAGGGGGGTGGGGGGGGTTCAGAGAAAAACGTTACGGTGCGTTACATGGGGGGAAGGGTGTCAAAAATCTTCAATAATTGCGTTACGTAATACTTGAACCTCCTTGAAGTCCTTCGTGGGGTGAATATAGTGTACTTTGTAAATAGTCCGTATTATCAGTTTTTGAGCTTTTATGGATCTAATATTGTTTTAAAGCTCCTCCCCAGATAATTATACCGTAAGATATAATTGATTGACATAGAGAAATGTAAACTGTTTTTAGTGTAGTTTTGTTTAATATGTTTCGTAATTATGTGAAGATATATATGCCAGTTTCCGTATACGGTTCGTGGCATTAATTACATGGTCTTCCCACCGAAGTTTATTTTTAATTATTACCCCAAAGTATTTGATGGAATCTCTCGTTCCAGTGGATTGCACATACGTCTAATGAGATCTTTATAAGAATGTATTATTAGTATATGATTAATTGAGGGTTGACTTGGGTTATTGAGGCTAAATGTTAGGTAATTCGTTTTAGATATGTTTAACTTGAGTAGTTTATCATCCAGCCACTGTTTGATATTTTGCAATATTAGTTCCGCTCTGTTTCTGTATGTTTCTTCCCATGTTTAACTTTTTAGTACTAGGGCAGTATCATCGGAAAAAGTGAATATATTGTCATCAATTATTTATAATCTACACAAATCATTAATGTATGTGAGAAAAAGTATGGGACCGAATATACTTCCCTGTGGTACACCACAGTTGATTCTGGTTGGATGGGATGATTTAAGTGATGGTAACTTAACACATTGTATCTGTCTGTTAGGTATGATTTGAACCATTCAAATGCCCTACCGTTATATACGAATTTGCTGTAGCTTAGCTAGAAGGATTGGAAGAGAGATTATGTTAGATGCCTTAGCTAGGTCCAGAAATATTGCCAAACATTTATCACCACTGATTATGATGTCACTTTTAAGGCTCCTATTGGTTAAGATATGAAACGGAAATTAGGTTAGGTCTGCGCTCATTGGTCGTTTTGATTATGACCTTACTTTTCATGTATTGGTTGAGATTTTTTTGTTAAAGTTTCGCTTCTTCCGCGTCAGTTTACACTCTATTTTTTTATTATCTGTTCTAATTTTTTTCTATTTATTAACGCGCTAATCGGCTTTTATATGAAAATTTAGTAATTGTAAGAAAACAGCACATTGTTTAAAATAAAATTTATTGCAAATTAGCAAAATACTAATAAAGAAAGAATAAATAAAAGAAAGTATAGCATAAAAAAGTTAGCGTGTATGTATACTCACAATATTAATTATGTGCCTTATACAACGTGTCCGGAAACTCGTAGTACAAGCGGGAAACTGGTGAATCTACATTACGTAGAGAACCCAAAAAACTTATTTTTTTCGATCTGAGCATTTCGATTTTAATATTATTTTTTTTCTATTTTTCCATTTTTTCGGCAACTAAAGGGTTAAAAAAACTTTTGAGCCCGGTTTACCCTTCGATGCATTTTATAAGACATTACGCAACTGAAATCAACCCCCTAGTGAACAATTTTTTCAAATTTAACCAAAAAAATTCCAACTTCGAATCCGATTTACTCGGAAACGAAAGCTCAAATCAAAAAAGTTATATCACAAATCGACTCCGAATGTGATGTAGATTTACCAGTTTCCCGCTTGTACTACGAGTTTCCGGACACCGTGTATACCAATAAAACAGATTAAATAATAATGTAACTTGTTCTTAAGTTAAAGAATAACATTAAAGCAGAGATTAAAATAAAAAAGAAGAATAGTTATACCTATAACACACTAATATAGGATAGAAATAAAAGATGTATACGCTACGTGAGAAGATCTTTATCACGAAGGAATAAAGGGTTTATCAAGAAAGGGTTTTATCACGTGGCAACTGAAGGATTTAATCACTACAACCAGTCAAGTCTGAATTGATGAAAAGAAAACGTATTAAAAAAATTGCATCAGATTTTGATATCCACGGATGGAGGATGCATGCTTTGTATTGAACACGAGTTTGGAAAAATAATTAGAGTAACAAACCCGTTCATGGGATGACGCATGCCTCGTATAGATCACCGGTTTGGAAGGAAAATTAGCGTTACAAACCCATGTGGGATGTGGGTTTTAAGGCATTACTGCCTCGTTTTGAATGCGGAAAAAGAAATACGCGCCCGCAAGGCTAAGATCGTGGGTTCAATTCCTAGATGCGATCGCATCTTTTTCTGATTTTCCAATCGAGAGTCGCTAATATTGCCTTCATTGATTAATCACAATTTGAGGTTTCATCCATTAAGTTAAATTAAAAGTAAATTTAACATATGCTTGGTCGACAGAGTTATCATGATCATTTTGTAACCCTTTCACACACTTCCCCAAATGATCATCTAGTCAATCCACGCTATGCTATTGCACTATATAAGTATTATAAATACAAAACAATACAAGAACAACATGCCAACATACCAGAGACCAAATGGGAAAATAATTCACCGACTCCAGATATTTTCATATCAGAGGGTTTGGCTCTGTGGAATTCCTAATTGAACCTATAAATCCTACTGATCCCTAAATATAAATATTAAAAAAATCTTTTGTAATCCTACGTGTATTTAAATTGGCTGATTTTTGCATTTGTATGTATCATTATCATATCAGTTATCAGTATAATTATTATTATATTATCAGTAATATTAATTCCACGAAATTTAATTTTATCAGCATAAATATTCAAGTCCTATCAATTACCAAGAAATCTTATCAGTTTCAAAAATATTTAAAAATAAACAACGTCAACACAGAAAAAAATAATCATCTGTACGGATCCTCCTTGATCTAGAGGCGAACAATCGTGGCGTGCATTTATAAATTTTATTCAATATTAGTTTTGATTCACATTCATTAATTAAAAATAATATAATGTACACTGTTCAATATTTGCGGCAAGTTCAGAGTGGATGATACTCTCAGTATCTCCGTGGTAAGGACCACCGTTCAGAATTGAAATATTGGTTGAAATGGCTTCAGCCGTGTTCGATTAACAGATCTGAATAGCCACCTTCCTCTTCACCATCTCTTTTCCCTACTAAGATAAAACTATGAAATATGATGAAACGGAAACTATAACACCATAACATTAATAGATGTATAGCGCTACTTGGGAAACTTGGCGCTTAATTGTTATTCTTTTTAAATATTCCTAATATTTTCTTACGAAAATTACAAAATTACAGAAATATCTGAGGAGATCGGTGAAGTGAAAATTAAACATTGATTATTATCTAAAAAATAATTTGGAACTTGTTTTACAGTCTCTAATATTTTTTTAACTTTTTTCAGGTACCAATACACAAATGGGTAAAAATAAAGGAGTTCGCGCATACAGCGCATTTTAGGAAATAAAAAACATTGCAGGATTTACAGTTTTCAACACACAAAATAATAAGACGCAGTCAGATGTAGTAATTGTCTATGTAAATTCCGAGTTTAGACCCGATTATCTCTGAATTATTAATCGAAAATGCCAACTGCCCCCGTCAGCAACATAAGCAGATTCACGCGTTAAAATGATAATAGTCGTCAAGTACAATAAACGTGTTTTTACGTCAACGCGTGTGTCTCCACAGAAATCGTTGTAGCTCCGTATTGTTTTAGTGACATCCCTAAAATAAAAAGTAAAAGATCGATAGTGAATCAAGCTGTACATCCCTATTCAAGTTGTCCATAGAAATACATACAAAGACCTATTCTGTCAGACATTTATAAAATAGTATAAGTATTGTTTATTAAATAATCCATGATTTTTTACCGTTTTCACATAAAAAAACATCACGTGAGTCATTTTAACATTTTTTATGTTTGCATTCTAAATTTTAATATTAACAAATATTAGTATTTATTTGTAATATAATAATTTGAAAGTTTATTACATGAACTTTCAAAAACAGTGTTTAGTGTTCGGCTATATTAAGAAATGTTTCATTTATAGAGCTTTATTTGTGAAGCGGAAATAACACAAAGTTTTTGATAAGGTGACATTTCGTTTAAGACGTAAAATGTGCATAATCGCAAATAACCTCAGGGGTTAAAATAAAAACCAACCAAACCACAATTCTTGCACTAAACAGGTCACCTAAACCGCAACAAAACACTTCAGCCTTCCTCAGATCTTTAGACTTGGCCTTATTGAACTGTACTCCAACTGAAGAGCTTATGGTAATCAGTGATATTAGCATTAATCTACTTAAGCCCATGTCAACAAAAACACTCGATTATAAAAATCTAATGACTCAACACAGGCTTGTCTCTTATATTAATGCTCCAACCAGAGTCACAGACACGACCAAATCATGTATTGATCACATATTCCGAAGACCAAAAAAAATGTGAAGGCAACTGTATATCAATCAACTATAAATGACCACTTCTCAATAGTAATTGGCGTTATGAATAAAATACCCATTTTAAAGCATCGTGTGATAATATAAAAAAGAAAAAGGTGAATTTCGAGGAACTAACCTCTAAAATTAAATTAAAAAGCTGACTCTCTATTCTAAATTCCACAGACGTAGATACTGCTTTTGATATCTTTTCTGAAACCCTATTGCAACATATTCAGGCTGTCACCGATAAACCCCCCATGAACAATTCAAAAAATAAAAACTGAAACCATGCATCATATATGGCCTAATTTTTTGTATTAAAAAACGGGACAAGCTCCACAAAAACCTACATAACAACCCAGACATAAAAGCCGAATATTTTATAAAAAATACAAAAACATATGTAATAATCTCTTTAAAATCACCAAAGAAAACTACTACAAAGACAAACTGTCCAGAGCCGGCGATAATAATAAAAAAATCTGGCAAATTATCAAAGAAATATCTGACACTAACCACCCAATACCATCAATTACTAAACTAAATATCCCTTAAAGACCATCCTGATAGTGTGATCAATCACATAAATGAATATTTTTGTAATATCGGCAAAAATTTGGCATCACAAATTCTAAATGAGACTTCAACCAATGAAAACGTTCTTGCCGACAAAATCAATAAATCTGCTGATAAACAAATAACATACTCATATTTAAAGCCACTAATTCTGCTGAAATTTCACAAACTATTAAACAATTAAAGCCCTCTCATTCATGTAATTACGATAAAATATCCTCAAATATACTATAAAAAAAACCACTAGTATAGATCTAATGCAATCTGCATATCTGATGAACGCAAACTCGCAGCTATGTGATTCAACTGAAAGAATCAAACTTCCGAGGTATGTACCGGCTCACACGTTTCCAGGTATATGCAATAAATCGTTAACTCGGCGAGATAGCGAATTTACCAATCTTCATTATACTATTAACGAACTTTTAAATCAATTAGCGATAATTAAATATTTCACTTCACAAAGGAGGTACGAGCACACCCCGTTTCGCTCATGTACACTTATTATTTTGTTACTATATATATATATATATATAATAATTTGTTATCACGACTTTCAGTTACTTTAAACATTCTGCATTATATTATCAAATTACTGTCAATTTATTTCCATACATTTATTTCTATATATGCAACTACATTGGGAATAGTTTATAAATGTAACAATATATTAGTGGAACACTGTTCGCTATTTCACATACAAATAACTTTAAATTATGTTTGATTTAACTTGTGATATTGGTAACCATTCAGGTATATTCTGTAACATGAATATTATTGATGATCTGATTAAAAAAAAAAAAAACTATAAGTGGGGCTCTTACAGTCTAAAAATTATACACCAGAACATAAGAAGCATATCCAAACTTCACGATTTCCTAATTTTTCTAGATCAATTTAATTACGCATTCGATGTCATAATTTTATCAGAATGCTGGATAAATAAATAGTACACCTCAAAAGTAATTCACAATTATTCAGAACATCACACAAACATATATTTAAATAAATCCAGTGGAATTGTAATTTACATCAGAGACGGAATACAAGCACAAGTCGACGAAATTTTACTACCACAAGCAAACTGCATGAAAATCGTATTGAACAATATGTATTTTTGCAATCTATAGATCACCCTCTTTCCAAAATATTGACACTTTTTTGAATTCTCTACAATCAGTCATCAACAGTTCAAAACAATTGGAGCGGAAAACAATTGTAGGCGATTTAAATATTAATACGATTCCGGAGTACCACCGTCAATCCGAAGACTATCTATGTCTACTTACGGAAAATGGGTTCACGCAGACAATTCACAGCCCTACTCGAGAACAGGGTACGAGTAAATCTTGTCTAGACCATATTAACGTAAAAAAAATTAAACATATCGACTCATTTGTTATCCACACCACAATTTCTGACCACTACACTACAGCCCTTTGCTTTAAAAAAATAAGCCTTCCACCGCAGACAAAATTAAATACATACCTCGAATAAACTACTTCAATCTTCTAGAGGACTTAAATTCAGAAAAATGGGAAAACGTTTTAGACCAAACGGATACTGACTCAGCAATGACGGAATTCATCAACAAGTTAAATGATTATATATCTAAATACACTAGTAACAAACTCAAACCTAATAAACAACTAAAACTAACGCCATGGATCACCCCTGGCCTTGTTAAATCAATTCATAGAAGGAACCAACTCCACAAAAAGGCGAAAAGGAACCCTGAGAATAGTATATTACAAACTCGCTATAAAAAGTATAGGAACTTGTGTAAAAATTTAATCATCTCAACTAAAGAAAACTATTTTAAAAAAATTATTTACGAAAATAACTAAACACCAAAAAGGCTATGGGAAGCATTTCGTAATATAACAAAAACCAAAATCAATAAATCATCGGAAATTAAATCACTGCACATTGATAACACTATCACGACAGATTTTAAAAAGATTGTGAATTTTGCAAATAACTATTTCACGTCAGTAGGAACTACTCTGGCTAAAAAAATTCTCGATAAAAATAACACAACTGAAACTGATCTCGCTAAGAAAACTGGCTGTAATCTCGAGCATAAAATAGATAACATTCGAACTACGTCACACGAAGTGAGGAAAACAATTGACGAACATAAGTCATCCAATGCGTGTGGCCCAGATAAGATCTCTACAAATCGGTTAAAAACTATAAAATCCGCCATAGCATCACCCATAACGTTCATTTGTAATCTTAGTTTTAACTCCGGAAAATTCCCCAATCATTTAAAGTAATCAATTATTATTCTACATCACAAAAATGGGGATAAATCACAGATCAATAACTACCGACCGATTTCTTTGATCAACTCTGTATCTAAAATTATTGAGAAAATTGTTAAGAATCGGCTCAGCCTCTACCTAGAAAACAATAACATCCTTTCCAATAGTCAATACGGTTTCCGTCCAGGTATAGCCACTGAAAATGCTATTGCTAAATTGACAAAAAATATCTATAAAACATAGATAGAGGTACAAAATGCATTGCGCTGTTCCTGGATCTAGTCAAAGCATTCGACACTGTCTCTCACAAAATTCTGTTGAACAAACTACAGCGCATTGGTATACAAGGTCAGCTCTTCAATCTGTTGTGTAGCTATTTAGATAACAGGAGCCAAAGAGTGCTTATCAACGACACTTTAAGCGATTCAGCTAATATTAAATTCAGTGTACCCCAAGGAAGCACTTTAGGACCTCTTTTATTCAATATATATATATATATATATATATATATAAGTTTATGTTACGGCATTTAGTGGCTCAAAGCGTCCTTTAATTACCGGAACTTCTTGATCATTTCGACTTACTGGCTCATTTGGGCACTTAGTGGCTCATCGTTTTTTTTTTTTTAAGTCCATCATATCAAACTCGATGAGACGAGTCGAACGGTGTAAAAAAAATTTTTGAGTGAATAAATGACATTTTTACGTGGACCGTTAATGCTCCGGAATGCGTTTTTTATCAGTAAATATTCATCAATACTTAGAACATCAACTGGGTACACTTTTTATCGCATCTATAACCATCACGGCATGCGACGTTGCCGGATGTTCTCGTCATACAATATCATTCAAACTCCAAGTCGTTTATCAATGCTTTGCGATATTGAACTCAATGGTTAAATTCCTCAAAATCTATTATCGCATGACATTGCTATGTCAGATTGAATCTTTTGCGATATGTTATATGTTTGCCGGTATGTTATGTTGTATTCTATCTACATAGGTAGCTACTGTCAAGCGCTCGCTGTGGACTGTTAGTTGTTTTAGAAGAACAGACATTATATTATACGAGTAATATTTAGCGGCTATTCGCGCGCTTTTTTAAAATTGAAGATTGATTTACGAATTGCTTTTATAATATCGTTATTAATTTTGTGTTAATTGTTTTTGTGTTTATTACAAGGTTGATATTATTACGTATTTTAATACACATTTATGTAGTTTTTTCTTTAATAAATAAAATATTTGCTACGTCATTATGTATTTGTCTTTTGCGTTCCGAAAGCATAGTCAGTTGTAATGTAATGATATCTATACAGGGTTTTCTAAAAATTTCAGAAATATATTAGGTACTCATGTAATATGTTTTTTCATACAGTTATATTATTTTTTTTAAATGTTTTTTTAGTAGAACGTAATTTTTATAATGGATTATATTATCATATTTAAGAAATCTAACAAGTTTTTCATTTAAAAAAATGTTCTGTACCTAGGTAATTACTTTACGCGTGACAATTTTTCAAAAGCATTGTCTCTAGTTGTATTGAAGTAATTAAAATATGTTTTATTGTTGTTTTGGTGTATTTTATAAAAAAAAGTTATGAACAAAAATAAACAATAATTTAAAAATAAATTACAATATACGGCCTACATAGTCCAGGAGTGAGACCCTTGACTCGCAAACCGCAGGTCTCAAATTTTATTTGATTAATTTGTGTTATTTCACAATTAATTCATTTAAAATAATAAATAGTATATTTGCGGCACGTTCCAGAGTGGAAGATACTATCAATATCGCCCTGGTGTAAGTAAGACTACCATTCAAAATTGAAACGTTGCTTGAAAATGGCTTTGGCCGTGTTTGGTGTCCAGATCTGAATCGCCAGGTACTTCCCAACCTTCCTCTTCCCCACCTCCTTCCCCTCCCCACTACCTTCAGCCTCACAACATACCCCAATTGGGGATTCCATGGTGTCACTGGCTCCAGACGGGAGCAGTTGAGATTCTTGTGCGGTATTCACTGTAAAAAAAACTCCACACAGGAGGCCCTTAAGAAAACGATTTCCCTCAAGGCCTATGTCATCTAATATGCTGTGTGGAGGGTCTTTTTGAGGAGAAGAGGGAGTCAACATTGGTCTTGAAGAGACCCATGTTGTAGGAAGGGGAAAACCCAGAGGCCGGCAAATCGTTCCATAGCCGAGCTGTTGAGCACAAAAACGAATCGAAGAAGCGACCAGTTCTCATGATTTTGAATTTGATTTTGAATTTGATTTTGAATTTGATTTTAGATTTGATTTTGGATTTAGGGTAGGGTTCAAAAATCTTGATTATTTTGTTTTTACATGAATATCGCACAACGTAGTGGATAGGGGAAGGAGATAGGGAAGAGGAAGGTTGGGAAGTTCCTGACTATTCAGATCTGGTCACCAAACACGGCTAAAGCCATATCACGCAACATTTCAATTCTGAATGGTGGTCTTACACCAGGGCGATACTGAGAGTATCTTCCACTCTGGAAAGTGCTGCAAATATAAAATATATGTATTATTTTTACTAAATAAATTGTCAAATAACACAAATTATAATCCCGCGACCTTCGGAGTGCGAGTCAAGAGCCTTACCGCTGGACTACGCCGATAAATATACAATAGACTAATCATACCTAAGATGACTTGAGTAAGGACTAATTGTAAACGAGGTATTCCAATTTGGGAAGCGGGTATGGGTACCGCCGCCCCGGGAACCATTACTGTATAACCAACACCTCTGCAAGCAGTTTGCTACGTTTGGTGACTAAGCAGGGGTGCCCGGGTTCATGGTATCAGGTTTGTCCAGGACGTGGCGGCGGATAGGTCTGCCCTGCTGCGTGGCGGGCCGGATAAGAGAGTTTGGTTGAGGGAGGCCTTTTGTCCTTTCCAGCCGGACTCTCTCGACCCATCGCCTTGCACCGCATTTGGAGGGATGGAATTTTAGGTTCGTCACTCCTAGACACATTGACCCCAGATTCCTATCCACCCCACATACCTTTTTCCTTCCCAGAACTTCCTATCCTTCCCTTCCTTAAAAAGACCCTCCACACAGCATCCCCTTAGATGACATAGGCCCTGAGGGAAATTATTTTTCTCAGGGCCTCCTATGTGGAGCTACTGTAAAAAAAATGAGATTGCGAACTTCGACTACGAATCCGGAGGTCGCGGGTGAGAGACATATGAATCCATCTCTCCCACTGCATTGCAAGGCGATGGGTTGAAAGAGATTACACATCTGCCCTGATGATGGACACTGCAACGCTGTCCGAAACTTTGGCTAAAGAAGGAGGTATACACGGCATAATACCCCAAAAACTAATAACAAAAATACTTATGGCCGTGAAAATCTAAAATCACCTCTGCGATAGGTCACCCCAAGTCGTTCGCTACGTTTGGTGACTTAGCAGGGGTGCCCGGGTTCATGGGGTGAGGATTATCCGGGTCTTGGCGGCGGATGCATCTCTGCCCACCAGCTGCATGGCAGGATGGATTGGGAGAGAGTGTTGAGGGAGTCCCTTTGATTTCTCCAGCCGTACTCTCTCGGAACATAGCCTTTCACCGCAGTGGGAGGGATAGATTCCTGGACACACTGACTCCCAGATTCCTACCTACCCTTCATCCCTTTTCCTTTTCAGAACTTGCTCTCCTTCCTTTCCTAAAAAGACCCTTCACACAGCATCCCCAAAGATGACATAGGCCCTGTGGGAAATTATTTTCCTCAGGGCCTCCCGTGTTGACCTAATGTAAAAAAAAACAGTCTATCCCGATCCGTCCTGCCATGCAGCTGGTGGGTAGACGCATCCGCCAACAAGACCCGGACAAACCTCATCCCATGAACCCGGACACCCCTGCTAAGTCACCAAACATAGCTTACCACTTGGAGTGACCTATGGCCAGGGCTGGGCAGTATTTGAAAAACTTGTAATTGAAATACGTATTTGAAATACAAATATATACAAATACAATGTATTTGGTAATTGGTATTTCAATTACCTGCTGCTGAGGTATTTTGTAATTTGTATTTCAAATACTTAAGGCTTCAAAATATATTTTCAAATACATTTAGTGATCTTAATAATGATAATTAAAAATAACCACACATAGATAATACATAGACTAAAAACGCTAGAATCCTGTACCTACTATTGTCCTTTGCTATAGGACTCTTTATTAATGATTATTTATAGTTCTCTTAGGGGGCATACATTAATTATGTGAGCTCAAAAAAAGGGGGGGGGGGGGTCCAGCAAAATCTCACGGTACTTGAAAAGAATAAACGAAGTGGTCCAAATTATCTCACCAAGGGGCGGGGGGAGTCTAGTTTGGAAGAAAAACTGCTCACCTAATTAATGTATGCCCCCTTATAATTGCTTTATAATGTACTGTACTGTATTTTTTTTACTTCATGCTAGTTATTATTATTGTCCTGTGCTATAATAGCACTGTTATTGTACATTTTGTATCATACTTGTCATTGCTTTGTATTGTACACTCTTGTATCATAGTATTAGATTTTTTTTCATTAACTCCACACAGGAGGCCCTGAGGAAAATAATTTCCCTCAGGGCCTATGTCATCTGGGATGCTGTGTGGAGGGTCTTTTTGAGGAGAGAAAGGAATGAACATTGGTCTTGAAGAGACCCATGTTGTAGGAAGGAGGAAACACAGAGGCCGGCAAATCATTCCACAGCCGAGCTGTTGAACACAAGAACGAGTCGAAGAAATGACCCGTTCTCATGTGACAAATGTCAACCGTGTACAATGTGTTTCCCGACTATGCAACGGTGCCGAAAGGATCAATGATGCTAGTTCCTCGGAGCATCTTCCATTGTAATACCGGTAGAACCAGGATAGCATTCCAACTCGACGCCTGTGCTCTAAAGATTGCAATCCGTCTTTTAAGATGGGAGAATCTATTAAACGGACCACCCGTTTCTGCATAGAGTCGAGGGTATTTTTCAGGTATTTTGGAGCTCCAGACCAGAGGTGGCTGCCAAATTCAACCGTGGGGCGCACTTGTGATTTGTACAGGGTTAGCAGTTGTGTACTATTAAAGTATCTGCGGGCCTTGTACAGTACGCCCAGTTTTTGATCGAGCACTATTGGAATAATTAAATAATGGACTGAATACTAGAAATAAAATATTGGACTGAATACTAGAATGTTTTTAAGTTAACTACTGTAGAGCGCACTTGAAGTGAAATAACACAAAACTTCGCTACACAAATGTCATCCATTTTTATATAAAAATGAATCCTTGTTTCCCTTGGTCACGCCATAACTTCAAAATGACTTTACCTATTTCATTCATTTTTTAAAAGTTTTCTTATACTTTTAGAAGGTTCTTACGGAAAGAAAAATTAAGAAAATTACGCAGAAAATGGGATAATTTCAGAAAACTTAACGACTATTTTAACTACGCACGTTTGACAGTTCGCGCGTTTGATGAAAATAAATTTAGCAGGCAGCTGTTTTTTTGTAACCAAAGAATTTTCATTGGATTTTTAAAATTATAGATATTTTAAATAGGTACCTATGTTAGGTACCAGATTTTATTGATTGTTTTTATAATATAGAAAAATGTTCTGGGACTAAATATATGGAACGCGGGAGGGGTTGGCGGGATGGGGGAGCGGAAGAGGGGAGAGGGTAGGCAGGGAAGGTGTACGGGGAATGCAAGAGGGTAAAGGGAAGCGGTAGGGGAACGGGGACGCACGGGAAAGGACATGCAGGGAGAAACAATTTATTTCTTTGAATATTGCAGTGCAACGCATACCGGGAACCAGCTAGTGTTATTATAATAATTATTATTATAATCTAACACCTAAGTCCTATACCACAAATCTTTACAAGTGGAGCGGAGACGAGATGTGTGTCCTGAGCAATATGATTAGTCAATTTTAGCACGTCTCTGTTTCACTATGCTCTGCTTTGCTTCTATGGAAACGCACTCTTAGATATGGGCACTTACGACAATTTATTGCAACCAAAGGTTCTACCTAAACCAAATGTATTTTGTAATTTGTATTTTGTATTTCGTATTTTAAATACATGCGAAAAAGTATTTTGTAATTTGTATTTTAATTACAGTAATGCATGTATTTTGCCCAGCCCTGCCTCTATGGCAAAGGTGTTGGTTATCCAATAATGGTTCTCGGGGCGGCGGTACACATATCCGCCTCCCAGATGAATATTACCACCTAATCTAAACAAGTTAGCAATTAAAACCGAAAACCCAATTTAAGACTATTTATACAATGTAGACCACCTGTACAATGTTGGAGTTCATTTTTACAAATTCCTTCAACCAATTAAACAATAATGATTGTCTCTTTCTGATATATTTTTATTTCACACGACAAACAGAGACGGGTATAATTGGAGTGATGTTTCTAAAAATGGTAAATTCAATATTTTACCGGAAATGTCCCAGACGGAATCATCTAGTACCGGCACGCAAATATTTAAGCATTGTAAAAAGATCATATGAAATGCAAAGTGTAAGCGAACGGGATGTAGTCCTTTCCATTAATAACTTAGAAATTGCTTATTATTGCTTGAATTGTCAAGTTACGCCAACGCCCATTTTCAACTTAAGTAAAGTAAAAAAGTAAAAGCGATATTAAGGAAGCTAGCGTGATTCAATTATTATGACACTTCCCTTTTTATTAAAATGCAACTATTACCGATCCGCTACCAGTCCGTGGAATCTTCAGTTTGTAGGCACGGGGTAACGCTATGCGATGCGTGGCGGAGGGGGGGAGGGCTACAGATACTTTGCCGGAATTTGATAGAAATTATTTTATATTAAAAAAACTAGCAATGCAATATACATTTTTAAAAACAGATCGATAACCAAATAGTTTTTCTATGATTACCAAAATTATTGAGTATATGGTGTAAAAGACAACTGAGATACAGAGTAAAACTGTTCTTAGTGTAATTATATTACCCCGGTCTAAAAAAACTATCGAAAGAAGCGAAGCTAGCCGTCCATAATGGAGTGCTGGTACCTACCCTAATGCTTCGCTGTGAGGCTCGGAACTGGTAGAGAAATGATGAAAGTAGACCGAAATGAATAATAATGATCCGCACATAATGTAAGCCTGATGTAAGCGTAACGAGTAAGATTAAGAAAGAGACGCTTAGATTGGTTGGGCATGTAAAGCAAATGAACGAGAAAAATAGTGTAAGGAGAATATATGATGACGCAAATGTGAATGCTAGAAGAAGTCGGGGACGCCCGAGGAAGACATGGCACGACCAAGTGAATCAGATACTTGAGTCGAGCCATTTCAAGAGTCAGAATAATAAAAGAGCATGTATGAGACGAAGTATGCATGTGAACGAGGCAAGGAGTGTGTGCCAAGATCGAGTTGTTTGGCGGTCCGTCTCTATTTGTAAATTGTAAAATATGATAGCAACTAAGTATAATAATAATTTAATAATGAGCAAAATTAAGAAAGGGACCCTCAGATGGTTTGGGCACGTAGAGCGAATGAGCGAAGAAAGTAGTGTAAAAAGAATATATGATGCAAATGTGAATGGTAGAAGAAGTCGGGGACGCCCGAGGAAGACATGGCACGATCAAGTGAATCAGATACTTGAGACGGGCCATGTCAAAAGTCAGAATAATAGAAGAGTATGTATGAGACGACCATCACGCCGTTTCCCCGCAGGGGTAGGCAGAGAGGACGAACCGCCAAACAACTCGGTCTTGGCACACACTCTTTGCCTCACTCACATTCATACATCGTCTCATACATTCTCTTCTATTATTCTGACTTTTGACATGACCCGACTCAAGTATCTGATTCACTTGATCGTGCCATGTCTTCCTCGGGCGTCCCCGACTTCTTCTAAGAGTATTATAATTGCTCTTGAAAAGAGAAACTTCTTCGCGGCCTATTTCATACAAAATTTAGTTCTGGATTTACGGTTAAGATACCAAATTATTTCATTACAGAACTTCCTCTTCTTCCTTTCCCTAAAAAAACCCTCCACACAGCATCCCCAAAGATGACAAAGACACTGAGGGATTTTTTATCAGGTGTGGCGCTAATGCGAGAAAAAATACAATTTAACCAATTAATATTATTTGGCGGTCCGTCTCTATTTGTAAATTGTAAAATATGATAGCAACTAAGTATAATAATAATAATTTAATAATGAGCAAAATTAAGAAAGGGACCCTCAGATGGTTTGGGCACGTAGAGCGAATGAGCGAAGAAAGTAGTGTAAAAAGAATATATGATGCAAATGTGAATGGTAGAAGAAGTCGGGGACGCCCGAGGAAGACATGGCACGTGAATCAGATACTTGAGTCGGGCCGTGTCAAAAGTCAGAATAATAGAAGAGAATGTATGATACGATGTATGAATGTGAGTGAGGCAAAGAGTGTGTGCCAAGACCGAGTTGTTTGGCGGTCCGTCCTCTCTGCCTACCCCTGCGGGGAAACGGCGTGATGGTTAGTTAGTTAGTTAGTTTCTTTTAGATCGATTTTATCCATATAGATCGGAGGTGACAACTTAAAGAAACGTACGAATCAATGAATAAAGTAAATTGTGTAATATATTTCTAATAAGTTTATTCATAATTTTTCGAAAACACTAGTAAAACTAAGATAAAATAATTATGTAGCAAATAAAAGAAACTACACCAATATGTATTTAAATACCTAATTTTATTTATGATAATAATAAAATAAACCTTAACACAAAAAAAAAACAACCGTAAACACCAAATAAATAACAATATTAATTAGCAAATCATACTACAATTTTAAAAAAACGCGCCAATAATCAAAAACGGCCGCTAGAAATGATAAATATTTGTGAATAATCAACAAGCAACATCCAAACTGTTCTGTCAACCTACCTACATATGTGACTATATTGGTAACATTAAACTTGGCAACGTAGCGTGATGCGGTAAGTGTGTTCTTAAAATAGATCAAGGAATGCACGTTATTTTAAGATATTTTTTTTTAATAAATAAACATAATTTTTGATTACATATTATAGCTGACCATATTTTAAACAAAATTTAAAAGACAGCATGTTGGTACTTCATCTACGTAAGTATATATTACATGCGAAAGAATGAGCAACTTAAGTGGCTTCTTCTAAGATGAGCCACAAAATGTGGTATGACATAAATATATATATATATATATATATGAATATATATATATATATACATCCCGCTATCATTGCTGCGTCTTCTAATGGTCCACTTTCATTCAATCCTGCGTCCGACCGTCATTCTGCGTCCGGTATACGGACGCAGGATTGAACACATGTAATTTCAAGTTTTCCCCACTCCTCTACCCTCATACAGTCCAAAAACGAAAATAAGCCAGACGCGGTATTGGTACCTAAATCAACTGAAATATGCTATTTTAGTTCAGTGCTTTGTCACCGATCGGCGAGCCGCGGCGCTGCAG
Source organism: Limnephilus marmoratus (assembly GCA_917880885.1). Classification (NCBI taxonomy): domain Eukaryota; kingdom Metazoa; phylum Arthropoda; class Insecta; order Trichoptera; family Limnephilidae; genus Limnephilus; species Limnephilus marmoratus. The sequence goes on from OU862934.1 coordinate 4,205,583, forward strand.
TAGACCAGCGTATATTTTTAGCAAAGTATACGTTTTTATTGGCTTTTATTGACTCGCGTATCGCAACTCCTACATTTGGCAACATCGCTTTTTAACAGCGTTTCTTCTGTTCTCTGCGAAAACAAAGCAATCATACTTAAATATCGCACATTGCTACGTAAGATTACATTGAAATTCAGCTACATTACCTATTCAAAATTGGCGCCAAATATGATTCCAATAAGGATGGATCTTTGTCAAACGTGTGTAATTTATATTTCAATTTCACCAAGACAATGTTGCTACAATATCGTCGTTATTTACTCATTAAATAATAGTTTTTTTGCTGATATTGAATTTGCCAAAGCTGCATTTTTTTTAAGTAATGATTTTACTTCTTACTCGCAAAGTGAATTGAAATTCATTGTTAAACTAATATTCAATCACAGCATCCATGCTTATATCTAAAAATAAAGATGAAATTGCCTAAACTAATTTACTAGAAGTGGAATTTTTCTTTTGATTTCTTTTAGTTCTTCTGACTTTTCAATTTAAATTTGAGAGGCAGACATGGGTACCGCCTCCCCGGAAACCATTTATTAGATAACCAACACTTTTGCCGTAGGTCACCCCAAGTGATTCGCTACATTTGGTGACTTAGCAGGGGTGCCCGAGTTTGTGGGGTAAGGTTTGCCCGGGTCTTGGCGTTGAATGCTTCTGCCCACCATGTGCATGGCAGGCCGGAACGGGAGAGAATGGTTGAGGGAACCATTCTCTCTGACTTCTGACTTCTTCAGCCGTTTTTTCTCGGAACCTCGCCTTGCACCGAAGTGGGAGGGATGGACTCATACATCCGTCACTCCTGGACACACTAACCCCCAGATTAACCTACCCAACCTTCATTCGCTTTTCTTGCCCAGAACTTCCTTTCCTAAAAAGACCCTCCACACGCATCCAAAAAAATGTCAGCGCTAATGTAAAATGCATATTACTAAACTGAAAATGTCCAGATCTTCAGAGACTACAATTGCGCATTTATGAAAAAGCCGGAGGAAAATTTAAAAAAAAACTACCAAGAATTTGGCGATATTAACCAACAAAAAAATATAGATGACTATTTTTACTAACGCCGACCGGTTTCGGAACGACCGTTTCTTCCTCATGGCAAACATATAATGACTTGACAATTACAAAACAGTGGGTTGATACAATGTATTATTACTAAGGGTGGGAGCGTGTTTTGTGGTATTTCATAATGTATGAATTCATTAAAAATAATATGTAGTAGGTACTTATTTGCAGCTTGTTCTAGAGTAGTAAATATGCCCGAGGAAGACACGGCATGATCATGTTAAACAAATTCTTGAGTCAGGCCAAGCCAAAAGTCAGAAAAACAGAAGAGCGATTATGAATGTGAATTGTAAATGAGGAAAAGAAATATATGCCAATACCTAGTTGTTTGGCGGTCTCTGCCTACGCCTGCGAGAAAACGTTAGGAGGCTTGATGGTTAGTTAGTTATTGCTTTACACTATTTATTACTTTTACCGTTTTATGCTTTCCCTTTTTTGTGTTTTCCTTTTTTCGTCCTAAAAGAATATAATGCATATTTTTGTTTTAACGTCCATAAAATAACCTTAAAATTGTTTCTCCCGTGACGAGAATGCATTAGTTAACTATAATTTGAAGAGATACCTACTGTCAAACATGATAGATTTGATAAGCATTTCTGTAATTCTATGTTGATTTTAATGACATTAGAAAATACTCACAATTACTGTGGATTAAAGATATTTTTTTTACTGAATGATTATATTAAAAAAATTCAACACGTGGCTGATAAATAAAAAAAGACTAGGATAACCAATTTGCGTATAAACGCTTTTTTATGTAAATTCCTCACAAGAGCCTCAGCTTCTCCCGTCTGGAGCCAGTGAGACTATGGCATCCCCGATTTGGGGTATGTTGTGAGGATAAAGCTAGTGGGGAGGGGAAGGAGATGGTGAATAGAAAGGTGGGCTTGCTTTACCTGGCTTTTCAGATCTAGTCACCAAACACGGCTAAAGCCATTTCAATCAATTTATTTTGAATGGTGGTCTTACACAAGGGCGATACTGAGAGTATCTTCCACTTTGGAACGTGCCGCAAATATACTAGATATATATTATTGTTAAGGAATTAATTGTGACATAACACAAATTCGTAAAATAAAATGTATTTGCCCACGCCCGGATTGATCCCGCTACCTTTATTGCGAGTCAAGAGCCTTACCCCCAGACCACGCCGTTGTCGCTACTTACTTTACTTATTTACTTTATTTAAAAAAATAATAATAACTTGCATTTTTGCTCATCTTTTATTAATTTTTTTTTCATTAACTCCACACAGGAGGCCCTGAGGAAAATAATTTCCCTCTAATTGTCATCTGGGATGCTGTGTGGAGGGTCTTTTCGAGAAGAGGAAGGAATGAATATTTGTCTTGAAGAGACTCATGTTGTAAGAAGGAGAAACACAGAGGCCGGCAAATCATTCCATAGCCGCGCTGTTGAACACAAGAACGAATCGAAGAAGCGACCTGTTCTCGTGTGACAAATGCCAATCGTGTACAAATGTAGGGCACGCGTTTGGCGTGTTTCCCGACTATGCACCGGTGCCGAAAGGGTCAATTATGCAAATCCTTCGAAGCCACTTCCATTGTAATACCGGTAGAACAAGGATAGCATTCCCACCCGACGCCTGTGCTCTAAAGATTGCAACCCGTCTGTTAAGATGGGAGAATCTATCAAACGGACCTCCCGTTTTTGCCCAGAGTCGAGGGTATTTTTCAGGTATTTTGGAGCTTCAGACCAGAGGTGGCTGCCAAATTCAACCGTGGGGCACACATGTGATTTGTACAGGTTTAGCAGTTGTATACTATTAAAGTATCTGCGGGCCCTGTAAAGTAACGCCCAGTTTTTGAGAGGTTTTATACCCTTTTAACATTTTTATAAGCTTTTATGCCTTTTTTATGATAAAAAAAAATCATTTGGGTTCCTACATTGAAAATTTTTTTTGAAATTTTATACAATGTTAATTTAATTTTATGTAACTAATTCAATTTTGTTCATCTTTAAGCAAAAGCAAAATAATGCCAATCTTATTGTGACACGAGAATTCCATGAATGTAATGGTTAACTGTTGAATGTTCAATGGCTCATAGAAAAATAAACAATAAAAATGAAATAACTTGATTAAGATAAATAATTATCACATAATGTGCATCAATTGTGGTTCGGAAAGAATTTAGAACGATTTACGAGGCAGTTTGTTTATATGGATACGTATGAACACTTGAGATGTAGGTTAAGTTATGAATGCATCAGCTGTCCCGAGGACGCTTATCACATAATAGTCGAACATTTTATTTATTGTGGCTTGGACTTTTTTGTTTCAAGTTACGATTAGTCGACGCCGATAAAAATGATATGGTGTTTTCTTCACATGTATGACCAGCAGAGCAGTACATTCGACCGGTCCATGGCCGAGTTTGGATCCCACTCAGGAGTTGTATGTTCAGTTCATCTGTGGCTAAATCCTCCATCTCGACACAAGCAACAATTTCTGCTTACTATTTTTCGTTTCATCGATTTTCAAATCACAACGGTCCTAAAGAAGTTTTTACTTTAAAAATCGTAATGTGAGAAAGAGCTTGGACTCAAATTAAAAAGAGAAGGTTATCTTTATATTGATATTGCGCACTTAATATCGTATTTTATAATGCTAATGCACTGCACTATAATTTGCAAAGGGACAATACTTTGCCTAATAATATTTATTAGAGGCGGGTATGGGTACCGCCGCCCAGGGAATCATTTATTGGATAACCAACACCTCTGCCATAGGTCACCCTAAGTGGTTCGCTACGTTTGGTGACTTGGTAGGGGTGCCTGGGTTCATGGGGTGAGGTTTATCCGAGTCTTGGTAGCGTATGCGCCTGCTCACCAGCTGCATGGCAGGCCGGATCGCGAGAGAATGGTTGAGGGAGTTCCTTTAACTTCTCCAGCCGTACTCTCTGGGAATATCACGTTACACCGCAGTGGGAGGCATGGATTCATACGTCCGTCATTCCTGGACACACTAAACCCCGATTCCTACTCATCCCTAATAACCTTTTCATTTCCAAAACTTCCACTCCTTCCTTTCCCTAAAAAGACCCTCCATACAACATCTCTGATGGAATTCTTTTTTCCTCAGAGCCTTCTGTATGGAGCTAATGTAAAAAAGTAAGATATTTTCAAATATTGTTTGGTTATTCGTAACCAGGGAATGTTTGTCTTTCTTAAAATTAAAAAAAAAATCCTTACCTATGTTTTTATTTTTAACTTTATGAGCCCTCAAATTATAACATTTAATTATGAATATGTTGATATTTCGATCAACATATTAAAATCTTGCCATCTTTTTCGATCAACATACCATGTTGATCGAAAAATCCTCAAAGATGTAACGAAAAATCCTCAAACATGTAAAAAATAATTCAATGAATAAAGAAAACTTTTATAAAATATATATTTAAATGAAGAAAATATTAGCGAAACTCATTCGAAAATCTGGAAACAGAAAAATCAGAAAAAGATATTGGCAATATCGTTTAATACGAGTGTAGGTAAAGTATATTTTCGGTACGTTCCAGAGCGGAAGATACTCTCAGTATCGCCCTGGTATAACGTTGCTTGCAATGGCTTTAGCGTGTTTGGTGACCAGATCAGAATAGCCAGGTACTTTCCCACCTTCCTCTTTCCCATCTCCTTCCCATCCTCACTACCTTCAGCCTCACAGCATACTCCAATTGGAGATGCCATAGTCTCACTGGACCAGACGGGAGTAATTCGAGACTCTTGCGCGGTGCTCATGTAAAAAAAAGTGAAATCACTTCCATATTGCAGGTCACGATTCCTTAAAATTTTCTAGATTCTCCTTGTACCAATTCTCAGCATCTCCTTTCGTTCGTTGTATAATAAAAATACATTTACTGTATATTTTAATACTGTTTTAGCCTTCAAATCTTTAAACATTTTTGGAATTTCGGAAAGGTTCCCATTTCCAAATTTACTCCCTTCTATACCCTACCGTTACTATGTCACCTTTGCAATCCCTCCCTCTGCCATCCCTCGCCCTCCATCCCTTACCCTCACCCTCTCGTGTGTGTCCTTTCCCATGCGCCCTCGTTACACTCTCGCGACCCTCACCCCTCTTGCGTTCCTTTCCACCTTCCCATCTTCCCTGCTTTCTTCCCTTCCGCGAACTCGTCCCTCGTTGATATTCCCAATCCCAAATTTCCCCTTCCCCTTCCCCTTCCCCTCCCTCCATCACTCCTTGAAGCGAAACTAAATGAAAAACATACATAGCAAACAACTCGCACGCCACTAATTGTAATTTTTTATACAAATTTCATAACGCCAGAGCTCACTATTATATATAGAAAAATTCACGGATGTGCGCATAACAACTCACCAAAGGATGAATGCCAAAAGAAATAATTTCATAGCGCTAGAGCTCACCACAGAAACCATCGCGGGCATGCGCACGACAAATCTCCAAATTATCATCGTAATCGTATGAATGCTTTAGGTACATAAACATTCGTTTTTAAATAAAGATTATTTTTACATTAGCCAGGGGGGGCAGGAGAAATTTCCACAGGAAGCCCTGAGGTAGGTGCCCAGGAGTGATGGACGTATGAATCCAATCCTTCCGCTGCGTTGCAAGGCGATGTGTCGAGAGATTATGGCTGGAGAGAATAAAAGACAACCCTCAACCAGTCTCTCTCGATTATACCCACCACGCAGCAGGTGGGCAGACGCATCGGTCACCAAAACCTGGATAAACCTCACCCCATGAACCCGGTTACCCCTGCTAAGTCAACAAACGTAGCGAACCCCTTGGGGTGACAGCATTTATATGATAAGAATTAATATAATTATAATTTAATTCTTCATTCATTATTAAAATAATTTTCCTCAGGGCCTATGCTATCTTTGGCGATGCTTTTTGGAGAGACTTTTTAGGTGAAGAAAGAGAGGAAGTTCTGGGAAAGAAAGGGATACCAGGGGTGGGTAGGAATCTGGGGGAGTGTGTCCAGAAGTGAGGGACGTATGAATCCATCCCTCCCACTGCGGTGCAAGGTGATGTTCCGAGAGAGTACGGCTGGAGAATCAACCAACCAATCCCTCAACCATTCTCTCCCGATCCGGCCTGTTATGCAGCTGGTGGGTAGACGCACCCGCCGCCAAGAACCAGATAAACCCCACCACATGAGCATAGAATATTATAGGGCACCCAAACGTAGCGAACCACTTGGGGTGACCTATGGCAGAAGTCTTAATGGCAAGATTATCCAAATGGGTTCCCAGGGCAGCGGTACCATACCCGCCTCCCAAATTGAATCTTTCGGAAGACTACGGTTTCTTTTTAAATAATAGGTCGCAAAATATACCTACTGATTATCGTGTTGTAGTAATAAAGTCCTTATATGGTAATCACTGTCGTGATGCGGAATCAAAATGGGGAGAAGAGGACGCATATAAAGGTCCCAGCAATACAGATCTAGTCACTAAAAATAACTAATCGCACTTCAAGCAACGTTTTAATTCGGAATGATAAGTCTCAAAAAAATCCCATACCAATTTGATAAATATTACGTGCGCATCGCCGCCGGGTTGATTAGAGTCCGCAACATATTGGCCAGTCGTATTGGCACTTTCATATTCTATTAATAACTTTACAGTCGTCCAACCAAAAACTTGAACAAATAAGCGGCAACGTCGCAAGACGTTGGTTTGTCGTCAACATGAAAATGAATATATAATTGGACGCTACATTGTGGACCAAATTGAAGAAAATATACGCAGGATGCCTCACTGCATTGAATATGAAAGGAGGTCGGATTGGTGGAACTTTGAAGGGCGTTTTTTTCGTTTTGTATATTTTTAAAATCATTATTTTCAAAAATATAAATACCTAGCTACAATCAAACACTTAAAAGCTAATATATACTTTAGTTAAAACTATGTAAAATTCAGTCCTTCAGGTAGACGCAGTAATGTCGATCTGATGAAAGGACGCAGCAATGATAGCGGGATGTATATATATATATATATATATATATATATATATAAGTTTATGTTACGGCATTTAGTGGCTCAAAGCGTCCTTTAATTACCGGAACTTCTTGATCATTTCGACTTACTGGCTCATTTGGGCACTTAGTGGCTCATCGTTTTTTTTTTTTTAAGTCCATCATATCAAACTCGATGAGACGAGTCGAACGGTGTAAAAAAAATTTTTGAGTGAATAAATGACATTTTTACGTGGACCGTTAATGCTCCGGAATGCGTTTTTTATCAGTAAATATTCATCCATACTTAGAACATCAACTGGGTACACTTTTTATCGCATCTATAACATCACGGCATGCGACGTTGCCGGATGTTCTCGTCATACAATATCATTCAAACTCCAAGTCGTTTATCAATGCTTTGCGATATTGAACTCAATGGTTAAATTCCTCAAAATCTATTATCGCATGACATTGCTATGTCAGATTGAATCTTTTGCGATTTGTTATATGTTTGCCGGTATGTTATGTTGTATTCTATCTACATAGGTAGCCAGACTGCCAAGCGCTCGCTGTGGACTGTTAGTTGTTTTAGAAGAACAGACATTATATTATACGAGTAATATTTAGCGGCTATTCGCGCGCTTTTTTAAAATTGAAGATTGATTTACGAATTGCTTTTATAATATCGTTATTAATTTTGTGTTAATTGTTTTTGTTTTTAATACAAGATTTATATTATTTCGTATTTTATTACACATTTATGTAGTTTTTCTTTAATAAATAAAATATTTGCTACGTAATTATGTATTTGTCTTTTGCGTTCCGAAAGCATAGTCAGTTGTAATGTGATGATATCTATACAGGGTTTTCTAAAAATTTCAGAAATATATTAGGTACTCATTTAATATGTTTTTTCATACAGTTATATTAATTTGTTTAAATGTTTTTTTAGTAGAACGTAATTTTTATAATGGATTATAATATTATCATATTTAAGAAATCTAACAAGTTTTTCATTTAAAAAAATGCTCTGTACCTAGGTAATTACTTTACGCGTGACTATTTTTCAAAAGCATTGTCTCTAGTTGTATTGTAGTAGATAATAAAAAGGTGTTTTATTGTTGTTTGGGTGTATTTTATAAAAAATATTATGAACAAAAATAAACAATAATTTAAAAATAAATTACAATATACTGCCTACATAGTCCAGGAGTAAGACCCTTGACTCACAATCCGCAGGTCTCAAATTTTATTTGATTAATTTGTGTTATTTCACAATTAATTCATTTAAAATAATATAAAGTATATTTGCGGCACGTTCCAGAGTGAAAGATACTCTCAGTATCGCCCTGCTGTAAGACCACCATTCAGAATTGAAACATTGCTTGAAAATGGCTTTGGCCGTGTTTAGTGACCAGATCCGAATAGCCAGGTACTTCCCAACCTTCATCTTCCCCACCTCCTTCCCCTATCCATTACCTTCAGCCTCATAACATACTGGGGATGCCATAGTCTCACTGGCTCCAGACGGGAACAGTTGGGACTCTTGTGCGGTATTCACTGTAAAAAAATAATATTTAGGTATTAACTTACTGGCATAATACGGTGGTTTGAGGGATAACCAAATTTAGTTAATTTGGTTATCCCTTAATTCTGATGGGTTACGGTACCACAATTTGTGAATTGGTCAAAATAAAGTTGGCAACACTGTCTCGATGTTAAGTTGATATTTGCGCTAGATTGGTATACCTATTTAATATTTATGACGCCGCGGCCGCCCAGCGCATCCAATCGCGTGTGGAATTTGTCGTATGAATCCTTTTCTTTCGCATTTTATAAAATGTCACGGCAGAGAATTAATACCATTATTGCGATGTCAATGGATTCTTCAATTAACGGTAAGATTTTATCATATAACCTAAAATATTGTGTTGCATAATGAATTATTACAATCAATGACGTAACAAAAATGTTTGGTAATTATCGATTCGGACCATACAATGGTTCGGACTGGCCACGCTTATTACGAATAATATTTATTGTGTAATAAAAAGTTTCCTTATATAGTAATTAAGGCGAATCTAAAGTGGTTTTCTAAAGATTATTCGTAATAATCGTGACCAGTGCGAACCGAATGTTTTTTTTGGTAAAATTACATTATAATGCGTTGCATTTTTAGGTTATGGTCTCTATAAAAACGCTTTTCACTGATATTTTAATAATAATTCTTGTTGATTTTCACATAAGTACGATAATTATGCGTATTGTTTTATTATGTTTATGATTTTTAATGTGTTTTGTTATTTTATAGATACAAATATATCTAGTACAAGTGAAGAAGGTTCGCGAATTTCAGAGAGTAAAAGAGCCGTAATTAATGAAATGGAAGAAAAACTGGATGATCTATTTGCAAACTCTCCAGATTCAGGTAGCTACATATAAATTATTACTCTCAATGACTTAATAAAAGTGTTTTTTAATAAAATTACGTTATAATGCGTTGCATTTTTAAGTTATGGTCTCTATGAAAACGCTTTGCACTGTTATTTTAATAATAATGCTTGTTGATTTTCACATGAGTACAATAATTATGCTTATTGTTTTATTATCTTTATGATTTTTAATGTGTTTTGTTATTTTATAGATAAAAATATATCTAGTACAAGTGAAGAAGGTTCGCCAATTTCAGAGGGTAAAAGAGCCGTAATTAATGAAATGGAAGAAAAACTGGATGATCTATTTGCAAACTCTCCAGATTCAGGTAGCTACATATAAATTATTACTCTCAATGACTTAATAAAAGTGTTTTTTAATAAAATTACGTTATAATGCATTGCATTTTTAAGTTTTGGTCTCTATGAAAACGCTTTGCACTGTTATTTTAATAATAATGCTTGTTGATTTTCACATGAGTACAATAATTATGCTTATTGTTTTATTATGTTTATGATTTTTAATGTGTTTTGTTATTTTATAGATAAAAATATATCTAGTACAAGTGAAGAAGGTTCACCAATTTCAGAGGGTAAAAGAGCCGTAATTAATGAAATGGAGAAAAAACTGGATGATCTATTTGCAAACTCTTCAGATTCAGGTAGCTACATAATAATTACTGATAATATACAATAATCTTAGGTATTTTTCATTACATACCAACATCACGTTACTTATTATTGTGAAATGTTTTAGCAATTAACGGTAGTGATGCTTAGTTTTGGAATATTACATTATTATGCTTTATTTTAGAAGCAAGTGTGACGTCCGGCAGTGATGACTTATTCAAGTTACCCTCGAGAATTTCGTCTGATTCTGGTAGGTAGACTAACTCATTTACCTGACAAACGTTAACCAATGATTCTTGATCATATATGTGATAAGCGCATGGTAAGCGCTCGTTTCAAATTTCCAACTTGGTAATGTAAACGCTATGCTGTAGCGCAGGGGTTCCCAACCTTTTTGTACTCTAGAGCATATTCTAAAATATCGGTAGGGTGGCGGGCACCACCTATTTTTAATCGACAAACTCCTCCCATAACTTCTCATTTTCCCATAATTTATTAATAAATAATAAACAAAAATGTTTCAAAATAATAAAATTATTATTCAAATTGCATACACACAGAGAAATGTATTTAATGTATTATTACGTCTCGCAATCGAAATGAAAATCTCGTCTCCTTCAACGGAAGCAACCTTCCGAACAGGCCCTCTATTGATATGCTCGATGTAACTCTAAGTGACCAGCTCAGATATGGGGGCTCCATCGAAGCCAGAGTAAAGCTAGCCTCTCAAAAACTGGGCGTACTGTACAAGGCCCGCAGATACTTTAATAGTACACAACTACTAGCCTTGTACAAATCGCAAGTCCGCCCCACAGTTGAATTTGGTAGCCATCTCTGGTCTGGAGCTCCAAAATATCTGAAAAATAACCTCGATTCTGTGCAGAAGCGGGCGATCCGTTTGATAAATTCTCCCATTTTAACAGACGGATTGCAATCTTTAGGGCACAGGCGTCGGGTGGGAATGCTATCCTTGTTCTACCGGTATTTCAATGGAAGATGCTCCAAGAAACTAGCATCATTGATCCCTTCGGCACCGGTGCATAGTCGGGAAACACGCCAAACGCGTGCCCAACATATGTACACGGTTGACATTTGTCACATGAGAATTGGTCGCTTCTTCGACTCGTTCTTGTGCTCAACAGCTCGGCTATGGAACAATTTGCCGGCCTCTGGGTTTTCCCCTTCCTACATCATGGGTCTCTTCAAGACCAATGTTAACTCCCTCTTCTCCTCAAAAAGACCCTCCACACAGCATCTTAGATGACATAGGCCTTGAGGGAAATCGTTTTCTTAAGGGCCTCCTGTGTGGAGTTTTTTTTTACAGGGAATACCGCACAAGAATCTCAACTGCTCCCGTCTGGAGCCAGTGACACCATGGAATCCCCAATCGGGGTATGTTGTGAGGCTGAAGGTAGTGGGGAGGGGAAGGAGGTGGCGAATAGGAAGGTTGGGAAGTACCTGGCGATTCAGATCTGGTC